>OY728129.1:757374679-758037169 GCA_963277665.1 Viscum album | reverse complement strand
CATAATTATAAGAAAATAATTTCTATTGATAAAATACTAGGTCGTTACATTATTCCCACCTTATGAAATTTTTCCCTTGAAATTTCATTTTACGTTCTAATCCATAAACAGGTGTGCGTACTTTTCCTTCATTGCTCCTCCAGCTCCCATGTTTCCTCTTTGTACTTATGGTTCCACCACAATACTTTGACAGGGTGAGTAGTCTTGTTATATATAACTTTATCTCTACGATCCAACATCTTCACTGTCTTCTCCTTATAAGAAAGATAATTCTCCAACTGTACCACCTCTTAAGAGAGTACATGTGAAGGATCTAGTATGTACTTCCTTAATAGGGATACATGGAAGACATCATTAAATTTGGCCATGGTTGGGGGAAGTTTTAGTTGATAGGCCACAACCCCAATACTATCAATAATCTCGAAGGGGTCGTTGTACCTAGGACTTAGCTTTCCTTTCTTCCCAAACCTCATAAACTTCTTCCATGGTAATATATATAGAAATACCATGTCTCCAACTCTGAACTCAAGGTCTCATTGATGATTTTATTCATAACTCTTTTATCAACTTTGGGCTGCATTGATATGATGTTGAATGGTTTTCACCTTCTTCACAATTTCTTCAATCATTTCAGGTCCTAGCAGCTTACGCTCACTAACTTCATCGCAACATGTCGGTGTTCTGCACCATTTACCATAAAGGGCTTCGTATGGTGCCATTCAGAGGCTCGAGTGGAAACTATTATTGTTGGATAATTCGACCAGTGGAATATGTTAGTCCCATCCTCTTTTGAATTCCATATAACACACTCCCAACATATCTTCAATTGTCTGAATAGTCTGCTTAGATTGGCCATCAGTTTGAGGATTATAGGCCATCAGTTTGAGGATTATAGGCCATACTGAAGTTCAGTTAAGTGCTTTGATCATGTTAGAGACTTTTCCAGAACTTTGAGTTGAATCTTGGATCTCAATAAAATACTATAGATAGTGGTACTCCATGAATAATTACCACTTATTTGATATATATTCATTCAAGTTGATCCAATGATAAGTCCTCTCAAATTGTGATAAAGTGATTTGTCTTTGTAAGATGATTCACAATGACTCATATAGCATTATTTCCTATAGATGTCCTTGGAAGTCCAGTGAGAAAGTATATGGTGATGTTCTCCCACTTCTATGTTGATATGAGTAGTGGTTTCATAATCCCCTTAGACTTTTTTCTTTTAGCCTTCACTTGTTGACATACCAGGAACTTTGATGTATACTCAACAATCTCCTTATTTATATTGTCCTACCAAAAGTTCTCTTAGAGATCTCAATACATCTTTGTGCTCCCTGGGTGAATAGAGAAGTTTGAGCTATGTGTGTCATTCAAAATATCCTTTTTCTCTAGATCAGATGGTACACATAATCGTGACCCAATTCTTACAACCCCTTCATCATCAATCATGAACTCAGAGGATTTCCCATTTCTAATGGATTATACCCTTTTTTAATTTCCACATATTTTCTTTGAGCATCCTTTATTTTCTCCAGGAGGTATTATTGAGAAATAATTTAAGAAAATATTGAATATGTTCCTCCCTTAATGATTCCCATGTCCATCTTCTTCAAATATAAGAATATTGGATCATTTTTAATTCTCATCGTTGATAAAGATGTAGGATCCTTTCTACTTAGAGCATCAGCCACCATATTTTCCTTAATAGGATGGTAGTGGATTGAGTAGTCATAATCTTTGATGAGCTATATCCATCTTCTATGGCGCATATTAATCTCTTTTTGTGTGAATATTTATTTGAGACTCTTGTAATCATTATATATCTCACACTTATCCCCATAAAGATAATGTCACCATATTTTTAACGCAAATATCATAGCCACGAACTCTAGATCATGTGTAGGATAGTTTTACTCATGTATTTTCAACTACCTAAAGTCATAGGATATCATTTTTCATCAGTACGCTGCCTAATCCTTTCTTTAAAGCATATCTGTACACCACAAATATTTCTCCACCTGACAGGAGTGTGAGTATTGGCATAGTGATAAGCCTCTTTTTTAACTCCTTAAAGAAGTATTCACATTCTTGAGTCTATAAAAACTTTACTACCTTCCATGTTAGCTTGGCCATTGGATTTTAAAATCATGATAAGTTCTTCACAAATCGTTGATAATACCCAGCTAGACCTAGAAAGCTGTGGATCTCTGTTACAGATGTTGGTATGGGCTACTCTTCAATTTCCTTTTTCTTGTAAGGGTCCACAAATATCCCTTCTCTGGTGATAACATGCCCCAATAATGATACTTCCACCATAAAAAACTCACATTTACTGTACTTTTCATATATCTTCTCCATTCACAAAGTCTTTAACACGGTATTCAAATGCTCCTCATGTTCCTCCTTTCTCTTTAAGTATATCGTAATATTGTCGATAAAGACTACCATAAATTTTTCAATCTAATCCCTAAAGACTTTATTCATTAAATCCATGAAAATTTATGGATAATTAGTGAGTTTTAAGGGAATCACTATGAACTTATAGTATCCATACCTCATTAGAATGGTATTCTTGGGAATATCTTCCTTCCTCACCTTTAATTGGTGATATCCTGACTGAAGGTCCACCTTAGATAAATAATCATCCCCATGAATATGATCAAACAAGTCATCTATATGTGGTAGGGGATACTTTTTATTTATCATGATTTTATTTAAATCATGATAATCAATGCATAGGCGCATTGATACATCCTTCTTATTTATTAATAGGATTGGTGCACCCCATGGTGAAGCACTCGGGCATATAAAACCATTCTCCAAATTCTCTTGTAACTACTTATTCAGCTCTTCCAACTTTATGGTGGTCATTCTATAAGGTTTCTTTGATATAGGCATAGATATAGGAATAAGTTCAATTGAGAACTCAACCTCTCGAATAGGAGGAATCCCAGACAACTCTTCAGGGAATACATTAGTATAATCCCTCACGATCGGAAAATCTTCAAGTGAGATTCTCTCCTTTGTCTCAATCATTTGATCTAGAAATGCTTGATCATAAAGAATTAATATCCTCACTTGATACAATGATTCTAAAGGGGATTCATCTTCTTCCTTACACTTTTATAGAATTGGAGGATGCTTCGGAATGTGAATAATTATCTCCCTTTCTCAAAAGTTGATGTTGTCTTTGTATAAAGATAGTAAATCCATGCCCAAGATAACATTGAACTCCACTAAAGGAAGTATGAAAAGATTTTCTGGGAGGTTCAGTCCACAAACATTAACTAGGGTGGATTTATAAACCATGGACACAATAATTTCCCCATTCGTTGTTCTCACAGATAACTTATCCTCCAAATTTTGTGGTGGTGTTTGAATAGTTCTACTAAACTTTAAAGATGTGAAAGAATGTGTATAACTAGAATCAAATTGTACGTTATCTATTATTGAATGAATAAATAGCGTACCTGTCACCACATATTTGTCTACATCCACCTTAGCAGTAGTGATAGCATAATCCCTTCCTTGTTTTCTTAGAGGTTGTTGTTGATTTCCTCCGACAACCCTTGGTTTAGGAAAATTGTTCGCATAATGCCCATGTTCCTTGAAGTTGTAACACTACACCACTGGCTGAGAATTTTTCTGAACCTTCCTTTCTTCTTCCACATTAGTGGGATTTTTCATATCTCTTCAGCAGTTTTTAGCCATATGTCTCAACTTTCCACATTTGAAGCAATTTCTAGTTCCCTTTAGACAATTCCCAGGATTCATATTCCCATAATTTTTCAATGAGGGATAATAAAGATTCTTTACATCATGGAATTTATTTATAGAACCACCCACATTATATTCCATTTTCCTCTTTTTGTAATCTGGCCCACGATACCACTTAGAGTCTCTGATCTCCATTTCACACTTAATGGCACAACAGGAAATCTCCTCATAGTTGTTGAAGTCATGAATCACCAACACTTTTCATATACTCGCCTTTAGTCTGCTAAATAATCAATCCACCTTGCTCTCAGTGTTCAGGACAAAGCTAGAGGCGTACCTTGAAATCCTTGTAAATTTTTCTTCATATTCCCCAATTGACTTATCATCCTTCTGATTGAGTATAAGGAACTATATTTCCATCTTAAGAGGGAGGGTTCAAGGAAAATATTTATTGAAAAACATTCTCTTTAATTCCTCCCAATCCATGGAATCAATTTCATCCTGGGGATTTTGTATTATGGATCAGTTTCCACCACTGATCATCTTCCCCATCAAAATGATAGACTTCCAATAAAACTTTATCTTCTTTTGAGCACTGGAGGAAAGAGAATATCTTTTAAATGGAGTTAATACACTATTCTATGATGAGGGGATCAGATGATCCACTAAACATGGGAGACCTTTTACACATTAAGGATTTAACAGAAAGTTTCTCTTTCCTTAGAGGAAGAGGGTGTTCCATATGATTCAAGTTATTATTCATAACTTGTTCCAGCTGACCAAGTACTTTCATGAAGTTTTGAGAACCCATTCCCATCATATCAGGTATATCATTAGGGAAATATTCACATTTACTATCACATTGATTTTTGGCATGTGTTCTTCTATTTCCCGCCATTAACTAAGAAAAATATCATAAAATTATAGGGCTTGAATACTTAGTTATTGAGCATAAAAAATGAAACTTTGAACATAATATTATAAACTTTTAAATGAGAAGTATATCCTAACTTGTGATTACTTAGGTTTAAATCTAGGTTATCCTTGATATATTTCTTAGCTTATATTCTTATGGTATATTTTTTTATTCCCTTAATAATTTTTTGTACTAAACTCATGAATTTTCCAAATCATATCCCCCAGGAGTGTCAAACCAAGAGTACATCAAGGCCTGTTATCGTGCACCAATTCTCATTCGAGTGTAGCTCAAAACGGTGTTTTCAGGTTTTACCCCTAGATACATTTGTGTAAGTTCCACCTCTATCCGTTTTTATCTATATAGGGATGTATTTTCTTGATAAATCACTTACTCTATACTTACCAAAATTTAGGGGTGTTTTCTTATACTTAGTCTCATCCTTAAGTTTCTTACTATGGTGATTTATTAATAATATCTAAAAAAACTAGACCATCCTATGATAACAACTATAGTGACCATATCCTTTTACATATAACATTACATGATTTTAAGCATAATTATACATTAGAGTACAAGCCGAGGATCATAAATTCTAGTGTCTTGGAAGACTAGGTACATAAAACTGAAAACATGGAACTAAATAAAACATTTCTTTATTTAATATTAAAATTGATCTCCTAACTTCTATTGTGCTCAAACATCTTCATAGGGTACCCTAGGGAACACATGAACAAAGGGATGAGCTAAATATCCCTGTAATGGAATAACCATAAGAACAAAGCATTATCATATGGGATAGAAGGAATGACATGATGATATAAAAAGGAATATAACATATGGAATCATATCATATAAACATGGATTCATATAAACATGGAGTCATAGTAATGTGGAAGAAACATAAAACATTAATTTATCATGATTCAAGGATAACATCCAAGACCATTTCACATGGTAGCACAAGCCAAGGATAACTGCAAAGATCGTCACATATTGTAGCACAAGCTAAAGGTAAACCACCAAGATCGTCACACATAACATCTCATGAGACTCAACTTTACCCAATTAAATGGAGTTATATCTAGGAGAACCCATATTAACTTTTCATGAATATGTTTTCCACATAAAGAATCATACATAATCAATATTACATAAACATAAGGGTTACCCATGGAAAGAATTGGGTACCACAATCATGTCATAAAGCATAAAAAATGGTCTTATCATAAAATTTTCCATAAAATAAAAGAGCTAAAATATACATGGAAATTCATAAGGAAAAATAGGTATGTATCATGGTAAGTGATGTCAATTATAAGTGAAAACATGTAATAAAAGTATTTAAGAAATTTTAGCATTAAAACATTTTTGTGTGGTTTTAAGGAATATACTATAGATCCTTTAAAATAGAAAAGGGAACAATAATTTTATAAAACCATAAGTGAAACAAGATAGTTTTTATAATAAAAAATACTGATTTTATAAATATAATGGTCGATTAAAATAGAAGATATAGTGAACCTAAAATTGGGTAAGAATTCGGTAAGTTACCTCAAAACATGTTTGCTTATCAAGAAGTATTGAGGAGAGAATCACTTAAAAAACATGTATAAACCTGAAATAGAATGATAAAATGGCCTTGATAAATAAATTTGGAACATGTGAACATCATTTAAATGATTCACATAAAAATATAATATAACTTCATATTGGTAAAAGAAAGATAAGGCAACCCAAAGGAACAAAGGAGGTTTGGGTGGAATCCCTTACGGATTATCGACATGGTATCGGGTGTCATTAAGAGGGATTAATGAGAGAGAAAGGGTTTTATAATCACACATAAACCATGAGGGAATTATGGGGTAGGTGTTAAATCATACCTCATAATTAGGTATTACACATAAAATAGCAGAACTTAGAGGACATTCTTGAATAAAAGTGGAATAGAGAGGATCCCTTACCTTAAGTCTAATGGTGTTCTTTGCTTGATGTTAATGACCTGAATAATCAAATTAGGTTCATTAATTAATAATAAAATAACCTATTATATAATTAAAATATTTATTGTAAACTTTTTAAGTTCATTTTTGACCTTTTTGATGGGTTAAGTGGTTCAATTTCATTGTTCGGGTCTGTTTATTTTCTTAGTTTTTACGATCGGTTTACTTATTTTCATGAAGGGAGAAACAAGTAAAATGGGGATGGTTTTCCAGAATTGGATTTATATTTTATTATTTAACATATATAAGGTTGCATTGTTGTATATTTAATTTGGATACTTGGAGTGAAGTTGAATCATTATATAAAACTTTAGTGATAACCTTTTGGGTTTATTGGTCGTTTTTATCACTACAAACTCATTTTACATTCTAATTTAATATCATGTGTACAAAAAGATTATAGAACCTTAAATAGGTTATATTAAATAATAATATGGTTCAAAAATAATAAAAATGGTTTCATAACCATAATTTAAGATGGTAAAATAAATTGAAAACCCATCATCCTTGAATGTGGTTAATTAACACATATCAGATTGTGTCTTTACTACTAGTATAAAAGAAGAGTAAAGGAGAGATGATAATAAATTATTACATTATCATAACAAAATTTCAGTACATGTAAGTTACTTGAGTTTTTATAACATTTGTATGAGTAGAGGTAAGGATATAAAAGAAAACAAATGAACTTGAAAAGAAAGTAAAAGAACTGAAAAGAGGAATTTACCTCTTGAATCAATCTTTCTTAAGAGCCTCTTAAGGGGAGAGAATTTGGTATTTTGAAGATACTAAGGGATTTTGGACGTAGGGGAGGAGCTTGGGGATATATTTGGGTATAATTTATGGAAGGAACAATGCTTGATAGGAGTTAAGGGAAGAGGGGAGTGTGGGTGGTTTTTATAGTGGAGGGGAGGAGGGTTTTCTTAATATTTTGATCATTAGTTTATTATTTTTTAATTAGACAACAAATAGTGATGATTCCATGACCAATAATATTAATAAGTGCATGTGAGTTCGATATTTGGTTTCTTACATCACTCATGATGTTAGGAATTGTGGATTTAAATTATAATGTATTTATACGATAAATTAATGTATTTTACTATTCACCAAAAATTCAAGTATTTCAGAAAAATCCCAAAAAAATCACCCTAACTGTTTTTCAATGTATAGAATCCAAAAATGAACTCAATTTTTCAAAATTAATTTTATAAATATAATTAATTTTATTTTTAATTAAAATCATAATTTACTTGAAAAATACAGATTTTAAAACTATAATTGATTTTATAATGTTTTCAAAAAATACATAAAGTCTTATAAAATTATCTTAAAACCATAAGACATAACATTTTTAATTTATGAAAACATTTTAGGAAAATAAATTTTATTTTAAATTAATTAATTAATTTTAATTAATTATTTATGACTTAAAAAAATACCAATACTTTTACTATGATCATATTATCAATTATAAGATTCCTTAATTTTATTTACACATTCAAGGGTGAGGTTAATATTATTTTGGTCGATTTAATATTCATATGGTTCATATTACTATTAATAAGGGTAACATTACTATTCATAGTGGTCAGTTACTATTCACCAAAAATTACGTTTGTTTTATCGGACTCCAAACATCTTATTTATTGTAACCGTGTATGTCATATTTTTGAAATTCAAATCACAGAAGTGTCAAAATTATGTTTAAAAGTCACATAGTAATTATGAGTTCATTATTTTGTGATTTCATGTGATTATAAGGCATAATTAGAAGAAAATAATTTCTATTGATAAAACATTAGGTCGTTACAGGTCCCCATAAGTATGGGTAAAAGGAATATAACCTTAAATAGGTAGTCCTTACGTAAGGGTAATAGGTTGTTACCCTTATGTGGGTATCCTCTGTGTAAGGGTATCATGCCGTACCCTTATGTAAGTCACCCAATGTAATTTTAACATGAGTAACCCTTATGTAGGACTCTCCTGCATAACAGTAATGAAGGTTACCCTTGTGCAGTGTGGAAACCCCTATTTAAGGGTTTCCTTAAACCTAAAACCCTTTTTTGTATTCTTCTTATATGTATAAAGAAAACCCTTCAAAACATTATTTGTTTTACAAAAACACAATAATAATTGAAAATCATAAAATTAAATCCCCATTTCACCTAAAAATCACTTCATTACACACATCAAACCACTTATAGTAGTCCATATCTCATATTAAAATTTAAAAAAATAACATAATAGGGAAGTGGAGAAAGTATAAGTACTCATCTTTACTTGTGATAAATTATCTAAGCTTTGAGATCGAACCTATTCATTGTGGCCTCTACATCCTAATTCAACTCCGATAGATATTCCCAAAGAAATACTCTCCCCTCTCCCTCCATCCCTTTGTCAACTCAATATGGATTCTAGGGGAAGATTCTTTTCCCTCATGTGAAAATAATGGAGAGACTAAAGAGGTACATAACCAAACAAAATATAACACCCATTGAAGGGTCTAAACTAGAACCTAGAACCCGAGCATAGTTTATACTCTGCCTATGTAAAACCACCCACTCTGAACTCAATCGAGGAGTCAAAATTTTGATCTAGGACTCTACTTAAAAGATATCAACATTTACATAAATGGGATAATTAGTATTTATTCAAAAACATATTAATATATTTTTTTTAAAATCCATAAACTAGGAATATCACAAACTTACAACCCTAGGGTAAAAACTTCTTCCCAAGATCATTTTATAGTGGGAATTACATTTTTACCCCTCAAAGGTACTTGGCATCCAAAAATTCAAAATTTCCCCTAATTTTCACAACCTGAAAAGAAGTGGTTCATTAAAACTTCCACACCATATCACTTATCATCTTTGAGAAGACTTGGTATCCTTCCAACCATCAATTTAGACCAACTTAGGTTGTTAATTTACAATCAACTTGTAGTGTTCTACCCTAGTACATTGAACAAGTTTCTATTACACAACTCGAAACATAAGGTGCAATATTAATCAAAATTTAATCTACCACTCATCATAATATTTTAATTAATGAGATAGCGCGTAATTTCACATGTATATCCTTAGATATCATGGTGTCATCAATCAACCCATTCACGGGCTCATGGTTCTCCCCATCATAAGTCTTTACTCATAAGGGTCGATTCTGAACCATGGTGCTCCACACCATTGGAATCACCTACTAAAAATTCATTTCCAGAAATCTAAAGACACTCCATGTAGTTTACATTTCACTACACCCAATTTCAAGAAAAACATTATTCAAACCTCTACTAGATAACCTCCCCTGAAAACACTCAATTGGACCCACGAATGCACTATCTCATCACCAAATCTTGATGCCTAAATCCCTGGAATAATCATGATATCATTTAAAAACCCACACCAAATTATAAACCTACCTCTGATTGTAATTCCATTATTGAATCACATCCATCAACATTAATCATCATTCCCTCATCTTGAGCACCATCGCATCACCAATTCATCTCACCCTCAAATCATATCAAAATCGATCTGATACTGATGCCAATTCTCACACTCTATCCAACACCACATTTGAATCGAAAGTCTTGTAACTACAATAGAATTAGATAAAATTGAATTTACCATAACATTGTCTAACTAGTTCCATCTCGACCATCCACCAACCAGTCTCACTGCATCTATGACCCTACCTACATGATTTCATATATTCAAGGTTTATGAGACAGTCCCCAACATAGGGGTTTCCTATTCATAACTCCACTAAACCAAAACACAAATATCCATGGCTTATACTCTATCTATTACCACACATAATGAATGGATAGGGTCTTCCCGCTCATAATCGAGTGCCAACACAAAACATCAACCACCTTCCACTCTCTTCTCATCATAAACATCATCCTCATCTTCTACTAAATTTAAAATTTTAATGTGGTCCATACCCTCCAATTTCCAATGATTCACTCCCCACCATAAGGATTCCCTTATACCACTCCTCCAGTGATGTGACTAATGGATTACCAACATTATGCATCCCTAAAAATACATATCAAGGAACAAACTTTGCTAGACTGCACCACAGTGCCCCATTCCATTCATGATATTATTATATTTCATAGAGGTGACACTTAAAAATCACATAATGGTCCTAGGAAACCATGCCCATAAGTTTTAAATCAACTCTACTTGTACTCATCCACACACAGGCACTCACCAATCCATAAACAATAGAAATTATACATAATCAATGTACACATTACCTCAATATAATCTAAACCCAATAGGTATATACTCATGTATCACCCATTCACACAACCTAACTCAAGATCCCAAGAGTCACACATCATCAAACCTAGGCTCATGTTCCTAAACAACTGACAATTCCCCCCCCCCCCACTGAATTCAATCTCATCTAGCTAGAAGCACCTTAGTTCTTCTTCCAACAAGCTTGAAAAATCTCACTCATGCCTAGGCTAACCACACAATCATCCATCACTCTAAGTGTCTTTTAAAATCCAAGATCATATACCCACACTCTAAACATCCTAAATAAAACCATATAGGACCAATATTTTTTCTCCCATTGAGAACCACACTCATAATCAATAGGGATAGGAATTCGGTTGATCTTTCCATCAAAATCTAAACTATATTCCAAAGAACCTCATGTGTTTTACATCACAAAATTCCATGGCATATCCATGCATATACCATATACCCCATATCACCTCTTGTACACTAATATCATAATTGAAGAATCTTTAAATGCTTCCCATATTTAAGGGAACTCACAAGCTTGGTCTAAACCCTCTCTCAGGCACCTTCATATATCATAAGGCACTAGGCTCTCTCACCTAGCCTATAAATATTATCTCACATAGTTCACTAATCATGGGGAAACATCACTACTCCCATCTCAAATATAACTCTTGTTAGGCTTCTACATAAAATACTAGCCCCTCAAGGACCACAATATCATCTATTTATATAACTTCACTGCCCTAATATGATCAGTTTTGAGTAAAACTAGTCATATGTTTTTTATTAAATATAATTCCACCAAGAATCTATATAGGAAAACATCATATAGGTTATTATTAACACTTTAAATAATTAAAACTTTTTTCTAGTCTAGAACTGGTATCATAATTACCTACTAAGGATTCATCATTAAGGTATCCAATGCATATACCAACCCACATAGGGTCACTATTCATCCCTTACATGGGGGACTACATATTCATCATTAGGGAACATCCCATTAAACGATCCACGTGGCCTATCATCCTAGAAAATATATTATGTTTTAGCTGAAGAGAATTCAACCAAAAAGTTATATTTGAAAATTCTTTATAAGTTGTTATTGATAACTTAAATAGTTGAACCATTTATCATCAGTGATATAAATCACATGCAAGCTCATGAATTTCATGTGAGCCCTACATACCAATAAGGATGCATATACACATGCCTCTTTCTCGTAGGCCAAGATATAAAAACCTATAAATCATAAATTAAAATCCCAAGTGTGTCATAGTATTTGAAATCATACAACCATAAAAGTGAGAACTGATAATAACATCCCCACATCCCTAGTAACCTAAACTTTTCAATGGAAAATGTGTTCACTATAAACCAGTCTGAGGTCCATCACAAGCTCTGATATGCCCCATTCACATGTATACTATATCCATAAATAGTTAGAAAACGAAAAATATTCTCTAATACTAATTTTTAATGTTCCCCAAACCATGAAAATTAATTGGTGTTTAGAATGGTGTGGCAATGTGGCCTCAGGAATGCTTCTTCAGATTCCAGAGGCTGTCGACTAATAGAATATGTCTAGATTGTTAAAATGGGGAGACTATACCATCATATCAGAGTAAGAAATAATAATTAAAATAACCAATAATCATGCAGAACTAGGCCTCTACCCATCCATAACATGTGAAAAGTGAAGTATTCTCAGGTACCCAAGTGACATGGCCACTTGAGAAGGGTATGAGTACATATTGGTAGCGAATCATTGATGGGGTCCCAAACATAATCAATAAATTCAGCGTATACACAATTGATATACTCAGAATAAATAAATAAAATATGGAAGTATAATAGATGACCATCATTGATCCTTAGGTTCTAAGGTGACACCCAGGATTGACTATACCCCCTTATGTTAGCGTCAGAGTGCCTTTGAGCATGTGAAAACCCATGACATATAATATCAGACATAAAATCTAGATCCAAGGAGGAAATCCAATCCACCCCATGTCTGTATCCATAAAGGAGGATCCAAGGATAATATCTAAGGAATCTTAAATAATCATAAAATTTGAATCCTATGTAATAACCTTGGCATTTCATAGTGGCATACTCATAGAATCCCATATAATAATCTTGGCGTTATAGGTTATTATGCTCATCACCAGATCCTAGGGGTAACTTATTCATCAAACATATTAGGTGAAATCATAGGATCCTAGGGAGTATCCTAGTAATCCCATATAGTAAATCATCAAATTTTGGGTGATATCATAGTAATTACATATCACTAGGATCAACTATCAGATCCTAGGAATACTAGGAATCCATAGCCATTAATCATAAAGTTGAATCTCATGTCACACCATAGAAATTACACATAGGTAAAAAGGTTGAATCTTGGGAAACTACCCAGTCATTCTAAGTCATAAGGCATAAATTAGAATCATTTGAGGTGATCCTAGTCATTCCATTCATATTAGGAATAAATATGATTCTTTAGAGGTGATCTTAGGCATTCTTTATGCACACAAAGGTTAAATCCCAAACAAGACCTCGGGCATTCATTCATAAGGAATCAGGGGAAGTGCATCCCTCTCGTAATATCTTACAAAATCATTATCACTCTAGAAACATTATATCACATCATAAACCTTTGGTTTCTAATGTGACACTCAAATTTAACACTATATGCCTCCCAAAACAAACCCTAACTAGGGTAGAAATATCACTGGGGCACCCACTAAGGCCCCCTAGGGTCACACCATAGTAGGGACACCTTACAATGGTTCCTTGATCTCAATCAAATCTTTTGGGTATAATACCAACTATTAGAGTTCATAATATCTATAAACATTATTTTTACCAAATTATATCCTCACTAGAATCATAGGATAATCCCCACTTGCATTTCTCTTAAGGGGTGGTATAATTCCCAACTCGCTTACCAAGTCATCCTAGGTCAATCCTCACACACCCAACCTGCCCATAATCTACATAGGGTATACTCAACAAGATACTCACATATTTGTGGGGGAGGTAAACTCTATCCATGCTCTAATCATCTAAACTGAAGGTTTTAAGTCATCTCATAGTTCCTTCATGGACCACTCAGTCCAACCATTCCCAATCCAACACTCACCTATATAAGGAGGGTTTAAGGATACTTCTTATACCAAAGTACATTATGTTCATTATCATTTAATTTACACCCTTATATGGTTCATGTATCATAAGTCATGCATTGTTAATAAATCCATCATCCATCAATGACCAAGGCATCAAGCCAGTTCTCAAGGATCTATTGTGGCCCTTGACACTTACATATATCCATGGAGTTTTATTTTAATGAAAACAATTTATTTAGATAAAAAGTGTTAATCACCCACTATGGGAGACAAAAAATCATGTGCAACATAACAACATGCATAAATAATAGGGAAAATGTATATTGACCACCTACTTCATATGGAGTTACCATCCTTTAAAGTAGCTCAACCAGTTCCACCCAATCTGATCCAAGTCAAAAACACAATCATCCATTAATATGAGGCCCTAAATATATGTATATTACTTAAATTAATTATAAAATAATTTCACAATATATTTTATAATTAATTTAATAATTAATTTAAATGGAATAAATAATGGATTTATCTCCCACAAAACCCCCTGTTATACCTTGAAATAATCCTTTAATAAAATGGGAGAAAATATCTTTTTATTTTATTTTTTTTAAAACTCTTACACTTATGAATGAACCTTAGTAGGGGTACCTTCATGAGGGAAACTTTGGTTACCCTTACACCGGTCCCCCTATATAAGGTTAATATGCCAATACCCTTATACAGGTACCCTTTATATAAGGATCATGGGATACTATATTTACATAGGCCCTCTCTGTATAAGGGTATCAGTTTGTACCCTTATATAGGTCACCCTGTTTAATAGTAACATAGGTTACCCTTGTGTGGGAATATCTTGTATGATGGTAACACGGGTGACCATTACGAATCAGGGGATTCCCTATATAAGGGTAAACAAAAAACTAAACAAATATTTTTTATTCATCTTTTCTATTTAGACATGAAACCCTTAAAAAATTATAGGTTCCTAAAAAGAACAAAAAATATTGAAAATCATAAAATAAAATCCATATTTCACATATAAATCACTCTAATGCACACATTAAATCATTTTATATGGGCCATATATCATATTAAAACTTAAAATGACAACCTGATAGGGAAATGGTGAAAGTTAGAGTAGTCAACTTACCTCACTGTAAATTTTTGAAGCTTTAAGCTCAGACCTGTTCTCCATGAACACTTTGTCTCTAATAAATATTCCTAGTGAAATCCTCTCCCCTACCCCTCCTTCCCTCTCTCTAACTCAAATGTGAATTCATAATTTTTATCCATGAAACCATTTAAAATATCAATGTTTACATAAACAGAATAATTAATATTTATTTAATAAATATTAACATGTTTTTAAGAAATTACAATGACTCAGAATCTCAAAAAAAATCCTAAGGGTAAACTCTGTATTCATATGTTAATGAAATCATCATAAAGAAATATTATGAGGTGAATTTCTATGAGAAATTATTATTTTTCCCTCATAAGTAATTGAGATCCAAAAATTCAAATTTTCTCTAATTTTCAAAACTACTAGTCTTTACAATCTCCCCACCACATCACTTATCATCCCTGAGAAGCCTTGATGTCCTTCCAACCATCAATTCCAACATACCTCTATCATTAATCCATAGTCAACTCATCATGTTCTTCCCTGTAATACTGAACGAGCTTCTACTATACAACTCCAAACATGGGGTGCACTATTCATCAAAAGATGAGCTATTTCCCATCACCATAATCAAATCTTAGAGATAGCACTCAACCACACATGTCTATCCTGATACACCAAAATGTCATCAACTAATTTATTTATATGCTCATGGTGCTCACCATTATAATTCTAAGCACATACGGGTTGATTCCAAGAAATGGTGCTCCCCATTATTAGAATAACCTATTAAAAATGTCTTTCCAATGGTATAAAGAAATGTGTGGTGTGATTTCCATCTCATTTCACCCAATTTCAATAAAAATCCTTGTTCCATACTCCACTATAAAACCTCTCTTGAAAACACCTAGACACACCCACTGATACACTGTCTCATCACCTAATAATAATGCATAAATCCCTAGAGGCTTCATGAGATTTTTCAAATTCATGCACCAAAGTCTGAATTTTACTCTCAATGTAATTCCAATATCATATATCTAACCTTCCACATCATCCATCATTCTCTCATCCCAATCACAAAGTTATCACCAATTCAGATTACCCTCATATCACCTCAAAACAACCTCATACTCAACTTTGATTCTTGGACTCTATCCAACGACGTATTTGAATCCCAATTATGGTATTTACCATGGAACCAAATAAAATCAGATTAATATCACATCATCACCAAGATACCATCTAGAACATCCATTTACTAGTCTCATCTTATGCACAACCCTACCTACATGAGGTTTTACATCTACAGCCAATAAGATGCTACCCACCATAAGGGTGTACTCATTGTGAATCCACTAAACCAAAACATTGATCTCCATGACCTATACACTACCCTTTACTCCATGTAATGATTATACATAGCTATATCACTCATAAAAGAGTGCTAACATGAAACATCAACCACTTCCTATTCCCATATCATCAGGAACATCATCCTCAGAATCCTCTATATTTATAACTATAACAAGAGTCATACCCTCAAATATATAATGGTTTACTCCACATCATATGGATTCCATTATAAATATCCTGGAGCACAATGACCGACATATTCCCAACATCACACCTCCCTGATAATTGATGCCAAGGAACAGACTCAAGTAGACTGTACCACAGTACCCCATTCCATTCATGACATCTCTTTTTTCCATAGAGGGGATGCTTACAAGTCTCATCAAGTCCCCAAGAAACCATTATTGAAAGGGTTCCTTCAATTTAACTATCCCTCTTCTACACACATCCACTCATTTATCCATAAAAAAGAATCACCATGCATAATTAGTGTGTACACTACCTCAATAATATTCGAACCCAATAGGTGTACGCTCTAATACCACCCATTCACACCACCCGAATCATGATCTCATGAGTCACATTTCATCAAACCTAGGCTCATGCACCTAAAAAACTGACCATGATTTACTGTATTTCCATCTCATCTAACTAAAAGCACCTTAGTGTTTCTATCAACAAGCCTAAGGTGTCCCACTCATGACAAGGCTAACCACATAATCATCTACCACTCTGAGAATCATTTCAAAACTAAAATAATCTACCCATGATCTAATCATCCTAGATATGACCATCTAGGAACATGATCTATCATCCCATTGGGAAACATACTAAAAATCACCAATGTTAGGAATTTGACTGATCCTTTCCTCAAAACCTAAACTCGATAACCAAGGACCTCATGTTCTTTTCATCATAAAAGTCTAAGTCATATTCATACCTATACTATATAGTTGATATCACCTCTTATGCATTGATCTCATAATGAAAGAATCTACCCATGCTTCCCATCTCTAAGGGAACTCACAAGCTCAAGCTAACCCCTCTCTTGGGTTACCCACGATATCACAATCCACTAGGCTCTCCCACCTAACCCATAAATCTTGTCCCACATATGTCACTGCTCATGGGGAAACATATCTTCTCCCATCTAAAATATCACCAGGAAACTCACTATCCAAAACAAACCCATTGTAGGGTTCTCACAAATAATTCCTTGGTATAACATGCCCTATCATCATCCAACTTGATAACTAATCCTCACTGGGAATCTTCATATGATACAAACCCCTTAAGGACAATTATATCATCTATTTATATAATGGCACCTCCTTGAGAGGATTTTTATCAAGTAAAACCATTCATATGGTTTTATTAAGTAGGATTCCACCAAGAAGCTATATGGGAAAACACCATATAGGTTATTATTGACACTTCAAATAATCAAACCCATTTTATAGTCTAGAATCAGTATCATAATTACCCATTTGGGGTTCATTAATAAGGAATTAAATTATTAAAATAACCCACCAAGGGTCATTTTTCATCCCTTACATGGGGTACTAAATAATCATCATCAGATAACATATAATTTTAAGATTCACATGACATGTCATCAGATAAAATATAACATGGTTCAAATAAATAAAATTCCACTAATATGTTATATAGTAAAATTTCATATAAGTTGGTGTCAATGCTTTAAATAGTTTAACCCTTTATCATTAGTGATATCAATCACATGAAAGAACACAAATGTAATGTGAATCATACATGTTAAGAATGATGCTTGTAAATAGGCATATTTCAAATAATTAAAGATATAAAAACTCATAAATAGTAAATCCAAAACCAAAGTTCATCATACTTGGTGAAATAATAAAAATCATAAAAGTGGATACCAAGAATAAAAACCCAACATCCTTGGCGACCTAAACTTTCCATAGGAAAAAGTATTCATGATTCACTAGTCCAAAGTCTATCACAAGATTTAACATGTACCTATTCACTTTTTTACTATATCCCTAAATATTAAGACAAATAAAAAGATATTTTTATGCCACTTTGTAACATTCCTTAGCCCATGACCGGTAATCATTGTTCGAACTAGTGAAGTTTCATAACCTCAGGTACACCTCCCAGTATGCCAGAGGATGTTGATTGATAGCAAGGGTCTATAGTGTTAACATAGGAAGAATATACCCTCATAATAGAGTATGAAATAATAGAGGAAATAACCAAGAAAAATTCATAATAAATTATCAAAGTATGAAAAATTAAAAAAAAACTATGTTATAGAAAATGGAATGTAGTATATAGACACATAGTCATACAAGCATACATCAACTAATTCACCATTAGGTAGATCACATATATAGGATAAATAAAATAATGAAATACAAGGGGGTACTACTATAATCCCAAAGCCTCATCACATTCCAGTATTTAAATCTCGTCTGAGCTATCCCACTCAATCATATAGCATTAGGCCTCTACCCTACTAGAACCTGCAAACATTGAAGCATTCTCAGGCACCCAAGTTGTAATTTCCCTCCACCTAATTGGATTGAAAAGTAATAGGAATGTTATTTGGCCTTAAGAGACATCCCCAAGATGACAAAGGCTGGAAATAAATGTAGAAGGGCTTCAATACATGTGGGAGATGATTTTCCCTTTAAGAATAAAACAACTAATAAAATAATAAATAACCAAAAAAACCACTATATGATGCATGATAAAAATAAAATACAACTCAACATTTAATTTATCAAAATTAGACTAAATTCAATTACCACGGTGGAAGACTACAATATTAAAGTAAATAGTGGAAGATAAACTATTAAAACTCCAAGACAATCACAAGACTCCAAAGCTCCACAATCTTCATGATCCAACTTCACCAAAAAACCTAAGTATCATGAGGTAGTGCTAAATATGTGTGATACTTTACCTTTTCCCATGTCCCAGTATATGACATCTATAAAATCACCAAATTATAAAGAAGAGGTGAGTAATAAAACTTAGTAGGTTTTCCCCCAATGACTTCCCTACTCACACCACTAGAATAGAATGTGTTAGAAACATTTATATAAATTATTTTATATAAAACTATTTATAAAATAGTTTATAACTAAAAATAAACAAGTTACAAGGAAACCATTTTCTCAAAACAAAAACAAGTTCAAAGGAAACCAACCAAAAAATTATTTAAACAATTTTACATGTTCTATTTTGGAATAACCATTCCATTATACATATCTATACAACCAACCATGCATGAAAACCTAGACCTCCTTATACTCATGAGTGGTGAGTCATCCTTTCACTAATCCATCACTTAATGAACCATTTGACAGGGGAGAGACCTGACCCTTATTCATACCACTAATTATGGGGGAGACTCCTTACCCTTATTCGTAATAATTCACATGAATTCACACAATCATTATTCCAAAATCCAATTCCAAACAACTATTTCAACCATTCCAATAAAAATAATTTTATTATTAAAAACCTTTCAATAAACAAATTCAACAAAAAATTTCCAATTATTTTCAATAAAACTATCCCTTTATTGAAAACATATTTATTAATCCATTTACCCCAATTCTAGAAAAATTAATATTTTAAAATCACTATTTTAAAGTTAAGAACCAAATCACTTTCTACAAAAACACCCAATTACCATGTTTCCACAAACTGTCATTCAAGATAATTTTAAACAATTATTTCACAAAAAATCCACAATAAATTTCACAAAAAAATGATCAATTTGAAACTAAGACTTCATGTTCTAAATAGAGGAGTTGAGAGTAAATCAATATACCTCTGGTTTTAAGATGAAAATGAAGAACGGCATGAAGAACATCCATAAAATTGGGTTAAATATCCCTGAAACCTCCTTAGATCTCATTACCTATCATAAAACAAACCAAATATAATAATATTTGGAATCCACTACCATATATCTACCCACAACGGGTGTAGATTTAAGAATCCAAGAGAGATGGTGAAGTAAATCTAAGAAACTCATCAAGAATGATCAAGAACAAAGCCTTACCGCAATAATCGAGCTTAAACGCACCAAGGAACGGCTCCAGATCACTTCCAATCCAATTGGAGGACATTACTTGACCTTTGAGAGAGGAAAATCCCAAGTAAGGTCCTTTTTGGTGGGAAAAAAAAGAAATTAGAGGTGAAAACGCATTTGATCCGCAATTTAAGGATCTAAATTTTGACCCAAATAGAGTTTAGTCGCAATGTTAGAAAAAATGTGAACTAACCATTCTCCTGCCTCTACCTTAAGGGAGACCTTGTATGGTTGGCTCACACAGTTACCAAATTGTGCGCCGACCATGCCGAATCCACTGTCTCAAAAAGGCCAAATCCACCTATAAAATAATATGCTTTCTCCTTAGTGGACACAGGGTTTGGAAAAAATGTGCACCACCTATGTGCCTTCCCTTTTTCCCCTATCTCAATATACATGGTTTTCTATTGGTGTTTCACGGTTTTCCCAAACCATGCACAAATCGTGTACCTATAGAAAATACCCCAAAACACTTCAAAATTTCTACAAACTCTCCCAAAATTAACCCCAACACTATCAATACTTAAAATACACAAAAGAAGGGTTAATTACCTCAAACCAAGGGTGCTACATTCTCCCCACCATTGGTATTTTTTCCCTAAAAATTGGAAAATTATCATTTCCTTGAAATATTTTTGGTCATTGATCCTTCATTTCCTTCTCCTCCTCCCAAGTGTCTTCTTGAATCCAACCATGTCGCCACAAAACCCGCACTAGACTTATGTTTTTTTCATGTAATACTTTCTCTTATCTATCCAAAATCTACACTGGCATGTGAATTAACAAAGCACCTGGCTCTAGGTTGACATGATCCCATTTGATCACATGGTTAGGATCAGGCTGATACTTTTTCAACTGTGATACATGGAACACATGATACAATGCACTGAACCATGGTGGTAATTCCAATTGATAATCCATCTCTCCAACCCATTCCAATATACAAAAAGGGCCTATGTATTGAGGATATAACTTTCCTTACTTCCCAAGATATTGATTTCCAAGCCTTGGATAGATCCTAAAAAACACGTGATCAATCACCATAAATGAAAAAAGTCATTGACAATGATCCGCATAATATTTCTGACAAGTCTGATCCATCTCCATCATTTTTTTGATCAACTGAATCTTATTCATTATTTCTTGGACAAGGCTTGGCCTAACTAGTAGACTCTCTCCTCATTCCACCCAAAAAAGTGGAGAATGAAAAGGATTCCCATACAAAGTTTCAAATGGATCTATATGTATTAAGGCCTAATAGATGTTGTTATACAAGAACTCCACTAATGGTACATGCTCTTCCCATGATCCACCTAAATCCATTACACAAGCTTGCAACATGTCTTCCAAAGTTTGTATCATTTTTTTGGATTGACCATCCTTCTGGGGATGATACACCTTACTTATAGTCAAATAATTCCCAAGGGATTTCTGTAAGGATTTCTAGAAATGGAACATAAACCTCATATCTCTATTTAACACTATCAAAACCAGTACTCTATGCCACTTTACAACTTCTTGAATATAGATTTTGGATAGATCCTCCACTATATGATTTTCACAAATAGGGATGAAATGGGCCGATTTTGAGAGTTGATCCACAATCACCCATATGGAATCATGTTTCCAAACCGTTCTTGAGAGACCTGTTACAAAATACATAGCTATTTTCTCCCACTTCCACATAGGGATAGGTAAATACTACAACATGCCTACTGGAAGCTAATGCTCTACCTTGAACTGCTAACAAGTCAAGCATCTTGAAATGACCTCGACCACTTTCATTTTCATGTCATACCACCAGAACTATTCTTTCAATGACTTATACATATTATATGTTCCAAGGTGAACAACCCATATTGAATGGTGGTAAGCATGAAGAAGCTGTTACCAGAAATCCTTAGGTATAACCATCTGATTTCTACACCACAACACTAAATTTTCATCAAGATTCCATCCCTAAATGGTCTCCCCAACATTGAGTTTTGACCTCATCACCACACATTCTGAGTTGGATGTATGTGGCTCTTTAACCATATTTACCAAATCGGTAACCAAATAAAGTGGAAATAAAATTGTAACATCACCTCAATCCTTACATTCCGAATTCATTTCCTCTATCACTAACATCAACTACCAATGGTTTAAATACTCTTTTTCTAATTGAGCATATGAATTTCTACTTAATGAATCTACCATATAATTTACCTTACTCGGTGTATACATCAAGTCAAATTCAAACATTCGTAGATACTCTATCCATCTTATTTATCTGAGATTCAAATCTCATTTGTGATAAAATATGCTTCAAGATCTTATGATCCTTGAACATATTAAATTTCTCACCAAAGAGATAATGATGATAAGTCTTCAAATCATGGACTACAACAGCTAACTCCAAATCATGTGTTGGGTAGTTCTCCTCATGATCTAGAAACTACTTTGAGCCATAAGAAACAACATGGTCCCCCTGCATGAGAAAACATCCCAACCCTAATCCTGAAGCATCACAATACACCATGTACCCTTGTCTTGATTTTAGTAAAATCAAGATCAGTGTGGATGTAAGGAAAACCTTTAACTCTTGAAAAGACTTATGTAATTCTTCATTCCATTGGAATGGAACATTATTCATTGTTAAAACTGTCAAAGGCAAAGCTAGTTATGATAAATTGCACACAAAGTGTCAGTAATAACTAGCTAGACCAAGGAAGATCAATATCTCAAAGAAGTTCTTTGGAAATTTCCAAGAGATTATAGCTTCTATATTCTCTGGATCCACTGAAACACCTCTTTAAAAAATAACATGGCCATGAAAACATACCTATTGTATCCAAAAATCACACTTTAATAATTTTTAATACAAATAGTGACCTATCAGTATTCCCAACACTGTCTCCAAGTGTTGCTCATGCTTAGCCCTTGTCCTTGAATACACCAATATGTCATCCAAAAACACCACCACAAAAGATTCCAGATATCTCTGAAATATTTGATTCATCAATACCATAAATATCAATGGTTCATTTGTAAGACTGAAAGGCATTACCACATATTCATAATGTCCATATATACCTATTAAATCTATCTTTAAAATATACTCCTTCCGAACTTACAATTGGTGATATGTTGATCGCAATTCAGTCATAGAGAACCACTGAGCTCCCCCTAAATTGATCAAATAGACCATATATTCATGGAAGTGGATACCTTTTCTTTATTATATCTTGGTTAAGTTTGTGATAATCCACACAAATCCTTAGATTTCTCTCTACTTTCTTTACAAATAAGACTAGTGCTTCCCATGGAGACGTGCTCGGCCGAATGAAACCCTTACTTTCTAGATCTTCCAAATGAAATTTCAAATAACTTAATTCTTTTGGTGCAATCCAATAAATGGAAGTGAGATAGGACTGGTCCCTAGGAGTAGATTAATAATAAACTTAACTTCCCTTATAGGTGATAACCCTTATAATTTTTTGAGAAAAACATCAGGAAGCTGATCCACCACCGCTAGGAAACTACTGTTCTCAATCTCTTCCATCAATGCCAAAGACAATGTGGCCAACTGATATGAGATCATTCTGACTTTTGGTTCCAACAAGAATGTTTCACCTGTATTTATATCCCTTTCTCCTTTAAATAGATACTTGACATCATCCTCAGTCATGAAACTAAATGTTCTGTTATAATAGTTTGTGTGAGCCTTGAACATTGTCAACCAATCCATACCCATGATTACATCATAGAAATACATTTCCAGCATAGATAAACCCAGTTTTTACTCAGTTCCATCAATATTTATAGAACATGATCTTAACATAAAGGCTCAACATTATCTTGGACCAAGAGGGGTTTTAATTTTTATCACAGAGGTAATCCTCTCAAGTTTTAAACTCCACAAATCAATAGCATGAGAATCAATAAAATAATGTGATACAACAATATCAAAAAAAACTTTCATAAGGGTATAATTCAAAATAATCATACCTCTCACCATAGATGGTGCATCCTAATTAGTCACAATCACCTTCTTTGCTCCATATAATTACTACATCGCTTCAATTTGTTCTTTATTGTCCTATTGATATTTCCCTTGCTGAGGAGTCATGTAATTCCTAGAATCAACATGGATAGTTTTGTTTTTTTGATGAGATTGATTCTACTTCCCTCACCACATTAAAGCATACAATTTTTGTGATACCTGAGAAGTGTCTCGAGCACCTAACCATATAGTACTACAACAATAGTGTTTAAGATGTCCCATCTTGTTGCAATTATTGAATGATCTCAGTGGTTCCATACACTATTACTTAATGTGGTCGAATGAATCACATTGGAAACATCTAGGATGGATCTTCAGTTTTGGAGGAAGATTTTTTGATCTAGTCGTTTGATTATGATTCACGCTCCCACCTTGGAAATAGGTGTCCCTCTTCTTCTTTCCTCTATCATTAGAGTTTCCACCATTTATCATGGGTAACAACATGCTACCTCCTCCTATATATCTTGATATTTCCCTTTCAGTCACATTATCTCTATTTACCATTTCTTTATAAACTATGATACAGAGAACTGTGATCTTCGAATAGATTTCCTACCTCAGGCTTGCTTCAAAAACGTGTGCCTTTAAGGGTGTACTAGTTGCAACCTTAGGTGAAACCGGACTAAGTTGATGAACTTGGACAAATATTCTTTCAACTAAATATTATCTTGTTGAATAAATCTATTGTTCTCTAAATTTTGAACGTGTGAGGGTAGAATTCTTTATTGAATAGTTCTTCAAAATCCTACCAAGAAAGGCCTTGATTCTCTTTATCCTACACTGCTAGATCCCACCACTAGCGTGAAAGATCCTCCGGGCCATGTTATCAACGGGAAAAACCACTTTTTATCCTTTGGGGGGCATATCGCTCTCATTAACAGCGTTTTGGATACCATTCTGGTGCATGCAATGGCTTCAATGTCAGTGCCAAAAGGGGTTATCAAAGCTATTGATAGGGTCTTAGCCAGATTTCTTTGGGATTCTCTATCGAAAGGGAAGAGGCATTGGGTATCTTGGGATAGAATGGCCCAGCCTATTCATGAGGGGGGCATCAACATCAGAAGCGTCGAGAGTACTGTGCAGTGCATGCACGGCAAGCTGGCTTGGGAGATCGTGGAGAAGCAGACCCTATGGGGGAGGATCATGCAACACAACCACACAAGTTTTATTAAAAATGGCAGCATCCAAGGATCACCCTTATGGAATTTTATTTGTACCCTAGTATCGGGGCTTCATCAACACTCCTACTGGATCATGGGAGCTGGAAACATTTCCTTTTGGAAAAGCAATTGGGCGGGATCCTTGATTGGTTTCCCGGGGTGACCAAGGCCTTCGATTACTTTCAAGGAGGCAAGTTCATACCCGAATTTCGTTAATTTTGTTCTGGATAAGACCCAAAAGGAGATTTTTGAATCCATCCTTATCAATTCAGAGATGGAAAAATGTGTGTTTACTCCATCCTAATCTGGGAAGTTCTCCTCAAAGGACTTCCATAGGATTTCCACTTCTCAGGCGCAGCTGAACAATCAGAATAATTTATTGTGGTGTAGCCGAATTCCAAACATGTACAATTTCCTGGTCTGGAGATTAAGGAACTCGGCGATTCCCTCTGATGTGAACATCCAGAAAATGGGAATTATCCTTGCATCATGGTGTTAGTGCTGTAACAACAAGAATGAGGAGAGCACAAATCATATTTTCTTTGAGGGATAGTGGGCTAAGGAGGTGTGGCAGTTCTTTGGAATTTTTACAGCAGTCTCCTCTAATGATCTTCGAGGGTCTTTGCTCTTTGACAAGTGGTTCCAGGGAATACCGGATAAATGTTCGGAGAGAATGGCCCATTCTGTGGTTCTCATTTTTGGTTGTTGGTGACTCTGGCAGGCCCGCAACAAGGCGGAATTCCAAGGGATTAAATCCACCGGGAGGGCCATCATTTTTAGAATAAAATGCATGCTGGTGGACATTGTCTCCCTACTTAAGAACTGGCGGTAATCCCCCTCCCTAAGGATGTTGCAGGTTGGCCCCGACATGTCTCCTCCCTTAGATAGAATGCAGGGGAAATGGGTAAGATGGAGTCCTCCAACAAATGATTTGAAGCTAAACACAGATGAATCCTGCATCTCAAGTACCATGCGAGGAGGAGGAGTGGTTCGTAATTTATGAGGGAGTGTGATCCTTGCATTCACATCCCACTTCGGTAATGGAAATTCTCTTCAGGAAGAGTCCAAGGCTCTCTTCACCAGGCTCAATCTATGTAATCAGAACAATATTGAAATCTCCCATGCGGAAACTGACTCAAGGATCATCCATGACTCCCTACAGAGCAGAGGTTCCACCCCATGGTCGGTTATGTACATCATAAGGAGATGCAAATAGCTCCTGAGAAGCAACATTCAAGTTACACATACATGGAGAGAGGGTAATAAAGTCGCAGACTACCTTTCCTCTCTTGCTATCCCTGGCTCCGATGTCACGTGCATTCACAATGTCACCTCCTTGAATCCTGAGGGTGTGAATCTAATTCATGGGGACGCCCTTGTTCTTCACTATTTTAGACCCCCATAGTCCCCGAGTTTCTTTGTTCTAAGGATCTTTGGTCTTTTTTGTACCTCCTTGAATAAAAATATATAATAATGATGATGATGATGATGAAATCTAAGATACGATTCAATCTATTCATCCACACCTCCGCCATTTCGGGTTCAGAATCACCCAGAAAGATGGGTGGATTCTATTTCTGGAACTAGATGTAATGATCCACCTTTCTTGACTCATCCCTTCAGTTCCCTGTGTATATAGCCTAAAATTGTTAGATGATACTCTGAACCAATTGTTGGTTCACCTATGGCTTGGGTGCAACCACATTATCTACAGCTTCTTCGAGTTGGTTTCTATGATGTCTACTGAGTGCCATTTTCTAAATGAACAAAAATTCCATAAGTATCACTCTTTATGAACTAAAGGCTTAACATGTCAAATTTTATCACATTAATTTCCCACAATCAACCCTTTTCACATTGAGCCATTTTTTAAAAATCTATACTTTCTTTTAAAAACCAAACTATTTTCAAAATATCACAATCATGATCTTTCTCAAAATAATTCATTTGAAAACAATTGAAACATTTTTTTTAAAATAAACACATTTCACCCAATCATATATCATTACTCAAAATGAAATATGAAATCCTAGTGAGAATCCATTATTCGAACGCATGTCATGCTCATCTCATTGGCTAAACCCATGACAATGAGATTTTGAAATCCTATAAGTGTCTCCAAAACACTTATGTACCCTGTTAGAGTTGGTTTCCTAGAACTAACTATTTTTACTTTGATTATATTAATATTTGATGTATTAAATAATAAATTAAACATCTTATTACATATTGTTTATTATTTTGCACGACTTTGATGTAATAATGTCCTGGAGTATTTTTCACATTGATAAGGTCATAGTAGTTCCCCACTGTGATGAGAACCTTGAAGTTTTATGAAAATATTCTTAATATAGTTTTGTGGTTGGGTAACATACTATGATGGGACAAAATAGTATATAGACTGTCAGGTGAGAGTACTTGTAAGAATATGAGACTTATTCACATGAATTTCGCACATGGTAATCTCCAAGACGGGAGATTATGATAACAGAACCACTAGTAGGAATTCTACATGTTTTGTGGTAATTGGATATTCCTATCAACAAGCATGTATAATGGTCCTTATACTTTAATATTATCATTAATGCATGTCATTACTCATGCGCTTAGATTTTCTAATGAAAACTATCACACCATATTTTGGTGGGAAGTAGGGTATGTTGGGTGCATGATGAATGACATGTTATTAACAGATAATTCAATAAATGCAAGAGGAGTACGAATGGGCCAAGACCGTGTCCAGTGATAAAATAATTATTTACAAGATGATAAATATTATTTATCCATTTTTTGCAAGTTGGCACACCACAAAATAATATTATTATTATTATTATGTGTCATAGGATTTCATTAATGGTTATAATTATATTTAATGGTTGTTATGCAATTAAATTTTGTAACTGAAATCCCAGCTCTATAAATAGACATATATTGATATTGTGAAAATCAATCAAAACCAATTCCATGTTTGGGAATAGATAATTGTTTCGCAACAAATTATATCTTGACTCCTCCTCCTCTCTCCCTGTCATGAATGAGAAACCCAAGAGTGAAATTCTTCAAGACCAAAGAATGAGCGATCAAGAACAAACAATGAAATACATTCAGTTCATTGTGCTGGCACTCAAAGAATGAGTATCATTGCTCAGAGACCATTGGATCGTGTGTGGATCACCGCTATAGGGATTCTACACTTGGATCCTTACAAGCGCAATGAAGGAAATCTAGAAGGGTTGTTTTGAGATGATCAAAAATCATCAACGAATAAAGTTACTAAGCCCAGGTATTTATTTCTTCAGATATTAAATAAATTAATTATAAATTTTATGTGAAATATCCTCGCTCTTGGTTTTAGTAAATAATTATTAAAAAAAATTATATATCACCCTCCACTGCAATGCTTCTGTTGTGCCTAGAACCAATAAGTGTTATTAGAATGGTCACATTTAAATTTATAATTATTTATTTGATTTTTGATCTATGTACAATCATGGTTAGATTTTCATTTTAGTTTATTATTTATTTAATTCAAGTTAAATTAACATGTTATCTAAATATTAATCATGTTCATTCAGTGTTTCATTTTCTTAGAGTTTTAATAACAAATAAAGAATGATTGGATATGTCGTTGGAAAGTTACAAATCTTTGGTTAATAAATCTAGGTTACACAAAATGTGGCCAAAAAACATGTCATATACCCATGTACATTGTATCTAGATGTGTTGAGAAATTAAAAACATGTGGTGTTTTTATTATACATTGTGTGTTGATTGGGCCAGCCTGGCACGCGGCAAGCAGATACAAGGTGTGTAGCTAGCATGTACACACCATGTATTCTGGATGAGTTAATACACTGAAACCCCAGACATGTGACTTAGATATACGACAACTGAGGTACATGACATTTATCTGGATGTACATTCCATGTAGTATCCCATTACTGGAAAAAAAATTAAAATTACATTAAATTTGAAAAATTATAGCATTAAAACATTATTTTACTGATTGGAACACTATTGTGTCTTTGAAATTTTAATAATGGTTTTAAAGAATTTTAAATGCTCAATTAATTTACTATAATAGATATTCCATTAATGGTTCTTCCATTTATTTGAAATGAATTCAAAATTTATAGGTATCTCCATTTAAGTTCGAATAATCATTAAGATGAAATGGGATTAAGTAATTAATTAATTAATTAATACAAGCATGTTCATCTTAAGAATAAAGAACTAATAAAGAAATGAATGTTATCTAGTTGATTTTTTCATATTTGTTTCATGTATGACTGATCATGAGCTTGGAAAAGACCTATGTATGTGTTAGAATTTATTTAATTAAATTTATTTTTTGGTTTTGTAATTATTTAAAAAATGGCATGTGATTCATCCCTACCTCCATTATTATATAGTACTTGCATATCCAAGGATATTTATGTAATTACCTTTAACCAATCCTTTATTTCCCCTAACCTATATGTGAGTAATAAATATTAGTAATTAATAGAGCATCCCAATGTGTGTGGAGACGGTTCAAGATAGAACCATAATGATGCCAACTCGGTGATACATAAGTAAACAAATGGAATATTGTATCTCATTTCAAATCTGACAAAAGGATTTATTTCCCCTTGTTAGTATGTTGATTTAATGTCCTTTCATTAAATCAACCATTAGATAAGCTCATTATTGGGTCATTTAATTATTTATTTATTTTCTATCTAATGAATTAAAATTATATTTATTGATGAAAGACCACAATCATATAAATGAATGAGTTAATATGAAAAGATGTAATTTAAATAAAATTTATTATGCATCAATGTTTTATCCAAAAATGGTTAATTAATTAAGTAAACATTCACTTAAATATTAATAAGACATGAAAAGGATAAAACAAGATAAAAATTTATGCACAAGAAAATAAAATCCCTCAATTTAATATTAAGTCAAACTAGGACTTTTGTTGCTTGATTAGGAACAAAACGCAATAGAACTATGTGTTTGACCAACCCTTGTTGGGACACTTACTTTAATAAGGGGAGTTCTTCTGAAGGTTTCAAGTTTACTTAACCATTTTACATCAAGAGTAGTATCCCTTTCAATACTTTGTGTAATTTGGAGGAAAGTGTTGAAAAAATCCCCGTCAAGATAGCTGGATTGGGGAGTCTACTCAACAGATCAAGTAGCTATAAGCCCATAGTTGGCAAAGACTTGCCTACCTAAATACCTTCAAAATAGCTTGACCAATCCTTTTTGGGGTTATGTGTAGGAGAATATGGATCCTTGACACTAGAATTCCCTATTAAATAGACATTCCAAGTTCAATGTTGAGGGATATTGGGACTTGATAAAATAGTGGGAGATTTAATAAAATCAATTAATTATTATTTCTCATAAAATTTGTAATCAAGTGAAGTACTAATAATATGCTCTTTTAATGATAGAATAAAATTTAAATCTCATCATCCACACTATCCCTATGATCAATATTGGATAAATACAATCTCTTCACTAGAAGTAACTTCTAAGATTTGTTTAGATGCCTTTAGGTTGTTTTACACCATGAATGGAAATCTTACGTGTTATAACCCTCAATTCCTGATCCGCCTACTCAATAGGCAAGTGATGAAGAGTTCCTAGTCTATTAAAACATATGAACGATGTGGTTGATGTTCAATATTGGATTCTTTCATCTATGTCTAGTGAAATCATGAAGTCTTACAAAAACATGGATGCGTACAACATTATTGAGTACCTCCATGGTCTTTACAATGAGAGAGCTAGATAGGAACAGTTTGAGAATTCCAAGGCACTCTTTTAGAGTAAGCCTGGAGAGGGTACCTCAGATGGGAATCACGTAATCAACCTCATTGGATATATTGATCGCCCATTGTTTTTAAGGTTTAAACTCCCTGAAGAACTAGGCACCGATCTCATTCTAACATCACTCCCTCATAGCTTCTCCAATTTTTTTGTGAATTTTAATATGAAAATCATTAAGAAGTATCTACCATATCTTCTTATCCTATTTTGTTATGTTGATAAATATATGAAGCACAAAAATCCTTCTATACTTATGGTGAACAAACAAAAAGGGAAAGAAAATAGATTTAAGCCCAAATCTTATTCACACCCTTTTAAGACGAAGAAGATAAAAGAGGAAGCAAGAGAATATGAATTTGTTTGTTTCACATGTGGAAAGAAGGACCACCGGAAGAAAAACCGCACCTAGGTAAATAAGCAAGGTGAATCTTTAGGTGAATTTGTTATCAAGTGAAATTTATCTATTTCTAAAAATTGTGTATTATATACGGCTTGTGGTGATCCCATATGTATTCAAATACAAGAACCATGTAGATTCATAAAAAATTATATAGGGGAAGTAGATATACAAGAAGCCAATGGAGCTAAACTTGTTGTTGTAGCTACCGGAGACTACCACCTCATGTTTCCAACCATAATGATATTGGTTTTAAAGGGTAGTTATTATGTTCCTTCAGTTACTAAAAACATTATTTCTCTATCCATACTAGATACAGATGGATTCATTTTAAAATTTAGAAATAAATATTTCTTCTTTTATAAAGATAGGATTTTTATGGTAAGGCGCATTTATATAACGGTCTTCACATGTTGGATTACATGAAACAAGTGATGTAAATTGATAATGAAGTTACTTCACATGACTCGTACCATACCCAAATTTGGTGTCACTAGCTCGGTCATGTAAATGAAAAAACACTTGAGAAAATTACATCAAGATGGATATATATATTCTTTCTAACTAAAACCACTTCATGTATGTCATGCATGTTTAAAAGGAAAAATGACCAAATCCCAATTTAGTGGGATAGGTCAAAGGGCTAAAGAGCTTTTTGAATTAGTTCATACTGATGTGTGTGGACCATTTTCTGTTGAAGTAAGGGGTGGGTACTCATACTTCATAACATTTACTAATTATTTTAGTAAATATGGATATATTTATTTAAAGAGTTATAAGTCGGATTCTTTTGATAAATTCAAGGAATACAAGAATGAATTTGAGAACCATCTTTGTAGAAATATTAAGAAAATATTCTTATTTTATGGTGTAGAATATCTTAATCAAGACTTTTTTTATTACTTACAGAAGTTTGGGATCTTATCCTAACTCAATCCTCCTTACATGCCTTAGTGGAATGGTTTATGTGAAAGGAGGAACCACACCTTTTTGAAAGTGGTAAGATCAATGACGAGTCATGCGAGTCTTCCATTATCCTTTTGGGGATATGTGTTACAAAAAGTGGATTTATACGAAACCAAGTACCCACCAAATTGATAAATGGTATTCTATATGAATTTTGGAGTGGAAAAAAACCAGGTTATCAAATTTACATGTGTGGGGAAGTGAAGTATTTGTTAAGGCATCTTCAGGTAACAAACTTGTACCTCAAGGCACAAAGTGTACCTTTATAGGATACCCCAAGAAAATAAAGGGATATTACCTATACAACCCATCATAAAAAAGGTTATAGTGGAAAGACATGCCATATTATTTGAGAGGTAAAACATCTCCAAAAGAGAAAGTGGGAGCAAGATAAACTTTGATGAAGTTGAGGTTTAAAGAACACAAGATTTGTTAAAGGATCAGATTCCACAAATACCCATAGAAGAAGAAACTATTCCAGAGACACAAGTACTTCATAGGAGTACAAGAGAGGTTAGAGAACCATAACGATATGATTTTACAGTTATTGAAGATGGTTACTCATTATTAGTTGATAATAATGATCCTCTAACCTATAAGGAAGCAGTAATTGGAATATATATTTCCAAGCGGAAAGAATCCATGAATTATGAAATGGATCTCAAGTACCAATTATGGATTTTAGTAGATCCTCTAGTGGATGTAAAGCTCTTTGGTTGAAAATTGGTATTAAAGAAGAAAATGGACATGAAAGGACAATTCAGTACCTATAAGGTGAAACGGGTTGTAAAAGGGCATAAACAACATCAATGCATTGACTACTATGAAACCTTTTCACTAGTTGTAATGCTGAAATCCATTAAAATTATACTTTTCATTACGGCTTACCATGACTATGTGATTTGGAAAATGGATGTCAAAATAGCCTTAATTAATGAGAATCTTCAGGAAGATGTCTACATAACAGATCCTAAAGGGTTTTTGGCTCAAAGGTATTCCAATAAGATATAAAAGTTTCAAAAATCCATTTATGGATTAAAGAAAGAATCCTGGTCATGAAACATTAATTTTTATGAAGCTATAATGGAATTTGGATTTATAAATAATTAATGTGATCCTTATGTTAGCAAATGATTCAGTGGGAGTGCAGTCATTTTCTTAATAGTATATATTGATGACATATTACTTATTAGAAATAAAATACCAGTTTTACATTATGTTAAGGCATATTTGAATAAATTCTTTTCTATAAAAGACTTGGTTGAGGTAGCATATATTCTTGGCATCAAGATCCATTATGATATATCCAAGATGCTTCTCATCCTAAGTAAAAGTACATACATTGACAAGATACTGAAGAGATTCAGTATGGAATAATACAAGAAGGTATTATTGCTAGAGTCACATGGAATTCATCTTTCCAATAAAATGGTTCTTCCGGCCCAAGAGGAAAGAAATAGAATGGAAAGAATTCTATATTCATCAATGATTAGTTCAGTCATATATGATATGTTATGTACTAGGCTAAATGTCACCTACACATTATGTTTGGTAGGTAGATATCATGTTGATCTAGGTAACCGCCATTGGATGGTAGTTAAGACTATTCTTAAGTATCTAAGGCATACTAAAAATATATTCCTAGTTTATGTAGGATATGAGGAACTATTCATCATAGGATATAAAGATTATTTTTTCCAAACTGATCAAGATTACATGAAGTCACAAACAGGATACATATTCGCTTTGAATGTAGTTTTTGTGAGCAGGAAGAGCTCAAAGTAGGATGTGTTCGTAGATTATATAGTAGAGTATGATTATATTTCATCTTTTGAGGTAGCTAAAGAAGTAGTCTGGATGTGAAAATTTTTACAAGTTCTTGATGTGGTACCTAGAAGTAAAGATCCCATCACACTCTATTGTGATAATACTGCAGTGGCGACCATCGCAAAAGAGACAAGGTCACATCAGTGGATGAAGCACAAACTTCAGAAGTATCATCTCTTGAGGGATTTTTCTCATAGATGTGAGGTTGAAGTGAGAAATATTTCCATGTAAGACAACATGGAAGACCCATTGACTAAAGCCTTTACTTAGTAGAAACATAATTATCATGTGAGGTCTAGCGAACTGAAAAACATAGGTAGTTATCTCTAGTCCAAGTGGTAGTTTTTTAGAGTTGGTGTCCTAGAACCAACTATTTTTACATTGATTACATGAATACTTGATGTATTAAATATTAAACTAAACATATTATTACATATTTTTTATTATTCTACATGAATTTAATGTAATAATGTCCTAAAGTATTTGTCGCATTGATAAGGTCATAGTAGTTCCCAACTATGATGAGAACTTTGAAGTACTTTGAGAATATTCTTAATATAGTTCTATGGTTTGGTAACATACTATGATGGGACACATAATATATAGACCATCAGGTGTAAGTAATCATAATCATATGAGACTTCTTCTCATGAAGTTTTTAGTTAGTAATATCCAAGACGAGAGATTATGAGAACAGACCCGCCAGTAGGAATTTCACATGTTTTGGTGTCATCAGATATTCCTATCTACAAGCGACTATAATGGTCCTTAGACTTTAATATTATCATTAATTAATGTCACGACTCACGCACTTAGATTTTCAGACAAAAACCATCATTCCATATGTTGGTGGGAAGTAGGGTACATTGGGTGAGTCACGAATGACATGTTATTAATGGATAATTCAATGAAGTATTTTTCCATTTCATATTTATGGAAGTTGATATCTTGGATATATAATTGAAATAGAACCATTGACCTAAATTCAATGGTCAGGTTGTAATAAAGAGATTATTTCATATTTTCAAATAATGATGTATCGATCATATAGGTTGATGACACCATCATGAAACCTTCTGGATGAGATATTATAAAAAAGGGAATATATTACACAGAGAGAGTTTGTATGTGGTTGTCGTCATTACAACTTTAAGTTCTTTCTCTTGGGTGCCTTGACCCATTACTAGATAGTAATCTTGGACTTTAGGCAATCCTGTCTAATGTCAACGAGAAAAAATCCTAGAGGGTCACACACTAAGTGTTTTTTTTGGTCTTGATTAAATTATATTTGAATTTAATTAATGTGATAAATATTATTCTCAGGGATGAGAAATAATTTTATTCAAGTTATATTGATCGCATAAATTAAATAAATATTTATTCACCAGATTGTGAATAAAATTTATTTATTTATTTTATTGAATATTTAATAAATATTTATTTACTATTTTTTGAATAAAATATTTATTTAAAATAATAAAATATTTATTCAGGTGTTCAATAAATGAAATGGGGGTTCGAATGGACCAAGACCATGTCCAGTGATAAAATAATTATTTACGAGCTAGTAAATATTATTTATCTATTTTGCACAAGTTGGTCCACTAAAAAATAATAATAATATTGTTATTATTATTATTATGTGGTGTGTGAGTTCATTAATGGTTATAATTATATTTAATGGTTGTTATGCAATTAGATTTTGTAACTGAAATCCCAACTCTATAGATAGACGGATATGTCTATTATGTAAAGAATTCAAACCCAATTCCTTGTTTGGGAATAGATAATTATTGCACAATGAATTATATCTTGACTGCTCCTCCTATCTCCATCTCAAGAACAAGAAACCCAAGAGAGAATTTCTTCAAGACCGAATAATGATCAATCAATAATGAATAATGTAAGACATTTGATTCACCACTCTAGCACCCAAATAATGAGTGGTGTTTCTTAGAGACCATTGGAGTATGTGGGGATTATTGTTAGAGGGATTCTTCCCTTGGATCCTCACAAGAACAATGAAGGAAATCTAGAAAGGCCATTTTGGATGATCAAAAATCATTAATAAAGAAAGTTCTTAAGCCAGGGTATTTATTTCTTCGGGTATTAAATAAATTAATTATAAATTTGATGTGAAAGATACTCTCTCTTGGTTTTGTGAAATGATTATTAAAATAAATTTTAATATATCTCCCTCCATCATAATGCTTCCGCTACACCCAGAACCAACATACCCAACTCCTTGGTAACTTGAAGTTCAACATAAAAAGGTTAGATACATCGTTTTATGCTCTAAATTTCAAGTCCCGACAATCCTACTCCTTTATATGATCACAACTCAAGGAATATACTAGAATTAATTTTAACTCTAGGAACAAGAATACTAATTCCCACTTATTCCACAAAGGATGGACCAAATTGATACCACTTGTAACATCCCTCCTTAAGAAGGCAGATGAATGTTACTTGGACTTCAGTGATATCCCCAAGACACCAAATTCTAGAAATAAATGTTGAAGGAATCAATACATGTGGGGGAAATTTCATGAGTGTTATGGCCACCTGAGCAGGTTATGAGTGCAACTCAATTGGGAAACACTAATGGGGTCACAATTATAACCAATAAATTCAATGTGTGTACAAGTTATATACTCAGAATAGATAAATATAGTGTAGAATCATAATAAATTACCACTATCAATTATTAGGTTCTAAAGTGATACCCAGTATTGACTATACCTACTTCGACTAGTGTTGAAGTGTCATTGAGCAATTTTCATACATTTCTATATAATATCAGCAATAAAAACCGGTTCCAAGGATATAAAATAAGATATATCTATCCACAGGAATAAATATGTTTCCATGGAGAACATATAAGGAATATTGAGTGATCATAAAATTTTAATCCAAGGTAACAACCTAGGAATTCCATATAGGTATACTCATTGAATCCTAGATAATAATCTAGGCATTCCAAGTCATTGGGGTCATCATCGAATCCTAGAGGTAATCTAGGAATCTATTATATCATGTGAAAGCACTGAATCCTGGGTAGTATTCTAGGCATCCCATATAGGAAATCACTAAATTCAAGGTTATACCCTAATAATTCCATGCCATCATGCTCAACAATGGTATCCTAGGCATAGTAGGCATCTATATTCATCAAGAATAAAGTCAAATCCTAGTTCACACTTTAGGAATTCTATATAGAATCAAATTTCAAATCCGGGATAACCACCCAAGAATTATAAGTTATTTTTCATAAAGTTGAATCCTTAGAGGTGATCCTAGGCATTCTAGCCACATCCAGTATAAATCTAAATCCTAGGAGGTTATTATAGGAATTCCATATAGACACAAAGGCTTAATACCAAGCAAGTAATTGGGAATTTATCCATTATTAATCGAGGGCAGTGTGTCCCTCCAATAATATCTTATATCATCATCTTCACTCTAGACACATTAGCTAACATCATGGAGCTTTGAGTTATAAGGTGACCCCTAAAGTCAAAATTATCTACCTATAATCACTAACCCTAACTAGGAATGATATATCACTGGGAACCCACCAAGGTACCCTAGGGTCACACCATAATCCAGACACCCTACAAGGGTTATTGATCTCAATATCATCTCTCGGGTCTAAGACCAAATTTCAAAGGGAATAATGTCCCTTGAAATTATTAAGATCGCATTACATTCTCACTGGGCTCATAGGATAATCCACACTGATATTACTCTTAAGGGATGGTATAATTCCCATCCCACTTTCCAAGTCATCCTAGGTAAGTCCCCACACACCCAACCTACCCATAATCTTCCCAGGGTACACTCACCCATGCACTCACCTTTTATTGGGGGAGGTAAACTCCCACACTCTCTAATTGGGTGGCCTAAAGGTTCTAAGGTATCTCACAATTCTTTTATTGGACACTCCGGATAACCATTACTAGTCCAACACTCACCTATACAAGTAGGGTCTAAGGTAACCTATAACAATGTCCACTATGCTTATTATCATTTCATTAAAACCCTTAGAGAGTCCATATAACTCAAGGAATACATTATTAATCAATCCCTCAATCATCATCATCCAAGGCATCAAACAAGTACACAAGGTTATGTTGTATCCATTGATACTTACGTATATCAATTGCATTTTATTTGAAAGAAAAAAAAATATTTAAAAAAAAGGTTTGATTTCCTATAGTGGTGCGACCAGATATTACATTCCATATAACAACATTCATAAACCATAGGGAAAATGAATATAACCCACCTACCTCATATAGATTTTCCATCCTTTAAAGTGGCTCGACCATCATTTCCCAAGATCTTCCAAGTCTAAATAATCATTTTAATTAACTATAAAATAATTTCATAATTTATTTTATAACTAATTACACAATTAATTCAAATGTAATAAATAATTGATTACTCTCCCCCCAAACCCCTGTTTATACCTAAAAAATCCTCTAATATAATGGGATAAAATCTCATTTTTTTTTAAAAAAAAATTACACAAGGGGTTTCTACTTAAGGGTAACTTTGGTTACCCTTATGCAGGACCCCCCACATAAGTGTACCAAGAATCTAACTTTATACAGATATCCCTTGTGTAAGGATAAAAAACCCCTAACCTTATGCAGGTCCCCAATTTGTAATGATATAATGCTATAGCCTTATGTAATCACCCTATATAATTGTAACACAGGTTACTCGTATACTAGCCTCTCATGTTTAAAGCTAACACAGGTTACCCTTATGCGGTATGGGGAACCCTACGTAAGGGTGGACTGAAACCTAAAATAACTTTTTTATTCTATTTATTCTTTACGAAAAAATCCTTTAAAAAATTAATTTCTACAAAAACACAACAATTATTGAAAATTATAAAATTAAATCCCTATTTTAGCCACAAATAACTCCACTACACACATAAAACCATTTCCAATAGGCTACATCACATATTAAAACTTAAAATTAAAACCTAATGTGGAAATAGAAAATGTCAGAGTAATTGGATTACCTCATGATAAGTCATCAAATCTTCAAGCTTAGACATGTGCTCTATGGTCTCTATAGACTGATTCAGCTTCAATCGTGCTTCCTTATGAGATCCTATCCCCTATCCCCCATTCCCTCTATTGAATTGACATGGATTCCATAGAAATATTATTTCCCTAAATTAAAAATTATTGATATACTAGATGGGGAGGTGATAAAACAAAATTAAATAATTTAAAATTAACTTAAATTAAAATATAACACCCATTTAAGGGTTGTACCTAGGACCCATAACTTGAGTATAGTTTATGACTTGACTAAGTAAAACCACCCATTCTATACTAAATCTCAAAGTTATAATTTTGATATGGGACTTTGATTAAAATATATCAACATTTTTACAAATATAATAATTAATATTTATTTAATAAATATTAATATATTCTAAAAAATCCACTAGCTCAGAATCTCACCAAATTGGGTACTTTAAATTATGATAGGTTTGGTTTAATTCAACAAAACATATTTTGTGTGGATAAAATAAATTTAGTTATTTTAAATGTGTTCATATTGATTTTTTCAATTTGATTGTGTGACATCTAGTTCAAGTTAGTTAGGATGGGTAAGATACGATTTTATTCTTGTATTATTAATTCAGTCTAATTTGGTTTGGGTTAGGTTGATTCAATTTTAATTATTTTGGGTTGGTTCACTTCTATTTGATTTATTCTTCAGTTCATTTTGGATTGGATATGTTTAACCCAATTTAGTTTAGTTTATGTGATTTTAGGTCAATTTGGTTCACATTTGTTTGATTTAATTCTTTTTGGGTTAGTTCCATTTGGATTGATTAAATTCTATTTTTTTTTGTTTGGATTGGTTAGCTCCTATATTTGTTAGTTTTTTTATTTTGATTTAAATTTAATCAGTTCATCATTCAACTTAGGTTAGTTTATATATAAATTCAATTTTTTATTCAATTTATTCTAGATTATACTAAGTAGAATTTGTATGATCCAATTAAATTTTATTATATTTTTCAGTTTTGTTTAGGTGTGTTCATTTTATTTTGTATCAGGTTAGATCAAGTTTTTCCTTATTTCATTGGTCTGATTTTGTTCCATTAGTTACAAATAGTTTTTACTTAATTGAGGTATATTCAAGTTTTTTTGTTAAATTATGATCTATTTGGGTCCGATTAGTTTAGTTCGAGGTGGTTTATTTAGTTATATATCATTTAGATTATTATTTTTTAATTTTTTGTTAGATTATTTTATCTTAATTCAATTTAGGTGTGGTCAAATTGAGTTAGGTATATTTTGGATAGTTTAGTTATGTTCATTTCATTTCAGTTTTATTCTGGTTGGATCAATTAAAATAAAATTACTTATTTCATGGTAAGTTATATTTCATACAGTTTAGTTTAGTTTATTTTAATTTTTTTTTGGTTGATTTAGGTTTGGTAAATTTTTTTATTTCAGATAACTTTGATTTATTTTTTCTTACATTTGGATTAGGTCATTATGGTTCAATCTGATTCGATTTAGGCTGATTTGACTTGTAAAAAATGAATTTAATGAATCTAAATATAAAAAAAAGATGTGAACAAAAATTAAATTAAATTTAATTAATTTAATTGAATTTAATTAAAATTAATAGAAAAAAAATAAATAGACTATGAAAAAATATAATTAAATTCAACCAAAACTACATTTTTTCATTTTGGTTTAATTTAAGTTTTGATAATATATATATCTATAGATGTTTTCATTGAGTGATTCTTATCATATTAGAAATCTAATAAAAATATATTAAAATCATTCAACTATATCCAAACCTTTTTTACAATTTATATATAAAAAATTTGACCTAAACTCACTACAATTGTTGGGATGAAAATGAAGTTTTTCATTTTGGTTTACTTTAGGTTTTTGATGATATATGTGGTTATAGATACTACAATTTAGTGATTATTGTATATTTTAAAGGAAAATTAAAATATATATAAATCATTAAGGTACACCCAAAAAATGGTTTTACCATTTATATATTAAAAAAATTACTTGAACTCACTAAAACTCTTAGGTCAAAACTACAGTTTTCTGGTTTGGTTAACTTTAGGTTTTTATGATATTTATAGTTATAGCCACCTGAATTGAGTGTTTATTATCATTTTGGAAAGATAATAGAAATATCTAAAAATTATCAAAATACACATGAATATGTTTTGAATATTTAAATATTAATAAATTATCATGAAGTCATTAAATCAAAATATTAGAAAGAAATTGAGGGTTAAGATCACATATAGTTGCTTCTATATATTACCTACCTCTATATTGGGTACATAGCCAACTCTAAAAATTGAACTATTTGAGTCGTCGTATGAAACATTTTGTTCAAGACATATGGGTGTATATAACATATCAATATGGTTTAACCCATAACATTACATGAATCGGCTTATTATAAGGCCTGAAGCATGTTCTTGGTTTCCATGGGCTAGCGACAATAACCTGGGTATCAAACAAGGAAATAAATTCCTAAAGGAAAAAAATGGTGTGAGCTCAAGATCCCAATAGGATACCAATAATAAACTATGCAATTTTTAATCATAATAATCCATTATTTATTTAATATAATATATTTCTAAAACACTTTAGAAATAAAACATTTTCCATATGAAAGTCATCCTTTGGTTTTCTTTTCAAAAACATGGCATTCCTTTAAAACCCATTCCATATTCAAATAAACAGATCAATGTACCACAACTCATAAGAAATGGTATAAAAATAAAAATAAATAGTTTTAAAGAATAAGTATACATGTTAAAAACAAGTGGGAAAATAATCATATCAAAATATTATGTATATAATGTAATCTTAAAGTAACTAAATAGGGAAATCCATGACATGAAGGTTTACACAATCAAACCACTAATACATACAATGGAAAACTATCTGGTATACATCAATCCAAAATTATAGGAACCTCATCCCCATGTAATGGATACCCCCTAGTCTCTAAGAAATTAAGAGAACCTCCCTTAGTGATAGTTAACTCGACTAGGGATCATCTTTAGTTTTTCCTTGTACCCCAAGGTATCCCTAGTGTTCCATTACATTTCATTTATGTCAAGGAAAAACCATGTTTAATAAAAAAATTCATGGAAAATCCACTTCAAATTCATGACCAAATTTTATAAAAAAAAATCTAAAGTGATTCACACCCCTTTTATGCTTGAAAAACCATTTCATTTTTAAATCCACATTTGAGATATTTAAATAAACACATAATGTGTCACAAAATATTTTCCATCAAAAAACCCCTTTTAAAAAATATAAAAAAATACCTCAAAGATAAAATCAATTCCCAATAATACATTTCATAATTAAAACTAAAGGAAAGCATCATAAGAACATAAGGCATGCCAAGGGTTAAACCATAGGATAGATTCACCGACCTCAAGAATGATGAAAACAACATCGGCTTAAAATTCAAAGTTGGGAAATGAGGATATAATGTCTTAAAAATATTGATTCAAGATAAACACCAAAAATTCCCTATCAAACCCTCTAGATATGAAAATCACATCCTAATAGGGTTTCATTGAGATAATAGTAATGGAGATCAAGAAGATATATAGGGAAAAGAGGATAAATCATGAGTATAACCAAACTTACCTTGAAGATATCCAACAAGAACGATCAAGGATCACCAAGGAACTGAAGGAGATAGCCTATAGAGAATAAAGGAAGGTCTGGTTCAAGATAATAAAGGATTATGAGGTGATTATAGGTTAAAATTTCCAAGTACAATCGGGTAAATTTATATTTTTTAAAAACGTATATGGGTGCACAAGTTAGGCCATACATTTTAAGAAATCATGCACCAACCATGCAGTGGACACTATCCTTTGAAAACCAAGTCACATAGAAACCTATGAAAAAATAAAGGGTTTGAAAACCCATGCTCAATCCATGTGATGTCCAATAGAAAAAATTCTAAGGACCTGTATGGTTTTTTTGGAAACTCGCACAGTTAGACACACCATTCTCAAACATTGAAAATGGGTACTGGAAACCATAGAGCCATATCACATGGTTATATAATGGTTAATTCTAACCATACACCTAAAATGTGTTACTAGCCTATTTTTCCTTAGAAACTTCAATTTTTCAACCCCAAACCACTAAAAGAATCTAAAACCTCACAAGAGATAATCCAAGATCAAAAACTAAACATACTTATGACTCAGATAGAATCACAACTCTCCCTACTATATAAAACGTGTGTCCCTAGAAAGGAACATGTCTATGAACTCAAGAAGAGATAAGGATATTGCAACATCATCAAGGTATCACGCTCCCATCTCTCATGTATGTCCCTACCACACTACCATATCACATAAATCAATGGGATCATATTTCCACATAGAAATTTATCTCATATGCCCACTATTTGAATAGGTCTTTAAACCACTAAGGGATTGAGCTCAATCTTAGTTTCCTCCTGCTCAATCACATGGGATAGATCTGGATGATACTTCTTCAGCTGGTAAATGTGGAACACATCATGGATAGAAATAAAATGAGAAGGAAAGTCCAAATGATAATCCACCTTTCTAATTCTCTCCCCAATCTCAATAAAGTTGGCATAATGAGGTGTTGACTTACCTTGATTCCCCAAATGTTTATGTCTTAATCAAGGCAACACTACGAAAAAAACATGATCACCAACTTCAAAGTCCAACGGATGATGATTCGAATTATCATAGGATTTCTAGAGACTTTGAGTTGTCACTAACCTCTTCCTAATCAAATTCATGATATTCATCATCTCTAAGATGATGCTCAGTCTAAATAAGGACCATTATGCAACTTATGACCAACCAAGAGGCAATCTACAAGGCCTACCATACAATTCCTTGAAAGTCCTCATTCTAATCGAATACTGAAAAGTATTGTTATAGGTAAATTTCACCAAGGAAATATGTTTCTCCCATGATCCATGTAAGTTAAGCACACATTCTTGGAGCATGTTATCAACAATTCGAATGGCTTTATCAGTCTAGTTATCTATCTTTGGATGATGAATCATGGTCAAATTCAATTGAGAACCCATAATTTTCTATAATTCACTCCAAAACTAAGATATAAATAGAGGTTCCCTATTAGAGATGATATCCAATAGAACACTATTAATTCTAACAATCTCCTGTATATAAAAGTTCCCAAGATCCTTAACCTTCATTGACTCATTGATAGTTAAGAAATGTATTGATTCTGTGATTCGATCAATAATCACCCAAATCACATCCTTAACACTAGGAGTTAGAGGTAGCCTAATCATAAATTCCATTTCTATATTATCTCATTTCCACATGGTAATGGGTAAAAGTTATAGAAAAATGCCAGGTCTTTGATATTATGCCTTAATTTTCTAATATGCGAGGCACTAAGAAACAAAAATTGCAAGATATCTCCTCATTCCCAACAACTAATAATTATTTTTCAATTCATGGCACATCTTGGTAGATCCATGGTGTATAAAACAACTCGATCGGTGTCCATTATCCATCAACTTGTACATTATAAGTTCAAAACTTCATCAAGAGACCAAGACCACTCACCCAAGTTCTCTCCACCATAAATATTCCATCTAAAACATAGTTACTTTGTATCCTTTTCCTATCCAAGTTAAATATGGTCATCCATAAGTGATACAGTCTGAGTAAAAACTAAGAATACATTTTATTCAGCTCTCCATTCATCCAATCAGGTCTCAGTGAACAAGCTCATCAAGTACCACTCTTTCACTAATTTTTTCATGGCCTGAGTTGGTAATTTCCTACTAAAAGTATGTATGACTACATTCCCTTTATCAGGGGTGTGTTAAATATAAAAATAAAAGGTATAAAGTTACTCCACCCACCTTCTCTATCTCAAGTTTATATTCCTATAAGTAAATAAATACTTCATACTCTTATGGTCCAAATACATCATGAACTTCTCCCCTAAGAGGTAGTGATGCCAAGTCTTGATCACATACATCACTACCACCAACTTTAAGTGATTAGTGGGTTATATCTTATCATAAGGGAATAAATTTCAAGATCCATAAGATAATAACTATATCTCATGCATAAAAAAATCAAACTCATACATAAGTCTTCATATTAAAAAACATAACTAACACCCATCTTGGGAATAATAAATATTGGATCTGAAGTCAATATCACTTTAAACTCCATAAAATAACTCTAACACTAATCACTCCAAACAAAAATTACACCATACGGGTTAACCCTATCATAGGAAATTAAATATTAGAGAAGTACCCAAAAAAATTATATAATAACCTGTTAATCCTAAGAAAATTTAGATCTCAAACATGTTTTTAGGCCGCTCCCAATACATCCATTCTTGGATCTTTTCAGGATCCACTGAGGCAACCTTCTCATAAATCATGTGGCCTAGAAATATCACCTCTAGAATCCATAAGTGAAACTTTGATAGATTTCCATAAAGATATTATTCCCTCGTGATCACAAGGGTGATATTAAAATGATCTGTATGATCTTTTTCCAAACGAGAATAAAAAAGGATATCATTCATGAAAAAAATCACAATGGAATTTAATAATTGATAAAAATATTAGGTTCATCAGCATCATAAATATTGCAGTATAATTAGTAAGGCCAAATGGCATAAAAAGATACTCAAATGACCATAGATTCTCCAAAATTTCATTTTAGGAATATATTCCTCTTGAAACCTTAGCTGATGGAACCTCGATCTCAAATAAATTTTCAAAAAACACTGATCCCCCTAGATATGATCAAAAGAATCATAAATCCTATGAAAGGGATATTTGTTCTTTACTGTCATCTAGTTGAGTATCTAGTAGTCAAAAAAAATAGAGACTCCTATCCACCTTATTTTCAAAGAGAGATGGTGATTCCCAAGGTGAGACACTAATATGAATAAATCCCTTAGCCTCAAGATCCTCATTTTGAACCTTTAATTATTTTAATTTAGTGGAAACTATACAGTATAAAGGTACATAAATAAGTCTCATCCTTGGAATTAAGTATATAGAGAAATCAACATCACTGTGATGTGGTAACCTAGATAAATAATCTATAAAAACATTGGGATACTCACACACCATTGTAGTATGATGATAATTAATACATGGATAAAAATAATCAAGAAAACAATTATGATAAATATAAATATATTAACTCAACACTAGGAGCAATAGGACCTTCCCTCCCTGACCTTAAACCCCAATCACCCTAGAAGGAATGAGTGACTCCATTGGGAGAAAGAAATTATACCCGATGATGATAACAATCGATTTGAGATTTATAGATGATCATCCAATCCATGTTAATGATAAGATAAAATATTTCAAGATAAAGGACTAAAAATTCCCTAACATTTTCATGGACAATGATCATCACCTGACACTCAGGACATTTAAATCCTAGCTCTGAATTCTTTCCCAAAGGAGTGGAAAGAGTCATCAAGAAATACCTGAACTCTGAATGAAATCCCAACATATCTATCAAATTAGATGAGATAAAGGAATGAGTTTAACATATATCAAAAAAAATCCATAACTATAAAAGATAAAAACAAACTTCATACCTATTATAGTAGTTAGTCTTGCCTTTGACTCCTCTAGTTCACACTTTTCAGTATATAGATGCTCAACCTCATTCATCTCTTTCTTCACCCATAAGAATCATAATTTCCATGAGGTTATGATCCTACCCCTTTTTATTAATTAGGTATAAACTAAGATCCCTTGGTGAAGGTGGATCCAACTCAACTACCCTGGGATACTCTCTCATAGATATGCTAAAGATGGATATATTTCTTACATGTGTGATGCACTCTGGGTGTTTCCTTAAAATTTGTTCTAAGGTTCCCTTTTTCCCACACTAGTAACAGACCACCTAAATTTTCATTAATTCTTATTTCAAACTATTTCCACCACCTCAACTCTAATTATCCTACTTCTTTTTCTAACATTAAAGTGAACTATGGCTACCTATTACTGTCACTAATGATCTAAAGAGTCCTATATTCCTAGATATATCTACCTCAACCATAGTTTCATTTTCCATAACATATTCACAGGTGGGTAGGCATATAAAAATCATCATAGGTCGATTATATTCCCTTAAAACCATTTCAAACCTCCACTCCTTGAGATAATCATTGTAAACAAGCTCTTGAGGCAAGTTCTCTAACTCAGCAAACCAGATAGCATACCCCATGAAAGTATGATCTCCCTTGTAACTATCATTCCTTATCCAATTTTAAAGTTTCAATATAGAATTGTTGGTTAAAGGATTTCTTGAAGTTAGTTCAAATAATATCATTATGAAAATCAGATTTCGTGATAGATTCCCACCACTTCCTTCCTAAGCCTTTAAGCATATAAGTGGTGAATCCAACTTTGGTGTCCTTATGAGTTTTCAAGAAGTGGAATATACTCTCAATATTTTTGATCCATTCATCTATATCTTATAGTCCCATGTAACCATAAAATATCAATGGATGTTTCTTAGTGAATTCCAAATCATGGACCACTTTTCATTCTGGTTCAATGTTATTATAAGGCCCCAGCCTTAAACCTTACTTAATCTTGAGTTATTACAAGATTACACATTGAGGATATTTTCAGGTTTAGAGTTTTAGAGAATTAGATCATGAAACTTGCATTACATTCCACATTTAAACAAAGTGGTTACATAAAAGACAGTATTCATTCTTCCCATCAACGGAAACATATCTAAAATAAAACATGGATTCTTTCTTGACACATCCTTGACACTATCATCACATCATGTACCTTTCCCTTGAGCTGTGAAAAACATTTCAAAAACTTGGGATGAGCATAAAAAGCTCAGTAAGGGTTATAAAAATATGGAAAGGAAACATGAGTTCATATATACATAAGAATGAAATCATACTTTACCCATAAAACATAGGCACTTTAACATACCTCATCAAACCATGAATAAATCATATAAATCATAAGACATAAAGGTAACTTGAGGCATTCATAACATTCTTACGTAGGGAGTAACCCTCTTGGTTACGTTTGGAATACCCATCACAGTATATTCCCTAAATCTCTTCGGAGAAACCTTAACTTTTCACTCCTTCGCGTTACCCAATGCATTGGAGAGCTATAACGGGCTCACCCGCCCTTATTCTATCATGGAACCACCCGTCTTCATAATAATTCCCAAGAACCTCAACATAATCGTATCACATAAAACATGCATAAAGAAAACATAACATTTCCACCTTTCAATCACAAGATATCAATAAAACACATTGATATAAAAACATTATGAAAACCATTTTCAATACCAAAATAAAAGAAAAGTAAAACATTGTATTTATTTTTCTTTTAAAAAGATGGTATGGCTTGTAGGGGAAGCCGAAACTCAAATAATGGTTACGGCAGCGGAGAAGTCCTTGTCGCCGCATACGTACGACAAAAACATTCCCTTTTTTCGTTTTGTAAAACGCTTCATATAAAAATGATTCCTTTTGGATAAACGTAAAAGTCAAAGGGGTTAATACACCATATAAAAAAAGTTGTGTATAAAACAAAATATGCCTCAATGAAAGGAGATTGAGACGAAGTCCCATACAAAGATGGTATCCTTAGATTAAGGATAAATCAATTACATAATTAAGTGTGACAAAATAATACACCAAATATAAGTGTATATTAAGTGTAAAACAATCAGAGGTTATTCACACATATTCATAGAATGACATATTCAAGGAGTACAAGCTTATCCCAAAGAATCGAAATTGGGTTAAGAAGTTCCCTTGCAATAATTAGACAGCCTAACGGTGTCACTTCAAAATTCAGAAAAAGAGTTGATGAGAGATAAAAAGGGTATCTCATCACTTGGAAATAAAATTTACATCAATAAGGATATATAATAACATATCCCAAAATAATATTATGTGAATTAAAAGACATAACAAAAAAAATCTTTTAAAAAAAGGAGGTTGAAAGGTTCCCTTACCGACATGGGTATCGTTCGAAACATACGCCCCGTGGAAGAAGGACAATACATCATTGATGTAAATACTCATAAATGAAAGAATATTACACAATGAGTAAAATAATGGTCAGTACACACACCAATCAAAGGAAAATGTGGCAAATGTAGCATAAATCTCATGGCAATAAAAGTGAGATGAGAAATCGCTTACGAAAACTCGGCAGCCTAACGGCGCCACAAAAATGGATTGATGAGATCAAATAGGGTCTCTCATCATATTAACATTAAGTTTACAAAAAGAGGAATATAAAAGAACATCCCCCAACATAACAAAGTGGAGATTAAAAGAAGTGACATAAAGGAGAGTACTTAAAAAGAAAGAGAGAGGATAGATCTCTTACGAAAATTCGGCAGCCTAACGGCGCCACTCAAAACTTCCAAAATGGATTGATGAGAGAGAATAGGGTCTCTCATCACATGAACATAAAAATTACAGTACGTGTAATATAAAATAACATCCCAATAACAAGAAAGATGAGCTTTAGAGGGAATGACATAAAAGAGTGTACTTAAAAAGAAAGAGAGGAGTAAGATCCCTTACCTCGGGTCCGACTTGACTCGATCATTCTTTAACGTCCTGAATAATAAACTTGAGTTAATTTACACTTTATTAAGAACCTTTTTTCTAGTTCATTATTCCTTTTAGATCACTTATTGTCATGTTATAAACATTATGTAATCATTTAAGTTAATAATGTTTGTTTTGTCGATATTTGGTTCTTAAGTCGAAAGTGGACTTCTTACGATTACATGTTGTTCATGTGGTCAAAGGTTCTTTATATCCAGAATGACATTCCTGATTTTGATAACATATATATCATATATATCCAGAATATACATTTATTTATAATATTACATAATCATTTAGAGGTAATAAATGAAATGCACCGTTCATGGAGACGGTAAGCCATACGTACGCATGAACGCAACTTTCATTTCTATGTCATATTAATGGAATTAAAAATAAATGAGAGGTATGTATATTTTAATTCCAGAATTATATTCATCATTTAGATGTATCATTCATCATATATATCCATTATATACATGTACTTATAATAGTACATTACATTTGGGGATAAGAAATGAAATGCACCGTTCATGGAGACGGTAAGCCGTACGTACGCATGAACGCTACTTTCATTTCTATCTCATACTTTAATGGAAAGAAATAATAATGATATATAGGTATATTATAATTGAAGTATAACATCATATATAATAACATTAAATCCATCCTTTATACGTCCCACGTATGGCATTAACGAATCACATCACTTTGAGGGGGTGGTAGTCCGCACTTCCTAAAATGAAGATATCGCGTATACCCATAATGGAAGCCATAAAGGTAAGACACAAATGAAAAATACAGAAGCTTAAGTAAAACATAAACATATTATATATCATATATAAATATAGTGACATCTTAATGGCCACCTTTGAAGGTGTTAAATGAGTATTGAACAATCATCGTTTCGGGAGGCAGAATTTCGCCATCCACGGAAACAGTATGTTCTTTAACCATTTGATGTAGTTGTGTGAGAGTGTAGCTCGAATAAATCTTATAAAAACATCCTAGTATATTGAAGATACTGGTGTTGTTAAAAAATAAGTAAATAAAAAGAGTTTAGGGGATTGGAGAAGCAAAATAAAACAAATGAACATGAGAGAATGAATTACCTTTAAAAGTGTAACTCCTTTTTATTTGCGCCTAAAGGCTTCCTTTGAAAGGATTATGCCCAAAGGGAATACTCTAGGATGAGGAGAGGGATGTGGAGAGAGTAAATGGGCAGGTGATGGCCGAGCCAAAGGCTTGAGGAGTGTGTGAAATGAGGTAGAGGTGGGGGCCTTTTATAAGAGGAGAGGAGGGGCACTTTTGGAAATCATGAAACTATTATTTTATTTTCAAAAGTGTTTCGAATTTATAAGGTCCCACATTGATATATTTCGAAGATAAGATGATAATTCTTAGAAATATTCCCATACAATAGTTTTTGGACAAGTGTAGGTCTTATATTTTATATTATCGTTTCATTTTATTTAAACTGTTCATTAATGAGGTCATCATTGCATCATCATGATGTCATAATTAATTTAATTTATTTAATGTCTAAAAAATATAAAAAAAATATCCTGATGTAGTAAATCTTTTTATCTTTCGAAAGAGTATTTATAGACAAAATTATGATTATTATAACCCCTTCTAAAAATTGTTTTAGTAAAACAATTTATGTTAGTGTCATTTTCACCTTTATTTTAAAAAAAAGGAATTAAAGTTATTATCTCACCCAAGAGGCTCCATAGGGTCCCATAAATCGACCCATGGGTTGTCTTGGTCGGCCATGACTCATCCAATAGGGGTAGGACAGGTGTCATGGTGTTTTCAAATTTTTATAATATCATTTTTACCTTAAATTACACTAATTACCTCTAATCGCGATTAATGAAAAAAAGTTACTATTCACCAAAAAATTATTTTCATCCCATTGAACCACATTTTACATACTAATGACAACCATGTATGTCGGTTTTTCAAAATTCAATACACATTAGTGGTAAACTTTCATTTAACTGAAAAATCAGTTTGCTTGATTACCACTTAGTGGTTTCACTATTCATTAAAAATTGAAGTTTTTCAGAAAATTACCAAAAATTCACCCTAAGCTATATTTGATATTCAGAATTCAAAAATGAAGTCTATTTTACAAAATTCAAAACATATAAGTCACATTAATTAATTTAATAATTAATTCCCGTTGTCAGAGCAAATAGCGTGTTTTTATGAAACAATAAGTATCAAAAGATTGACACTAGTTTAAGTCTGATTTCAAAGTGAAATTAATTCCAACGACCACTATTGGATTTAATGGTAAAAATATATTCTAATTTCACTTTAAAACCAATTCAAAAGATAATATAATCATATAAATAAATTATATTAAAAAGAGGTTTTGAATTAAAATACAACATTTTACACTATTCATTAAAAAATGAACTTTATCGGAAAGATACCAAAAATTTACACAAAGTACATTTTGATGTCCCAATTCTTAAGAAGAGTTTTATTTGGTCCAATAGAATTTATAAGAGTGAACAAAACAATATTTAATGACGGTTCTCCATCAAAAGGCGATAAGTGAACCTTTAGTGAAAACTAGGGCATATACGCCTAAAATTGAATTATTTCCGTATTTTATGCCTTTATCTTTTATTGGATAAATGTAAAAACATTTAAAAACATGTATAATCATATTTTAGTTATTTCTATCCATTACCGCCAATACAACGGCTACATGTTAACTACCATTTAAAATAATATTATTTTATTATTAGAGTGCAATGTAAGATTCCCAAGAAACTCGTTGTTGTGTGTTGGGTACGCCATCGAGCATAGCGTCCCCTTTAAAGACATATTAATATTTTATTCACAAATACGGATAAATATGAAAATTTCAGATTCTTTATTTACCTGGGGTGTTACATCCTTCCCCCCTTTTTGGAATTGCGTCCTCGCAATTTTTAAAATTGAGCTTGGAAACATCCTTGAAAGTCCCACATCGGAACAAGAGTCGGTAAAACAATCACTTTAAAATAAAGAAAGATAAGTACAAAGGTCACCAGAGTTAACCCATACTACGATTCCAAGTATGAAAACATGTACATGGAGGAGAAAACATAGGGTCATGTTCTGATGAAGAGTGATAGAAAACATGTTTAGGAGAAAGTTAACCATGAGAAAATCACAAACTTGTGATGGGTTAAACGGTATTCGATTCCCCAGTAGGAAAAGTTAATAAACAACATTTTTGTTTTAAGATACTTTTTATTGGGGAATTTATTCATAAGGAAACATAATCACTTATCATGTTGACTTTCAACCTTTATTAGATTCCTTACACAAACTCATATTTTCTCCAAAAGGCGAGTATTTAGGAAGACTTGTTCACATTAAGAGTACTATAATCAACTTTTAGAGAATCACCTAATCCACAAAAGAGAACTATATACTTCCCATGTCTATAGACTTTAACCAAAACCAAAACCAAAAAGGATAGTACAAGATCAGATAATCCAGAAAAGGATAACCCTTTATAAAAAGAAAATCTATTCTTAACCTCCAAAATTTGTCCAACAATACCCAAAGTTCAACGAGGACCATTAGATAAACAATTTGTCCATAAAATTCTTCAAAGTAAACCAATCTAATATTGAAACCCAAATATTTTAAGGATTTAGGTCACATAGTCTTCCAAGTTAATTTGTAACATTTATCTCCAAACAACATCAGTTGCTCCTAATGTCTCGTATTGAAAAGTAATTAACCTAATCACATATCCTCCATGATAGGTTAATCATTTTCATAAATAACCCAAAATCAGCTCATTCTGGATTCATAATATCATATAACTAAAAATAATTAGTTAAAATAACTAGGGACTTCACGTAGTCCAGTGGTAGGTGATAAATACCAGTCGCACTTTGGTTGTGGGTTTGATTCCCGCAGCTTTGTCCGACGCGACGGGTTGTCACACGGTCTGCGTGTTGTCCTTTTTCCAAAACTATATAATTCTAAAATCAATCCCCAAAAATAGATAAAATCATCAAAAATAAATATAACATATTCCTAAAGTTTATCTCATGCCTTCTTATTCCATCATATCATATTATAACCCATAATTACCTCAAAAGTAAGGATCATATAAACCCTATTGGTTACCTTTATAATTATTACCTGAGCTTCCACATAGATTGTTCATCTCATACATGATGCATTACAGAACATACCGAGGTACAAGTGGTTGATCATGACTCCTTGATAGTTGGTTTAGAACAACCATGAGATTCCTCATTGAATCCCCCATTTCATCCAGTGTCTTAATCAGAGAACCACCACGGTTTCCTTCAAACCCACTGTCACTTTGGTGCCTGCTAGATCCAGCCATTTAGGAAAACCCAAAAGGTCAGTGTGAGTATATCAAAAAAACCATCATGTACTAATGAGGAAGGTAAACACTAAGATATACTTACTCATACACTTTATCTAAAACTAGGACTCTTTCTGAAATCCTATCCATTATGGTACTGTCACTTATGCTTAGATAATAATCTAACCTCTAAAGTTATCTAAACCGACCTCTGATACCAACTATAAGGCCCCAGCCTTAAACCTTACTTAATCTTGAGTTATTACAAGATTACACATTGAGGATCTTTTCAGGTTTAGAGTTTTAGAGAATTAGATCATGAAACTTGCATTACATTCCACATTTAAACAAAGTGGTTACATAAAAGACAGTATTCATTCTTCCCATCAACGGAAACATATCTAAAATAAAACATGGATTCTTTCTTGACACATCCTTGACACTATCATCACATCATGTACCTTTCCCTTGACCTGTGAAAAACATTTCAAAAACTTGGGATGAGCATAAAAAGCTTAGTAAGGGTTATAAAAATATGGAAAGGAAACATGAGTTCATATATACATAAGAATGAAATCATACTTTACCCATAAAACATAGGCACTTTAACATACCTCATCAAACCATGTATAAATCATATAAATCATAAGACATAAAGGTAACTTTAGGCATTCATAACATTCTTACGTAGGGAGTAACCCTCTTGGTTACGTTTGGAATACCCATCACAGTATATTCCCTAAATCTCTTCGGAGAAACCTTAACGTTTCACTCCTTCGTGTTACCCAATGCATTGGAGAGCTATAACGGGCTCACCCGCCCTTAGTCTATCACGGAACCACCTGTCTTCATAATAATGCCCAAGAACCTCAACATAATCATATCACATAAAACATGCATAAAGGAAACATAACATTTCCACCTTTCAATCACAAGATATCAATACAACACATTGATATAAAAATATTATGAAAACCATTTTCAATACCAAAATAAAATAAAAGTAAAACATGGTATTTATTTTTCTTTTAAAAAGATGGTATGGCTTGTAGGGGAAGCCGAAACTCAAATAATGGTCACGGCGACGGAGAAGCCGTTGTCGCCGCATACGTAGGACAAAAACATTCCCTTTTGTCGTTTTGTAAAACGCTTCGTATAAAAATGATTCCTTTTGGATAAACGTAAAATTCAAAGGGGTTTATACACCGTATAAAATAAAGTTGTGTATAAAACAAAATATGCCTCAATGAAAGGAGATTGAGACGAAGTCCCATACAAAGATGGTATCCTTAGATTAAGGATAAATCAATTACATAATTATGTGTGAAAAACTAATACACCAAATATAAGTGGATATTAAGTGTAAAACAATCAGAGGTTATTCACACATATTCATAGAATGACATATTCAAGGAGTACAATCTTATCCCAAAGAATCGAAATTGGGTTAAGAAGTTCCCTTGCAATAATTAGACAGCCTAACGACGTCACTTCAAAATTCAGAAAAAGAGTTGATGAGAGATAAAAAGGGTATCTCATCACTTGGACATAAAATTTACATCAATAAGGATATAGAATAACATATCCCAAAATAATATTATGTGAATTAAAAGACATAACAAAAAAAGTCTTTTAAAAAAAGGAGGTTGAAAGGTTCCCTTACCGACATGGGTATCGTTCGAAACATACGCCCCGTGGAAGAAGGAAAGCACATCATTGATGTAAATACTCATAAATGAAAGAATATTACACAATGAGTAAAATAATGGTCAGTACACACACCACTCAAAGGAAAATTTGGCAAATGTAGCATAAATCTCATGGGAATAAAAGTGAGATGAGAAATTGCTTACGAAAACTCAGCAGCCTAACGGCGCCACAAAAATGGATTGATGAGATCAAATAGGGTCTCTCATCATATTAACATTAAGTTTACAGAAAGAGGAATATAAAAGAACATCCCCCAACATAACAAAGAGGATCTTAAAATAAGTGACATAAAGGAGAGTACTTAAAAAGAAAGAGAGAGGATAGATCTCTTACGAAAATTCGGCAGCCTAACGGCGCCACTCAAAACTTCCAAAATGGATTGATGAGAGAGAATAGGGTCTCTCATCACATGAACATAAAAATTACAGCACGTGTAATATAAAATAACATCCCAATAACAAGAAAGATGAGCTTTAGAGGTAATGACATAAAAGAGTGTACTTAAAAAGAAAGAGAGGAGTAAGATCCCTTACCTCGGGTCCGACTTGACTCGATCATTCTTTGACATCCTGAATAATAAACTTGAGTTAATTTCCACTTTATTAAGAACCTTTTCTAGTTCATTATTCCTTTTAGATCACTTATTGTCATGTTATAAACATTACGTAATCATTTAAGTTAATAATGTTTGTTTTGTCGATATTTGGTTCTTAAGTCGAAAGTGGACTTCTTACAATTACATGTTGTTCATGTGGTCAAAGGTTCTTTATATCCAGAATGACAATCCTGATTTGGATAACATATATATCATATATATCCATCATATACATGTATTTATAATATTACATAATCATTTAGAGGTAATAAATGAAATGCACCGTTCATGGAGACGGTAAGTCGTACGTACGCATGAACGCTACTTTCATTTCTATGTCATATTAATGGAATTAAAACTAAATGAGAGGTATGTATATTTTAATTCCAGAATTATATTCATAATTTAGATGTATCATTCATCATATATATCCATTATATACATGTACTTATAATAGTACATTACATTTGGGAATAAGAAATGAAATGCACTGTTCATGGAGACGGTAAGTCGTACGTACGCATAAACGCTACTTTCATTTCTATCTCATACTTTAATGGAAAGAAATAATAATGATTAATAGGTATATTATAATTGCAGTATAAAATCATATATAATAACATTAAATCCATCCTTTATACGTCCCACGTATGGCATTAACGAATCACATCACTTTGAGGGGGCGGTAGTCCGCACTTCCTAAAATGAAGATATCGCGTATACCCATAATGGAAGCCATAAAGGTAAGCCACAAATGAAAAATACAGAATCTTAAGTAAAACATAAACATATTATATATCATATATAAATATAGTGACATCTTAATGGCCACCTTTGAAGGTGTTAAATGAGTATTGAACAATCATCGTTTCGGGAGGCAGAATTTCGCCATCCACGGAAACAGTATGTTCTTTAACCATTTGATGTAGTTGTGTGAGAGTGTAGCTCGAATAAATCTTATAACAACATCCTAGTATATTGAAGATACTTGTGTTGTTACAAAATAAGTAAATAAAAAGAGTTTAGGGGATTGGAGAAGCAAAATAAAACAAATGAACATGAGAGAATGAATTACCTTTAAAAGTGTAACTCCTTTTGATTTGAGCCTAAAGGCTTCCTTTCAAAGGATTCTGCCCAAAGGGAATCCTCTAGGATGAGTAGAGGGATGTGGAGAGAGTAAATGGGCAGGGGATGGCCGATCCAAAGGCTGGAGGAGTGTGTGAAATGAGGTAGAGGTGGGGGCCTTTTATAAGAGGAGAGGAGGGGCACTTTTGGAAATCATGAAACTATTATTTTATTTTCAAAAGTGTTTCGAATTTATAAGGTCCCACATTGATATATTTCGAAGATAAGATGATAAGGCTTTGAAATATTCCCATACAATAGTTTTTGGACAAGTGTAGGTCTTAGATTTTATATTATCGTTTCATTTTATTTAAACTGTTCATTAATGAGGTCATCGTTGCATCATCATGATGTCATAATTAAATTAATTTATTTAATGTCTAACAAATATAAAAAAATATCATGATGTAGGAAATCTTTTTATCTTTCCAAATAGTATTTATAGACAAAATTTTGATTAGTATAACCCCTTCAAAAAATTGTTTTAGAAAAATAATTTATGTTAGTGTCATTTTCACCTTTAGTTTAAAAAAAAGGCATTAAAGTCATTATCTCACCCAAGAGGCTCCATAGGGTCCCCTAAATCGACCCATGGGTTTTCTTGGTCGGCCATGACTCATACAATAGGGGTAGGACAAGTTTCATGGTGTTTTCACATTTTTATAATATCATTTTTACCTTAAATTACACTAATTACCTCTAATCGCGATTAATGAAAAAAAGTTACTATTCACCAAAAAATTATTTTCATCCCATTGAACCACATTTTACATACCAATGACAACCATGTATGTCGTATTTTCAAAATTCAATACACATTAGTGGTAAACTTTCATTTAACTGAAAAATCAGTTTGCTTGATTACCACTTAGTGGTTTCACTATTCATTAAAAATTGAAGTTTTTCAGAAAATTACCAAAAATTCACCCTAAGATATATTTGATATTCAGAATTCAAAAATAAATTCTATTTTACAAAATTCAAAACATATAAGTCACATTAATTAATTTAATAATTAATTCCCGCTGTCAGAGCAAATAGCGTGTTTTTATGAAACAATAAGTATCAAAAGATTGACACTAGTTTAAGTCTGATTTCAAAGTGAAATTAATTCCAACGACCACTATTGTATTTAATGGTAAAAATATATTCTAATTTCACTTTAAAACCAATTCAAAAGATAATATAATCATATAAATAAATTATATTAAAAAGAGGTTTTGAATTAAAATACAACATTTTACATTATTCATTAAAAAATGAACTTTATCGGAAATATACCAAAAATTTACACAAAGTACATTTTGATGTCCCAATTCTTAAGAAGAGTTTTATTTGGTCCAATATAATGTATAAGAGTGAACAAAACAATATTTAATGACGGTTCTCCATCAAAAGGCGATAAGTGAACCTTTAGTGAAAACTAGGGCATATACGCCTAAAATTGAATTATTTCCGTATTTTATGCCTTTATCTTTTATTGGATAAATGTAAAAACATTTAAAAACATCTATAATCATATTTTAGTTATTTCTATCCATTACCGCCAATACAACGGCTACATGTTAACTACCATTTAAAATAATATTATTTTATTATTAGAGTGCAACGTAAGATTCCAAGAAACTCGTTGTTGCATGTTGGGTACGCCATCGAGCATAGCGTCCCCTTTAAATACATATTAATATTTTATTCACAAATACGGATAAATATGAAAATTTCAGATTCTTTATTTACCTGGGGTGTTACATCCTTCCCCCCTTTTGGGAATTGCGTCCTCGCAATTTTTAAAATTGAGCTTGGAAACATCCTTGAAAGTCCCACATCGGAACAAGAGTCGGTAAAACAATCACTTTAAAATAAAGAAAGATAATTACAAAGGTCACCCAAGTTAACCCATACTACGATTCCAAGTATGAAAACATGGACATGGAGGAGAAAACATAGGTTCATGCTCTGATGAAGAGTGATAGAAAACATGTTTAGGAGAAAGTTAACCATGAGAAAATCACAAACTTGTGATGGGTTAAACGGTATTCGATTCCCCGGTAGGAAAAGTTAATAAACAACATTTTTGTTTTAAGATACTTTTTATTGGGGAATTTATTCATAAGTAAACATAATCACTTATCATGTTGACTTTCAACCTTTATTAGATTCCTTACACAAACTCATATTTTCTCCAAAAGGCGAGTATTTAGGAAGACTTGTTCACATTAAGAGTACTATAATCAACTTTTAGAGAATCACCTAATCCACAAAAGAGAACTATATACTTCCCATGTCTTTAGACTTTAACCAAAACCAAAACCAAAAAGGATAGTACAAGATCAGATAATCCAGAAAAGGATAACCCTTTATAAAAAGAAAATCAATTCTTAACCTCCAAAATTTGTCCAACAAACCCCAAAGTTCAACGAGGACCATTAGATAAACAATTTGTCCATAAAATTCTTCAAAGTAAACCAATCTAAGATTGAAACCCAAATATTTTAAGGATTTAGGTCACATAGTCTTCCAAGTTAATTCGTAACATTTATCTCCAAACAACATCAGTTGCTCCTAATGTCTCGTATTGAAAAGTAATTAACCTAATCACATATCCTCCATGATAGGTTAATAATTTTCATAAATAACCCAAAATCAGCTCATTCTGGATTCATAATATCATATAACTAAAAATAATTAGTTAAACTAACCAGGGACTTCACGTAGTCCAGTGGTAGGCGATAAATACCAGTCGCACTTTGGTTGTGGGTTCGATTCCCGCAGCTTTGTCCGACGCGACGGGTTGTCACATGGTCTGCGTGTTGTCCTTTTTCCAAAACTATATAATTCTCAAATCATTCCCCAAAAATAGATAAAATCATCAAAAATAAATATAACATATTCCTCAAGTTTATCTCATGCCTTCTTATTCCATCATATCATATAATAACCCATAATTACCTCAAAAGTAAGGATCATATAAACCCTATTGGTTACCTTTATAATTATTACCTGAGCTTCCACATCGATTGTTCATCTCGTACATGATTCATTACAGAACATACCAAGGTACAAGTGGTTGATCATGACTCCTTGATAGTTGGTTTAGAACAACCATGAGATTCCTCATTGAATCCCCCATTTCATCCAGTCTCTTAATCAGAGAACCACCACAGTTTCCTTCAAACCCACTGTCACTTTGGTGCCTGCTAGATCCAGCCATTTACTAAAAACAAAACGTTCAGTGTGAGTATATCAACAAAACCATCATGTACTAATGAGGAAGGTAAACACTAAGATATACTTACTCATTCACTTTATCTAAAACTAGGACTCTTTCTGAAATCATATCCACTATGGTACTGTCACTTATGCTTAGAGAATAATCTAACCTCTAAAGTTATCTAAACCGACCTCTGATGCCAACTATAAGGCCCCAACCTTAAACCTTACTTAATCTTGAGTTATTACAAGATTACACATTGAGGATCTTTTCAGGTTTAGAGTTTTAGAGAATTAGATCATGAAACTTGCATTACATTCCACATTTAAACAAAGTGGTTACATAAAAGACAGTATTCATTCTTCCCATCAACGGAAACATATCTAAAATAAAACATGGATTCTTTCTTGACACATCCTTGACACTACCATCACATCATGTACCTTTCCCTTGACCTGTGAAAAACATTTCAAAAACTTGGGATGAGCATAAAAAGCTTAGTAAGGGTTATAAAAATATGGAAAGGAAACATGAGTTCATATATACATAAGAATGAAATCATACTTTACCCATAAAACATAGGCACTTTAACATACCTCATCAAACCATGAATAAATCATAGAAATCATAAGACATAAAGGTAACTTGAGTCATTCATAACATTCTTACGTAGGGAGTAACCCTCTTGGTTACGTTTGGAATACCCATCACAGTATATTCCCTAAATCTCTTCGGAGAAACCTTAACGTTTCACTCCTTCGCGTTACCCAATGCATTGGAGAGCTATAACGGGCTCACCCGCCCTTAGTCTATCACGGAACCACCCGTCTTCATAATAATGCCCAAGAACCTCAACATAATCGTATCACATAAAACATGCATAAAGGAAACATAACATTTCCACCTTTCAATCACAAGATATCAATACAACACATTGATATAAAAATATTATGAAAACCATTTTCAATACCAAAATAAAATAAAATTAAAACATGGTATTTATTTTTCTTTTAAAAAGATGGTATGACTTGTAGGGGAAGCCGAAACTCAAATAATGGTCACAGTGGCGGAGAAGTCGTTGTCGCCGCATAAGTACGACAAAAACATTCCCTTTTTTCATTTTGTAAAACGCTTCGTATAAAAATGATTCCTTTTGGATAAAAGTAAAATTAAAAGGGGTTTATAAACCGTATAAAAGGAAGTTGTGTATAAAACAAAATATTCCTCAATGAAAGGAGATTGAGACGAAGTCCCATACAAAGATGGTATCCTTAGATTGAGGATAAATCAATTACATAATTATGTGTGACAAACTAATACACCAAATATAAGTGGATATTAAGTGTAAAACAATCAGAGGTTATTCACACATATTCATAGAATGACATATTCAAGGAGTGCAATCTTATCACAAAGAATCGAAATTGGGTTAAGAAGTTCCCTTGCAATAATTAGACAGCCTAACGGCGTCACTTCAAAATTCAGAAAAAGAGTTGATGAGAGATAAAAAGGGTATCTCATCACTTGGACATAAAATTTACATCAATAAGGATATAGAAGAACATATCCCAAAATAATATTATGTGAATTAAAACACATAACAAAAAAAGTCTTTTAAAAAAAGGAGGTTGAAAGGTTCCCTTACCGACATGGGTATCGTTCGAAACATACGCCCCGTGGAAGAAGGACAATACATCATTGATGTAAATACTCATAAATGAAAGAATATTACACAATGAGTAAAATAATGGTCAGAAAACACACCACTCAAAGGAAAATGTGGCAAATGTAGCATAAATCTCATGGGATTAAAAGTGAGATGAGAAATCGCTTACGAAAACTCGGCAGCCTAACGGCGCCACAAAAATGGATTGATGAGATCAAATAGGGTCTCTCATCATATTAACATTAAGTTTACAGAAAGAGGAATATAAACGAACATCCCCCAACATAACAAAGAGGAGCTTAAAAGACGTGACATAAAGGAGAGTACTTAAAAAGAAAGAGAGAGGATAGATCTCTTACGAAAATTCGGCAGCCTAACGGCGCCACTCAAAACTTCCAAAATGGATTGATGAGAGAGAATAGGGTATCTCATCACATGAACATAAAAATTACAGTACGTGTAATATAAAATAACATCCCAATAACAAGAAAGATGAGCTTTAGAGGGAATGACATAAAAGAGTGTACTTAAAAAGAAAGAGAGGAGTAAGATCCCTTACCTCGGGTCCGACTTGACTTGATCATTCTTTAACATCCTGAATAATAAACTTGAGTTAATTTCCACTTTATTAAGAGCCTTTTCTAGTTCATTATTCCTTTTAGATCACTTATTGTCATGTTATAAACATTATGTAATCATTTAAGTTAATAATGTTTGTTTTGTCGATATTTGGTTCTTAAGTCGAAAGTGGACTTCTTACAATTACATGTTGTTCATGTGGTCAAAGGTTCTTTATATCCAGAATGACATTCATGATTTGGATAACATATATATCATATATATCCAGCATATACATGTATTTATAATATTACATAATCATTTAGAGGTAATAAATGAAATGCACCGTTCATGGAGACGGTAAGCCGTACGTACGCATGAACGCTACTTTCATTTCTATGTCATATTAATGGAATTAAAACTAAATGAGAGGTATGTATATTTTAATTCCAGAATTATATTCATCATTTAGATGTATCATTCATCATATATATCCATTATATACATGTACTTATAATAGTACATTACATTTGGGGATAAGAAATGAAATGCACCGTTCATGGAGACGGTAAGCCGTACGTACGCATGAACGCTACTTTCATTTCTATATCATACTTTAATGGAAAGAAATTATAATGATATATAGGTATATTATAATTGCATTATAACATCATATATAATAAAATTAAATCCATCCTTTATACGTCCCACGTATGGCATTAACGAATCACATCACTTTGAGGGGGCGGTAGTCCGCACTTCCTAACATGAAGATATCGCGTATACCCATAATGGAAGCCATAAAGGTAAGCCACAAATGAAAAATACAGAAGCTTAAGTAAAACATAAACATATTATATATCATATATAAATATAGTGACATCTTAATGTCCACCTTTGAAGGTGTTAAATGAGTATTGAACAATCATCGTTTCGGGAGGCAGAATTTCGCCATCCACGGAAACAGTTTGTTCTTTAACCATTTGATGTAGTTGTGTGAAAGTGTAGCTTGAATAAATCTTATAACAATATCCTAGTATATTAAAGATACTTTTTTTTACAAAATAAGTAAATAAAAAGATTTTAGGTGATTTGAGAAGCAAAATAAAACAAATGAACATGAGAGAATGAATTACCTTTAAAAGTGTAACTCCTTTTGATTTGAGCCTAAAGACTTCTTTTGAAAGGATTATTCCCAAAGGGAATCCTCTAGGATTAGTAGAGGGATGTGGAGAGAGTAAATGGGCAGGGGATGGCCGATCCAAAGGCTTGAGGAGTGTGTGAAATGAGGTAGAGGTGGGGGCCTTTTATAAGAGGAGAGGAGGGACACTTTTGGAAATCATGAAACTATTATTTTATTTTCCAAAGTGTTTCGAATTTCTAAGGTCCCACATTGATATATTTCGAAGATAAGATGATAAGGCTTCTAAATATTCCCATCCAATAGTTTTTGGACAAGTTTAGGTCTTATATTTTATATTATCGTTTCATTTTATTTAAAGTGTTCATTAATGAGGTCATCGTTGCATCATCATGATGTCATAATTAAATTAATTTATTTAATGTCTAAAAAATATAAAAAATATATCTTGATGTAGGAAATATTTTTATCTTTCCAAATATTATTTATAGACAAAATTATGATTAGTATAACCCCTTCTAAAAATTGTTTTAGTAAAATAATTTATGTTAGTGTCATTTTCACCTTTATTTTAAAAAAAAGGCATTAAAGTCATTATCTCACCCAAGAGGCTCCATAGGGTCCCCTAAATCGACCCATGGGTTGTCTTGGTCGGCCATGACTCATCCAATAGGGGTAGGACAAGTGTCATGGTGTTTTCACATTTTTATAATATCATTTTTACCTTAAATTACACTAATTACCTTTAATCACGATTAATGAAAAAAAGTTACTATTCACCAAAGAATTATTTTCATCCCATTGAACCACATTTTACATACTAATGAAAACCATGTATGTCGGATTTTCAAAATTTAATACACATTAGTGGTAAACTTTCATTTAACTGAAAAATCAGTTTGCTTGATTACCACTTAGTGGTTTCACTATTCATTAAAAATTGAAGTTTTTCAGAAAATTACCAAAAATTCACCCTAAGATATATTTGATATTCAGAATTAAAAAATGAAGTCTATTTTATAAAATTCAAAACATATAAGTCACATTAATTAATTTAATAATTAATTCCCGTTGTCAGAGCAAATAGCGTGTTTTTATGAAACAATAAGTATCAAAAGATTGACACTAGTTTAAGTCTGATTTCAAAGTGAAATTAATTCCAAAGACCACTATTGGATTTAATGGTAAAAATATATTCTAATTTCACTTTAAAACCAATTCAAAAGATAATATAATCATATAAATGAATTATATTAAAAAGAGGTTTTGAATTAAAATACAACATTTTACACTATTCATTAAAAAATGAACTTTATCGGAAAGATACCAAAAATTTACACAAAGTACATTTTGATGTCCCAATTCTTAAGAAGAGTTTTATTTGGTCCAATAGAATGTATAAGAGTGAACAAAACAATATTTAATGACGGTTCTCCATCAAAAGGCGATAAGTGAACCTTTAGTGAAAACAAGGGCATATACGCCTAAAATTGAATTATTTCCGTATTTTATGCCTTTATCTTTTATTGGATAAATGTAAAAACATTTAAAAACATATATAATCATATTTTAGTTATTTCTATCCATTACCGCCAATACAACGGCTACATGTTAACTACCATTTAAAATAATATTATTTTATTATTAGAGTGCAACGTAAGATTCCCAAGAAATGCGTTGTTGCGTGTTGGGTACGTCATCGAGCATAGCGTCCCCTTTAAAGACATATTAATATTTTATTCACAAATACGGATAAATATGAAAATTTCAGATTCTTTATTTACCTGGGGTGTTACAGTTAGTGACTTGAACCATGGACTGGATTTTTAGGATGATAGTTTACACCAAATCTAGGTTAACCAGTTGATTTTTCAGCAAGGATTACTCCATAGATTACTCTTTATAAATCTAGAGTATTCTTATATTAGGATACATAAACTATAAACAATAGTTTGAAAACAATTTAGAATAAAATTTTATTCTTTTATATAAAACAAATTTAAAGAACTGAAGTTAAAAGATGAAAACCAAAGAAATAACACTATAAAACCTTGGAATTCCCATGGTGACTTGAGGCTTGTCATACAAGTAATATTTCCGAGAACACTAAAATTCTACCTATCAAATTATGATAGTCCTACCATCATTATAACAATAGCCCCCCAGACACATGAGGTTGTTACACAAGCATGTGCTTAATCTTTAACGCAACCTAAGATTTTATACCAAAATAAAACAGACCAATCTAGGTCAACCCATAATGTTACCCAAATATTCCCTACAAAAGTCCTAAAGTGCATTCCTGATCTCTATAGGATGATGAAAAGTTCCAAGGTATCAAACAAAGAGAATATGGGAATGATTTCACCCTCAACATACATATGATAAGATAGAGTCAAACGGAGTACCATAGTAAATAAGCATAATATATCATATGTAAAAAATAACAAAAAAGGTCACATCGAACATATAGATATTAAGGTCTCATTGAACCACTAAAAGACCATAAAAACATGGAATCCAAACAAACCATGGTTCTATATCCATGTGACTTCATTTCATAATAATCCCAACCCACTATAAATTCAACACATTCAAGGAGAGACATCCTCTATGTGACACTCCTCCATTTACCTATATCCTATAAAATCAAGGCTAAAAATGGCCAAAGGAAAAAAAGTAGGTTGTGGGATCAAGGACTCATTAGGATACCACCAAGAATCTATATAATGTATAATAATGTACATCCATTAGTTATTTAATAAATAAAATTTCAAAAACACTTTAGAAATAAAACATTTTTAATATGAAATCCATCCTTTAGTTTTCTTTTCAAAAACATGTCATTCCTTTAAAAACAAAGACATATTTAAATAAACAGATCAATATAACATATGTCATAAACAATGGAATAAACAGATAAATAAATAGTGTTCAATGATCAATATCCATGTCAAAAACATGTGGGAAAATAAGAATGTTGAAATATCATGCACATAATGTAATCTCGAAATAATCAAAGAGGGAAATTCATTACTTGAGGGTTTACACAACCAAACTGCTAAGACATAAAAGGGAATATTATGTGACATACATTACTCCAAAGTTTTAGGAACCTCAATCCCACAAAAAGGATACCTCCTAGTTTTAATGACATCAAGGGAACCTCCCCTAGGGATAACTAACTCCACTATGGATCATCTTTGTTTAGTTTTTCCCCTCACCTCAAGGTCTCCCTTATAATAACCCAACCTTAAACGTTACATAATATTGATTCAAGTCAAGAATTTCACTTTCTTTCACATTGAGTATCTTTTCAGTTTTATAGTTTTAGAAAATTAGGTCATAATTCATACATAACAACTCAAATATTAAAATGTATACACTTTTACTAAATATCCAATTTTTCCACAAAACAAAAACATTTAAAATGAAACGTGGTTTCTTTTCATGTTCAATCATCATAATTTCTCCCTTGATCCCATCCTTGTATCTATTCTCCCTTAAATCCTATGAAAAACATTTTAAAACTTGGAATTATCATAAAATTCTCAGTAAGGGATACACAAATAAGGAAAACTATTAATTTTGTGAAAACATGAAAATCCATGAATACTTTATCATAAAGTAATAATTTTCACTATTAATAAGTAGTAAATAATTTCCTTTGAATATAAGCGCATTTATTACAATTTTTTGTAATCAATAGATTACCATAAAATATATAAAGATCATATATAACACATAAAGGCAACTTTGGAAATAATTATACTTAAATAGAATAACCATGTGGTCTACTTCCATACATGTCACTCTTATAAAATAGAATAACCATACGGTCAACTTCCATACTCAATGCATTGGAGATTATGACGTAACCACCCATACTTGGTTTATCATGGAACCATCCATCCTTGGTTTATCACGTAACCACCCGTCAAATGACCAAGTACCATTATATAATCATAATACAAAAAATATTTCAATTTTCAGTATTTCACTCATAAAATTCCATTAGCAATCATAAGGAATAATTTCAAGATACTTAAATAATAAATCCATTTTCAATACCATTTTCAATACCAAAATACCCAAAAAATAGAATAAGGGGTTTCTTTTTCTTTTAAAAACATTAATACTTGTAGATAAATCCAAATATCAAATAAAAATTATGGCGGTGAAGAAGTCATTGTCTCCACATACATTAAAAAAACATTCCTTTTGTTGTTTGTAAAAAAGGTAAAACACTCCGTATAGAAATATTTATTTTTAAAACCTTTGAATGAAATTAAAATTCAAGGGTTTGATTATAAACCTTTTAAAATAAGGTGGTGTATAACATCAAAATATGCCTCAATGAAAGGATATTGAGATGAAGACCTTATCTTGAGTTTGAGTTGTCTTGTAAATTCTTTATCTTCCTGAATAATAAACATAGGTTAATTTATACTTTCTTGAGAACCTTTTTCAAGTTAATTATCCCCTTTATATCACTAATTACAATGTTATAACAATTACTTAATTATTTAAACTCATGTCAGATGTTTTTTTAATATTCGGTACTTGAGTTCAAGATGACTTTGGTATGGTGTCAATAGTCAAAGTGGTCATGCCATTATCTCCAGAATAATATTCATGACATAATAATCACTTTTATATTTTTATTGAACAACCTATGTGATAAATTGTTTTAACAAAGTTTTATATTTGTTGACAACAAACCTTTTTTTATAAGAATGTTTTTGTTATTCAAGAATCGAACTGAGTCCATCATAATGATCTTTTTAAGAAAGTTGAAAGTTTCTAAAAGAATCAGATCAATATTCATTGGATATAGATCATCATATCCAAAATAATTGGAGGAATAAATTATTGTTTTTTATAAGTTTTCCTTTATTGTAATCAGAGAAATAAAGAAGTTGTTGAGTGAACAAATCGTATAGTTGCTGAAGATTTTTTAAAGAATATTATGAAGTTAGGGGTTAGAAAGTTTTCATACTTTATAAAACTAATTATATGATAATTTACTGATCAATAATTTCTCACAAATATTGAAAACTTTCATGATAAAATCTTTTGAAGAAGTGGTGCATAGGTTTGAGGAAATTCAAAAATTGTAGAGTGAATAATTCCATCGTAATGAGAAATTATATCGTAATGAGAATTTCATTGTAATGGGATTCCTTTACTATGAAGAAATCCATCAAATGCTTAATGTTTCAAAATATTTGATCTAGAAGTCAGAATGTGTGAATCTAATGAAGTTTGAAGAATTTCAAAAGTCAAAGTATGGAGATTCCATCATAATGGGAATTTCATCGTAATGGGATTTCCATCGAAATGGGAATTTCATTATAATGGGAATTCCATCATAATGAGAATTCCATCATTTTAATGACTCTATTGGGATGAATCTAAAGGAATAAATCATAATGAGCTAAGAAGAAAATATAATTTGTATTCACTGAGAAGGAAACAGAATTCATAAATGCTGAGAAGGAAACAAATATATAATGAGATGATTATGAAGAAGAATCAAAAAGAAATTTCCAAATGATTTATGAAAATTTTAAGTGTTCAAACTTGAAATTCAATTTTTCATAAATCTTGAATAAATTTAAGAAGGTTTTAAGAATTCAAATTTGAATTTTAAATGCGATGTATTTTTAGATGTTTTAAAATTTGATGAATTAGGGAAAGTTTTCATGTTTATGGATTTTACTTTATGAGTTGCCTATAATAATTTCTCATATAATTTGTTCATTTGTAATGTTAACACAAGAGGAAAATTCAAATCACTAAAGAAATAAAGTTAGATTCATTGCTATCTTGATATCTCATGAGTAGGGTCAGACAGTTGAATGTTGGTTTACTAGATAGATAAATATCATATTGAGAAGATCGTATTCAGTCAATCAGATTGAGTTGATTGGACTGATAAAGATCGTATTGAGAATTTGACAAGAGTTTAAGTTTTAAAATTGATAAAGGATCCATAATATTGAGATAATAAGATCCAGACTCATTGTATTTAGGGAATCAAATCCAGACTCATTATATTGATAGAATCAGATACAGACTCATCGGATTGAAAAAATCAGATCCAGCCAAATCGGACTGAGGATTCAGAATGAGAAATTGTGGTGCAGTTTCAACAAAATATTTATTATTTTATTTGGATCAATTGTTTTATAATAAAACATTGTAAACTGATGGGAGTCATTATAATGTTTCCTATTGAGATATAGAAGGTTTCTAATGGGAGTTGGCACAAGTTGTATTCACTTCTTCATAATAGCGAATTTACATAAACCCATGGGAGTGGCTATGGAAAGGATGTAGGTTCTCACATCAAGGATAAAAATTATAAATTTTGTGTACTTTACTTACATTCCTTCTTTTTCATGCATTATTATTTATTAAAATTTGATAAGGAAATAAATCTTAAAAGGTTTTAGGGGTTAATTTTTGAAAATTATTAAAACTTATAAAAAGAAAAACAACTTATTTTCCCCCCACCCCCTTATTAGTTGTTATTCTATCCTTTGTAACTTCAATTGGTATCAGAGATAAGGCTCCCTTGTGGAATATTTATTAATGATAATATCAATTTTAACAATAGTATAGGAATTCCTACATGTTATGGAAAAATTATTATTGATGGAAAAATAGGATGATTCCTTATCTCCCATATCTTGGCCTTGAAGTTGTTGATGTTGATACTATTGGTTTTACACCTATTGAGAAAGATGATCATATGATGTTTACTGATAATAGAAATATATAATTTGATGTAAATTCTATAAATTCTATTCTCATGTCCTTATCAGAAAATTTTTATCAGAAGTTGATGGGTCTCAAAACTTTAAAAAATATATGGGACAATATGGAAAGTTTTTTCTAAGGGAATAAAAAAGTTAAGGAATAAAAGCTATAAATATGGCATAGTAATTATGAATACATTAGAATGAGAGATGAAGAAACAATTTGTGAATACTTCACCAGAGTAAATGAAATTTTTTTCAACATTAGAGAATTAAAATATTTCTTGGAAGATTATACAATTGTGAAGAATGTTCTGAGAAACTTTTTGGACAAGTTTGATTATAAAATTTCTTCTTTATAAGATAAGGATGATTTATCTCTTGATGAATTGCATAACATTTTTATTGTTTATGAAATGAGGAAATCTCCAATATTTAAAAATAATATGAAATATGAAATGTATTTTGGAGATATGAGAAAGTTTAAAAGTCAAGATGTTGAAGATGTTGATCCTTGTGACTCTAGAGATAAATTGGATGATGATTTGAATGAAAAAATCATGTCTCTTATATCCAAGAAAAATCAAAGATGTGGGGTAAAGTATGGAGGTAAACTTTCTCTCAAATGTTTTGAGTGTGGTGTAATCAGACACTTTTCTATGAATTTCCCCAAGAAGAAACTTGGAGAATATCAAGATAATTCTAATGGAAAACTTTGATGGAAGAAGTGGAACAAAAATGATAAAGAATAAAAGTCTTCCAATATATATAAGAAGAAGTTTACTGAAAAAAAATAAGTATGTTGAGTAAGAAAGTTAAATCGGCCTCAACTGACAAAAATTATTCTAAAGATGGAAGTTCAAAAAAATTCAGAACCTTAATTGCAAAAGTTGAGAAAAAAATTATTACTTAGAGATTGAAGAAGGTGGTGAAGAATTTTATAGAGAGTATCAGCTCAGAACAAAACTTATTTCATGTATTAAGAAAAAAAATCTCAAGAAAAAAATTATAGTAATGAAGGAATGTTTTCAATAATTTTCTAAGGGAAGAAAAGATATCATCAAGCAGAAGGATGAATAAATTCATGAGATTTTAAGTTACAAACAAAGAATTTCTGAAAAGGGAAAGATGATTGAAGATCTTAGTAAGATGTTGTAATCTAAGGAATACGAGGTTAACAAGTTTTAGTCAAAACTTCTTGAGTTTAAAAGTACCATGATGAATCTGAATGAAAACTTTAATAAATATTCAGAGGTAAAATATTATACTTCTAAAGATGTTGATAAGCCTCAATATGAGAATCAACTGAAGTCTTCTCTTACCAAAAAAATTTATATGATTATTTTAATATTTTAGGCTCTGGAAAAATTATTAGGAAAAATTGGGTACAGAAAGGATGTGAGAAACCTATAAAATCTATAAAATTAAAGAACTCAATCAAGAGAAAAGATAGCTCACATCCTGAGTATGTTAGTGCTAAAAGAAGTTACCAACCTCAACAAAGTTCCTACAAAGAAAGATTTTTCTTAAATAAAAAAATCAATATTTGATAGATATTTCTGGTGTTGTGGAATCTATGGGAATAGGGAATATAATTTTTGGCACACCTTATCTCTACCTAGAAAAAGATTTGAGAAAATGTGAAGAAATAGTGGAAGTATAATGATTAACTTTCCTAGCTTATAGAAAGTTGAAAAAATGAATTCCCAAAATGTTGGAAATTTCGCAACAAAAAATCAATTTGAATGTTTGGAATGAGTTTTTGGAAGATGTGATCAAGTTGGTTATCATGCTGAAATATGTAAGACACTCCTTCAAAAACAAGTTTCGTTTGATAGAAAATAAAATAAATATGAAAAAAAGAAAGTTGAGGAAAGAGATTTTGTTGTTGAGATAGATTTGAAATAAATTAAAAGGAAAAAACTATGGATACTTGACATTGGTTTCTCTTCACATATGATAAGTGATATAAAAATCTTGAAACACATTTAAAGTCATGATCAAGGAGAAGTTACCTTTGGTAATGATATTTCCTTAAAAATTAGAGGAATTGGAATATCTAATATTGAAGCCGAAAAGTTGCAATCTTAGGAAGTTTTATTTGTTAAAGTGATAAAATATAACTTACTTAGTGCAAGCGAAATTTTTGATGATGTAAAAGAAGTTTTTTTTAGAATATATTTTTGTATCATCAAAAGTATGAAAAATGGAAAATTCATTACAAAATGAGAAAGAACCAGTGGGAATCTCTTCCAAATAGGAGAATTCAATAATACTTGTTACTTGAGTTTGGAAGATAAAAAAAATTGCAGCACCAAAGACTTGGGAACCTTGGACAAAAAAATAAGAATAAACTTTCTAAAGTTTATTTCGTTCAAAACTTTCCAGAATTGAAAATAAGAGAAGAAGATTTTTTTGTAACTTATCAAAAAGGGAATATGAATAAATAATTCATAAAAGAGTTAAGATTAAATCTACCAGACCAGTTGATCTTATTCATTCTAACTTATATGGGATGATGATACATCAATCAAAAAAATTATATTTATATTTTATCACTTTTATTGATGATTTCACTCGGATCAAAAACATCGTGTTTATGAAGCAAAAGTCATAGGATATTGAAATGTTCAAATTCTTTAGAAAAGATGTTGAGAAATAAATTTGGGTTTCTATAAAAAGGTTGAGAACAGATAATGGTACCTAATTCACAATCAATACTTTTGAAACATATCTGAGAATTCATGGTATCAAAGATCAGTAAAGTGATCCCAATACTCCACAAGAAAATTGAGTAATAGAAATAAAGAATATAAGTTTATAGTAAATGGGAAGAAGTATGTTGGAAGAATAAAAACATTCAAAATTATATTGGAGAAAATCTGTTAATAATATTATACATGTTCAAAATAGATTCTTGTTGAGACCGGAAATCAACATGACTCCTTAAGAAATGTGGTATAACAAAAAACCTTCATTGGAATACTTTAAATCTTTTAAAATTCCATGTTTTCTCAAAATCAAAAATTCAGATTGGGGAAATTTTTATGAGAAATATGAGGAAGGAACTTTTATGGGTTATTTACCAAATAGAAGAAGTTAAAAATGTTAAAACAAACATTTACAAAATTTGGTGGACTCATATGATGTGAAGGTAATTGAAAATTAAAGTTCCTTAAAAAAATATGTTGAGAATGACAAGGAGGATAAATAGGATAATTCAAATAATAGTGAAAGTAATTCAAAACATCCTTATCAAGATTCAGAAGAATCGTGTGATGAGGAAATTTCAGTTGGGAAAGAAACTTTGAAATTTCCTACCATACAAAAACATGTTAAATCTAAAAACATTATTAGGAATTAGAAGGCTTCAGTTTAGACAAGAATAAAGTTGATATTAGATAATCAGGCTTCACTTATCTCAAAATTTAAACCATAATCAATTTCAGAAGCTATTTAACACAAATAATGGGTGGATTCTATGAATGAGGATCTAGATTATATTGAGAAGAATAAAACATGGGAACTTGTTTCATGACCATCAAATAAAAATTTTATCATAACCAAGTGGGTTTATAGAAAAAAGTTAAGTGAACATGGATAAGTTTTAAGAAACAAATTAAGGCTTGTTTGTAAAGGCTATTAACAGGTGGAAAGTGTGGATTTTGAAGAAAACTTTTCACCATTTGAAATATTAGAAACCATTAGAATGTTTCTTTCAATGGTTGCACATTAGAATTAAAAAGTTTATCAAATGGATATAAATTAAACTTCATTAAATAGTGAGATTGAGGAAGAAGTTTACATTCAACAACCTTGTGGGTTTCTACTTATTGAGGATGGAAACAAAGTTTGTAAATTGAATAAATCTTTGTATGTATTGAAACAAGCTCAATGTAATTAGTATTATAAACAAGCTCCACGTGATTAGTATTCTAAACTTGAAAATTATTTGATAATGTTGAATTTTTCTAAAGGAAAAGTTGATAGAAACTTATAAGTGAAAGGTTTTGAATCCAAAAATCTAATTTTAATTATTTATGTGAATGATATAATTTTTTCTAGGGATAGTGAAGATGTTTGAAAAACATTTTATAAGGAAATGAAGAAGAATTTTGAAATTTATATGTTATGAGAATTAACTTTGTTCCTTGCCTTACAAGTTCAACAAAAGGAAAAAAATAAATTTTCTTATCTCAAGAAATTTATGTCATGGAATTGTTAAATAAGATTGGAATATAATAATCTAAATAAGTTTCTACTCCTATTTCAATGATCACAAAGGTGAGAAAATATGAATTTAGAATTAGTGTGAATCAGAAAGACTTTCGGAAGCTAATAGGAAGTCTTATTTACCTTATAGCCTCAAGGCCTGATATTTTTTATGTTTTGATTTTTTGTGCTATATATCAAAGTAATTTGAAAGAATCACATATGAAATAATTAAAGTGGATTCTGAGATATGTCAAGGGAACAACTTCACATGGGTTGTTATAAAAAATAAATTGTGAGATGAAGTTTCATGGTTATAATAATTCCAATTCAGGTGGAGATTGTAATGATAAAAAAATATACCTTAGGAGGAAAAGAAATCTTGGGTGAGTATTGTGTGATTTGGAATAGTAATAAACAAAGTTTTGTAACTTTGAGCATAGCTGAATCCAAATATGTTGCATATACTCAAGCTTGTACTCAAATTTTATGGATGAAAGTTCAGTTGGAATATTTGAAAGTAAAAGTGTCTAAACCACTGAAGATACATTGTGATTATTAGAGTGTAATTGATATTTCTATGAATCATGTCCAACATTCAAGATCAAAACACATTGATATAAAGTTTCACTTCATAAATGAAAAATTTTCTGCTGGAGATGTTTTGCTAGAATATATTTCAACAAATTATCAGATTGCAGATATCTTTACAAAAGAAATTCCAAAATAAAGGTTTATCAAATTGAGGCTACACCTTCATGTTCAGACTTCTCCTATGTATTCCTAAACCTCATAAGTAAGATCCCCCACCATTCTTGGATAATGTTGACAAAGGGGGAGAGAAAGTAACAACTTTGTTCTTTGCAAGAAGTTTTTACTTATCTTTCATAAATGAATATGAAATTATGGTTGTCATAAAAAGTGGGAGACAAAAAGAAAAGTGAGAGAAAGGAAAAGTGATAAAATAACCAAGAAAAGTGAGGAAAGATAAAAGTGAGTGATAATTTATCTTTACATGGCCGCAAAATTTGATTTCCACCGAGGGATAGAATTTCTTTAAAAACATTACTTTATCCAATAATGTGGGGTCAAGACATTCTATTTTTAGAAAGGATATATTTTGATAAAAAGTCAAAAAACTTGGGTTGTGAAAAAAAATATGAGAGTTAGAAAACTTGTTAATAAGGGTTGTCAACAAATCCAAAGGGGGATATTGAAGAACCTTTTTGATAAATTGTTTTGAAAAAAAATTGTATTTTTTGACAACTAAACTTTTTGTATTAGAATGTTTTTTTTATTCAAGAATCAAACCCAATCCATCGTAATGAGAATTGTAATAAATTAAAAAAGTTTCAAAAATAATAGGATCCATCTGTATCGAATTCAGATCATCGGATGTAAAATAATTGGAGGTAGAAATTTTTGTTTGTTGTAAGTTTTCCTTTTTCATAATCAAATAAAGAAAGAAGTTATTGAGTGAAGAAATCATATTTTTGTTGAATATTTTTGAAAGAATATTGTGAAATCAAGAGTTATAAAGTTCTCATACTTTCTCAAAAAAATCAGGCATTGCTTTTCTGATCAAGACTTTCTCACAAATCATAAAAAATTTTATAATAAAATATTTTGAAGAAATTCAAAATTGTAGTGTGAATAATGAAATCATAATGATAAATTCTATAGTGATGAAAATTTCATCATAATGGAGATTCCATAATTATGAAGAAATCCATCTAAGGTATAATGTTTCAGAAGATCAGATCTAAAAGTCAGAATGTGTAAATCTGTTGAAGTTTGAAGATTTTCAAAGTTGAAGTATGAAGATTCCATCGTAATGAGAATTTAATCGTAATGGGATTTCCATCGGAATGGAAATTCCATAAGAATGGTAAATCCATCATAATGGTAATTACATAATAATGATAATTCCATCATTTTGAGGATTCTATTGGGCTGAAGCTAAAGCCACAAATTGTAATGAACTGAGAAGGAAACGGAATTCTTATCCATTGAGAAGGAAATAGGATTTGTAATCACTGAGAAGGAAATAGATTCGTAATGAGATGATTATTAAGAAGACTCAAAAATAAAATTTCATATGTTTTATGAAAATTTGAAGCAGTCAAACTTGAAATTAAATTTTTTATAAATCTCATAGAAACTCAAAGAGGCTTGATGAAGTCAAAGTTGAAGTTTAAATGTGAGATTTTTTTGGAGATTTTGAAATTTAAGGAAGTAGAGAAATTTTTCCAAGTTTCACACTTTTGATTTATGATTCGCCTATAAATACTTGCTCAGATCATTCATTCGTTTTTAACTTTCATGCAAGCGAAAAAGGAAGAGCTCTCAAGAAATCAAGTGAGAGTCATTTCCAGCCAGAGATATCATGAAGAGGATCAGACGGTTGAATTTTTGTTTACTGGGTTGAGCAATATCATATTGAGAAGATAGTATTCAGTCAGTTGGATTGAGTTGATTGGACTTATAGATATCGTATTGAGCATTTGATCAGAGTTTAAGCTTTTCAAATTGAGAAAGGATCCATCGAATTGAGATAATCATATCCAGACTCATTGTATTGAGAGAATCAGATCCATACTCATCGTATTGAGAGAATTATATATAGACTCATCGGATTGAGAAAATCGGATCCATCCAAATAGGACTGAGTATTCAGGCTGATCAATTTCGGATTGGTTTCAATAAATTCTTTATTCTTTTGTTTGGATCAATTTTTTATAGGAAAACATTTTAAACTGATAAGATCCAGGATAATCTTTCCTATTGGGAGATAGAATGTGTCTAATGGGAGTTTCCACAATTTTAATTCACTTATTCATAATATTTAATTTCCATAGACCCACAGAAGTGACTATGGAAAGGATTTAGGTTCTCACACTAAGGCCAAACCTTGTAAATCTTGTGTTCTTTACTTTCTTTCCTTCTTTTTCATGCATCAGTGTTTACTAAAAGTTGATATGGAAATAAATCTTAATAGGTTTCATAGGTTACGTTTTGAAAATTATTGAAACTTATAAAAATTAAAACAACTGATTCACCCCCCCCCCCTCTTCTAAGTTTTTATTCGATCCTTTGGAACTTCAGTTATGAAAAATGAATAACGTTATAATCATGGAGATAGTAGGTCATACGTACGTATGAGTAACGTTTTAATTTTTCAATGATCATTATAGAAAGAAGATAATTATCATTATATATTTACATAATTATCATAATATTATTAAAATCATATTAATCATTTATATATACTTATATATCATAATGTTATGTGGTGATGAAAAACGAATCACATCGCTTTGTGGAGGTGATAGTTCACATGTACGCATGAACAACGTTATCATTTTTATATGCATGGAAGGTAAGAACATAAATGTTTTATTATTATTTAAAAATGATAAATATGTCATTAATATCATATATAAGTATTAATTTCATCATTATTACCAGTCTTGATAGATGGTAATGGAAAATAAATTATAATGGTTTGTGGAGGCTTTAGTTCACACGTACGCACGAACGATTAATTATTTTACCATTTAATGGAATCATAGATGGATTTAGGTGATGATATTAACATAAAAATATCTCAGTATATTTAGGATATTTTATTTATTATCTCATCATGGTTGGATAATATTTGAAGGAATTTGAAGAAGAAATAAAATTTAAACACTTAAAAAACGTTACCTTTCCTTCAGACGATCGTCTTTGATTAACACCTTAACACCTCTAAGGAGGGTGTCATGCCTAAAATAAGGCCTCTAGAATGTGGTGAGTTATTATAGAAAGGTTTTTGGGCATATCTTGGTCTAACCAAATGGTTTTTGAAATGTAAGTAATAGAGATGAATGTGTATCCTTTTATAGGAGAGGGGAGGGGCACTCTTGGAATTATTAAAAGTATTAAATTAATATAAATTAATTTTCTATTAAAAATGGATTAAAACTAAATTATTTATATTATATGATGAATTTTTGTTGAAATTAATTCATAAAATTAAAATTATACAATTTTTTATTATTTTTTAATCCTTATCTTTTTATTTTAACCCCTTTTAACTCTTACCATGATATCTTGTTAATTAAACTTTGAGGGTTAATGTAATTATTATAAAATTACAAACAACCAAAAATGAGTAATTTAAGACATTTTTAGACTTATCCCAACTATTTTTTCAAATAATATATTTTTATATATTTTATATCATTTAATTAAATATTATTTATTTTAAAATCTCATAAATGTTGATTTTGACACTATTCATTAATTGATTTTTTTAAAATATCATAACAACTTTATTACTTCAAAAAAACTAATTAAAACCGTCTATAACATGTTAAATTAATCCACAAAATTATTGCATGGCATAAAATATTTCAAATTATATTTATCTTAATATTATTAATATCATTTATTAGATTCTTCCTTTAATAAATCAATTACTACATCATCATTGTGTCACAGTTAAATTTTATTATTTAATGTATAAAAATTATAAATAAATTATCAACATGTAGATAAACATTTTATATTTCAAATTACTATTTACAGACAAATTTATCTTCTATATAACCTTATATTAAAAGTTATTTAATTATTAAAAATACGAGTATGACTTATTTAACTTATCTTTGATAAAAAAATATAATAAAGGTCATATTCTTACCCAAGTTTCATAAAAGGTTTATAATTTTTGCCTAAGGGTTATTTCAGTTGAAACCCACTCATATAATGAAATTGCAAAAATCGTTAGGGTAATTTTATAATATTATAATATTATTTTTACCTTTAATTACTCGATTTACCCTTAATCATGGTAAATAAAATACTAAAGTTGCTATTCACCAAAATTTAAGTTGATCCAATTAGAAAAAAATCATAATTATTACAACCATGTAAGTCCATTTTTCAAAATTCAATTCACAAAAGTGGCTAAATTAAGTCTAACACTAATCCTACAGATGTGGCGAGAATGCGGGTAAAAGAGACGTTCAAAATTTTAATAAGTTTTTATATCTAATTTCAATATAAAAATTACTTCAATAACCTAAATTGTATTAATAAATTTATTATTGATCTATATTGAATTTAAAAATCAGTTTAAATTATAATAATTATTTAAACAAAAAAATCATTTTTAACTACAATGTTGTATTTTTCATTATTCATCAAAAAATGTAACTTTTCATAAAAATACAAAAAAAATCAACCAAAGTAAATTTTTATACTCCTATTATTAATAATAAGTTTATATTATCAAATATAATTTATAAAAATGAAAAAAAAATATATTTAAAATGGTTTCCCCATCAAAATGCGATAAAACTACCTTTTAAAAATATTAGAGTTTTTTATGCATAAAATTTGATTTTATTCTTATTTTAAGAATATAAAATATATTTGATGAATGTAAAAAAATTTAATAAACATGTGTAATCATAATATAGTTAGTTATATTTATTCTTACTAATACAACTACTCGACGATAACTACCACTTAAAATAATAATATTAACAATATATTATTTTTTGGTATAACTCAGTCTTGCGTGCAGCGTAAGATTTTGGAGAAAATAATTGTTGTGTGTCAGGTATGCTATCAAACATAGAATATACTTTAAGGTAAAATTAATATATAATTCATAAATATTAATAAATATGAAAAGGTATTTGTTAGGACCAGTAGGGGCCTATATACCCTGAGAGGGGGGGTGAATCAGGGTATGGATATTCTTTTTCAAAGTTCTTCCTGCCCCACTGGATCTTGACCTCTTTATTACAAGGGTCACTTCGTTTGCACTTGTGTGTTTATTATGATAACTTATTTTCTTCTTTATCTGATGATGATGCTTTAAATGCAACGTAGGGAAGTAAGCAGACAGACATAGAGATTTTTACATAGTTCACCCTCACTGGGCTACGTCCAAGGAGCATACGCCGACAAGTTGCCAGTCGTACCTAATTCCACTATTCATCACTAGATGTGGATACAATGGTTTGGGCTAGATCACTTCTATGCCCAGGCTCACTGCCTTTACAAAGTTTAGGGTCAGCTCACTGCTTTCCCAAGGGTCACTCTATGTTTCTCTCTCTCTGGCTCACTACCGGTGGAGAGGATCACCTTCTTCCTCTTCCTTTGCTCACTACTCCGGAAAGGATCCACTCACAGTTTATAGACCTATAGGTCTTTTCATTTGCATGAATAAATTCATCTTCCTCTATATGTAGATGCCCTGTTGAAGTCCAACTTTCAACCGTAGATGAATATCTCTTTGCACCGAAGGTATCGGGCAATCTTCCAGCTTCCACACGGCCTGAAAGAACAGCCGAGAAATCAACCTTACTTGGCGCGCAAGTCTACCTTGGGGCACAAGTATCGGTGCACAAGTCACAATTGGCGCACAAGTCCTCCTCAGACACTTGCACGACACAAGCTTCTCTAACTCCAAACTTGTGCGACTCACTTCCTTTTATGCCCAAACCAATATTGGCGCGCAACTAACTCCTGGCACCCAACCTTCTACACTGGAGCGCAAGTCCCACTTGTGCGACACACCCCCACTTGTGTGACCACCACACCTGCACGACGTGAGCTATGAATCTTCAAAGTGTTGAACTCTGGTAAAGAATGAAGAGGGGTGGTCCAGTATTTATAGGCAAATTGACCACCCTGTGCGATGGCACGCAAGTCAACCCTCGGCGCGCAAGTCTCGGCACGCAGTCTCTTCCCCTGCAAGTCACTTGCGCGACCCACTTCAAAACTTTCGTGAATCTCTTTCCTTTGCCATATTTTGATCTTATGATCTTGAAAAACTATAGGCGTGCAAGTTCTCAATATTCCAAGGCATTGGTGCGCAAGTCTCTTTCACGGCGTGCAAGTCACTTGTGCGACACCACCAATACTTGCGCGACACTTATCCCTTTTCCATAATTTGATGATCTAATCTTGAAAAACATATGGCGTGCAAGTTTCCAAGCCTTCAAGTACACGGCACGCAAGTCCCTTTTCCAAAAACCACTTTTCTTCATTTGTCGATTTTCAGGCCCAAAAATTTGGCAAACACTGGAAAACGACACCACCTTGTATCTGTTCTTTCTATGTCGCCTCTAGATCATCCATTCATTTGTCGAAGTTCTTGAATCAAACATTAATCGTTAACCATAGCTCTTGAACTCGACAAGCCACCATGAAATCCCCTTTGTAAACAAATTTGTATGTCATGGTTTGCATTGTCAACAATCACAACAGAGTTTTCCACTTTGTCAACAAACACAATCGCCTCAAAAATGATTCAATGATGCCTTGAGGGATTTTTTCCCAACAATCTCACCCTTTGGGTTTTTTGACAAATCTTCAATAAAAAGATACATCTTTAATTTTTCAGCCAACATTCACCTTTTGCGATTCTGATAGCGATCAACGATTTAATCAATACATACTTTAAGCCCACATAAGCAATGATCGGCGTGAGAAACAAGAGTAAATGAAAAGTTTATCAATGAACAACTTTATCTCTTACACCCATTGTTGACACCAAACTGACACCAATTTTTACCAAACTGATACCAATTTTTGGAAATATTATTTCAATACCACTCTTCTGATTTTATCACAATCCTCAGCTATCATGATATCTATTCTTTGATCGATCACTTCTAGCATCGTCAGATTTTATACGCTCCCCCTTTCTGCTCACAGCTTCAACACCTCTTTATCCCTATTTCCTGTGTTGTCCAAGCTAAGCTCTGGCTAAGCACGTTTAACTAGCTTCAAATCCCCCTATATGGTTTCTCCACCTGTCAGCTTCTCCCCATATTTTTCATGATTTCTCAAATTTCCACATTGTCTCCCCCTTGAACAATCACTATTTTCTCCCCCTTTTTCAATGAACCCAAAGCTCACTCCTTTGGAGTTTGTAACAGAGTAGAGAACACATCAGCACATTAGGGAAAAACAAATCATACCTTAGGTAGAGGGGGAGGGTTCCATATCCACATGCTTTTAAGTGTGAGGAATCGAATGAACTCTCAGAGCCAGTCGATGCCTTTCAAATTCTTCCTTGGGTAAGGCCTTTGTTAGAATGTCTGCAACCTGTAAATCTGTAGGCACATACTCTAACTTCACGATTCCCTGCTCAACTTTCTCCTTGATAAAATGATACTTTATCTCAATGTGCTTTGTCCTTGAGTGATGGATGGGATTTTTTCTTAGATTTATATCTCTTGAGTTATCACACTAGATTCTGATCGGAGACTTCACTTCAACTCCCATATCTTCAATCTGTTGTTTCATCCACAATAACTGTGTGCATGCTTGAGTGGCCGCAATATACTCAGCTTCTGCGGTGCTCAATGAAATGCAATCTTGATTCTTTCTAAGATAATAAATACATAAACCACCAAGATAGAATGCACCACCTGACGTTGATTTTCTATCATCTACTGAATCGGCCCAGTCTGCATTAGTATATTCCAATAACTCTGTCTGAGATTTATCAGTATATGTCAAGCTGAAATCCATTGTGCCCTGGATATTTATCAGTTTTCCATTCCAAAACTTCTTAAAACCTCCTTGGAATATTTGGATTGAGAAATGAATGTTCCATTCCTTCCTTGTGTCACCTGTAGACCAAGGAAAAATGTTATCTCTCCAATCATTGACATTTCAAACTCATTTTTCATGAATTCGGAAAACTGTCTGCACTGAGCTTCATCTGATCCGCCAAATATTATGCAATCGATATAAACCAACACCACCATCCTTTGATTACTATTTTTGTTTGAAGTATAGATTGTAATCAACTCCCCAAAACTGGAAACCAAGATTTTTCAAGTACTGATAAAGCCATGAGTACCATGCCCTTGGTGCTTGTTTTAGCCCATACAATGCCTTCTTCGGCCTACAAACTTTGTGCTCATACTCATGAATGAGAAAACCATCTTTCTTCTCAATATACACCTCCTCTTCCAGAACAACATTCAAGAATGTGGATTTGACATCCATCTGGAACACTTTGAACTTTTATTGCACTGCTATGGCCAAAAATAATCTGATTGTCTCCAGCCTTGAAACTGGTGCAAATGTTTCATCAACATCTATTCCCTCTATCTGGGAGTATCCCTTGAACACTATCCGTGCTTTGTTTCGAATCACAGTTCCATCTTCATTCATCTTGTTGTGATAGACCCATTTAGTCCCAATGACATTCTTGTCTGCTGGCCTCGAAACACTCTCCCACATCTGATTCTTCTCAATCTGATCTAGCTCTTCATTCATAGCCTGAACCTAGTTTTCATCTTCAGCTGCATCAGCAAAGCATTTCGGCTCAACCTAAGATAGAAAAGATGACTGATGTAGTGATTTAATTTTTCTTGTTTGAACTGGAGCTGACTAATCAATGATGATATTCTGCCTGTCAATTTCAGCTCAACTCTTTGGCTTCTGTACAGATAAGGATTTTACTTCCTCGTACTCACCATCAGTATCCTCTTCTGAATCATCTTTAGTCACTTCTGCTCTCCCTGAGTCTCTTATCACTTACTCAATTTTAATAGAAAAACTTTTCATTGTGTCATTGTTCAATGATGTCATTTCTTTGAACATCTTCTCTCAAATTGTTGCTGACACACCTTTGATTTTTCTCTCGCAGCTTCTTGGTATCCCTAAAGCAGTCAGCCGATACCACATTGTTAGATCAAAACAGATAAGCATGAGATGCATGATTATTGCTACATTTCTGACAATAAGTATTCCCTCGATTGAAAAACTCCTGAGTTGATTCATCTGATTGTTGCTTTGATGGCTCTTGCATCTGATTTTGTTATTGAATGCTCCCCCTATGTTATGAAACCCTTCCCAAGGTTAGGCCCAACTTTTAAAACCATAACATTATTCTTTTTATGCATCATCTATTCTCGTATTCCACTGGTAATTAATCCATTAACAAAATCTCTAAGCCTACTGAGTTGGAACTCGGTGTAGGAAACAAGAGGTAGAGTTAATAACACAATCAATTCCTAGTGTGCTCTGTTTCTCCCTTTCTTCTTCAACTCTAGTACCTGATTTTAATCAATTGAAACTCTAGAGCATATTACTTCTCCACTTCTCATACTTAGATGCCACTTCCCCTTGGATCGATCTCCCTAGAACCTGAAACACATGAATCATCAGTTAATAGCATTTATATACATAGGGAGAGGGGTACTTCTTGAATCCTCAGGATGAGGATTGTGGTTGATCTTGATGGGTCAACCCTTTGATTCTTTCTTTTAGAGCATGACACTCTTTCCTTGATTATTCTAGCTGTCTAGCCAATTTTAACTGCTCTGTCCATATGACTAGGCATTCTTTACTCACATTCTGAGCCTTTTTCCGATATGAAGATTCTGTAGGCCCATCCTTTCTCATCACATGGGGTATAGAACCACTAGTACACATTTCCTTCTTTGAGGTTCTACCAAAATTCCATTTTCTTGATTATTTCTCTGAGCAAGAATCCCCTTGCTTGTCATCTTCCCTTGTTTCTTCCACCATTTCATGGATTTTCCTTTTTCTTCCAGTCCTCTCTGTGGCACATGACTTGTGATTTTTTCAACACATTCTTTGTTTATCTGCCTTTCATCAAATTTATGAGTCACCACCCTATTTTGAATTGGTGGTGGTTCCTCCACTAAACGTATATTCTCTTTACTCATAGCTGTAGTGTTTCCTCCATTTTTCTTCCAAAATATGTTCATGTTATTTCTTAGAGGGTGGTTGTGAGTGTGATAGAGGAGGTGACAGATACATGTTTCGTTCATCTCCATGTGATTCCCCTGAGGCTCTAAGCCTATTCTTCACCCTACCACTTTGTCTTCCACTGTATAATTTCTCATTATGTGTCACTGGAGTTGAAATTCTCTTTCTGGGTTCCTTTCCATTCCCTGCTTTCTTCTTGCTGCACTGTCTGGCCAAATTACCATGATCAGAACATATAAAACATCTTCCATTAAAGAAATACCTCATTTCATCATTTCTATGTCGAGATGTTGAGGTATCTTGAGTTCTTCTTCTGAAATTGAGCTCCTGAGCTTCCTGACACATACTTATTGTGTGTCCCTTTCTACCACAGTAGTAGAATATGACGAATGTTTTCCTCTAAGAGACTCTTCCCTATGGTTTCTCCTGACGCTTCTTCATATTCTCATATTTTGTGTAGTTTCTATTTTCACAGCTTGAAATTTATTCATGAGATTCTGAAAAGAAGATTGATGTGTGGCCATGAATACCGCAGAAATAGCACATGTTAGCACAACTTTTTGTAACTGTCCTCTTAGGCCTATCTCCAGCACCTATAGGATTTCTTTCACATCTAGAACTGTTCACAGCTCTCTTTCTATCTTGAATGGGAGGGGATTCATCAAATCTGATACCATTTGTTCCCAAACTATATGGTCTTTGAGCTGAGAAAATTTGTTCTTGCCTCTTTTCAGAAATAGCAAATTTGATTTTCATTTCATCATCACCTGCCGAAGGATAATCAAATAGCAAGTGTAAGGAATCCTTCATTTTAGGCTTTCCTTTAGCTTTGGATTTCTCCACTTCCTTCTTCATTTATTCTAGATCTTTTTCCAACTTTTGAATATTCATATCCCTTGATTCAATTTGGGAATTGAGTTCTCTTCTGAGATTCTTTCGACAACTCATCTCATCTTCCAGTTCTCATGTGATCTTTTCAACCATGTCACCTTACTACATTTATTTCAATTTTTCCTCAGAAACAGATTTAGAGACAGATTCATTCTCTTATTGTAGCCTTTGATTCTTCTGAATTTCTTCTGAAAAATGTGCTGCTAGATCATCATTTCTAGCTTTCAGATTCTGAACTTCATCTGACTTTTGATCCTCTTCATGATCACCAGCCTTTTGTTTTCCTTTCATTTCAGCCATCTTTTGTAGTTCTTCACTTTGAAAATCATTCTTCTCCTTTAGTTCAGTAGCCACATCAATAAGCCTTTGATTTAAGCCTCTTAGCTTGCTGACCTCAATCTCCAATACTTTGATCCGAATATCTTTAGATTTGACTTCTTCATCCAATTTTTGGTCCACTTCCTTTGTCGTGTTGACAACATATACTGGTGGCCTCCTTCTTGAAACTTATTCATTAGCAGTTGTTTTAGCATCACTTTTATGTTCAAGTACTTCACTCATTCCTACATCTTGATTGAGTGAATCAATCTTTTACCTATCAGATTCATCCAGGCCTTCTTTCAGTAAGCTGTTTGATTCTTTTAGTTGAATCACACTTTTTCCATACACACTTCTACACTGAGGAATACCACCTGACTTCCGATTCTTCTTTGATGTTTTTCCCTTTTCCATGGCTCACCGAGATAAGAGCAGACTGATTATTTAACCACACAGATCGACTACACCAAGTTGGAGCAAACAAATCTGATAAAAGAAACCGTCCCTTTGATAGCAATTGTTAGGACCAATAGGGGCCTATATACCCTAAGAGGGGGGGTGAATCATGGTATGGATATTATTTTTCAAATTTCTTCCTGCCCCACTGGATCTTGACCTCTTTATTACAAGGGTCACTTCGTTTGCACTTGTGTGTTTATTATGATCACTTATTTTCTTCTTTATCTGATGATGATGCTTTAAATGCAATGCAGGGAAGTAAGCAGGTAGACACAGATATTTTTACTTGGTTCACCCTCACTAGGCTACGTCCAAGGAGCATACGCCAACAAGTTTCCGGTCGAACCTAATTCCACTATTCTTCACTAGATGTGGATACAATGGTTCGGGCTAGATCACTTCTATGCCCAGGATCACTGCCTTTACAAATTTTAGGGTCATATCACTACTTTCCCAAGGGTCACTCCCTGTTTCACTCTCTCTGGCACACTGCCGGTGGAGAGGATCACCTTCTTCCTCTTCCTTTGCTCACTGCTCCGGAAAGGATCCACTCACAGTTTATAGACCTGTAGGTCTCTTCACTTGCATGAAGAAATGCATCTTCCTTTGTATGTAGATGCTCTGTTGAAGTCCAACTTTCACCCGTAGATGAATATCTCTTTTCACTGAAGGTATCGAGCAATCTTTCAGCTTCCACACGGCCCGAAAGAACAGCCGGGAAATCAACCTTACTTGGCGCGCAAGTCTACCTCGACGCGCAAGTATTGGCGCACAAGTCATAATTAGCGCACAAGTCCTCCTCATGCACTTGAGTGACAAAAGCTTCCCTAACTCCAAACTTCCGTGACTCACTTCCTTTTACGCGCAAACCAATATTGGCATGAAACTAACTCATGGCGTGCAACTTCCTACACTGGGACGCAAGTCCCACTTGCGCGACACACCACCACTTGCGCGACCACCACACCAGCACGACGGGAGCTCTGAATCTTCAAATTGTTGAACTCCAGTAAATAATGAAGAGGGGTGGTCCAGTATTTATAGGCAAATTGACCACCCTGTGCAACGACGCGCAAGTCAACCCTCGGCGCGCAAGTCTCGGCACGCAGGTCTCTTCCCCTGAAAGTCACTTGCGCAACCCACTTCCAAACTTGCACAAACCTCTTTCCTTTGCCATATTTTGATCTTCTGATCTTGAAAAACCATAGGCGTGCAATTTCTCAAGATTCCAAGGCATTGGTGCACAAGTCTCTTTCACGGCGCGCAAGTCACTTGCACGACACCACCAATAATTGCGCGACACTTATCCCTTTTCCATATTTTGATGATCTGATCTTGAAAAACATATGGAACACAAGTTTCCAAGCCTTCAAGTACATGGCGCGCAAGTCCCTTTCCCAAAAACCACTTTTCTTCATTTGTCGATTTTCAGGCCCAAAAATTTGGTAAACACTGGAAAACAGAGCCACCTTGTATCTGTTCTTTTTATGCCGCCTCCGGATCATCCATTCATTTGTCGAAGTTCTTAAATCAAACATTGATCGTTAACCACAGATCTTGAACTCGACAAGCCACCATGAAATCCCCTTTGTCAACAAATTTGTATGTCATGGTTTTCATTGTCAACAATCACAACACAGTTTTCCACTTTTTCAACAAACACAGTCACCTCAAAAATTCTTCAATGATGCCTTGAGGGAATTTTACCCAACAGTATTATTCTATAATTACCTAGGATGTTACATCACTCCCCCCTTTTGGAAATTTCATCCTCATAATTTTATTCACTTATCCAATAAGCGGGGGAATTATTCCCTCATCGAATTTTCAGATTCTCATGTTTTCTCTTCAACTATATGGTTTTCCCATAAAACCTTAACCTAATTAATCACCTTATTCCACAACAATTTCTCTTTGTGGTCAAGAACCTAAACTAGTTATTCCTCAGAAGAAATATTATCTTCCAACTGAACTACTTATGGATACAAAACATGATATGGATCTGACATAAATGTTCTTAACATTGAAACATGAAAAACATTGCATACCTGGGATAAACTCATAGTTAAAACCACTAGGTAGGCAACTGATCCAACTTTCTCTAGGATTTTATAGGATCCAATGAACTATGGACTCAGCTACCTCTTCTTACCAAAATGCATCACACTTTTCCATGGAGAAACTTTGATAAATACATGATCACCTACATCAAAAGAAAGATCCTCACTATGGTTATCCGTATAAATTTTCTACCTACTAAGATATGTCCTTATATGTCGCTAAATCAACTAAACTTTCTCTATCATTTCCTCTACCAACTCTAGTCCCATTAAATTCCTTTTACCTACTTCATCCCAAAATGTTGGATTTCAATATCTCTTTCCATATAATGCTTCAAATGGTGCCATCTATATACTGGAATGAAAATTATTATTCTATGAAAACACAACCAATGAAAGTTGTTGATCCCAAATTCTCTGGAAATCCATTTAACAAGAACGTAACATATTCTCCGAGGTATAAATTATTCATTCTAACTTCCCATCTGATTGAGGATGAAAAGTTATACTAAAATTTAATTCAATACCCAATGACTTCAGAAGTCCTTTCCAAAAGTTAGAAGTGGACATGGGATCATGATATGATACAATGGATATAGGAACTTCATGAAACCTGACTATCCCTTTAATATATAACTAATAGAGTTGATATAGAGACAATGTCTCCAATAGGAAGAAAATGATAATATTTATTCAATCAATCAACAATAATCTATATTTCATTGTTACCTCTAGATGTCTTTGGTAATCCCACAATGAAGTCCATGGATATATTTTTCCATTTTCATTTGGGCACTGTAAAAGGCTGAAACATCCCCTTTAGTAGTTTTCATTCTGTTTTAACGTCTTGACAAGTCAAACATCATTGGGTAAAGTTATCAATATCTATTTTAATTCTATCCCACCAGTAATACTCTTGAATATCCCTATATATATTAGTACTACTGTGATGAACTAAAAATAGAGAACTATGAGCTTCTCATAACAACTCTTTCTTTAACTATGAATCACAAGGCACACATAATATCTTTCCAAATCTCGAAACATAATCTTTATCAATGTTAAATTAAATTAACTTAACCTTTTTAACCAATTATACCTTTTTCTATAACTCACTGTCTTCTTTCTATGCTTGCTTAATTTTATCTAATAGAGATGATTGCACTGACACCTAAAACTAAACAAAGTAATTTCCTACACCAATAACTTCCAAGCCAAAATTCATCAAATCATTAACCAAAGGGTTACTTTCCAAATTTAACAAGATTAATGTAGTATTACATTTTCAAATAAAATTATCTTCCACTTTATTTTATTTTTCAGGATGTTAATGAATCATGAAATCATAATCCTTGATTATTTCCATTCATATCCTATGTCTCATATTCAATTCTTTCTGATTGAATATATACTTAAAAATTTTGTGATCAGTATATATTTCACACTTTATTCCATACAAATGATGCCTCTAAATTTTTAATGCAAAAACAACCATAGATATTTCCAAATCATTTGTATGGTAATTTAATTCATGGGGTTTCAATTAGTGTGAATCATAAGCAATTACCTAATCATTATGGATTAGGAAACAATCGATTCCTTTCAATGCAGCATTACTGTAAATAACCAATTCACCATTTCTCGAAGGTAGGTCCAAAACTGGAGCATTTACCAATCTTCTTTTCAGTTCCTAAAAACAATAATAACATTATTTTGTCCATATGAACTTAACTCCCTTATGTGATAACTTAGTTAGTGGGCTAGATAACTGAGGAAAGTTTTCAAAAAACCATCAGTAATAACCCGCTAATCCAAGAAAACTGTGAATCTCTATGATATTGATAGGTATTGTCTACTCTTCAACAAATTTTGTTTTATAAGGTTCAATCGTTATGACATATTTAGAAACAATATGTCCAAGGAATGAAATTTTTTTAACCAAAATTCACTCTTACTAAACATTCCATATAGTTTCTTTTCTTTTAGGGTTTGCAAAACAATCCTTAAGTGCCTTTTATGTTATTCCTAGCTTTTAAAATATACCAAAATATCATCTATAAATACAACCACTAACTAATAAAAAAACTAATGAAATACTCCATTCATTAGATTCATAAATAATGCAGGTTCACTAGATAACCCAAAGGTAATAACCACAAATGAATAATGTCCATATCTTTTCTGAAATGTTATCTTCAAAATGTCATCCTCCTTCACCTTTAGCTGATGGTAACCAAACCTCAAATAAATCTTTGAAAAATAATGAGCTCCCTGGATCTAATCAAACAAATAATCGATATGAGTAAAAGGATACTTGTTCTTAATGGTGATGGTATTCCAGTCTCTATAATCAATACAAATTCTCATGAAAACTTATTTATTTTTCACTAATAAAACATGAGAACCCCATGGTGAAGTACTGGGTTGAATGAAAAATTTATCAAACAATTCTTGCAACTGGTTTTTCAATTCCACCAGTTATATTTGATTCATTTGATAAGGGGGTTTAGAAATAGGCTTAACATCATGCACTAAATCAATAGTAAATTCAACCTCCAGATCAAGAACAACACCAGACAGTTCATCAGGAAAAACATCTATAAATTCATTCACTACTGGGATGTCACTAATCAAAACTATTTATTCATTTTCAGAAATATGATCTAGATAACTTTAACTTTAATATTTAATAAATCTCTCATCTTATTGGTATGTTATCAAGGGTATGATATCATTGAATAAAACTTTCTTGGATTTGAAATCTATTTTATCATGATAAACTGAAAGCCAATCCATACCCAAAATGATATCAAACTCCACTATATGAAGTTCAACAAGATTTTTAGGAAATACCAACCCACCAATGATAATAGGAAGATTCCTATAAATCTTGGTTTCTTTTATACTTCCACCCAAAAATTTACCAAAAGTTCTATATCAAATTCATGAGGTGATATTTCCAAATTACTTGAAAATTTCTCAGAAATGAATGAATTTGAAGATCCAGAGTCAAACAGAGTATTGGAATATTTTGAAAAAAACTATAACATACCTTTCACCACTTTGTTTGATGGCCCAACGTCCACTATAGTAGTAGAAAAATATTTTTCCACACCCTTTTTTCGATCTTGTCAGTTTCCACCCTGTGTAATCAACTTTGGATATGCAATAGCATAATTCCCTAACTCATTGCAACTAAAACATCATACCACTGGATTTTCATTATATTATTGATCATCTCCCTTAAAATAACAAGAAATATGACCAGTCTTACCACATCAGAAGCACTTCTGAGACTTTGAAATACATTATCCAATATGATTATTACCACACTTCTCACAAGATGGAGATTTAGTTTTCTTACCTCTAAAATTCTTTGATGAATACTTTCCCACTTCCTGCCAACTGAACCTCTTCTTTTACTTGTTCTCGTAGGGAAAATGATCATTAGAAAACTCAATTTCTACCATCTCATCACATCAAACAAGTTTCTCATATATTTTGAACTCACGAGAATCCAATGACCTTTGATATCTTGTATTTAATCCTAATTAAAATCAATTTATCTTACTATCAAGATCTCAGATAAAATTTAGGACGTACCTTGACAAACGGGTGAAATTTTCTTCAAATGAATCCATTGAATCTTCCACATTTTTTTTAATTCCAATAATTTTTTTCCATCCTAAGTTGAACAACATTAGTAAAATATTTCTCAAGGAATATATTCTTAAATTCATCTCATCTGATGGCATCAATCTATTAAATTCCTCTAATATTTTTTACCATTGACCACCACTAATCATATTCACCTTCAAAATGATAAATTTAAATGGTTACCTTTTGTGGTCCAAGAAACCCATGATGTCGAATATCTTTTCTATGGATTTAATCCATCCTTTGTCTAGCATGGGGTTAGATGATCCTCTAAATTATGGGGGATGTTGTCACATAAAATTATACATTATCATCATGTGGCTCTATGGTAGATCAGGTTTCTCTCTTTCATGGACACCACCATAATTTATTTCCTAAGTCAACTGATCCATCGCTACAACAAACTACTTAGTTCCCATTCTGACCATCTCAGGATGTTGATTTGGAAGGATAGTTTCCTCTCAGTTCCTTCCAACGACTTATTCCTTGTTTACTCTATAGAAATCCATTCTAAATATACATAGTTTAGACGAAGAAACATGGTAATATTAAAATTATATAACATTTTAACTTGAACATAAAAAAAATTTCAAGTGAATAATAAACTTAGGTTAATTTCTACTTTCATTAGAACCTTTTTTCAAGTGAAAGTTATACACCACCTTCTTTTATAGTAAATATTTACCTTTGAATATAAACTAATTGCTTAATTTTTTTTTAATAAATAGATTAGCCTTTTTCAAGTTTATTATCACCTTTATATTACTTATTGCAATGTTATAACAATTACTTAATTATTTAAACTCACGTCATATGTTTTTTTACTATTCGGTACTTGAGTTCAAGATAACTTTGGTATGATGTCAATAGTCAAAGTGGTCATGATTCAATAATCTCAAGAATAATATTCATGAAATAATAATAAATTTTATATATCAATTATACTTTTAAATAAAACTATTTATGTATTGTTATGAAGAATGAACAACATTATAATCATGGAGATGCTAGGTTGTACGTACGCATGAGTAACATTTATATTTTTCAATGATCATTATGGAAAGAAGTTAATTATCATTTTATATTTATAAAATGATCATAATATCATTAAAATTATATTAATAATTAATATATACTTATATATCATATATGTGATATGGTAAAGAAAAATGAATCACATCGCTTTGTGGAGGTGATAGTTCACACGTACTAACGAATGACGTTATCATTTTTATGTGTAATGAAAGTAAGAAAATAAATGATATATTATTATTTAAAAATAATAAATATTTCATTAATATCATATATAAATATTAATTTCATCATTATAACCAGTCTTTATAGATGTTAATGGAAAATGAATTATATCAGTTTGTGGAGGTGATAGTTCACACATACGCACGAATAATTAATTCTTTTCCCATTTACTGGAATCGGGGATGGATTTAGTTGATGATATTAACATAACAACATCTCAATATATTGTGTATAATTGAGTTATTATCTCATCATGGTTGGAGAATATTTGAAGGAAGTGGAAGAATAAATAAAATAGAAACACTTAAATAAAAACATTACCTTTCCTTCAGACGATCACCTTTGATTAACAACTTAACACCTCTAAGGAGGGTGTTCTACATAAAAAAAGGACTCTAGAATTTAGGGAGGTTTTATAGGAAGTGTTTTGGGTAGATTATTTCTAAACAAAATGGGTTTTTAAGTGTAACTAATAGAGATGAGTGGGTTCCCTTTTATAGGAGAGGGGAGGAGCACTCTTGGAATTATTAAAATTATTAAATTAATATCAATTCATTTTCTATTCCAAATAGATCCAAAATAAATTGTTTCAAATATAAGATGAATTTGAGTCTAAATAAATTCATCCAATTAAAATTATAAAAGTTTTTATTATTTTTTAATCCTTATCTTTTTTTAACCCCTTTTAACTATTATCTTGATATCATGTTAATTACACTTTAAGGGTTAATATAATTACTATAAAATTCAAAATGACCAAAAATGAGTCATTTATGAAATTTTTAGACTTATCAAAACTAGTTGGATAAATATTAGGTTTTTAGAGATTTTATATCATTTAATAAAATATTATTTATTTAAAAATCTCATAAATGTCAATTTTGATACTATTCATTAATTGATTTTTTCTAAAATATCATAAAAATGTGATTCCTTTAAAAAACTACTTTAAATCATATATTACATATCAAAGTAATCCATAAAATGTTTTATGGAAAAAAATATTTTAAATTATATTTATTTTAATATTATTAATATCATTAATTCGATTCTTCCTTTAATAAATCTATTACCGCATCATCATTGCGTCACAATTAAATTTAATTATGTAATGTCTAAAAATTATAAATAAATTATTATGATGTAGATAAAAATTTTAGGTTTCAAATGAATATTTATAGTATAATTTATCTTTTATATAACCTTATATTAAAAATGATTTACTTATTAAAAATATGAGTATAATATTTTTAACTTATCTTTAAAAAAATATAATAAAGGTCATATTCTTACCCAAGTGTATTAAAAAGGTTATAATTTTTACCTAAGGTTGATTTTTATTTAAACCCACTTATCCAATGAAATTAGTAAAAGTGTTAGGATAATTTTATAATATTATATTATTTTTACCTTTAATTACCTGATTTACCCTTAACCGTGGTAAATAAAATATTAAAGTTACTATTAACAAAAAATTTAGTTGAACCTATTAGAAAAAAAATTCATACTGATTACAACCATTTATTTCCATTTTTCAAAATTCAATTCATGGAAGTGACTAAATTAAGTTTAACACTAATCTCGCATATGTGGCGAGAAGGCAAGTAAAAGTGACATTCAAAATTTCAATAAGTTTTTATATCTAATTTTAATATAAAAATTAATCAAATCTAATAAATCTGATTAATAAATGTATTATTTATCTATATTGACTTTAAAAATTATTTTAAATTATAATGATTATTTAAATGAAAAAATTAGTTTTTAACTACAATGTTGTATTTTCACTATTCATCCAAAAATGAAACTTTTCAGAAAAATACCAAAAAATCAACCAAAGTAAATTTTGATACTCCGCTTCTAAAGAAGAAGTTAATTTTTTAAAATTGAATTTATAAATGTGAAAAAAATAGATTTAAAATGGGTTCTCCATCAAAAGGTGGTAAAACTACCTTTTAAAAATATTAGATCTTTGTATACTTAAAATTATATTTTATTCTTATTTTAAGCCTATAAAATTTATTAGATGAATGTAAAAACATTTAATAAACATGTGTAAACATAATATAGTTAGTTCTATTCATTCCCAATGATACAATGGTTAGGCAATAACTACCGCTTAAAATAATAATATTAACAATATATTAGTTTTCAGTATAACTCAGTCTTGCGTGCAACGTATGATTTCGGAGAAACCCATTGTTGCGTGTTGGGTATGCTATCGGGTATAGCATAACCTTTAAGGTAAAATTAATATCCAACTTATAAATATTAATAAATATGAAAAAGCCTTATTCTATAATTACCTGGGATGTCACATCCCTAGAGTGTCATTGCATTATATTTACATTCAAGGAAAAAAAACCATATTTCATAAAACATTTTCCAAGATCCAAGAAATTTAAAAATTCATTCCCAAATTTTATAAAACATTTTATATAGTGATCCATTCTACTTTTTTGTTGAAAAACTATTTCCCTTTTTAAATCCAAGTTTGAGGCATTTATATATATACATCATGTGTCACAAAATGGTTTGCATAAAAAACACCATTTTTAAAAACATAAACAAATCCCTAAAAGATCAAATCCATCCCCAATAATCAATTTCATAATTAAAACCAAAGGAAATCATCATGATAACATAAGTAATTCTAAGGGATAAACCATAACATAGGGACACATGCCTCAAGAATGATGAAAACAACATCACCTTGAAAATTGATGGTGGGAAATGAGGAGATTATGTTCTTATAAACAAATATACAATAGAAAAACCAAAAAAATCCCCATAAAACCCTCTAGATATGAAAATCACTACCCAATAGAGCTCTATCAAGGCAAGAAAAAAAATCTAAAGTAGATCTAGTGAAAGGAGGAGAAACTGAAAGGAAAACCAAAATTACCTTGAAGAGATCCACTAAGAATGGTCAAGGATCACCAAGGAACTAAAGAGGGGTCTCTAGAGTTTCAAGGAGGGGACAGTTAGAGATAATGAAGGGTTAAGAAGGTGATTTAAGGTTAAAATGACCAGGGAATTAGAGTAAATTTCTTTTTTAAAAAGTTTGGATCTAAGTGCGCAGTTAGGTTGCATATTTTAACAAATTGTGCTCCAACCATGAAATGACCACTTTCATTTGAAAACCAAGTCATACAGTTACCTAAGAAAACCATGCTCAATCTATCTGATAGCCTCTAGAAAAAAATCCAACACACCCTCATGTTTTTTCTGATTACTCATACGATTAGACAAACTGTGAAAAATGCTACTGGAAACCATATAGCCATATTTCATGGTTATCAAATAGTTACTTATAATTGTGTTCCTAAACCATGTTCTTGGACTATTTTCCCATGAAACATTAATTTTTGAACCCTAGACTCCAAAAATCCTCTAAAACCTCACAAGTGATAAACCAAGATCGAAAACTAAACATACTTGTGATCCAGATGGTGTCACAAGGAAAAAATGGTCTCGATTTCATTTCCCCCATCATTTAAAATGTATATTGGTATCACTTTAGTGATAAACCCTAATCTATTTTTTAGATAATATTTCACCTAAACCCCTCATTTCACCATTGATTCCAAAATATATGGTTCATCAATAGCTAAGAAGTGACTCATGTCAATAACTCTAAATAGATAGTCCTAAATAAATGTTCTCTAATGTGTCATTGAATCAAAACATTTTTATTTAATCATGGAATATTGACCATGGGAGTATTAATACAATATTATTATTTTATTAATAACTCCATTATAAGAAACATTTGGATATGTTGCTTAAATAACCATTAGTAACCTTGATAATCACTAGTACTTCTAGGAATTATTTTTCTTTAAAGTTTTCATCACATAAGAAGCATAGGTAAGTTTCTGGTATTTTGATCGATAAACTCAAAATGTAACTCTGGTATAATACCCCAATCCACCAATTCATATTGAGACCATAAATCATAATTGGTCCTCCCCATTATATTTTAAAGTATTAAAAGAATCATTTCACATATATTTTTCTCAATGTGCATTATGTTTAAACAATGAAATGACAAATTGGTTGACCAATAAGGAAAATAAATTAGGATACTTTTCTTCCTCCAATTGTAATTGTATTTAGGGAAAATATTCTTCCTATTTCTATATTTCATCTTACCCTTCCTAAATGAAAAACTAACATCTTTCAATTCATTAAGCATATTAATTCCATACATACACTAAGGTGGCTTCTTGGTTTCAATAGTATTATCAAACCTTTAATTATTTTTCATGGGATGATCCATTGGAAAGAATAATCAATGTATAATGAAACTAAAACTATGAAAATATTTAAGTCTTATAGATCATGTATTATTCATAAAAATGAGAAATAATATTTTATCCTCTTTGATCCATTTAGACATAATTCCATAACTAGGAAAATCAATTATCATCCACATTAGCACTCCACACATCTAAAATAAGTATTTCAAAGAATAATAATATGTGTTAACACCCACATTCCAAAGCTACTTCAACTCTTTTATTAGATTTTGAAAGTACACAATTATATCATTGTCGGGATCATAAGGTCCTGATATGAGTATACTCAAGAAATTAAATGGTTCTTTTATATACATCCATGGAGTAATGTTAAAAATGTGAATGAAAACTATCCACATGTTATATGAAGTAAACATCTAACCAAAAAGATTAAAACCATCACATGATAGACCCATCCCAACATTACATACCTTAGCTACAAAATTAGGATATCATGAATCAAACATCTGCCATGCTATTCCATCCATAGGATGACACAAATCACTATTTTCCTTAATTATCTCAACATTATTACATTTCATATTATATTTCATCTTACATGAAAAAAATTGGATCCTATGAATCAATGTAAAGTTCCCCATATGTTCTATGGAACATGAGATAGTGTCACATCTGCATTTTTCTTACATTGGTATGCACCACATTCATTATAGTCATTTAGGACCATTCCCAAAATAATTTTCAATCTTTCTGGTAAGAATAGTTTTATTAATTGAAAATACAAGTTGATCAATTAACTTCTACACCATATAATGATTTTAGGGAATACTTTCATCATCAGGAAGTAATTACTTCAAAATATAAGAAAATAATAGAGTCCAGTATTAGAAATTTCATACATAGTTTTCCCATGATACAATCATATTAAAAATTGTAGAATTTTCATTTTACCACATGAACACTATACATAATTCCTAGAATCATGTGTACTCATACCATTTCCTTCATGGATTATCATACTTCCTTTTGTATGATGATGAATAAATGAAAACCATCCAAATATAAAATTATCCATTCCACTCCTTTCATTTAGATCATGAATATTCTGGACTTTCATTTTCTCTCTATTGTGGTACCATACACATAATAATTAGTTTGAAACCTGACTATTATTATATTATAGCTCATGTATTCCTAACTTAACAAAGTTATTTTAGCACAATTATAACAATTTTAGTGTATAATTCCTCCATCAGAAGAATTTTAAAATGAAAAATATAAAAAATAAAACTTATTTTGAAACTCGATTGAGATTAAATCAGTATCATACATCTAAATTTTATCAATTCCAATACAAAAAAAATAATTTTTTATTAAAATCAACAAAGTATAATATAATTATAAAATTCATAAAAATAATGAATCTTTTGAATACATATTATGACAATAAAATAATTTTAATATTAAATACATTCTTAGATTTGGTTTATAACAATGTTTATATATTTTTAGGTCACTTTCAACATTGATGACTCTCCTAAGTGATCTGAGTGTTGGACTAAATAAAAGAAGATTATATAGGCTTTAATTTGATGATGGAAGGAAATTAAAGCAAAAAAATGGATAAATAAAGGTCGGATGTGATGTTTAAGGTGAAGGGAAGCATGTAGAATTCATTTCAGAGAATAAAATGAAACTCATAGGTTTGATACCACCTACTATGACATAGAATTAATGATCTCTTCCTCAATTGTGTTTTTATCATTGAAAATATTTATTAAAGAAGAATTTTTTTTGAAACAATATGAAAAGTATCTTCTTTGACATAGTATTCAAAATCATAAATATAATTCCCCTAAATGAAATTTTTAAAAAATGATTCAATATTTAAATAAAATTAATAAACACCCTATAAATAAATTCTTGATATTAATCAACACACTTATTGATATTTATTGAAAATAATTCAATATTTTTAACTCCCCTTAAATAATTCTTTAGATCTAAAAACATACTATGACACTGATATTAATCCAAACAATTCTTGATAACACCACATAACAATTCTTAGTATTAACAAACACCCATGACATTGATATTAATAAAAAAAATCTTAATATTTTGAAAAAAAAAGCGAAACCATGAAAATAATTTTTTATAACATTCTATAAATAATTTATACTAAAAAAATAATTATTTCATAATAAAATGACATTTCATCAAGAACCATGTGTGGACTATTATTTTTAAAATTGGATTATTATATTTTTAAATAAAAAACACAATAGATCTCACTAAAACCAAAGTAAAATAAAGATATTACTATCACTATTTCATCATCAATAATAATAATGACTTAATATTCAATAAAAAACATAATTAAACAAATGCAAGCTATCATGGTTATAGAAACCAAAGGGTGTATATAAAACTCTCTACAAAAAATTATGAATCCAACAACACCTAGTGTTATTCCACTATGATAAACAAATAAGGTTCCTTGATTGTTGTTTATAAACTCTTAAAACCCAATGAAATTCATTCAACATGAAAACCTAGGACACCATTACAATCTAAGTCATGTATAATACCTAGTTTTGGTGAGATCACTGACAGGGGGAGGGGTGAATCAGTGATCCCTTTTATTTTTACAAATATGCCTTATTAATTCAGCATTTATAGTCAATTAATGATTTGATCCACTCCTATTTTTGAATCTCAGACACAATAGAATATACATGATGAAAAAGGCACAATATACAAGGATTCACATGGTTCAACCTGGAAAAGAAAACTCTTTTCTAGTTTTGGGTTGTGTTATAAGACCTGGTTTCTCCACTATGAATCATTTATGTACATTGTACAAGATATCTACCAAAAATATTGATGATTAATATCTTAAAATACCTAGTAGAAAATCTCTCAAAATTTATAGTCTTTAAGTGATCATAGTAGATTCCTCTTGATGGGTTATTTATACTAGAATCCAATTAGTTAAAGATATGTCCCGAAAATATTCTTTTCATATCTTGATGGGAACTTTATAATGCCTATTGGTAGATCTTCAAGGGTCCTTTTAAAATCCTCATTTAATAGTTCTTTAGTCACATTATCTTCTGGTGTAGTGTGTTTTGTCCTTGTTCTACTTCAAGTCTCTACATCCTCTCTCTTCTTTGAGGATCGCTTTTCCTTGATCACTCTAGTACAATAGTTTCAATGTTTTCTATATTCTCACTTTCTTTATGAACATGAACTCCAAAATGAAACCAGCCTCATCTCCTCCTTATTCTTTAATTTATAGTTATTTCCTAAATTCACTAGTTTTCCCACCTTCAATACATATATTATCTTCTTATCTAGTTCAGCAATATCATGGTTTCTTGCACACCACTTCTTCTTCAATTCCTGTTTAATAAATATTCACAGAGTCATGAACATTAATTCTATTTTTTTATAATGGAAACCTCTCCTATTATGACATCAGTTGATATCGCTTTTTCAAATTGGAGATATTTTTCAGTTATAATAATCTCTTCAAAATCTCAATCCCACTGATTATGGGGATATTTTTAAATCCAACTGATCTCCTATAATATTGTATTTTGATTGGAGTTAACTTACTTAGTCTTCATGCTCCATCAAAATAATCACTAAAACGTGTCATATATTATATCTACAAGTCATAGATCAATATTTCTTAAGATATCTGTGATTTTATCCATTTAATGATCAATCGGTATCCTTACACTTTCTTTTCAATCTCTTCACAAAATTTACAACATTTAAATTTGTTTGAAAACAACTCTATATGTGCATGGATCTATGAACTATGACATGGAAACTCCACCTGTGGCATGAAACGCTCATCTCAACATACCATATTTCTTCCTCAATTGGTCCTCCTAAATTTTTGGCTTGAATCATGGTCATGATATTTTGAATCCTTGAAGATCATTTCACCTTGCATTGTCTAATTTATCCTCTATTTTATCAAAATATTCCATCCTAAAATCCTCTTATTTATTCATAATATTAACTATGAATGTCTCATATTTTAGTCTATAGAATACTAAAATTTTCACTAAGGAATGATGTGTATATAAATGATGTATACACTAATCATGCTTATGCATTTGTAGATGATGCTTATGTGGACTTGTATGATGTTTATGAAGAAACTCAAATCATGTGTATAAATACATGATAATGTTTACATGGTGCCTAAATAATACCTATTCAGACTAATTCATGATCACATAATGCTTATGCTAATCAGATTATGCATATTCATAACCCAAAATGATGGTTACTTAGTACCCAAAAATTATGTTTATGCAGATATCAGCACTAATATTCTATATTTACTTCAATATAAACTAGATCCTCCTCAATCCATCTCTATGCCAACTTATTCACTCAAAACTCACTTCCAAAATTTTCTAGATGGTGACTCTCAACTCCATCGGCATTTTTCATATCACTATAAATATCTTCACACACAATCATCACATATAAATGGATGCTACTTGAATCTATCCAGCCAAGTCTCCAAGAAACAGTCAATAGTCCCCTTTGAAATTTATGATGGAAACACTTGATCTCAACCTTATTTCTATACATGAAACACATATTAGTATCTTCATACTTATAGAATCAACCTCACTTATTGAAAAAAAATACAATATTATGCAAGGGAACTTCAATATCCCATTTGTATTTGTCAAAAATACCCTTAATCTACCATACCAATGTGTGTGCTTTGACTCTTTTTCTTCTCAAAATTATTTAAAATAAATTAAAAGGGCAAGTAGGGGTGTACCTCATTCATTTTCTCCCTATTATTCTTGAGAAAATTGTTTTACATAACAAGTTTCTCTCCCTATTTTAATATAAATTATAGCTGGATATAATTGTGAGAGAAGGATGGAACCACACACAACTTAGCCAAGATCTTTTAGTTGGTCCACTCTAAGTCTTTTTGGGGGAACATAATGTATAAAACAATATATACTTCACCAATACATCAAGACTATCCATTAACATTTCAGTAAGTGATACCACTTCCAAATATCTCAATATAGGGGACTTCAAATATATTTATCAATAATTAAATATCATTCACTCAACTTAGAAAATTCATTTGTAAAATTCAATCCCAAGACATATCACTCCCATTTTTCCCTACCAAACACATCAACAAACACTCTCCCTTCATAAGAACATGTGATATAATCAAATTAAGGGTAGAAAAGTGTTATTGGAATACCTTATTCTTCAACTTTCTAGAGATATCTTGAAATTTTATATTTATACCAAAATGATATTTGTGATATCTTCATCTCATGTTTTCTCCCCTCAAGGGATGCACTCAATTTCTTTGTCATAGTAGTTAGAACAATTCATCATGGGAAACTTCTCTTGTTATTTAGTATTTAATGCCTCATATAACTACACCTTTATTTGGATTTCCTTCAATTCCCTACATGTTAGAAAACATAATAAGGAATAAGGAGGAAATTATTTCTTTATTATTAGAAAAATTATCAAGGTTGAGAGTTTCCACTCAATAAAGGTTTCATCTGTCTTTTGATTTTATCTCTAAATAAGATCTTTATTCCTCCTCTTCTAAATTTCCTTCCATGAATCTCTATATAAATAATGGTATTATTATTTTTAAAACTATTTCTTTTTTTGGGTACATTTTATTGTTATCCATAAAGCCACACTCACTTTCATAGACCCGCTTCTTATTCTGCTTTATCTTCTCATACTAAAACAAAAAAATTAATGAAGTAATTTCTGAGTTTTGTTCATCTTACTCAAACTTCCCAAATGATCTCTCATGTTCGTCCAAGTTATTAGTTTTTTATAACCTCTCATTTTCTCATGAGTCATTTTTCTGTATTTTCTATAGTAATTACCTTGTTCCTTTTTCACATTCATATTTTAATAATATTTACATTGACCAAAAAGGTCATATTTCTCATTTTATTTATGATATATCTTCACTTCAGTGGCCTGTGATTCCTATCATGTAAAAACTTTCATGAAATATTTAGAAATATAACCTTTTTGGTAACATCTTCCAAAACTCTTCTCTATTTATTCAAATTTATTTTTTTGTAGACAAACATGTAAGTTTTCCAATGTTAAATTTCTATATTTTAATAGTATTCCTTCTTCTAACAGAGATTCTCCTTTTCATTTCAGTTATGTTCCCCATTCATTAATTCCACCTCTATGAAAATGTCATATTATAATATAAATGATAGGATTTGTGACCAAATTTCCAACAACACCAACAGTAACCTTCTAAGATTTATTTTTCAAAAATTTCAGGGAGTTTTTCTATTAAATATTGTTTACTATCCATGTGTATTAAAATCTATATTCAACCATATTATTGGGTGATTTATAGTTCCCAACTCCTCTCTATTTTCCTTTGAGTTTAGGCACTTATTTATGAACTTATTTATCCTGAACACCTTTATTATAAGTTTTAGATTCTATATAACTAGATAAAATAGATTTAACATCACTTCAAAAAATAGAACCTATTTGAACCTTTTTCTTGGGGTTGGTCATCCCAGAAACCTTGGGTGATTCATCCTAAACTTCCACTGATTTTTTATAATATTTTATCATGGTATTCAAGGTGTGTTCAGCTCTAATACATATATATTATACCTCATAAATATTTTCTTCATTATCATCCATAATTACATTGAAATATTTCATAATCTTTTTTTGTTCAATAATATTTAGCTTTGAATTTTTTATATCTCTTATGCAATTACTCTCCTTATATTTCCTTATTTTCTCTTTTTCCAACAACCTTACTTTATTATTGAGTTTTGGATTTTTTTCAAGGTTGGATTCCAATCTAGATCTCAATATATGTAATGCCCCGACCCCAGCTACCCAGAGTCGGTGCATTACTTCATAACATTGGCATGATCACAAAATATCAAGTCTCGAAAGACCGATTAGTTTAGTAGCCTTGGAAACAATAGATACATTCATAAACGTTACATTACATCATAAAGTGAAAAACTACAATAAAAAAAGTCTCCATAGTCTACACTCATATCCTCTTCTGACTATCCCTGCAGGTCATTCATAAAATACTTCTTCACATCCTGGAAAATATTAAAACATTGAAAGGGGTGAGCTCAAATGCTCAGTAAGGATAACAATATAGCGGAATCTTTCATCAATAAACATAAACATTTAAGGCAATGTATAACTAAAACAAAAGCCTTTTAAACATGAACTTCAACATAATATGGAAAAAGTAAAATGAGATAATGCCATTCACTTCTTCACATGGATATTCTACTGGTCTAATAATCACATGCAATATCAATAACCACTTTCATAATGAGGGAATGTATAATGCCAGACATTCTGAAACACTTTGTCAAGGCCTCGGCCAAGACGTCTAAAATGATTAAGGCCTCGGCCAAAACCATAAATCAAATTGGGAAAGGGCCTCAGCCAATTCCACGTCTAGTTGTCTCATGAAACCTACTGATGTAATTTTTTAGAAGATACTTATGTTTAAAATTGATCAAATATAATCCAGTGTTTTTCTGAAAACATTATGCAAGCTTCTGAAAACAAAATAACTAATTCTGAGACTTCTCGACTAATTACAGGCCATGATGGGTCCATGCCCAATCACATCCTATCTACCACACTCGAGAGTCGGGTTTTCTGAAAACATTTTTAAGCTTGCGTTAAATACGTATACATTTGCACTGGATTTTCATATATTGGAGAGAAATATCTCTTTTTTGAAATCATTTAAAAATCACATAATTATAAAAGAAAACCTTTTGAATAAACGTAAAGGTCAAAGGGGTTTATACACTATATAAATGAAAGTTGTGTATAAAACCAAATATGCCTCAATGAAAGGAGATTGAGACGAAGTACTTAAAAAGATCATTTTTAAAATAAAATAGATCTATTATGTGTATTAAATATAGGTACATATGAAGAAAGTAAAAATACAAAATAGTACATAATAATATCATGACATAATTTGAAAGTAGGAGATTAACCCAAAGAATAGAAATTGGGTTAAGAAGTTCCCTTACCTTGTGTCCGACTTGATTCGACCGTTCTTTAACCTCCTGAATAATAAACTAGAGTTAATATCTAATTTATTAAGAACATTTTTTAATGTTCATTATCCCTTTTATATCACTTATTACAATGTTATGAACATTATGTAATTATTTAAGTTAATAACGGTCGCGTTGTCGATCTTTGGTACTTGAGTCAAAAATAGACTTCTTATAATTATGAGTTGTTCATGTGGTGAAATATCCGTTATATACAGAATTATATTCATGATATAGATATCATATATCTCATATATATCCAGTATATACATTCATTCATAATATTACATGACATTTAGAGGTAAGAAATGAAATGCACCATTCATGGAGACGGTAAGTCGTACATACGCATGAACGCTACTTTCATTTCTATTTCATATTTAATGGAATGAAGTTATAATTATATAAAGGTATAATATAATTCCAGTATAATATAATGTATAATACCATTTAATCCATCCTTTATACATCCCACATATGGCATTAACGATTCAAATCACTTTGAGGGGGCAGTAGTCCGCACTTCCTAAAATGAAATTATCGCGTTTACCCATAATGGAAATCATAAAGTATGCCATAAATGAGAAATACAGAATGATAAGGAAAACATAAACATAATATATATATCATATATGAAAATAGTGTCATCAAAATGGCCACCATTATAGGTGTTAAAAGAATTTGAACAATCATCGTTTCGTGAGGCTGAAATTCGCCATCCACAGAAACAGTATGTTCTTTAACCATTAGATGTAGGTGTGTGTAATTTTAGCTCGAATCCTTCTTATAAAAACATCCTAGTATATTGAGGATACTGGTGTTGTTACAAAAGGAAAGAATAAAAAGAGTTTAGGGGGTTGGAGAAGCAAAATAAAACAAAAGAACATAAGAGAAAACACTACCTTTAAAACGGGTAACACTCTTTGATTTGAGGCAAAGGCTTCCTTGGGAAGAGTTCTACCCAAAGTGAGGCTTCTAGGAGTAAGAGGGGGAAGTTGGTAGAGTATTTGGGCAGAGGTTGGCCGAGCCAAATGGCTTGAAAGTGTGAATGAGGTGGTAGAGGTGGGGGCCTTTTATAAGAGGAGAGGAGGGGCACTCTTGGAAAGTAAGGAAATTTTACATTATTATACAATGCTTTTCGGATTCTAAAGGTCCCACACTTATATAATTCGTGGCTAAGGTGATAAGGGTTCGAAATCTACCCATCCAATAGTCTTTGGACAAGTGTAAGCCTTGGATTGTACATTATCTTTTCATTTTATTAAAATCGTTAAATAATGAGGTCATCGCTGCATCATAATGATGTCATAAATAATTTAATTTATTTAATGTCTAAAAATTATAAAAAAAATACTATGATGTAGGAAATCTTTTTAGATTTCCAATTTCTATTTATAGTCAAAAATACAACTTGTATAACCCCATGTAAAAATTGTTTTTGTAAAACATTTCATGTTTGTGTCATTTTTTACTTTAACATTAAATAAAAGGTATTTATGTCATTTTCCAACTAAAGTGGCTCCATGGGGTCCCCAAGTTGACCCATGGGTTGTCTTGGTCGGCCATGACTCATCCAATAGGAGTATGACAAGTGTCAAGCTCATCTCATATTATTAAAACATTATTTTTACCTTAAACTACACTAATTACCTCTAATCGCGGTTAAAAACTTAAAAGTTACTATTCACCAAAAAATTATTTTAATCTCATTGAACCACATTTTACTTTTTAATGACAACCATGTATGTCAGATTTTTGAAAATAAAATCACTGAAGTGGTAATATTTCATTTAAACGAAAAATTAGTTATTTAACTACCACTTAGTGGTTTCAATATTCATCAAAAATTGAAGTTTTTCAGAACAATGCCAAAATTTCACCCTAAGCTATAATTGATATTCCGAATTCAAAAATGATTTCTATTTTACAAAATTCCAAACATATAAGTTGCATTAATTAATTTTATAATTAATTCCCGCTGTCACAACAAATATCATGTTTTTAAGAAACAATTTATATCAAAAGATTGGCAATTGTTTATGTCCAATTTCATTGTTAAATTAATTCTAATGACCACCATTAGATAAAATGGTAAAAATATATTATAATTATACTTTAAAACCACTAAATAGTATAATTTATCATAATAAATTAATTTGATTAAAAAAGTTGTTTTAAGTATTCTTCACTATTCATAAAAATTTGGAAGTTCTCAGAAAATTACAAAAAAATCAACATAGGCTAATTTCGATATTCCGAATCCAAAAATGAAGTCCATTTTGAAATATAAAATTTCTATAATTTTAAAAAGTGGTTATTACTATTCATAACGGCTACTTTGATTAGTTGCAGTGTGTTAGAACTCGAAGTTGCGTACAATGCAAGCTATTGCATTATTGAATGAGAAGCGTATCATGGAAGCTCGGGGTGTTACATTCTCCCCTCCTTCAATAAATTGCGTCCTCGCAATTTGAAATTTTTCTTTGAAAATAAAAGGTTGAAAATAGAAAATACCTTTGTGGAAAACCCACATCGGAAATAAGGTTAATAAAATTTAGCCTTAATAAGAGGGAAATGGAAATAAGAAAGTCACCACCAAATTATGATCTCGATAAGGAGAACATTGGTGGCAATTAGAGACATATAATTGGAGGAAAAACGTAAATATTTGTAGGGAGTGATTGAGGTCATCAATCACAATCAACTGTCAAATTGAGGGCCTCAAAGCCTTCAATCTATGTTGATTTAAAATATCATCAGTTCAACAAGACATAAGGTATTAGGATAACACATTTTTTTGTTTTAATGTCCCTTTACTAAAGTTTAAGAATTAATTTATTCATTGAATAAGAGACAGGTATATATATATTTATGCTTGACAATTAGAGTTTCAAACTTCAACTCATCTTTCACTCAAAAAGATAATAGAACTCAAAAATATTATACTTATCCTAATTGTATAAGGTTCCAAATGTTAACACATACCATTTAGATTAGTAAAATTATTTTTTAATAACCAGGGACTTCCTGTAGGCTAGTGGTAGGAAATAAAGGCCTGTCGCACTATGGTTGTGGGTTCGATTCCTGCAGCTTTGTCCGACGCGACGGGTTATGCCCCACCCTGCAGGTTGTCCTTTTCCTAAAACTATAGTATTATAATATTCCAAAAATAATCTTCAGAAATGTTTTTACCTTAAACAATACTATACAAAGATCAACTTAATTCATCCCAACATTTATAGTTATCCAAAATACCTCTTTCCAAACTTTCTCTAAAAGGTCTCTTAATTCCAAAATCAATTTATCAGATTCCCCAAACAAAGTAAAGTTTCTCTTATTGTCACATACTAAAAATATGATTACCTTCATCATATTAAAACCTTACTAAAACAACAAGTACTGCAGTACAATCCTTATATATAAATCACATTATTCTAATAACCAGAATATAATCCATGAGTCCAAAAGCACCAATACATTAATTATTCCGCTTCAACTGTAGTAATAGCATAAGATTGGCCTTGATCCCTTGGCCTTTTCTGAGGTAAGTTTCCCTGACGCTTAGGACATTCATTTGCATAATGCCCCATTTCCCTACAATTATAGCATTAAACATTGATAGCCTCTTTCTTTCCCTTGCAATCACGCGCCTGGTGACCTTTTTCTCCACATTTATAACAAACTCCCATTCCTTTTAGGCAAGTACCAGGGTGATTCTTCCCACAATTATCACATAATGGAAAATCCTTCTTTCCCTTTTTCCCTTTATCTGTCTCTTGTTCCACCATTATCTTCTTCTCTTGCTTTACTTTGTTGTCATAAGACTTAGAGAATTCCTTTTCTGTCTTGATAGCACATGAGACAATGTCTTCGTACGACGAGAAAGATTGTGAGACTAAGGCTCAACGGAGAAAAGGTTTTAACCCATCAAAGAAACGATCAATCTTACTTCTTGGGTTACGTATATAATCTGCAGCATGCCTCGCTAACCTTGTAAAGTTAGCCTCATACTTTGCGACATTCTCATCCTCCTTCTGCCTCAGACTCAGAAATTGCCTTTCCATATCTGCTCGATGGTCACGAGGATAGTATTTTTCTAGGAAAAGCTCTTTTAACTCCCTCCATTCCATATTCGATACGTCATCATCTTCCTTTGTGTTTTGAATCAGCAACCACCACTGATCGGCATCTCCAGTGAGGCGGTAAACTGCCATGACAACCTTCTCCCTTTCGCTACTCCCCAAGGCATGGAATATTTTCTCTAAGGAGTTTATCCATTGCTCAACTACTAATGGATTTGTACCCCCATTAAAAGTTGGTGGTTTTTGCCTCATGAAGTGGTCTAACATTGATCCTCCACGTTGCGGATCAGGGTGCTCCATACGAGTAAGGTTATTATTCATAACCTAAGTGAGTTGCCCCAGTATGGTAATAAGTTGATCAGCACCAGTTGTATCTCCAGATCCACAATAATTATCTTGAGCAGGAGGGAAATCCCTACACGGAGTGCGTGCATTGATACGGTTTCCATTCCTTCCACTAGGCACCATTTCTAAACAATAACATAAACTTGATTAGTTTATGAATTAAAATACATAATTCCATATTTGTAAAACACTTTACATAAATTGAACTATTTATGATATAATCCATAATCATAAAAAGGAATGTTTTCTTTGAGGAAGTATATAATCATAACCCTTCATAGTGGTTTGTAAAGGAAATGAGAATTATCCTAAGCATATCCCCCGGGAGTGTCGTAACCAAGAGTGCGGAAAGACCCATTATCGTGCACCAGTTCCCGTTCGAGTCTAGCTCAAAGCGGTGTTTTTGGGTTTTACCCCTAGGTACATCTGTGCCAGAGCCGCCTCTACCTGCTCGTATCCAGACAGGGATGTATTGGTCGGAAAGCTCACAAAATCTATATAATACCAAAATTCTAGGAATTTCTTGTATACTAATCCTTAAAGTCTATCTTCGGGCTATGTTCTCTAATCAGAGTTTATCTAAATCTAACTTCCAAGGTTAGTACTAAACTGCCTCTGATACCAACTGTAACGCCCCGACCCCAGCTACCTAGAGTCGGTGCATTACTTCGTAACATTGGCATGATCACAAAAGATCAAGTCTCGAAAGACCGACTAGTTTAGTAGCCTTGGAAACACTAGATACATTCATAAACGTTACATTACATCATAAAGTAAAAACTACAATAAAAAAAGTCTCCATAGTCCACACTCATATCCTCTTCTGACTATTTCTGCAGGTCATTCATAAAATACTTCTTCACATCCTGGAAAATATTAAAACATTGAAAGGGGTGAGCTCAAATGATCAGTAAGGATAACAATATAGCGGAATCTTTCATCAATAAACATAAACATTTAAGGCAATGTATAACTAAAACAAAAGCCTTTTAAAAATGAACTTCAACATAATATGGCAAAAGTAAAATGAGATAATGTCATTCACTTCTTCCCATGGATATTCTACTGGTCGAATAATCACATGTAATATCAATAACCACTTTCATAATGAGGGAATGTATAATGCCATACATTCTGAAACACTTTGTCAAGGCCTCGGCCAAGACGTCTAAAATGATTAAGGCCTCGGCCAAAACCATAAATCAAATTGGGAAAGGGCCTCGGCCAATTCCACGTCTAGTTGTCTCATGAGACATACCGATGTAATTTTTTAGAAGATACTTATGTTTAAAATTGCTCAAATATAATCCAGTGTTTTTCTGAAAACATTATGCAAGATTCTGAAAACAAAATAACTAATTCTGAGACTTCTCGACTAATTACAGGCCATGATGGGTCCATGCCCAATCCCATCCTGTCTACCACACTCGAGAGTCGGGTTTTCTGAAAACATTTTTAAGCTTGCGTTAAATACGTATACATTTGCACTGGATTTTCATATATTGGAGAGAAATATCTCTTTTTTGAAATCATTTAAAAATCACATAATTATAAAAGAAAACCTTTTGAATAAATGTAAAGGTCAAAGGGGTTTATACACTATATAAATGAAAGTTGTGTATAAAACCAAATATGCCTCAATGAAAGGAGATTGAGACGAAGTACTTAAAAAGATCATTTTTAAAATAAAATAGATCTATTATGTGTATTAAATATAGGTACATATGAAGAAAGTAAAAATACAAAATAGGACATAATAATATCATGACATAATTTGAAAGTAGGAGATTAACCCAAAGAATAGAAATTGGGTTAAGAAGTTCACTTACCTTGTGTCCGACTTGATTCGACCGTTCTTTAACCTCCTGAATAATAAACTAGAGTTAATATCTAATTTATTAAGAACATTTTTTCATGTTCATTATCCCTTTTATATCACTTATTACAATGTTATGAACATTATGTAATTATTTAAGTTAATAACGGTCGTGTTGTCGATCTTTGGTACTTGAGTCAAAAATAGACTTCTTATAATTATGAGTTGTTCATGTGGTGAAATATCCGTTATATACAGAATTATATTCATGATATAGATATAATATATCTCATATATATCCAGTATATACATTCATTCATAATATTACATGACATTTAGAGGTAAGAAATGAAATGCACCATTCATGGAGACGGTAAGTCGTACGTACGCATGAACGCTACTTTCATTTCTATTTCATATTTAATGGAATGAAGTTATAATTATATAAAGGTATAATATAATTCCAGTATAATATAATGTATAATACCATTTAATCCATCCTTTATACATCCCACATATGGCATTAACGATTCAAATCACTTTGAGGGGGCAGTAGTCCGCACTTCCTAAAATGAAATTATCGCGTTTACCCATAATGGAAATCATAAAGTATGCCATAAATGAGAAATACAGAATGATAAGGAAAACATAAACATAATATATATATCATATATGAAAATAGTGTCATCAAAATGGCCACCATTATAGGTGTTAAAAGAATTTGAACAATCATCGTTTCGTGAGGCTGAAATTCGCCATCCACAGAAACAGTATGTTCTTTAACCATTAGATGTAGGTGTGTGTAATTTTAGCTCGAATCCTTATTATAACAACATCCTAGTATATTGAGGATACTGGTGTTGTTACAAAAGAAAAGAATAAAAAGAGTTTAGGGGGTTGGAGAAGCAAAATAAAACAAAAGAACATAAGAGAAAACACTACCTTTAAAACGGGTAACACTCTTTGATTTGAGGCAAAGGCTTCCTTGGGAAGAGTTCTACCCAAAGTGAGGCTTCTAGGAGTAAGAGGGGGAAGTTGGTAGAGTATTTGGGCAGAGGTTGGCCGAGCCAAATGGCTTGAAAGTGTGAATGAGGTGGTAGAGGTGGGGGCCTTTTATAAGAGGAGAGGAGGGGCACTCTTGGAAAGTAAGGAAATTATACATTATTATACAATGCTTTTAGGATTCTAAAGGTCCCACACTTATATAATTCGTGGCTAAGGTGATAAGGGTTCGAAATCTACCCATCCAATAGTCTTTGGACAAGTGTAAGCCTTGGATTGTACATTATCTTTTCATTTTATTAAAATCGTTAAATAATGAGGTCATCGCTGCATCATAATGATGTCATAAATAATTTAATTTATTTAATGTCTAAAAATTATAAAAAAAATACTATGATGTAGGAAATCTTTTTAGATTTCCAATTTCTATTTATAGTCAAAAATACAACTTGTATAACCCCATGTAAAAATTGTTTTTGTAAAACATTTCATGTTTGTGTCATTTTTTACTTTAACATTAAATAAAAGGTATTTATGTCATTTTCCAACTAAAGTGGCTCCATGGGGTCCCCAAGTTGACCCATGGGTTGTCTTGGTCGGCCATGACTCATCCAATAGGAGTATGACAAGTGTCAAGCTCATCTCATATTATTAAAACATTATTTTTACCTTAAACTACACTAATTACCTCTAATCGCGGTTAAAAACTTAAAAGTTACTATTCACCAAAAAATTATTTTAATCTCATTGAACCACATTTTACTTCTTAATGACAGCCATGTATGTCGGATTTTTGAAAATCAAATCACTGAAGTGGTAATATTTCATTTAAACGAAAAATCAGTTATTTAACTACCACTTAGTGGTTTCAATATTCATCAAAAATTGAAGTTTTTCAGAACAATGCCAAAATTTCACCCTAAGCTATAATTGATATTCCGAATTCAAAAATGATTTCTATTTTACAAAATTCCAAACATATAAGTTTCATTAATTAATTTTATAATTAATTCCCGCTGTCACAACAAATATCATGTTTTTAAGAAACAATTTATATCAAAAGATTGGCAATTGTTTATGTCCAATTTCAATGTTAAATTAATTCTAATGACCAACATTAGATAAAATGGTAAAAATATATTATAATTATACTTTAAAACCACTAAATAGTATAATTTATCATAATAAATTATTTTGATTAAAAAAGTTGTTTTAAGTATTCTTCACTATTCATAAAAATTTGGAAGTTCTCAGAAAATTAAAAAAAAATCAACATAGGCTAATTTCGATATTCCGAATCCAAAAATGAAGTCCATTTTGAAATATAAAATTTCTATAATTTTAAAAAGTGGTTATTACTATTCATAACGGCTACTTTGATTAGTTGCAGTGTGTTAGAACTCGAAGTTGCGTACAATGCAAGCTATTGCATTATTGAATGAGAAGCGTATCATGGAAGCTCAGGGTGTTACATTCTCCCCTCCTTCAATAAATTGCGTCCTCACAATTTGAAATTTTTCTTTGAAAATAAAAGGTTGAAAATAGAAAATACCTTTGTGGAAAACCCACATCAGAAATAAGGTTAATAAAATTTAGCCTTAATAAGAGGGAAATGGAAATAAGAAAGTCACCACCAAATTATGATCTCGATAAGGAGAACATTGGTGGCAATTAGAGACATATAATTGGAGGAAAAACGTAAATATTTGTAGGGAGTGATTGAGGTCATCAATCACAATCAACTGTCAAATTGAGGGCCTCAAAGCCTTCAATCTATGTTGATTTAAAATATCATCAGTTCAACAAGACATAAGGTATTAGGATAACACATTTTTTTGTTTTAATGTCCCTTTACTAAAGTTTAAGAATTAATTTATTCATTGAATAAGAGACAGGTATATATATATTTATGCTTGACAATTAGAGTTTCAAACTTCAACTCATCTTTCACTCAAAAAGACAATAGAACTCAAAAATATTATACTTATCCTAATTGTATAAGGTTCCAAATGTTAACACATACCATTTAGATTAGTAAAATTATTTTTTAATAACCAGGGACTTCCTGTAGGCTAGTGGTAGGAAATAAAGGCCTGTCGCACTATGGTTGTGGGTTCGATTCCTGCAGCTTTGTCCGACGCGACGGGTTATGCCCCACCCTGCAGGTTGTCCTTTTCCTAAAACTATAGTATTATAATATTCCAAAAATAATCTTCAGAAATGTTTTTACCTTAAACAATACTATACAAAGATCAACTTAATTCATCCCAACATTTATAGTTATCCAAAATACCTCTTTCCAAACTTTCTCTAAAAGGTCTCTTAATTCCAAAATCAATTTATCAGATTCCCCAAACAAAGTAAAGTTTCTCTTATTGTCACATACTAAAAATATGATTACCTTCATCATATTAAAACCTTACTAAAACAACAAGTACTGCAGTACAATCCTTATATATATATCACATTATTCTAATAACCAGAATATAATCCATGAGTCCAAAAGCACCAATACATTAATTATTCCGCTTCAACTGTAGTAATAGCATAAGATTGGCCTTGATCCCTTGGCCTTTTCTGAGGTAAGTTTCCCTGACGCTTAGGACATTCATTTGCATAATGCCCCATTTCCCTACAATTATAGCATTAAACATTGATAGCCTCTTTCTTTCCCTTGCAATCACGCGCCTGGTGACCTTTTTCTCCACATTTATAACAAACTCCCATTCCTTTTAGGCAAGTACCAGGGTGATTCTTCCCACAATTATCACATAATGGAAAATCCTTCTTTCCCTTTTTCCCTTTATCTGTCTCTTGTTCCACCATTCTCTTCTTCTCTTGCTTTACTTTGTTGTCATAAGACTTAGAGAATTCCTTTTCTGTCTTGATAGCACATGAGACAATGTCTTCGTACGACGAGAAAGATTGTGAGACTAAGGCTCAACGGAGAAAAGGTTTTAACCCATCAAAGAAACGATCAATCTTACTTCTTGGGTTACGTATATAATTTGCAGCATGCCTCGCTAACCTTGTAAAGTTAGCCTCATACTTTGCGACATTCTCATCCTCCTTCTGCCTCAGACTCAGAAATTGCCTTTCCATATCTGCTCGATGGTCACGAGGATAGTATTTTTCTAGGAAAAGCTCTTTGAACTCCCTCCATTCCATATTCGATACGTCATCATCTTCCTTTGTGTTTTGAATCAGCAACCACCACTGATCGGCATCTCCAGTGAGGCGGTAAACTGCCATGACAACCTTCTCCCTTTCGCTACTCCCCAAGGCATGGAATATTTTCTCTAAGGAGTTTATCCATTGCTCAGCTACTAATGGATTTGTACCCCCATTAAAAGTTGGTGGTTTTTGCCTCATGAAGTGGTCTAACATTGATCCTCCACGTTGCGGATCAGGGTACTCCATACGAGTAAGGTTATTATTCATAACCTGAGTGAGTTGCCCCAGTATGGTAATAAGTTGATCAGCACCAGTTGTATCTCCAGATCCACAATAATTATCTTGAGCAGGAGGGAAATCCCTACACGGAGTGCGTGCATTGATACGGTTTCCATTCCTTCCACTAGGCACCATTTCTAAACAATGGCATAAACTTGATTAGTTTATGAATTAAAATACATAATTCCATATTTGTAAAACACTTTACATAAATTGAACTATTTATGATATAATCCATAATCATAAAAAGGAATGTTTTCTTTGAGGAAGTATATAATCATAACCCTTCATAGTGGTTTGTAAAGGAAATGAGAATTATCCTAAGCATATCCCCCGGGAGTGTCGTAACCAAGAGTGCGGCAAGACCCATTATCGTGCACCAGTTCCCGTTCGAGTCTAGCTCAAAGCGGTGTTTTTGGGTTTTACCCCTAGGTACATCTGTGCCAGAGCCGCCTCTACCTGCTCGTATCCAGACAGGGATGTATTGGTCGGAAAGCTCACAAAATCTATATAATACCAAAATTCTAGGAAGTTCTTGTATACTAATCCTTAAAGTCTATCTTCGGGCTATGTTCTCTAATCAGAGTTTATCTAAATCTAGCTTCCAAGGTTAGTACTAAACTGCCTCTGATACCAACTGTAACGCCCCGACCCCAGCTACCTAGAGTCGGTGCATTACTTCGTAACATTGGCATGATCACAAAAGATCAAGTCTCGAAAGACCGACTAGTTTAGTAGCCTTGGAAAAACTAGATACATTCATAAACGTTACATTACATCATAAAGGGAAAAACTACAATAAAAAAAGTCTCCATAGTCCACACTCATATCCTCTTCTGACTATTTCTGCAGGTCATTCATAAAATACTTCTTCACATCCTGGAAAATATTAAAACATTGAAAGGGGTGAGCTCAAATGATCAGTAAGGATAACAATATAGCGGAATCTTTCATTAATAAACATAAACATTTAAGGCAATGTATAACTAAAACAAAAGCCTTTTAAAAATGAACTTCAACATAATATGGCAAAAGTAAAATGAGATAATGCCATTCACTTCTTCACATGGATATTCTACTGGTCGAATAATCACATGTAATATCAATAACCACTTTCATAATGAGGGAATGTATAATGCCAGACATTCTGAAACACTTTTTCAAGGCCTCGGCCAAGACGTCTAAAATGATTAAGGCCTCGGCCAAAACCATAAATCAAATTGGGAAAGGGCCTCGGCCAATTCCACATCTAGTTGTCTCATGAGACATACCGATGTAATTTTTTAGAAGATACTTATGTTTAAAATTGCTCAAATATAATCCAGTGTTTTTCTGAAAACATTATGCAAGATTCTGAAAACAAAATAACTAATTCTGAGACTTCTCGACTAATTACAGGCCATGATGGGTCCATGCCCAATCCCTTCCTGTCTACCACACTCGAGAGTCGGGTTTTCTGAAAACATTTTTAAGCTTGCGTTAAATACGTATACATTTGCACTGGATTTTCATATATTGGAGAGAAATATCTCTTTTTTGAAATCATTTAAAAATCACATAATTATAAAAGAAAACCTTTTGAATAAAGGTAAAGGTCAAAGGGGTTTATACACTATATAAATGAAAGTGGTGTATAAAACCAAATATGCCTCAATGAAAGGAGATTGAGACGAAGTACTTAAAAAGATCATTTTTAAAATAAAATAGATCTATTATGTGTATTCAATATAGGTACATATGAAGAAAGTAAAAATACAAAATAGGACATAATAATATCATGACATAATTTGAAAGTAGGAGATTAACCCAAAGAATAGAAATTGGGTTAAGAAGTTCCCTTACCTTGTGTCCGACTTGATTCGACCGTTCTTTAACCTCCTGAATAATAAACTAGAGTTAATATCTAATTTATTAAGAACATTTTTTCATGTTCATTATCCCTTTTATATCACTTATTACAATGTTATGAACATTATGTAATTATTTAAGTTAATAACGGTCGTGTTGTCGATATTTGGTACTTGAGTCAAAAATAGACTTCTTATAATTACGAGTTGTTCATGTGGTGAAATATCCGTTATATACAGAATTATATTCATGATATAGATATCATATATCTCATATATATCCAGTATATACATTCATTCATAATATTACATGACATTTAGAGGTAAGAAATGAAATGCACCATTCATGGAGACGGTAAGCCGTACGTACGCATGAACGCTACTTTCATTTATATTTCATATTTAATGGAATGAAGTTATAATTATATAAAGGTATAATATAATTCCAGTATAATATAATGTATAATACCATTTAATCCATCCTTTATACATCCCACATATGGCATTAACGATTTAAATCACTTTGAGGGGGCGGTAGTCCGCACTTCCTAAAATGAAATTATCGCGTTTACCCATAATGGAAATCATAAAGTATGCCATAAATGAGAAATACAGAATTATAAGGAAAACATAAACATAATATATATATCATATATGAAAATAGTGTCATCAAAATGGCCACCATTATAGGTGTTAAAAGAATTTGAACAATCATCGTTTCGTGAGGCTGAAATTCGCCATCCACAGAAACAGTATGTTCTTTAACCATTAGATGTAGGTGTGTGTAAGTTTAGCTCGAATCCTTCTTATAACAACATCCTAGTATATTGAGGATACTGGTGTTGTTACAAAAGAAAATAATAAAAAGAGTTTAGGGGGTTGTAGAAACAAAATAAAACAAAACAACATAAGAGAAAACACTACCTTTAAAACGGGTAACACTCTTTGATTTGAGGCAAAGGCTTCCTTGGGAAGATTTATGCCCAAAGTGAGGCTTCTAGGAGTAAGAGGGGGAAGTTGGGAGAGTATTTGGGTAGAGGTTGGCCGAGCCAAATGGCTTGAAAGTGTGAATGAGGTGGTAGAGGTGGGGGCCTTTTATAAGAGGAGAGGAGGGGCACTCTTGGAAAGTAAGGAAATTTTACATTATTATACAATGCTTTTCGGATTCTAAAGGTCCCACACTTATATAATTCGTGGATAAGGTGATAAGGGTTAGAAATCTACCCATCCAATAGTCTTTGGACAAGTTTAATCCTTGGATTGTACATTATCTTTTCATTTTATTAAAATCGTTAAATAATGAGGTCATCGCTGCATCATAATGATGTCATAAATAATTTAATTTATTTAATGTCTAAAAATTATAAAAAAATACTATGATGTAGGAAATCTTTTTAGATTTCCAATGACTATTTATAGTCAAAAATACAACTTGTATAACCCCATGTAAAATTTGTTTTTGTAAAACATTTCATGTTTGTGTCATTTTTTACTTTAACATTAAATAAAAGGTATTTATGTCATTTTCCAACTAAAGTGGCTCCATGGGGTCCCCAAGTTGACCCATGGGTTGTCTTGGTCGGAAATGACTCATCCAATAGGAGTATGAAAAGTGTCAAGCTCATCTCATATTATTAAAACATTATTTTTACCTTAAACTACACTAATTACCTCTAATCGCGGTTAAGAACTTAAAAGTTAATATTCACCAAAAAATTATTTTAATCTCATTGAACCACATTTTACTTCTTAATGACAACCATGTATGTCGGATTTTTGAAAATCAAATCACTGAAGTGGTAATATTTCATTTAAACGAAAAATCAGTTATTTAACTACCACTTAGTGGTTTCACTATTCATCAAAAAATGAAGTTTTTCAGAACAATGCCAAAATTTCACCCTAAGCTATAATTGATATTCCGAATTCAAAAATGATGTCTATTTAACAAAATTCCAAACATATAAGTTGCATTAATTAATTTTATAATTAATTCCCGCTGTCACAACAAATAGCGTGTTTTTAAGAAACAATTTATATCAAAAGATTGGAAATTGTTTATGTCCAATTTCAATGTTAAATTAATTCTAATGACCACCATTGGATAAAATGGTAAAAATATATTCTAATTATACTTTAAAACCACTGAATAGTATAATTTATCATAATAAATTATTTTGATTAAAAAAGTTGTTTTAAGTATTTTTCACTATTCATAAAAATTTGGAAGTTCTCAGAAAATTACAAAAAAAATCAACATGGGCTAATTTCGATATTCCAAATCCAAAAATGAAGTCCATTTTGAAATATAAAATTTCTATAATTTTAAAAAGTGGTTATTACTATTCATAACGGCTACTTTGATTAGTTGCGGTGTGTTAGAACTCGAAGTTGCGTACAATGCAAGCTATTGCATTATTGAATGAGAAGCGTATCATGGAAGCTCGGGGTGTTACATTCTCCCCTCCTTCAATAAATTGCGTCCTCGCAATTTGAAATTTTTCTTTGAAAATAAAAGGTTGAAAATAGAAAATACCTTTGTGGAAAACCCACATCGGAAATAAAGTTAATAAAATTTAGCCTTAATAAGAGGGAAATGGAAATAAGAAAGTCACCACCAAATTATGATCTCGATAAGGAGAACATTGGTGGCAATTAGAGACATATAATTGGAGGAAAAACGTAAATATTTGTAGGGAGTGATTGAGGTCATCAATCACAATCAACTGTCAAATTGAGGGCCTCAAAGCCTTCAATCTATGTTGATTTAAAATATCATCAGTTCAACAAGACATAAGGTATTAGGATAACACATTTTTTTGTTTTAATATCCCTTTAATAAAGTTTAAGAATTAATTTATTCATTGAATAAGAGACAGGTATATATATATTTATGCTTGACAATTAGAGTTTCAACCTTCAACTCATCTTTCACTCAAAAAGATAATAGAACTCAAAAATATTATACTTATCCTAATTGTATAAGGTTCCAAATGTTAACACATACCATTTAGATTAGTAAAATTATTTTTTAATAACCAGGGACTTCCTGTAGGCTAGTGGTAGGAAATAAAGGCCTGTCGCACTATGGTTGTGGGTTCGATTCCTACAGCTTTGTCCGACGCGACGGGTTATGCCCCACCCTGCAGGTTGTCCTTTTCCTAAAACTATAGTATTATAATATTCCAAAAATAATCTTCAGAAATGTTTTTACCTTAAACAATACTATCCAAAGATCAACTTAATTCATCCCAACATTTATAGTTATCCAAAATACCTCTTTCCAAACTTTCTCTAAAAGGTCTCTTAATTCCAAAATCAATTTATCAGATTCCCCAAACAAAGTAAAGTTTCTCTTATTGTCACATACTAAAAATATGATTACCTTCATCATATTAAAACCTTACTAAAACAACAAGTACTGCAGTACAATCCTTATATATATATCACATTATTCTAATAACCAGAATATAATCCATGAGTCCAAAAGCACCAATACATTAATTATTCCACTTCAACTGTAGTAATAGCATAAGATTGGCCTTGATCCCTTGGCCTTTTCTGAGGTAAGTTTCCCTGACGCTTAGGACATTCATTTTCATAATGCCCCATTTCCCTACAATTATAGCATTCAACATTGATAGCCTCTTTCTTTACCTTGCAATCACGCGCCTGGTGACCTTTTTCTCCACATTTATAACAAACTCACATTCCTTTTAGGCAAGTACCAGGGTGATTCTTCCCACAATTATCACATAATGGAAAATCCTTCTTTCCCTTTTTCCCTTTATCTGTCTCTTGTTCCACCGTTCTCTTCTTCTCTTGCTTTACTTTGTTGTCATAAGACTTAGAGAATTCCTTCTCTGTCTTGATAGCACATGAGACAATGTCTTCGTACGACGAGAAAGATTGTGAGACTAAGGCTCAACGGAGAAAAGGTTTTAACCCATCAATGAAACGATCAATCTTACTTCTTGGGTTACGTATATAATCTGCAGCATGCCTCGCTAACCTTATAAAGTTAGCCTCATACTTTGCGACATTCTCATCCTCCTTCTGCCTTAGACTCAGAAATTGCCTTTCCATATCTGCTCGATGGTCACGAGGATAATATTTTTCTAGGAAAAGTTCTTTGAACTCCCTCCATTCCATATTAGATACGTCATCATCTTCCTTTGTGTTTTGAATCAGCGACCACCACTGATCGGCATCTCCAGTGAGGCGGTAAACTGCCATGACAACCTTCTCCCTTTCGCTACTCCCCAAGGCATAGAATATTTTCTCTAAGGAGTTTATCCATTGCTCAGCTACTAATGGATTTGTACCCCCATTAAAATTTGGTGGTTTTTTCCTCATGAAGTGGTCTAACATTGATCCTCCACGTTGCGGATCAGGGTGCTCCATACGAGTAAGGTTATTATTCATAACCTGAGTGAGTTGTCCCAGTATGGTAATAAGTTTATCAGCACCAGTTGTATCTCCAGATCCACAATAATTATCTTGAGCAGGAGGGCAATCCCTACACGGAGTGCGTGCATTGATAGGGTTTCCATTCCTTCCACTAGGCGCCATTTCTAAACAATGGCATAAACTAGATTAGTTTATGAATTAAAATACATAATTCCATATTTGTAAAACACTTTACATAAATTGAACTATTTATGGATATAATCCATAATCATAAAAAGGAATGTTTTCTTTGAGGAAGTATATAATCATAACCCTTCATAGTGGTTTGTAAAGGAAATGAGAATTATCCTAAGAATATCCCCCGGGAGTGTCGTAACCAAGAGTGCAGCAAGGCCCGTTGTCGTGCACCAGTTCCCGTTAGAGTCTAGCTCAAAGCGGTGTTTTTGGGTTTTACCCCTACGTACATCTGTGCCAGAGCCGCCTCTACCTGCTCGTATCCAGACAAGGATGTATTGCTCGGAAAGCTCACAAAATCTATATAATACCAAAATTCTAGGAAGTTCTTCTATACTAATCCTTAAAGTCTATCTTCGGGCTATGTTCTCTAATCAGAGTTTATCTAAATCTAGCTTCCAAGGTTAGTACTAAACTGCCTCTGATACCAACTGTAACGCCCCGACCCCAGCTACCTAGAGTCGGTGCATTACTTCGTAACATTGGCATGATCACAAAAGATCAAGTCTCGAAAGACCGATTAGTTTAGTAGCCTTGGAAACACTAGATACATTCATAAACGTTATATTACATCATAAAGTGAAAAACTATAATAAAAAAAGTCTCCATAGTCCACACTCATATCCTCTTCTGACTATCCCTGCAGGTCATTCATAAAATACTTCTTCACATCCTGGAAAATATTAAAACATTGAAAGGGGTGAGCTCAAATGCTCAGTAAGGATAACAATATAGCGGAATATTTCATCAATAAACATAAACATTTAAGGCAATGTATAACTAAAACAAAAGCCTTTTAAACATGAACTTCAACATAATATGGAAAAAGTAATATGAGATAATGCCATTCACTTCTTCACATGGATATTCTACTGGTCGAATAATCACATGCAATATCAATAACCACTTTCATAATGAGGGAATGTATAACGCCAGACATTCTGAAACACTTTGTCAAGGCCTCGGCCAAGACGTCTAAAATGATTAAGGCCTCGGCCAAAACCATAAATCAAATTGGGAAAGGGCCTCGGGCAATTCCACGTCTAGTTGTCTCATGAGACCTACCGATGTAATTTTTTAGAAGATACTTATGTTTAAAATTGCTCAAATATAATCCAGTGTTTTTCTGAAAACATTATGCAAGCTTCTGAAAACAAAATAACTAATTCTGAGACTTCTCGACTAATTACAGGCCATGATGGGTCCATGCCCAATCCCTTCCTGTCTACCACACTCGAGAGTCGGGTTTTCTGAAAACATTTTTAAGCTTGCGTTAAATACGTATACATTTGCACTGGATTTTCATATATTGGAGAGAAATATCTCTTTTTTGAAATCATTTAAAAATCACATAATTATAAAAGAAAACCTTTTGAATAAACGTAAAGGTCAAAGGGGTTTATACACTATATAAATGAAAGTTGTGTATAAAACCAAATATTCCTCAATGAAAGGAGATTGAGACGAAGTACTTAAAAAGATCATTTTTAAAATAAAATAGATCTATTATGTGTATTAAATATAGGTACATATGAAGAAAGTAAAAATACAAAATAGGACATAATAATATCATGACATAATTTGAAAGTAGGAGATTAACCCAAAGAATAGAAATTGGGTTAAGAAGTTCCCTTACCTTGTGTCCGACTTGATTCGACCGTTCTTTAACCTCCTGAATAATAAACTAGAGTTAATATCTAATTTATTAAGAACATTTTTTCATGTTCATTATCCCTTTTATATCACTTATTACAATGTTATGAACATTATGTAATTATTTAAGTTAATAACGGTCGTGTTGTCGATCTTTGGTACTTGAGTCAAAAATAGACTTCTTATAATTACAAGTTGTTCATGTGGTGAAATATCCGTTATATACAGAATTATATTCATGATATAGATATCATATATCTCATATATATCCAGTATATACATTCATTCATAATATTACATGACATTTAGAGGTAAGAAATGAAATCCACCATTCATGGAGACGGTAAGCCGTACGTACGCATGAACGCTACTTTCATTTCTATTTCATATTTAATGGAATGTAGTTATAATTATATAAAGGTATAATATAATTCCAGTATAATATAATGTATAATACCATTTAATCCATCCTTTATACATCCCACATATGGCATTAACGATTCAAATCACTTTGAGGGGGCGGTAGTCCGCACTTCCTAAAATGAAATTATCGCGTTTACCCATAATGGAAATCATAAATTATGCCATAAATGAGAAATAAATAATGATAAGGAAAACATAAACATAATATATATATCATATATGAAAATAGTGTCATCAAAATGGCCACCATTATAGGTGTTAAAAGAATTTGAACAATCATCGTTTCGTGAGGCTGAAATTCGCCATCCACAGAAACAGTATGTTCTTTAACCATTAGATGTAGGTGTGTGTAAGTTTAGCTTGAATACTTCTTATAACAACATCCTAGTATATTGAGGATACTGGTTTTGTTACAAAAGAAAATAATAAAAAGAGTTTAGGGGGTTGGAGAAGCAAAATAAAACAAAAGAACATAAGATAAAACACTACCTTTAAAACGGGTAACACTCTTTGATTTGAGGCAAAGGCTTCCTTGGGAAGATTTCTGCCCAAAGTGAGGCTTCTAGGAGTAAGAGGGGGAAGTTGGGAGAGTATTTGGGCAGAGTTTGGCCGAGCCAAATGGCTTGAAAGTGTGAATGAGGTGGTAGAGGTGGGGGCCTTTTATAAGAGGAGAGGAGGGGCACTCTTGGAAAGTAAGGAAATTTTACATTATTATACAATGCTTTTCGGATTCTAAAGGTCCCACACTTATATAATTCGTGGCTAAGGTGATAAGGGTTCGAAATATACCCATGCAATAGTCTTTGGACAAGTGTAAGCCTTGGATTGTACATTATCTTTTCATTTTATTAAAATCGTTAAATAATGAGGTCATCGTTGCATCATAATGATGTCATAAATAATTTAATTTATTTAATGTCTAAAAATTATAAAAAAATACTATGATGTAGGAAATATTTTTAGATTTCCAATGACTATTTATGGTCAAAAATACGACTTGTATAACCCCATGTAAAAATTGTTTTTGTAAAACATTTCATGTTTGTGTCATTTTTTACTTTAACATTAAATAAAAGTTATTTATGTCATTTTCCAACTAAAGTGGCTCCATGGGGTCCCCAAGTTGACCCATGGGTTGTCTTGGTCGGCCATGACTCATCCAATAGGTGTATGACAAGTGTCAAGCTCATCTCATATTATTAAAACATTATTTTTACCTTAAACTACACTAATTACCTCTAATCGCGGTTAAGAACTTAAAAGTTACTATTCACCAAAAAATTATTTTAATCTCATTGAACCACATTTTACTTCTTAATGACAACCATGTATGTCGGATTTTTGAAAATCAAATCACTGAAGTGGTAATATTTCATTTAAACGAAAAATCAGTTATTTAACTACCACTTAGTGGTTTCACTATTCATCAAAAATTGAAGTTTTTCAGAACAATGCCAAAATTTCACCCTAAGCTATAATTGATATTCCTAATTCAAAAATGATGTCTGTTTTACAAAATTCCAAACATATAAGTTGCATTAATTAATTTTATAATTAATTCCTGCTGTCACAACAAATAGCGTGTTTTTAAGAAACAATTTATATCAAAAGATTGGCAATTGTTTATGTCCAATTTCAATGTTAAATTAATTCTAATGAACACCATTGGATAAAATGGTAAAAATATATTCTAATTATACTTTAAAACCACTAAATAGTATAATTTATCATAATAAATTATTTTGATTAAAAAAGTTGTTTTAAGTATTTTTCACTATTCATAAAAATTTGGAAGTTCTCAGAAAATTACAAAAAATCAACATAGGCTAATTTCGATATTCCGAATCCAAAAATGAAGTCCATTTTGAAATATAAAATTTCTATAATTTTAAAAAGTTGTTATTACTATTCATAACGGCTACTTTGATTAGTTGCGGTGTGTTAGAACTCGAAGTTGCGTACAATGCAAGCTATTGCATTATTGAATGAGAAGCGTATCATGGAAGCTCGGGGTGTTACAATATATACTCAGTGTAGCTTTCCAATTCTTCCTCCCCTACACTACTTTATGTGTCTTCATGATTTCTAACCTTAGAAATGGAGGTCTTATGGTGAATAATTTAATCCTATGACTCATTTTAGGATGATATTGAGTCTTCACTTTCTTAATTTCACATAAAATTCCTTCTAAAGTATCTTGAAGATTTTTTTATTTCTTATAATATCACATTTTCTAAATTTTTTAGAACTTCCCTTAAGAAAATGTTCTTTCTCATCATCAATTTCAGCATTATCATTTTTCTTATTTGGTTAGTCAATAGAAAAATAATTTTTTACCTCCATAATTTAAACATTTAAGAGGAAGAATACCTTTGTATTTTCTTTTCCCTCTTTTAATTATTTTAGAGATAAAGTATAAGGCTTTCATATACTCTAAACTACTTTTATCATCACTTTCATAACCTAAATCAGATTCAACCTTCTTCTCCTTATGCTTATTTTTTATCATGTATTTGAATGAAGTTTTATTTTTTTCTTTTAAAAACATGTTTTTTTATAATTTTATAGTTATGGAAGGTGTTTTATAGTTTATCAAGGGAGAGTTCACATATCTTCTCCATACCTAATATCTTTGAGTCGAATCTATCAAGGAAATTTCTCATCAGCTTCTTTATAATTATTTAATCTTATAGATTATCTCCAAAACCTATAATATGGCTAAAAATATCATTAACCCTGGTAAAGTAGTAATTTATACCCTCATCATCATCCATCCTAATGTCTTTAAACTTTTCTGTACAAATTTTAATTTTCATTCCTTAATATTCACATTGCTTCTATAAATATTCTCCAACATTTCCCACATATCCTTGGTAGTTTATGTCCCATTATCTTGGTGTGGGATTTATCAAATAGATATTAAAGGATATCATTACAAGATTTCCCATATACTTCAATATTTATCTTATCAGTATAAATTATAGTAGTATATCTTCTGAGTAGAGTAAATCCTACCATTACAACATCACTAACTTCGAGACCATGTGATACTAGATATAGAATCATCCAATTCATACATCCATAAAATTTTTACCATAAAAATAGGTACTCTAAAATATTGATATAATTAAGATCATACATGTTTCTATCTTAGTTATATATTTCATAATAGACCTTTTCTCTAATACCACTTGTGGTTCCCAGGTATAGTGAGATCATTGAGAGAGGTAGGGGTGAATCAATGATCCCTTTTCCTTCTATGAATATGCACTCTTAATTAAACCTTTTTAGTAGAAAATTATTTGATCCAATACTATTTTTTTATCAATATTACTTGAATATGTATAATAAAAAAGGAATAATACACAATTTTTTAAAAGGTTTGGCTTTGAAATACTACTCCTTTATAAGTTTTAGTTGTGTTCTAAGGCCTATTTTCTCTATCATGAAACAATTCGATACAATGTTCAAGTTATCTCATGAAAATATTGATGATTAATCTCCTAAAATACCTAGAAGAAAATCTACCAAAGTGTTTATAATTAAAGTGATCACAAAAAATAACTTCTAATGGGTTATTTATAATATAATCCCACCATTTTAATCTATCTCCTAAAAATATTCTTTCCACTTACCAATGGGATATTTATACTGCCACATGATAGTTCTTCAATGTTACAACTTAAATCTTATTTGAATAGGTCTTTAATTACACTATCTCTTGGTGTAGTGTGTTTCATCCTTATTCTAATTTAAGTATCCATTTCCTTTATCTTCTTTAAGGATCACTTCACCTTTATCACTCTAGAATAATAATTTTAGTTTTGGTCATATTATCACTTTCTAGATGCATAATAAATCTTGAATTCAATCAACCTTGTCACCTCCTTATTCTCCAATGCATAGGGGTGTCCTAAATTCACTAGTTTCCCCACCTCTGATAAACAGTCGATCTTATTCTCTTGTTTAGTAGTATCAATGTCTCTAACACACCACTTCTTCCTTAGTTCCTACTTAAAAAATATTCATTGAGTCAAGAACATTATTTCCATTTTTGAATAATGGAAACTCATTTTATTGTAATAGAAAGTGATCTCACTTTTTCAAATTGGAGATGTTTTTTAGTTATAATATTCTCCTCAAAATCTTAATCCCACTGATTATGGGGATATTTTTAAACCCAACCAATCTCCTATAATCTTCTATTTTGAGTCTATTCAACTTCTGTGGTCTTCACAAACCTTGAAACTAGGAACTAAAATGTGAATGGTCTTCTCACCTAAAATCATAGATCAAGATATCATATTATCTCCATGATTTTATCCATTTAAACACTAGTAAAAATCCTCGCATTTACTTTTCAATTTCTATATGAAATTTTTGGCATTTAAATCTATTTGAAAATAACTTAGCTTATGTATGGATTTATGCACTGTGACATGGAAACTTAATTTATAGCATGAAAAACTCATCTCAGTATACCATCTTTATTCATTGGTTGTTCCTACTTAATTTTAATACTGAGTCGTGATAATATTCTTGCTCATAGTGTTTTGAATCCATAAAGATCGGTTCATCATGCATCGCCTGATTTATCCTCTATTTTATCATAATATTTCATTCATAAATACTCTTATTTGTTAAGAATATTAACTCTGAATGTCTGATGTTTTCATTTTCAACGTACTAAAATTTTCAAAAAGGTGTGATGTGTATGTAGATAATGTATACACATATTATATTATGCACTAGTACGTGATTCTTAAACGGACTTGTCTGATGTTTATGCAAACACTCAAATCATGTGTACGTGGACACAATGATATTTATGAAACTCTTGAATGATGCATATATAGACTGATGTGTATATACATTATTCATATGATTATTAGATAATGATTACGCATAACCCAAAATGATAGTTATGTAGTTCCAATAATGGTTACACAACACCCAAAATGATTCTTATACAGAGCTCAATGCTAATATTCCATATTTACTTTAATCTGAACTAGAGCCACCTCAAATCACCCCCATTATATCTTATTCACTAAAAAATCTTCAAAAATTTTGTAAACAGTGACTCATAGCTCTATTTTTACTTTTTATATCTCCATGAATGTCAGAACTATAGTACCCTATTACCTTCCTTTAGGTATGACTTTTTTTTTGCTTTCCTTTTTGTTTGGGTGCATTGTGGGATTCAAAATAATAGAGACCCTTTACCTATGAAAATGAAATAAATATTAAGGATTTATGTTTTTTAGATTAATGGAGTCCGGGTATAAATGTTTAAAAGGAATTTCATGGTTCTCCTTAATATTAGAGAACACTGATGTTGGCTTAGGCTTTTGTACAGAATCCAGACTATTTATTTTCTGATGGATGATTTCAAGATGTGAAAGGATTACACATTGTGTATGGGTTTTTAGGAAGATGTTGTGAATTGGTTCAAGGAATGAAATTTTTACATGTCATGAATCAGGTTCACATCATGAAATTATCAAAGTCGTGATTTTTAATCTCAGGCGATGCATTTTTCAGTGTCTTGTATTAATTAAGAAATTCATGACATAAACTGGTTTCACATTGTGAATTTTTCAGGGTCTATGGTTTTTATATATTTTTTTGTTTCATTTGAACATATCATTACCTATTGAGAGTGAGGATATATTCTATATGATTTTTGGGATCTCTTCTCCTTCAGTATCATTCATTGAGTGATTTATCATTATGATTGTTGTGGTGCATCTCTCTGGGTAGGTGGTGTTTTCTTCTTTCTTACCTCTGGTCATAGTATCAGTTTTTGCTGTGTTTTTTTTTAGATTCGTGATTTATTGTTGTTTTATATCAATTACTTGAAGCTTTTTTTCATTCATTTTCTTTATAAGGTTGATTCATGGTTTTTTTATCTATGTTATCAAAGGAGGATAGGTTTCCATAATTCCTGAGGTCGGTGGATCTATGAAAGTGTTACTAATACTTGAATTTTTTTATGCTCTTGTTGATTCATTTATGTTATTCATTATAATGTATTTTATATGGTAAAAAATGGTTTTAATTAAATTTGAACATGGTTTTTCAAATTTTTTTAAACAAACATAGAGCATTAGGAACCTTAAGTGCATCGGGAAATAGACATAGGTGACCCTAATGTGTGTGGCACCACTAGGTGTTAATTTTGTGATATTGAAAGACTATGGAAGGACTAAATATCAATTATAACCAGATTATTTCTAGTTTAGGATTATTTTATGTTTGGTATGTATTCCCATAGGCTAGATCCCAAATGGTGTGCTTTTTTATTTGTACCTAGTTTATCGTATGATGGTTTATTTCATGGATATTTTATCAGATGATTAATTTAACTATTTTTCTTTTATACCTGATATTTTCCTAGATTTGGTGAATATGGTATGAATTTATGAAAAAAAGGAAATATTTAAAAATGGTTTTATTTATGAAAATTATTTATAAACTAGATATTGTTTTAAATCTAGAACTTGTACATTCTTCATATTAGAACTTGTATAGATTATTTGGTGGTATCTTACCAGGATCTATGCTCACATCCTACTTTTTCCTTTAGGTGGTTGTAGACCTTGTTTTTTGGGAATCAAGGAAAGGAAAGGGTATCATGTAGCATGCTTTTTTCTCTTTTCTATTATTTTCTTCATAGCAGTATGGTTTAGAGGTGACAGTTGGTCACATGGAGACTTGTTGGTCTTATTTGATTCATAATTTTCTAGTTTAGCCTATTTGGATTGGTTTATATAGATCTGGTTGTATATATTTCTTCTATATTTTACTTTGGTTGTATATATTGTTTTGGTTATATTCAAGACTTGTTTCCATTATCTTTGTTGTACATCACCATGTGATGGTCGGCTCGAGGGGATAGTTTATCTAACCTGGGTTTGTTTGTTAAAAATTGGTATCACAGGGATACTAATCCTAAAATGTGTCAATAATTCCTAAGTTTGGTTCTATGACTTAGGTATATGAGAGTTAGGACTATCAAAATTTGGGTAGTAAGTATGGGAGGGTGCATATCCAACTCACTTCCATGTATGAACCTGAGTTATCATGGGTGGTCAGAAAATTTTTACCATGTAGATACTTGGTGTTTGTGTTTATTTGAATAAACTGTATGGGAAATTTATTTAAATGAAACTATTACTTTTTTTAAACATCATTTTTCATTTATAATAATTCATAATAGCTTTAAATTATTAATGTTTTAAATCATAGATATTAATACCTAAATTTTTTCCTATGATTTTTGGAATCTTATAATGACTGATTAGTTTTTGTATTTAGTGTTAGACAATGCCTCATAAAATAGCTCTTCCAAATCTAAGATATGAAGTTGTAAGAATGGTTCTACAGGAAAATTATTTTATGGAACCTTCTTTGGTAGAATTTTTAATCCAAACTATTCAAAGTCTGGGCCAATCAGGTGTCAAGATCTTGGAACAAGCAGTGGATGAAAGCTCACAATTTACAAAGTGGTGTCCACCTGGCTTCCATAGAGATAAAGGACTATAGAAATCTAAATAATGGATTAAACTAATTGAGATAATATTTAAATTTATAAATAATCTTAAGGAATCTAAGTTGGATTTTTTCAGATATATTCTTGAACGAATAAGAAGGAGATGGTGAGAATATATTTTAAAAACTAAGTTTCATGAGGATCTTACCTGTAACGCCCCGACCCCAGCTACCCAGAGTCGGTGCATTACTTCGTAACATTGGCATGATCACAAAAGATCAAGTCTCGAAAGACCGATTAGTTTAGTAGCCTTGGAAACACTAGATACATTCGTAAACATTACATTACATCATAAAAATGAAAAACTACAATAACATGGTCTCCCTAGTCCACACTCATATCCTCGTTGACTATTCTTGCAAGTCAGTCATAATACACTTCTTCACATCCTGGGAAAAATAAAACATTGAAAGGGGTGAGCTCAAATGCTCCGTAAGGATAACAATATAGCGGAAACTTTCATAAGAAAACATAAGCATTTAAGGCAATGTATAACTAAAACAAAAGCCTTATTGAACTTGAACTTCAGCATAATATGGAAAAAGTAAAATAAAATAATGCCATTACTTACTCACATGGATATTCTACTAGACGAGTAATCACATGAAATATCAATAACCACTTTCATAATGAGGGAATGTATAATTCCAGACATTCTGAAACATTTTTTCAAGGCCTCGGCCAAGACGTCTAAAATGATTAAGGCCTCGGCCAAAATCATAAATCAAATTGGGAAAGGGCCTCAGCCAATTCCACGTCAAATTGTCTCATGAGACCTACCGATCCATCGAGGATCTATAGCGGGCTCCACCCGTCACTTATTAAGTCCAATACATTCCTCATATGAATAGGTTAAAACATAACATAAATATTCGTATTAGAACTAGCATACGAAATGTCAATAATTTCTCCATAAACTATGGATGGTATAAAAATAACACATCCACAGTCAAATATTTCACAAAATGCTCAATGGAAGTTTTGTATCATAAATCAATTTCAATTAAACTTAAAACCCATCAAAGGATGTTGACATGGATGAAATCAAAGCTATTTGAGAGAAATATCTCTCTTTTTTGAAATCATTTAAAAGTCCCATAATTATAAAATAATACATTTACTTTTAAAATATTCTTATAAGCTTGTAAGGGAAGCTTCGACGAAGTTATAATGGCGGAAAATAGCCGCACCCGCCGTATAAGTTAAAAAAACATTCTTACCTTAAATTTTTCAAAAAGGTCAAAAAGTACATTGTTTGGAAAACGATGGTAATATTCCTTTCAAAAACGTATAAGGGTATAAATTACTTTAACCCATTTTCCATTTAATAGTAAAAATTTTTTGAAAGACATTTTTAAGAAACATGGATGTGGATGATAACGAGGTCCCAATAGATAATTATGTATAAACAACCTTGGATAATGAAGAGGTTGTGAAGTAAACCCTTATAAAGATAATTTTCTAAATAAAATAGATCTATTATGTGTATTCACTATAATTACACATAAATAAAGTAAAACTACAAGATAGGACATAATAATATCATGACGTAATTTGAAAGTAGGAGATTAACCCAAAGAATGGAAGTTGGGTTAAGGAATTCCCTTACCTCGTGTCCGACTTCACTCAACTGTTCTTTAACCTCCTGAATAATAAACTAGAGTTAATATCTACCTTATTAAGAACCATTTTCAATTTCATTATCCTTTTTATATCACTTATTACAATGTTATGAACATTATGTAATTATTTAAGTTAATAACGGTCGTTTTGTCGATCTTTGGTACTTGAGTCAACAATAAACTTCTTATAATTACAAGTTGTTCATGTGGTGAAATATCCATTATATCCAGAATTATATTCATGATGTAGTTATCATATATATCATATATGTCCAGTATATACATTCATTAATAATATTACGTAACATTTAGAGGTAAGAAATGAAATGCACCGTTCATGGAGACGGTAAGCCGTACGTACGCATGAACGCTACTTTCATTTCTATTTCATATTTAATGGAATGAAATCATAATGATATAAATGTATAATATAATTCAAGTATAATATAGCATATAATACCATTTAATCCATCCTTTATACATCCCACATATGGTATTAACGATTCAAATCACTTTGAGGGGGCGGTAGTCCGCACTTCCTAAAATGAAAATATCGTGTTTACCCATAATGGAAATCATAAATTTATGCCATAAATGAAAAATACAGAAGCTTAAGTAAAACATAAACATATTATATATCATATATAAAAATAGTGACATCTTAATGGCCACCTTTGAAGGTGTTATATGAGTGTTGAACAATCATCGTTTCGTGAGGCAGAAATTCGTCATCCACAGAAACAGTATGTTCTTTAACCATTAGATGTAGGTGTGTGTAAGTGTAGCTCGAATACTTCTTATAAAAACATCCTAGTATATTGAGGATACTGTTGTTGTTACAAAATAAAGGAATAAAAAGAGTTTAAGGGGTTGTATAATCAAAATAAAACAAAACAACATTAGAGAAGACATTACCTTAAAATCGGGTAACTCTTTTTGATTTGAGCCAAAGGCTTCTTTGGGAAGAATTCTGCCCAAAGTGAGGCTTCTAGGAGTAATAGAGGAAAGTGTAGAGAGTATTTTGGCAGATTTTGGCTGATCCAAATGGCTTGGAAGTTGTGAATGAGGTGGTAGAGGTGGGGGCCTTTTATAAGAGGAGAGGAGGGGCACTCTTGGAAAGTAAGTAAATTTTACATTATTATACAATGCTTTTCGGATTCTAAAGGTCCCACACTTATATAATTCGAGGATAAGGTGATAAGGGTTCGAAATCTACCCATACAATAGTCTTTGTACAAGTGTAAGCCTTGTATTTTACATTATATTTTCATTTTATTAAAATCGTTAAATAATGAGGTCATCACTGCATCATCATGATGTCATAAATAATTTAATTTATTTAATGTCTAAAAATTATAAAAAAAATACTATGATGTAGGAAATCTTTTTATCTTTCAAATTAATATTTATAGTCAAAAATATGACTTGTATAACCCCATGTAAAAATTGTTTTAGTAAAACATTTCATGTTTGTGTCATTTTTTACTTTAACATTAAATAAAAGGTATTTATGTCATTTTCCAACTAAAGTGGCTCCATGGGGTCCCCAAGTTTACCCATGGATTGTCTTGGTCGGACATGGCACATCCAATGAGGGTAGGACATGTGTTAAGCTCATCTCATATAATTATAACATTATTTTTACCTTATACTACACTAATTACCTCTAATCCCGATTAAAAACTTAAAAGTTACTATTCACCAAAAATTATTTTAATCTCATTGAACCACATTTTACTTCTTAATGACAACCATGTATGTCGGATTTTTGAAAATCAAACTACAGAAGTGGTAATATTTCATTTAAACAAAAAATCAGTTATTTAACTACCACGTAGTGGTTTCACTATTCATCAAAAATTGATGTTTTTCAGAACAATGCCAAAATTTCACCCTAAGCTATAATTGTTATTCCGAATTCAAAAATGATGTCTATTTTAAAAAATTCCAAACATATAAGTTGCATTAATTAATTTTATAATTAATTCCCACTGTCACAACAAATAGCGTGTTTTTAAGAAACAATTTATATCAAAAGATTGGCAATTGTTTATGTCCAATTTCAATGTTAAATTGATTCTAATGACCACCATTGGATAAAATGGTAAAAATATATTATAATTATACTTTAAAACCACTCAAAGGTATAACTTATCACTATAAATTATTTTGATTAAAAAAGTTGTTTTAAGTATTTTTCACTATTCATAAAAATTTTGAAGTTCTCAGAAAATTACAAAAAATTCAACATAGGCTAATTTCAATATTAAGAATACAAAAATGAAGTCCATTTTGAAATATAAAATTTCTATAAATTTAAAAAGTGGTTATTACTATTCATAACGGCTACTTTGATTAGTTGCGGTGTGTTAGAACTCGAAGTTGCGTACAATGCAAGCTATTGCATTATTGAATGAGAAGTGTATCATGGAAGATCGGGGTGTTACATTCTCCCCTCCTTTAATAAATTGCATCCTCGCAATTTGAAATTTTTCTTTGTAAATAAAAGGTTGAAAAGAGAAAATACCTTTGTGGAAAACCCACATCGGAAATAAGATTAATAAAATTTAGCCTTAATAAGAGGTAAAGGGAAATGAAAAAGTCACCACCCAATTATGATCTCGATTAGGAGAACATTGGTGGCAATTAGAGACATATAATTGGAGGAAAAACGAAAATATTTGTAGGGAGTGATTGAGGTCATCAATCACAATCAACTGTCATATTGAGGGCCTCAAAGCCTTCAATCTATGTTGATTTAAAATATCATCAGTTCAACAAGACATAAGGTATTAGGATAACACATTTTTTTGTTTTAATATCCCTTTACTAAAGTTTAAGAATTAATTTATTCATTGAATAAGCGATAGGTATATATATATTTATGCTTGACAATTAGAGTTTCAACCTTCAACTCATCTTTCACTCAAAAAGATAATAGAACTCAAAAATATTATACTTATCTTAATTGTATAAGGTTCAAAATGTTAACACATACCATTTAGATTAGTAAAATTATTTTGTAATAACCAGGGACTTCCTGTAGGCTAGTGGTAGGAAATAAAGGCCTGTCGCACTATGGTTGTGGGTTCGATTCCTGCAGCTTTGTCCGACGTGACGGGTTATGCCCCACCCTGTAGGTTGTCCTTTTACTAAAACTATAGTATTATAATATTCCAAAAATAATCTTCATAAATTTTTTAACCTTAAACAATACTATCCAAAGATCAACTTAATCCACTCTAACCTTTATAGTTATCTAAAATACCTCTGTCCAGACTTTCTCTAAAAGGTCTCTTAATTCCAAAATCAATTTATCAGATTCCCCAAACAAAGTAAAGTTTCTATTATTGTCACATACTAAAAATATAATTACCTTCATCATATTAAAACCTTACTGAAATCAACAAGTACTACAGTACAATCCTTATATATATATCACATTATTCTAATAACCAGAATATAATCCATGAATCCAAAATCACCAATACATTAGGTATTCTGCTTCAACTGTAGTAACAGCATAAGATTGTCCTTGATCCCTTGGCCTTTTCTAAGGTAAGTTTCCCTGACGCTTAGGACATTCATTTTCATAATGCCCCATTTCCCTACAATTGTAGCATTCAACATTGATAGCCTCTTTCTTTCCCTTGCAATCGCGCGCCTGGTGACCTTTTTCCCCACATTTATAACAAACTCTCATTCCTTTTAGGCAAGTACCAGGGTGATTCTTCCCACAATTATCACATAATGGAAAATCCTTCTTTCCCGTTTTCCATTTATCTGTCTCTTGTTCCACCGTTCTCTTCTTCTCTTGCTTTACTTTGTTGTCATAAGACTTAGAGAATTCATTTTCTGTCTTGATAGAACACGAGACAATATCTCCATATGATGAGAAGGTTTGTGAGACTAATGCTCGATGGAGAAATGGTTTTAACCCATCAAAGAAAGGATCAATCTTACTTCTTGGGTTACGTATATAATCTTCAGCATGCCTCGCTAACCTTGTAAAGTTGGCCTCATACTTTGCGACATTCTCATCCTCCGTTTGTCTCAGACTCAAAAATTGTCTTTCCATATCTGCTCGATGGTCACGAGGATAGTATTTTTCTAGGAAAAGCTCTTTGAACTCCCTCCATTCCATATTCGATACGTCATCATCTTCCTTTGTGTTTTGAATCAGCGACCACCACTGATCGGCATCTCCAGTGAGGCGGTAAACTGCCATGACAACCTTCTCCCTTTCGCTACTCCCCAAGGCATGGAATATTTTCTCTAAGGAGTTTATCCATTGCTCAGCTACTAATGGATTTGTACCCCCATTAAATGTTGGTGGTTGTTGCCTCATGAAGCGGTCTAACATTGATCCTCCATGTTGTGGATCAGGGTGATCCATACGAGTAAGGTTATTATTCATAACTTGAGTGAGTTGTCCCAGTATGGTAATAATTTGACCAGCACCAGTTGTATCTCCAGATCCACAATAATTATCTTGAGCAGGAGGGAAATCCCTACACGGAGTGCGTGCATTGATACGGTTTCCATTCCTTCCACTAGGCGCCATTTCTATACAATGGCATAAACTAGATTAGTTTATGAATCAAAATACATAATTCCATACTTATAAAATACTTAACATAAATTGAACTATTTATGGATATAATCCATAATCATAAAAATGTTTTCTTTGAGGAAGTATATACTCATAACCCTTCATAGTGGTTTCTAAAGAAAACGAGAATTATCCTAAGCATATCCCCCGGGAGTGTCGTAACCAAGAGTGCAGCAAGGCCCGTTGTCGTGCACCAGTTCCCGTTCGAGTCTAGCTCAAAGCAGTGTTTTTGGGTTTTACCCCTAGGTACATCTGTGCCAGAGCCGCCTCTACCTGATCGTATCCAGACAGGGATGTATTGCTCGGAAAACTCATAACATTCTATAATACCAAAATTCTAGGAAGTTCTTCTATACTCATCCTCAAAGTTCATCTTAGGTCTACATGCTCTAATCAGAGTTTGTCTAAATCTAGCTTCCAAGGTTTGTACTAAACTACCTCTGATACCAACTGTAACGCCCCGACCCCAGCTACCCAGAGTCGGTGCATTACTTCGTAACATTGGCATGATCACAAAAGATCAAGTCTCGAAAGACCGATTAGTTTAGTAGCCTTGGAAACACTAGATACATTCTTAAACATTACATTACATCATAAAAATTAAAAACTACAATAACATGGTCTCCCTAGTCCACACTCATATCCTCACTGACTATTCTTGCAAGTCAGTCATAATACACTTCTTCACATCCTGGGAAAAATAAAACATTGAAAGGGGTGAGCTCAAATGCTCCGTAAGGATAACAATATAGCGGAAACTTTCATAAGAAAACATAAGCATTTAAGGCAATGTATAACTAAAACAAAATCCTTATTGAACTTGAACTTCAGCATAATATGGCAAAAGTAAAATAAAATAATGCCATTAATTACTCACATGGATATTCTACTAGACGAATAATCACATGAAATATCAATAACCACGTTCATAATGAGGGAATGTATAATGCCAGACATTCTGAAACATTTTGTCAAGGCCTCAGCCAAGATGTCTAAAATGATTAAGGCCTCGGCCAAAACCATAAATCAAATTGGGAAAGGGCCTCGGCCAATTCCAGGTCTAGTTGTCTCATGAGACCTACCGATGCATCGAGGAGCTATAGCGGGCTCCACCCGTCACTTATTAAGTCCAATACATTCCTCATATGAATAGGTTTAAACATAACATAAATATTCATATTAGAACTAGCATACAAAATGTCAACAATTTCCCCATAAACTATGGATGGTATAAAAATAACACATCCACAGTCAAATATTTCACAAAATGCTCAATGGAAGTTTTGTATCATAAATCAATTTCAATTAAACTTAAAACCCATCAAAGGATGTTGACATGGATGAAATCAAAGCTATTTGAGAGAAATATCTCTCTTTTTTGAAATCATTTAAAAGTAACATAATTATAAAATAATACATTTACTTTGAAAATATTCTTATAAGCTTGTAAGGGAAGCTTCGACGAAGTTATAATGGCGGAAAATAGCCGCACCCGCCGTATAAGTTAAAAAAACATTCTTACCTTAAATTTGTCAAAAAGGTCAAAAAGTACATTGTTTGGAAAATGACGGTAAGATTCCTTTCAAAAACGTATAAGGGTATAAATGACTTTAACCCATTTTCCATTTAATAGTAAAAATGTTTTGAAAGACATTTTTAAGAAACATGGATGTGGATGATAACGAGGTCCCAGTAGATAATTATGTATAAACAACCTTGGATAATGAAGAGGTTGTGAAGTAAACCCTTACAAAGATCATTTTCTAAATAAAATAGATCTATTATGTGTATTCACTATAATTACACATAAAGAAAGTACAACTACAAGATAGGACATAATAATATCATGACGTAATTTGAAAGTAGGAGATTAACCCAAAGAATGGAAGTTGGGTTAAGGAATTCCCTTACCTCGTGTCCGACTTCACTCAACCGTTCTTTAACCTCCTGAATAATAAACTAGAGTTAATATCTACCTTATTAAGAACCATTTTCAATTTCATTATCCTTTTTATATCACTTATTACAATGTTATGAACATTATGTAATTATTTAAGTTAATAACGGTCGGTTTGTCGATCTTTGGTACTTGAGTCAACAATAAACTTCTTATAATTACAAGTTGTTCATGTGGTGAAATATCCATTATATCCAGAATTATATTCATGATGTAGTTATCATATATATCATATATGTCCAGTATATACATTCATTCATAATATTACGTAACATTTAGAGGTAAGAAATGAAATGCACCGTTCATGGAGACGGTAAGCCGTACGTACGCATGAACGCTACTTTCATTTCTATTTTGTATTTAATGGAATGAAATCATAATGATATAAATGTATAATATAATTCCAGTATAATATAGAATATAATACCATTTACTCCATCCTTTATACATCCCACATATGGTATTAACGATTCAAATCACATTGAGGGGGCGGTAATCCGCACTTCCTAAAATGAAAATATCGCGTTTACCCATAATGGAAATCATAAAGGTATGCCATAAATGAAAAATACAGAAGCTTAAGTAAAACATAAACATATTATATATCATATATAAATATAGTGACATCTTAATGGCCACCTTTGAATGTGTTATATGAGTGTTGAACAATCATCGTTTCATGAGGCAGAAATTCGTCATCCACAGAAACAGTATGTTCTTTAACCATTAGATGTAGGTGTGTGTAAGTGTAGCTCGAATCCTTATTATAAAAACATCCTAGTATATTTAGGATACTTTTTTTGTTACAAAATAAAGGAATAAAAAGAGTTTAAGGGGTTGGAGAAGCAAAATAAAACAAAACAACATTAGAGAAGACATTACCTTAAAATCGGGTAACTCTTTTTGATTTGAGCCAAAGGCTTCTTTGGAAATAATTCTGCCCAAAGTGAGGATTCTAGGAGTAAGAGAGGAAAGTGGAGAGAGTATTTTGGTAGAGGTTGGCCGAGCCAAATGGCTTGTAAGGTGTGAATGAGGTGGTAGAGGTGGGGGCCTTTTATAAGAGGAGAGGAGGGGCACTCTTGGAAAGTAAGTAAATTTTACATTATTATACAATGCTTTTCGGATTCTAAAGGTCCCACACTTATATAATTTGAGGCTAAGGTGATAAGGGTTCGAAATATACCCATACAATAGTCTTTGGACAAGTTTAAGCCTTGTATTTTACATTATATTTTCATTTTATTAAAATCGTTAAATAATGAGGTCATCACTGCATCATCATGATGTCATAAATAATTTAATTTATTTAATGTCTAAAAATTATAAAAAAATACTATGATGTAGTAAATATTTTTATCTTTCCAATGACTATTTATAGTCAAAAATATGACTTGTATAACCCCATGTAAAAATTGTTTTAGTAAAATATTTCATGTTTGTGTCATTTTTTACTTTAACATTAAATAAAAGGTATTTATGTCATTTTCCAACTAAAGTGGCTCCATGGGGTCCCCAAGTTGACCCATGGATTTTCTTGGTCGTCCATGGCACATCCAATGAGGTTAGGACATGTTTCAAGCTCATCTCATATTATTAAAACATTATTTTTACCTTATACTACACTAATTACCTCTAATCCCGATTAAGAACTTAAAAGTTACTATTCACCAAAAATTATTTTAATCTCATTGAACCACATTTTACTTCTTAATGACAACCATGTATGTCGGATTTTTGAAAATCAAACCACAGAAGTGGTAATATTTCATTTAAACGAAAAATCAGTTATTTAACTACCACGTAGTGGTTTCACTATTCATCAAAAATTGAAGTTTTTCAAAACAATGCCAAAATTTCACCCTAAGCTATAATTGATATTCCGAATTAAAAAATGATGTCTATTTTACAAAATTCCAAACATTTAAGTTTCATTAATTAATTTTATAATTAATTCCCGTTGTCACAACAAATAGCGTGTTTTTAAGAAACAATTTATATCAAAAGATTGGCAATTGTTTATGTCCAATTTCAATGTTAAATTGATTCTAATGACCACCATTGGATAAAATGGTAAAAATATATTCTAATTATACTTTAAAACCACTAAATAGTATAACTTATCACTATAAATTATTTTTATTAAAAAAGTTGTTTTAAGTATTTTTCACTATTCATAAAAATTTTGAAGTTCTCAGAAAATTACAAAAAATTCAACATAGGCAAATTTCAATATTAGGAATACAAAAATGAAGTCCATTTTGAAATATAAAATTTCTATAAATTTAAAAAGTGGTTATTACTATTCATAACGGCTACTTTGATTAGTTGCGGTGTGTTAGAACTCGAAGTTGCGTACAATGCAAGATATTGTATTATTGAATGAGAAGTGTATCATGGAAGCTCGGGGTGTTACATTACCTGTACTTCTTTCAAGAAAATATTCATTCAGTGGGTTTACTCTGATAAATTATGTGTAGAGAAGAACTAGAAGTTTATAAGCTTGGATAAAGGGGGGTTTATTGTTCTAGAGTATTCCACCTATTTTTCTAAGCTAGTGCATCTAGAAATAGATATTATCACTAATGAGTACCTAAAGGCTTGAAATTTTGAGTTGGGATTGAGGATTGATATTCAGTTGATGTTAATTCTCATGTGCATTCCAACATTCATGGAATTAGATGACTTTTAGGTGGAGTAGGAATTCTTAATGCTCAATCTTGGCATATTTGACTTTATTATTGGCGTGGATTGGATGATCAGTGTTAAGGTACAGATAAACTATTATCATCATTGATTTTAGTTTGTATCTTTTGATGGGGTCACTCATGTTTTTCAGGGTGAGTGGGACTCTAGATCAGGAAGTATGGTGCATGTTTTTCCTTATGTTGGGGTAATATCATTTTTTTATCACATTTTTTTCTTGAGGATGTTGACCCTTGTTTGGTAAGTCAGCTAACTTTAGTAGTGTGTGTATACCCTGAGGTATTTCTATATGATTTTTATGGTTTATCACCCTAGAGAAAGGTTGAGTTTAATATAGACCTACTACCTGGTATAATTCACATTTATATGACATCTTATTATATAGAACCTACTGAGTTGGTGGAACTTAAGTTCCAAATTTTGGATCTTGAGGATAAGGGATTTATTCACCCTATCATGTCACTGTGGGCTTCACCTATCCTCTTTGATAAAAAGGCTGACAAGAGTCTCAAACATTGTGTGTATTATTAGAAGTTAAATCAGGTGACCATTAAGAACAAATATCCCTTACCCATGATTGAGTATCTATTTAATCAGCTTAAAGGGGCTCATTTGTTTTCAAAGATAGACCTGCAGTCAGGGTACCACTAGTTTAGAGTTTGAGAAGAGGATATACCTAAGAAATGATTTAGGAGCCGATATGGGAATTTTGAGTTTTTGGTTATTCCATTTGGACTGACTAATTCTCCTGCTGTGTTTATGGAATTGATGAATCATATATTTCATCAGTTCTTGGACTCTTTTTTTATATTGTTCATGTAAGATATTTGGTTTACTCTATATCAGTGGAGGAGCACATGGACCATATATATATCATTCTTAGAACTTTGAGGGAACATCATCTGTATGGTAATATTTCCAAATATGAGTTTTGGATTAAAGAATTAAAGTTTTATGGGTATGTTATATCTGATAGGGGTGTCTCATTGGATCCTAAAAAGGTACAAGCAGTTATTTCCTAAGAGAAGACGAGAATTTTTTTTGAGATCTGAATATTCCTGGGGTTGGCTGGTTATTACAAGTGGCTTGTTCGGGACTTTTCTAAGCTTGAATCTCTGATGATAGCTTTAACCCATAAGGGTTTAAAGTTTGAGTGGAATGACAAGTGTCAAATATCTTTTGAGGAACTAAAGGTGAAATTTAATTGAACTCCAGTTTTGATTCTTTTAGGATCAGGTTCAGTTTATGATGTTTTCTATGATGCTTTTGGTACAGGTTTGGTATATGTTTTAATACAAGGGAGATAGGTGGTAGCCTGTGTGTTGGGAAAAAATACCTCAAGGTAACTTTGCAGTTTTTTTGGGTTGATTGTGTTTGTTGACAAAGCAGGTTTTCATGGATATTTTTCAAGTTCCCAAGAAGTTGTTGACAATCCTTGTTGATAAAGAATTATGACAAAGGAAAGGACAATCTGGAGGCGGTACAAAAGAGCAGTACAAGGTGACACCGTTTCCCAGTGTTTTCCAAATTTTTGGGGTCCAAAATTTGGAGTTTGGTGAGCATCGCGAAAAGTGGATTTCCATGAAGATCATAATTTAATATGGAAAAGACATTAATTTCACGAAGATAGGATGCATGGTTTGGATTTCGCGAAGACCAGAAAAATGGAGGCGGTGATGCTTCGCGATTACGTCAAAAGCTTCGCGAACGTCAGAGTTGAAGCGCATCGCAGCGGTGAAGGGCTTTGCGAGGGAGCTTCGCGGCGAAGGCGCGAAGGAATGTTGACGGTAATGCTCCGCGATTACGACGAGCTCCATGAACGGAAAATTTCCATGGTGCTTCGCAATTTGGACAGAATTCCGGCGGAAACTTTGGAGCTTCGCGATTAGAAATGACGTGGCGTTGACTTCGCACGGAAGGGTCGAGGGTCGGTGGAATCACCTATAAATAGAGGTCGACCCCCTCGAGAGAAGAAGAGAGAATTTTCAGAGAAGATCATTCGCTCTCGATTTGCGAAGGTGGTTCGCGGAGCCAGTGTGCTTCGTGAAAGAGGTACTTCACGGCGGCTATTGTAGCTCCGCGAAACCTGCGAGCTCCGCGTTGGCTTAGTAAGCTTCGCGAGGGATGTTGCTTTGCGATGGCTTGAGCTTCGCGAGAGTGCTTCACGAAAGTGCTTCGCGAAAATTCAGGAGCTTCGCGAAGGCTTGTTTGATCTTCGCGAAATTGGGAGCTTCGTGAAGTAGGGTGCTTTGCGAAGGTACTTTCCAAAGGTAGTTGTCCAGTGGTCAGAGGCAAAGTGATATTCATCAGTGGATGAAATTTGGACTTCAATAGAGCATCTATCAACAGTTGATGATGCATTATTTCATGCAAATGAAGAGACCTACAGGTCTATAAACTGTGAGTGGATTTTCTTCTAGAGCAGTGATCTTAGGAAGAGAAAGAAGGTGATCCTCTCCACCGGCAGTGAGCCAGAGAGAGAGAAACAGGGAGTGACCCTTGGGAAAGTAGTGAGCTGACCCTAAACTTTGTAAAGGCAGTGAGCCTGGGCATAGAAGTGATCTAGCCTGAACATTGTAATCCATAGCTAGTGGAGTTTAGTGGAATTGGTACGACCGGAAACTTGTCGGCGTATGCTCCTTGGACGTAGCCCTTTACGGTGAACCAAGTAAAATTGGTGTGTCCTGTGCATGCTTTACTTTCTGTCTACTTTGTGCAACAGGAAAGAGAGAGAAGAGTGTTTTTCTTAACAGCGAAACAAGATCAGAACGGGCGTTAATTTTAAATTTGTCATACCCTGATTCACCCCCCCTCTCAGGGTATTCATCCTTGTGGACCTAACACTATGGCACTCAAAAATTATACCCTCATTAGAAAAACTACCCTACCCATGATATTTAGTTGGTAGTGGTTATGTATGCACTTAAAATGTGGTTTCACTTCCTCTTTAGAGAAAAGTTTATGGTATATTATTATCATAAAATACTAAGGTGTATTTTCACTCATAGGGATTTATACTTACACCAAAGATGATGGGTGGTGTATCGCTATACTTTTGATTTTGATATTTCTTATACTCCTATAAAGTGAAATGTGGTTTCTTATGCATTGAGTAGAAAATTACCAACATAAGAAGTTAAGGAATCAGTGGAGGAGTGGTCTTTAATGAGTTTGTTTGTGGATATGAGATTGGGAATGAAATATTCTAGTGGGTAGCTATATCAGGATTTGATGAGAGTTGACTCATCATTTTATGAGTAGGTTTGGCTTGAGCAGATGTATGACCTCGAGTTACAGTAAAATTATTTATGGTGGGGGGACCTTAGGTGTGTGTTATCGGTATCCTAGGGGGGATTTATGCTTCCATATCAGGTTAGTTTTTCCAATTTCCTTGAGGTATGAGTTAATGGACAGTGGACACCATTATTGTTGGTTTGTACACACAGGTACTACCAAGATATATCATGATTTGGGATGTTAGTATTGGAGGTCGGGGATGAGACGGTTGATTGTGGATTTTGTATCGCGGTGTCTTACTTGTTATATAATTAAGGTGGAACACTAGAGGCCTACTAGTTTATTTCATCCCTTACCCATTCTAGTATGAAAATGGGATGATATTTCCATGGATTTTTCCGTTGCTTTACCACATACTCCTAGTGGGAAGGATGCGGTTTGGGTGATCATTGATTGAATCACAAAATCAACACATTTCCTACCTATCAAAGAGATGACGAAGGTGGAATAACTTGGGGACTTGTATGTCTGAGAGATCACTACTACAAAACTGGCCTTTAATAGTGCTAGCATTTATCAGAACTAGAAAAATGCAATGAGAAAGTACATCATTATCAGCGCTAAAATGAGCACTGGTGAAGGGGGCCTTTATCAGTGCTAAATAAAAGCACTGATAAAGGGTACCCTTTATCAGCGCATTTTATTTAGCACTGATAAAAGTTCACCTTAATCGATGCTTTATTTTAGCACTGATAAAGGTTACACTTTATTAGTACTTTATTTTTAGCGATGATAAAAGTTACCCATTATGAGCGCTAACAATAAAGCGCTGATAAATATCAACCTTTATCAGTGCTTTATTAGCACTAATAAAGGTTCAGAAAATAAAATTAAAATAATTAACAATTTCATTAATTAAATAATTATTGTTAAAAATGAATAAACATGTATATAAATTTTAAAAATTATTAAATAATATATATTAAATATATAGATATGTAAAATGAATAAAATGAAATAATTAAACAAATAAAAATTTAAAATGATTAAATTAAGAAAAAATATTAAACATTTTATTAATTAAATAATTATTGATAAAAATGAATAAATTTAATATATATATATATATATATTATAAATATTGATAAATATTATATATTAAATGTAGATATATAAATGAATATATAATTAAACAAAAAAAATAAAAATGAATAAATTACAAAATTATTTAAAAAATTATTAATGAAAGAATTATTAATAAAAATGAATAATTATTATATATATATATATATTATAAATATTAATAAATAATATATATTAAATATAAATATATTTAAAATGAATAAAATGTTAATTAAAAACATTTTAATGTCTTGTTAATTTTTAATATTGTTTGATTTTTTAATTTAACAAATGTCAAACATCATGTGTTACATTGATTGTATATACATATATATATATATATATAACTAATGCAGTTTATATGAAAACGCACACACAAATATATTTACGCAATATATAGAAACTCATACACCAAATATTTATGCAATTTATTCAAATTTCATTGTAATTTAGAATTTCATTGTTAACGTGATACATTTAATATATTATGTTTTTAATCGGACAATTTTATTTATTTATTTTTAATACTATTATAGTTAAGGCATTAATTTTTAATATTTTTTTATTTTTTATTTTATTTTTGAATTTAACCATTTTCTATTATTTATTTTTATTTATTTATTTATTTATTTATTTATTATTTTTAATATTTTCAATATGTATTCATATTTACTTATATATATATATATATTTATTTATATATATCCATATTTTTTAATAATTTATATTTAATTAATAAAACATATCCATTTTTTCAATATTTTCAAAGTGCACTCATTTTGAATTATCCAATTTTACTCATTTTTAAAATGCATGTATTTGAGATTATATATCCACTAATAATGTTAAAAATATATTTGTAAATAAATATTTATAAATAAATATATTTATAAATGTTTAATTAATATATTTATATATTTATAATTATTATAAATAAATAATTATTATTTTTTAAATAAGTATTTATATTATTATAAAATTTTAATAAATTTATTTAAATAAATCCTTTATCAGTGCTAAAATTTTAGCGCTGATAAAGATGGTTTTTATCATTACTTTTTGAGCGTTGATAAATCTCGAGATTTATTAGCATTTTTTAGCACTAATAAGGATCACTTTTATCAGTTATTATCAATTTAACACTGATAAAAGGGATCTTTATCAGCACTTTTCTAAAAGTGCTATTAAAAGTGTTCCTAATCTATTTAAAAGAACTCTAATTGGTACTCACTCATCATGATTCTGAAGCTCTCGCGAAACTCCTCTGCTACTGGCATGACTCCACTATGATCCATTGGATGAATCAAAGATAAAATCACATGTATGTTATTTACTAATTTTTCTATATCATTGTTTGATCTTTTGGGTTCTACATTTTGTGTTTTGTGCTGTTATTAACCTTGATAAACCCTATATCATCTCCTCACCGCTATCGGTGTGACTCCTCTATGCATTTTAATGTCTTGTTGAAAAGACAAATATCTGTTGTTTAACTTCATCCAACTAGGATGAGAGATGTTGTGCAATTTAACTTCCTAGTGGAAGGATGAATTTGTGTAGATTAATGTCATGCAACCAAGATGATAGATGCTATGAAGTTTAACATCTTTCTTCTAGAATGAATTTTTGTAGTTTAACATCCTATGACCAGGATGAGATACAGTGTGTAGTTTAATGCCTTGATGCTAGGATGAATTTTTGTAGTTTAACATCATGAAAACAGGATGAGAGACACTATGCAGTTTAACGTCTTTCTTCTAGGATGAATTTGTGCAGTTTAACATCATGGAAGCATAAAGAGAGATGATTTATGACCACTATGAAAATTATTTCATGAGAAATATTTTATTAGTGTGGGTTTTGACAAGTTCCTAATTCATTATGGCCAATGTTCATGCTCTATTTTGTGGATCATCTTGTCTTGGTTTTCCAAAATGGTTTCTGGAAAGGGGAAAATGATTTATGGAATTGGCTTTGCTTTAAAAATGGGTGTTATTATGCTGTCAAAAGTGGCCTTAGAAGAAGGTGGTTTGAAATTGAAAATGAAATAGTGGTTTTAGAAGAGTGGATTCTTATTTTGTTATGAAATTTGGCTTGTGAGACAGTTGTTTTGGCCTAAGATATTCCTTTCAGTTGTTCTTCAGATTGATTCTAAACCTAATTTTATGATTTTTGTGTTATTCAGAATATTCCACCCAGAAAAGTCCCCAAATTTTCTAGTGGGTCTCGCCCTGTTTTTGGCTCTCCTCAGTTGATTCCCATCTTCTATGGAAATTGAAGTTCGTTATAGGTAGTAAAGTGGTTTGAGTAAGTTGATCATGTCTTCAAAGTGTTTGGAATTCCCGAAACGGTTAGAGTTCATGTTTTTCAAGGTCTTCTTGGGGTCTATCTTTAAATGAATGGGAGTTTTTTTCCCACCAAATATTCAAGTTGGGGTGATGTGGGAATATTTTAAGTCCCTCTTTTTTCATTGGTTTATACCCGAGGAGGTGAAGATGAAGAAAAGGGAAGAGCTCATGAGTGTCCCTCAAGGTCAGCAGACAATGAAGGCTTATTTTCAACACTTCAAAGAGATGGTTTCCTTTTTTCCTAGAGGTGGTATCATAGGATCTATTAAAAGATTATCTTTTCATTTGGGGTCTTTATCCATAGAACAAGGAGTGAGTCCTCTTCTACAAGGATATCTATTTTTCGAAGTTGGTGGAGGAAGAGTTTTTGGATGAGTTGTTGTGAAAGAAGCATAAACACATTGGCTCAGTTTTTGTCTCCCGTGTTGGGGTGAAGATGTTCAGAGTTTCCTTATTTTTGTTTTGTGGTTGTTGTAAGTTCATCTTTCATTATAAAAGTTATATGAAATCATCCTTTCATTGTTCAAATGGTTTTGTTATTTTAAATGTGAACCTTTAAATGGTTATCCTTTCATGAATTAGTTCCCCTCTTTCTATTATGCTTGTTTGGAGATGTCTTTTTTTTTTGTAAATTTATCTTCGTGACTTATGTGTAGGTTCATTTATATTCTGTATTTTGATCATTTCTACTGCTATTTATACTGATGTAGTGTGTTGGAAGAATATTGATATCTATTTGGCTTCATTGATCAATGAATCCAAAACATAGATTGGTTGTACATCACTCAAAAGTTTAATAACAAAACTAAGGATTCTCTATGCACTTCACTATTGTTGGTTAACTATCACTAGCATAGCATCTGATCTGATCTTCCTGCCCAACATCCCCGTGATGCTCTCATCTCACACATGCTCACCACCATCTGTATCATATTACCATTCATCATTCACTTTTCCGTCTCTTACTGCACCCATTTACTATATGCATGCAACTTCATGCATCATGCATCTTTTCAAGTAGTAAATTAGTGAAAGAAGATAAGGAAAATTGAATGTTGAATAGTGATATGATAGAGATAGTGGTGAGCATGTGTGGGATGAGAGCATCATGGGGATACCGAGAAGGAAGTTCAAGTCAGATGTTATGCAAAGCGATAGTTAACCAACAATGGTGAAGTGCACAGAGAATCCTTAGTTTTGTTATTAGTTTATATTTGGAACAAATAAACCCTTTGTAAATATGTGAAGGTAATGTTATGATATATTTTCTCTATTTTACTGAAAAATTATATAATGAAATTTGGTTTAATTTTTATTTTTCCTTGTAGATTTCATTTATTTTAGAATATTTTTGTCCATGTGGAATTCCTTTTTAGGAAGAGAAATGACACTGTCTCTACTCAATCATAGAGGTAAAATTGATGTTTTCATAGTAAAATCATTTTCCATAGAATTAATGCATTGTTTCATATTTATATTTAATTTATTTATTTTTAGTATTACTTATGTAATAATTTTTTTCTTATACAGGTGGATTATTTTGTTCGAGTTGGGGTGATCTTTCTAACTTTTATACTTCTTCTCCCTCAAAACCTTTTCACCCTAGTAGTGTTGCATTTTTCACTTTATTTCAAGGTCTCTCCATTACCTTTATAGGAAGAGAAAATCCGCTACCTCTGCTCAATTCCAAAGGTAATCTTGATATTTTCACAGCAAAATCATTTTATATAGAATTAATGTATTATTTCATATTTATGTTTAATTTATTTGTTTTTTGTATTACTCATAATAATTGTTTTCTTATACATGTGGATTCTTTTTTCTGATTTGATGTGGTTTTTTTGAATATATTCATAGAGTATTGGTAATTCGACAAAAAAATTCAATAGAAATCATGGTAACATTGAAATTTAGGATTTTTTTTGAATCTATGTGATAATTTTTATTTATATAATTGTATAAACCAATGTTTGAAATGTTTATAATATAGTTTTTTTTTGAATTTGTGTTGTAAATTTCATTTCATTTAAATTATATATTGGGACTTGTTTTCTTATATCTGGTGTGTTTTTGGTGTGTTTTTGGTGCTTCTGGTGCTGCGGTGTGTTGTTACAGCACACTCTTGTGGTGTTGTAGTGTTCTGTTATAATACACTATAGTAAGACCTTTTATCATTTCTTTTAAAATCACTGATAAATAAAAATTTTATCAGTGCTTTTAAAAGTACTGATAAAGGACACATTTATCAGCACTTCTAAAAGTGGCGATAAAGGTATACTTTATCGGCACTTCTACATCACTAATAAAAAATTCCTTTATCAGTGCTTATAAAAGTGATGCTAAATAAAAGTTTTGATAAATGGTACCTTTACCACCACTTTTAAAAGCACTAATAAATGTACCATTTATCATTTATTTTGTTAACACTAATAAATTTCCCATTTATCATCACTTTTTTAGTACTGATAAAGTTCTTGGGATTTTAACATCGCTCACATTTTCAATGATTTTATAGAGCTAATAAAGGTCATCTCTAGCACTGTTAAAGTCCAGTTTTGTAGTAGTGGATTGTGAGACTTCATGGGGTTCCCTCTGTGATTGTTTCTAGCAGGAACCTGAGGTTTAAAACTAGGTTTTGGAAAGGTTTTCAGGAGGTGATAAGTTTCCATTTAAAATTTAGCACAACATATCATCCACATACGTATAGACAGATAGAGGGAGCCATCTAGGTTCTTGAGGATATGCTCTAAGATTGTGTGCTTGATTTTGTTGGTTCTTGGGGAAAAAATTTCCTTTATTTGAGTTTTCCTATAACAATATTTATCAATCCTTTATCAAAATGGTGACCTTAGAGGTTTTTTATGGGTGGCTATATAGATCTCACTTGTGCTGAGTAGAGTTGGGAGAGTGGTCCTTGGTGGGGCTGAGTCTTTTTCATGAGATGACAGAGGGGTTTTAGTTGATCTGAAATAGATTTTTCATGGAACAAAGTCATCAAAAATCTTATATGGACCATCATCATTGGACGCTAGAGTTTGAGTTTAGGTATCAAGTCTTTCTTAGAGTTTGAACTCCCTTAGAAAATAATCAGTTGGCTTCCTTACCTACTGAGTGTGTTGATTTTGTATAGGTGGATTCCCTTGACCTTTATTACTATAGGCCTCCTTGACTAGTTATTTCCCTTATTTCTATGATTAATAAAAAAATTCATACTTTGATAAAGATGTGTTTCATGTATCCCAACTAATGAGGTATCAACCGGATCCTTCCCATGTGATTTAATAAGAGGATGTTGATCTTGATCCTAATATCACTATGGTAGAGAAACTAGTTTAGATTATAGATCATTGAGAGAAGTTTATATGTGTTAAAACAATTCATTTGGTCTGGGTACTTTGGAAGTGCAGATGAGATATCCATGAGATGTGGGAGTGAGAATTATTGATTAGGCATTAGTGAACTTCACTTTTTTGAGTCTATGATCTTGAGTGATTTTTACAGACAAAAAGTGTTTTTGGTGGGGATATTGTAATACCTTGTTACCTTCCTTCATACGTGCCTTATCTTTTGTTTTTGGTTTCTTTTTTTTTTTCATTGAGGGATTCTCGGGAATAGAGATCATTTTCTAGGTAAATTGACCTAAAGTTTAGGGATATATTTTTTTTAGGATTAATGGATTCCAATTATAAATGTGTAAAAGTCTATGTGGGGTTATCCCTGATCTCAAAGAACACTGATGTTGGTTTGGGATTTTGTGTAGAATCCAGACTATTTTCTATATGTTGGATGATTTCATGAAGTGAAAGGATTACACATCATATATTGGTTGTTGGGAATATATCATTAATTGGTTCAAGTCATGAAATATTTACACACTAAGAACCAGGTTCACGTAGTTAAATGATCTAAATTAGGATTTTTAATCTGAGGGGACACATTTTTTCGCATCTTTTTTTAATTAAGAAATTCATGTCACAAAATGGTGTCACATTGTGAATTTTTACGGGTTTCAGTTTTAAATGCACTACATGTTTTATTTGTGTTTCATTAAAACATGTCCTTCCCTATCAAGACCTAGGATATATTCTATGTAATTTTGGGGATCTTTTCTTCTTTCATATCATTCATTTAGTGATTGATAATCATGGTTTTTACGGTGCGTCTCTCTGGGTAAGTGGTCTATGCTTCTTCATTTACTTTGGTCGTAATGGTGGTGTTGGCTACTTTTTTGTTTTAGATTCATGATCAATTGGTATTTTCTATAAATCCTTTGCAGTTTATTTTAATTCCTTATATTTTAAAGGTCAAACTGTGGATTTTTTACCTCTATTGTTGAAAGTGGATGGGTTTCCATCATTCTTGAGGTTTGTGGATTTATAAAAGTGTTTTTAATACTTGAATTGTGGTATGTTCTTGTTGATTCCTTTGGTTGTTTCATTAGAATGGATTTTTTTTTGGTGAATAAGGGTTTTAATTAAATGTAATCATAGTTTTGGAAATTATTTTAAACAAACATAGCACATTGGGAACCTTGGGTGCATCAGGAAATAGACATAGGTGACCCTAGTGTGTGTGGCACCACTAGGGGTTACTTTTGTGATATCGAAATACCATGGCAGGACTTGATATCAGTTGGAACCAACTTATTCCTATTTTAGGCTTATTTTATGTCTGGTATGTATTACCATAGTCTAGAGCCCAAATGGTGTGCTTTTTCATTTATACATGGTTTATCACGATGGATATTTTCTCTCATGTTCAATTTACCTATTTTTTATACCTAATATATTCCTAGATTTAGTGAATATGGTATGAATTTATGGAAAACAAAGTAAATTTTTACAAATTTTTTTATTTATGAAAATTATTTATAAAATTGTTTTGTTTTAAAGATAGAAGTTGTGTATTCTTGATATTAGATCTTGTATAGATTATTTGGTGGTATCCTACTAGGATCTGGGTTCACGCCCTACTTTTGACGTTGGGTGGTTTTTGACCTTCCTTTTTAGGACTTAGGGAAAGGTAAGGGCATGATGTAGCATGCCTTGTTCTCTTGTATTATGTTTTATACATTACATAATGGTTTAAAGGTGTTGGTATATCACATAGAGACTTTTTTTCTTTTATGATTCATACTTACTAGTTTACCCTATTTGGATTGGTTTGTATGGATTTGGTTTTATTTATTTCTTCTATATTATACTCTGGTTGTATGTATTATTTTGGTTATATTCGAGACTTTTTTTATCTTTTTTATACCTCACTATGTGATGGTCAGCTCTGGTGGATGGTTCAGTTGACCTGGGTTGGTTCATTACAATAACACACAATCATCATATTTAAAAGGTTTTACTTGAATCTATCTAACCTAATTCTCTAAGTATAATACAATAGTTCCCTTTTTCATTTATGATGGTATAACCTCATCTCAACCTTCTTCCTATACACCACACACATATTGGTATCTTCATCCTTATAGCAGCAAACACACTTATTGAAAACAAATAAAATCTTATGCATGGGTACTTCAGTATGAACATGCATAAAGAAGAGAATAAAAATAATAAATAAGGTGAATGGAAACAACGTACCTTGATAATTCCACTTAAAAATATTAAAAATGATCAAGAATAGATGCAGACCATGGGGAATCAAAGGAGAGGGTGAAACTCTCCATAGGATATGGAAAAATTGGGTAAGGAATTGGGGGTTATGTAATTGTTATAGGACAACCCCTATACCGATGATTTTAAAAACCCATTGGTATGGGGTGGAATATGTATGGTTTATAGGGGTCCATAAGGGTTAGGTAATATATTTAAGGGCTAGGGGACATATATAAGGGTCAAGTGGGTATGTAAGGGTTAGGGGGATACATAAGGGTTAGGGGCTATATAAGGGTTGGTGGGATATGTAAGTGTTGGGGGAGATATGTAAGGGTCAAGGGCCTTATACCAATGGTTTCATGTAATTTTTAGTATGGGGTTAACCTATACCAATGGTTTTTTCAAACCATTGGTATAAGGATAACCTACACCAATATTTTTCAAACCATTAGTATAGTCTTGTTGGTGTAGAAAAAATTTCCAGTAGTTCCACAAATAGCCAGCCCCAACTTTACTAGAAAAGCCATAAGACTCTAGGATAGTGAGAAATTTGACTCAAATTCTATCTTCTCAAGGATAATTTACTCAATAGAGATCTCAATTCCATAGTAATTTTAATACTTAATATTTAAAAATGATAATTAGCCTTTAAATTTAAGCTCATAGCTTAATACATGCCATGGTTAAGGTAGAAGAATACTAAATCGATTACCATACCTAGAATGTTACCCTTTATATGCATGTGTGAAAATTTATAGAGGTAGTTTAGATATTTAAATTAAATCATACACATATTCATAACATAAAAACTATATCTATGAATAAGGAATAATATAAATAAATGAAAAATTTATAAATTTATACATGAGATAAACATTTATAAACAACTCGTAAGTAAAGAGATTATAAAAACTTTTCTTTATGGACACTCTATAATTTTTAAAAATATAACAATTTTATAATTATCACTAATATGAACTACTTTATAATATTCTTTTATATGTAATTCTTAAATATATGATAATAAATGAAATATAAACATTTTATATTTCAATACTTATTATGTAAATAATTTATATAATTTAAATATTGCATATTTAATATTATGTAAACCTTGATCACATCAATTTATTAGCCAGTGATCATGTACCCAAGTGTTACAAGCACCTATTTAGAAGCCTCATGGTTGGGGGTTCAACTCTCAGTGGAAACAATTATTTTAGCAGTACAATAGCAGTACTGAAGTAGTCATGTATACTATTAATCAGTGGGATTTCAAGACATTTATTGGCCCTCTTGTACATTGGGCCTCTAGGTCATATATGAAAGGCCTATGGTATATCAATTGAAGTTATAAAAGTGACATGATGGGACTAGGAAAATGAATAAATTCATTTGAAAGGTGGTACAACATGGTGGAATGCAGGTGTTGCTGAGTGAGCGACCTAAAAATAGGTATGGTTGTGATGAAACTCATAATGCACCCATCCATACTCATACCAATGTTGTATAGATGGGTTCCCTACCACAAGACTGTCTGTATAGTGTAATCAGTTAGATAATGTGGAACATCAGGTTAACGGTGCATCAAGGGGCCACATAGGAATCATCAGGTGGGAGACTCAAAATAGATATGGGTGTATTGGCACATATAATATGGGCCTCCCCCACACACTAATGTGGGATGTAGTGGTTACCTTCCATGGTTTGTTAGACTAGAAAAATGCAACAACTCATTAGGGGGGAAACACAACATCCTTGACTGGAATCATAGGTGCAATTAATATAGTAGTGGGGATGACATGACATTTGACTGGTTCTTTTTCATTATGCATTCTACCTCTTGGACCTTTGGTTAATCTCCTTCAAGGGACCTATGGGCAATATATATATATAAATGTGATTTTGGTCCATCGTGATATTGGGCCTTTGATCTATATAAAATTATAAGTCCTATGGTACACTGGTCCTTTAGGTCATGTAAGGTTTACCACTCAACCCTCTTAAAAGAGATATTTCTTTCATTAATAAAAAGGGGGATTTAAATCCAATATTTAAAAAAAATAGCAAAAATACTTTTGATATGGTTTAAATAATTTCTCAAAATATGGCCTTTTAATTTGAACAATTCAAATAAATTTTTATAAACAATTCATGATTCTAAATATAAACTCTTTTATATTTCATTTATAATTTATAAACATTTTATAAATTACTATCATAATTTATATATAAAAAATTATTGTATTTAAGTTATAAGTTAAGTAATATGCATTTAAAAGGGTATTTAATATTAAAATTTAATATTATGGGGTGATTATTTCATTAATGTTTCATAAACATTTAATTAATTAATTAGAAACACTTTATAATTAATTAAATTTTAAATACCTTTATAAATTAAATAAATATCCCAAAATACCTTTTTCTATAATTTAAAAAAAATTATAGATTATAAAAATCAGTTTATAATTGAATAATAAAGAATTAAAATTTTCAAGTATATCATATTTTATAATATATTTTTCATCATAAGCAGCGGTTACCCAAATGGTATAGGTGCTATTTATCATACTTTATGGTAGATAATGTGTGATACATGATAGAATATTATTTCTACATAAGATAAAATGAGTTTCATAGGATAGAATTGTTTATGATATGCATTCTATATAATATAAACCCTTATACACCTAGGGAATCATATTATATGATTGACATCATTATTTCTTTAGTAATATGATTCTCTATTTTACAAGCATGTCTCAACATTTTTATCTAATATGGTTCTTGACATATCGCACTCTAAAACACACTAAAACCAAAGGATTACATTTAAATTGATCAGGTGAAATGGAAGTGATTGGTCCCTTACCCAGTGATGTAAATTCATTAACTTCTTCGGATTTATCCTCAGAACTATATGAATAGAAACATCGGAAACCAAAATATTTTATATTAATATATAATTTATAATTAATTTATATAAATTAAGAATTACCTCACATTAGAATTATTTTTCCATTGATGAATCATATGAAAACTTCAGGTCATATCATCATTGTGTCAGAGGACTCTAGAGTAGAATCCCTCTAGTAGTGATCCACATGTGCACCACAAACCTCTAAACATCACTGCAAAAATCCTCAGGTGCTAGCATGGAAGATTTTAATGCTTTCATCATTCATTATTGATCGCCACAAGAATCTATTTGAGTTGGAAAGATTATTATTGTTGTCTCTAGATTCAAGAGTGTGGAGGAGGAGAATAGTTTTATATTCATATGAGCATTATAGAGAAGGAGATCTCTAGGGATTGAGAGGATTATCTCTAGAATTAATTATGCACAACCACAATTAGGGTTTAGAATGACTCGATTGGGTTTATATAGATCTAGGGTTAGATAATAAATAATTTTTTATAGTCCCTTTTCATTCTCTTAATCACCGATTAACCCCATGTCAAAATAATAATATTATTATTATTTACTTAACATGCGCTAAACCCATAGATAAATAAATATCATTTTTTGAATAAATAAATTAATATTTATTAAAATGATATTTAATATATCATTTTCACCAAACCATTGACTTGGTACATCTTTCCTTTTTGATATTTATGAATATTTGAATAATGGTTATTTATAAAATAAATATCACTTCATTATTTTCTGATAAATATATAAATATTATATTCACTAGAATATTAAATGGATACTTATTAAATATTCAACTTATATATATTCTCTTGAATAACTGGTGATTGAATATTTTCAATAAACTAAACATGAATAATTATTAAACCATGTATGAGAAAAATATTTATTCATCATGTTAAATTTATATATAATTTAATGAGGTTTTAGATACACTTACTATTAGATCCTCTAGGCCCCTTTCTCAATGGAATTAGGTTGAACCACCAAAAGTCCAAGTTTAGCATCTATAAACATGTCAAGGCACCCATATAGAAAGGTGTTATTTTCATAATTAAATGTAACCTCATAGAAATATATATTTTGTAATATAATCTATTTTCCTCAATATCTATAATTAAGAAAGTTTCATATTGGTGTCATCGACCTAGGGGCTTGATGTCTCTTTATTTGAATTTCTATAAATGAACTTGCTGATAGAACTCCATGGTCATGGTCTTAATCCAAAAATTAAATTCCTATAAAAGGTCCTAAGATGTTAAATATCGTTAAACAGTATGAGGGACTGGTCCTTCAATGACTTATTCATTAATTCAATATCAACTATAATGCACCCAATGTATCCAACCTCATCGTAAGAATATGTCATCACTATTTTCATCAGTACATAAAATTAAGTGACTCATTATGTAAATTAATAAAAATATTAAATTCTAAGGTCCATTACACATGTTTTTTTGATAGAAACATATAAATGTGGATTTCCTATTGATGGGTCAATTTCTCATAACCTCCTCTCTAGGAGATTTATAAGGGTGAACTTAATGAGAAGAAGTATTGATATCTTAGAAGACTCATTACCTTAATATCCTATATCATATATGTCCCACCAAAAAATATTGTCCATCCATAGAACATATAATTAATAATACCTTCATAACACTTCTAAGTTATTATCATGGAGGGGAGATCCTATGACCATTCAATGTGACATGTACCCTTAGGATATTACCACATAAAATGTCACATATAAGAAAAATCATGATATCATAATAACTTTATTAATATTAAAAACCATTAATAAATGTAATCATTAAGTAAATACAAGTTGGTTCTAGGGAACCAACTCCAATAGACTCTTACTTGCACTAGACCCAACTAATAACAACTTTTAGTCTACTAGATATCAAATGATGTTCAGGATTATACTAATATAAGGATTTATTCAAGGGGTTTTCTATGTTATCCTCCTTATAAAATCTTCTTAATATGGAGTCACCTATTTGGTAAATATCCCTCAAGAGACAATACTTCAAAAGTATGTGATTTTTATATTGACATGACCTTAACTCCTTTACAAGAGCCACCACAATAATATTATCACAATGAAATATGATAGGGATTTTACTGATATGAACCACATAATACTCTTGGAATAAGTTTCATATCCACATTTATTCCTTATATATATCATAAGTTTTAATATACTCATATTCTACTATGGAATAATCAACAATTGGCTTCTTTTAACCCTTCCAGCTCAAAACTCCTCCATTGAGTCTGAAAATATATCTTGAATTTGATTTTAGATCATTATAATATATATTGAAGTTATAATCTATGTATCCCCTAATGAATAGATCCACATATCCTCCATATACCAAGAACATATCCTTATTACACCTCAGATACTTAAGAATAACCTTAACAATAGTCTAATGATGTTCAATTTGATTTACTTGATATCTACCTATCATAATCAAATCCAGGGAAACATCAAGAAAGGAATATAATATGGAATACATGATTGATCCTATCATAGAAGTTTATGGTATCTTAATCATCATTTATATCTCCCTTTACCTCTCCCTCTTCCATTTTTTCTGAGAACACATTTTCTTGGAAAGATGTATACCATGTGACACTAGAACTAATCCCCTCTAGGATTTTTTTCATACTAAATCTCTTAATTATATGGTCAATATATATAACCTGACTTAGCCTAAGAAGTATCTTGGATATATCATGAATGATCTTGATCTCGAGGATATAGGAAACTTCACCCAAGTCCTTCACAAAGAAGAAATTTTATAACCAATCCCTGGTCGACTATAATATAGGTACATCGTTTCCGATAAGTAATATGTCATCGATATATACTATTAGAAAAATGACCACACTACCACTAAAACACTTGTAAATACATGAATAAGATTCATTATTTATGTAACCAAATTCTCTTATAGCTTTATCAAACTAGATATTTCATGACCTGAATGTTGAATTCAATCTATAAATGGATCTCTACAACTTGAATACCATATTGGAATTACATGGAGTCGCAAACCTTTCTGTTTGTATCATATAAACATCTTCTTGAAGTTTCTTATTAATAAAATATATTTTTACAACCATATTATAAATCTAATTGTCATGGAAATTTTTTATGGAAAGTATAATTCTGATGGATTTAATCATGGAAGTTAGAGAAAGGGTTTCATCGTAGTATATTCCTTGATGTTTTTTAAACACTTTAGCCTCTAGTTGTGCTTTATAGGTGCTCACTTTAACTTTAATTATAGTTTTCACTTGAATACCCATTTTCACTAATCAGGATTTATATTAATTGGAATATTTACCAGAACCTAAACTTGGTTATGATACATGGAATCCATCTCAGAATTCATGGCTTATTTCCCTCTTGTTTCTTCTAATATATCAACTACCTCCTTATAGGAAATTTGATCACTATTTTCAACCAATAATGAGTCATTGTATTCAATGACCATAAAACCATATCTTTCTATTTCTCTAATCTCTCTATTTATCCCACACACAAAAATTCTTGGGAATAACATCTTCTATAGATACCTACATAATGTGTTTCTATACAAACTCTTGTGTACCTTGAGCATAAACTCCATCGAAGTCAACCTTGATCCAGCTATCCCTTTTAAAGATGTACTCCCTCTCAATAAACATGGATTTTCTTACCACATTTAATTTTTTATCTAAAGGGTTTTATGGATAATATCTCATCATTTCCTTAGGATATCATATACAGATACACTTTATTCCCTAGGGCGCTATTTTATTTCTATAGTTGGCCTTAAAAAATACCTAAAAACCCCATACATGAGTATGTGACAACAACAATATTTTTCCATATATTAATTCATAAGGTATTACATTTTCTTACTTAATTACAAATTAGTTTAGTATATGTGTTGTAGAATATAATGCATATCCCCCAAAGGATAATGGAATATATGCTTGAATCATCATTGAAATCACAATGTCAAGAAAGGTACAATCCATCCTTTTTCTGAAACCATTACATAGTGGTGTATAAGGAGGAGTTAGTTGATATAGAATCCCAAAATCCCATAAAAAATTGATGAAATCATGGTTAATATACACACTACCTTGATCAAATTGAAGCTTCTTTTTATTTGTACCAAGTTGATTCTCTAATTAATTATTTAACTCTTTAAATTTATCAAAGGATTCAAACTTATACCTCATTAATTTATCACTAAAATTAATACTCAATCCATTGGTAAAAGTGAAGAAATTATAGTACCTAACTCTAACTTCTATTGGAAGAGGTCTGCAAAGATCAGTGTGTACCAATTCTAGAAGCTCTATGTATCTTTAACCCATACCACCAAAATGTGTTTTGGTCATTTTTCAATGAAAACAAGTTATAAATATATCATAGGGTTTTATTTAAAAATAATATAAATATACATATTGATATAGATTTTTCAACCATTTCTCCTTTACATGGCCAAGATAGTGATGCCTTAAGTGGGTGTTATTTGAGTTATGTGAACCTAATTCATTACCATTTGAAAAAACATATTTTTTATAATCTAATACATAAAGACCATTATTTAAATGTGTCATACCATAACATATGTTTTCTTTTTAAAAGAAGCATATTTTATTTCCAAATTTAAAATTAAAACCATTTGTAACTAAATATAATTCAAAAATTATGTTTCTAGGTAACACTGGGTATATAATAACAGTTCTTCAAAACCAAGATCATCCCTTTTGGAAAGAGAAGGTTATAGTCTCATATATCCAAGGTAGTAATTTTTTCTCTATTGGTGCCTCAAAGATCCACCTCTCTTATGGATATCTTTTGGAATCTACTTGGTTCTTGAATTTTGATACACATGTGAGTACCAAAAGTTATATATAATATCCAATTAGTAGATATAGAAATATTTCACTCGATAATAAATACACCTAAAGCTTCCTTGTGCTTCTTTAAATTAGTTTAGTTCTTCTTCCAGTGGATTGGATTTCCATATGCAAAACATATTTCTTATGATACCTTCACCTTCTTTTATATCTTCCCCTTCTTAGAAAGATGGTCTCTGGAACCTTATACTTTGAGTGATTCTTGGGGACCTTTACCTTGTTCTTCCTTTTATTTACCATCCAAACAGTAGTTTTTTCATGCCTCGTGTCCTTATCTACTTGGAAAATTAAGGTAAGTTGTTCTAATAGAGACTTATCGCTATTTCTCATATTATAATTACCAAAGAAACTATAGAATCTATAAATTAGTGAGGATAAGATGATATTAGTGTGCATATCATCTAGACACTTAAATCATAAGTTGTCTAAATGATATATATATCCAATCATCTTGAATACATGTGGTCCATCTAGCACTGACTCACCAAGTTTTCATATGAATAGTGCCTTGGAGATCCCATATCCCTCTTGTCTTACCTTCTCTTGATAAGGATCACAAAGGTGGGACAACATGCTATATGCATCCATCTCTTTATGTTTATTAGAGAGATCACTATACATGGATGATATCATGAAACATTGTACATATATCATATTATCTATATGTTTCATATAGAGAGATACTTCCTCCTCACTATCCTCCTTTCTAGGTGCTTTAGGAACATGGGTTTCCAACATGTATAATTTCTTCTCATGGTAGAGTAAAATATACAAGTTCATGTACCACTCCTATAAATTAAAGTTGGTTAGAATATTATCCTTACATAATATAGATCATGGTGAAAAATTTGAAGTTGTGTGGTTTGTAATTTCTATAATAAGAGTAAATTTTAGAACATTAACTAGATTATAAAATTATTAATAAATTTAAATTTATTAATATCCCACTATTTTATCTAAACCTAATAGTCCTCACCATTAGTTTTGGAATATCCTATCATGTGGATACTCTGGTGTCAAGGAACCATATACCCCTTCTTATAACCTAGATGGGTGACTAACAAACTATTTTAAGGTATTGTATAAGAGGTTCTTAACAACTACATTAACATGAAACTCCATGATCTATTGAGTGGACTCCCTAATCCTAAAATCATGGAATAGGATTTTCTAAACACCTTCCTAATAGTTTCACTAAGTCTCATAGATGTGATTAACCTGTAATGAAAACTAGTTTAATTCAACTAGAAACATAAGTTAAAAATTCCTTGAAAATTTAAATCACCCTAATGAAGGTTGGTTAAGAACTTTGAAATATGGTTTGATTTCAATCTAAGTAGTGAAAATCTATTCTAACTTAATATTTGATTTGGGGGATTTTTATCTTTATGTTTAAATTGACCATTTTATCAGATTAAATGCTCATTAATATTAAGTTTATTTTACTTAAGTGGTTACCTATGTATAGATAAAATTTATGCATGATTAAATTTTATTTTAATTCTATATTTCATGCTTGTTAATTCATTTATTTAATGTTAAAGCATCAATAAATAATTAACTATGTAGTCAAAGAAAATAAAATAAATTAATTGGTATGATCGTGAGATTTTATAATGGTTGGTTTATCTAGAGGATGATAAACAAACCCTTGAACCTAGAGAAATAACTCACGGAACCATGATTCGTTTTAGTTACAACAATCCATCTATGCTCATATATACCTCCTAGGTTAGTTTTACCTTTCTCCAAACTTGGACCACATTTACTAATTTGGGAGATTTATCCTTTACACGTGATTTTACTCACACGTAGGTGAGGAGGACTAATGGGGTGATTAAGGGGGTTTACATAAAATAACCCATAGACACTCAAGTTCTACATAGTATAGAGGAGGGTCTAATAAACATGTCATGATTTAAATTTAATAATAAAAAATGAAAAGAAACCAATTATAAAAATATGTTTGTATAAGTTCATGATCGTCCACACATGAAATGAATACACAAATTTAAACTAGTTAGCATTGATTTCAATTCAATATTTTAATTAAGATAAATATACTTGAATTGATTCAATTATTTAATTAGTTATTTTATCTTAATGTCTATCCGAACAGTCCTGGTGATCCCCATCATATGTGAAAGTATGAAAATTAATTATCTTCACCAATATTTTTAGATAATTATTTTGAATTAATTAATCATTTATTAAATATTAAAACATTTTTTACATAGTAATCACACTAGTTGGTATCCATATAATTTGGTTTTAATATTGTAATTAATTATTTTTTCATGTAATTTAATTATGTTGATTAGTGGGTGACTTTATGGAGTGTAATAAGAAGTTACACACCATGTATATATATTTATATGTGTTCATGATATACACATAGGGACTTGTCGTGGATCTCGACTATAGACAGTGATGGGGTACATGTCATGTATACAAGCTACACGACGTGTAACCTCCGTGTTGTCTGGAAATCAGTCCCACACATCATGTATTTAATACATGATGTGCATTTGATAGCACAAATTCCATGATATATGTTATCAAAATGAAAATACTACACAGTATGTATTCTAACCGCACATAATGCAGTCTGACAAGCTGTGTTCTAGTCAATTTGTTCATCACACGATATATAATTACACCCAATGTGTTATTTCCATTAGGTGATCCATGTATCCCATAGCCCATATTGATACAATGAACCTAATTACATTATGTGTACATTTCATTTACACATTGTGAAAAAGTTTCAAGTTTTCGGAGCCTTTGGAACCTCCTGATGGAATCTTCGGTCATTCTTTACCTGTTTATGATCATATGAAACTAAATAAAGCATGTTTAATTGTCAAAACATTTTAATTTTATTTTTAGATTAAATAAAAAATAAACCATAAATTAATAACTAACAAAAAAATTATATAATCTATCAATTATAAGTAATACATTATAAATTGGCATGTGACTACTTTGATACCACTTCAAGGTTCAAGGGTATAGTAGAAGGGGTCGATCCCATGCCTGATAATGGAAATTCATCAACTTCTTTGTATTTATTCAAATAACTAAATTAATGGAAACCCTAGAATCCATGATATAGGATCATAAAAAATAATTTATAATTAATTTATATAAATTAATAATTAACTCATATTGGAGTTCTTTCTTTATTGATGAATCGGATGACAACTTTAAGTCGCACTATAAGATAACATGTCCATACAGGTCTTAAATTTTAGGAGGAATTCGAATTATTTTCTAGATGAAGGGATGGATTTTGAAATAGTATTTTGAATTGAATTATAGGAGTTTGAACACCTAAAAAATGTGTTTTTAGACATGGAATGGGGTTCGGAGGGTGGTTCGGAGCAGTGGGAGAGCACCAAAGGAAGGTTAGGTGGTCGGGGCTATAGCCACCAGCTAACCGGTGGCCCTGTTGGTCTATAAGGTCCATCGGTTAGTCAGTGGCTTGGTATTGACTAGATAGTGGGGTGTTTGGGGTGATAATTTTACCCCCTAAGGTGTTTATAAGGGTCATACCCACTTATCCCTCTATTTTTTGTACACAATCCCTAGCCATCAAAACCTCCTTTTTCCCTTGGTTCTTATTCAATTTTGACCATCCTTGAGGAATTTTTATGGAGATTTAAGGTGAGTTATGAACTTTACTGACTTTCCCTTTCCTCCTTATCTTTTCATTCTTGATTTCAATCTTATCTCATTAGGGTTTTGATTCTTATTCTACTAGGGGATGTTGTAATACATCGAGCATCAAATGGATTTCATTCTTTTTATGATAAGGGTGTCTTGTAACACCATATGCATGTCGTTGCACAAATATTCAAGGAAGGTAAATCACATAATGAATTTTCCTAGGTTTTATTTTGTTTTTAATTAAATTAATTATTTAAATGATGTTTTTTATCGTTCTTTCACCTGAAATGGTGTTGGGATCATGTAATAGACCACCCGCATGCATATAGTTGTGGTTTGGGCACAAAAAGGCCACTCAATGGGTGTTTTGTTAGTTATTCCAAGTTGTATAAATTTATAATTATATAATAAATTATTAAATTAAATATTTTTTCTTATAATTAATTAATTGGGATATTATAACTTGTTCTAGATGCTCGGGTGATGGGTAAGGCTTGGATAAGGCATGGTTGAGGCCTGGAAGTACCTATCGGGATATGTTTGAAGTGGTAGTAAGCTCTTAATTAGGTAGTGGGTCTTGTTACTTACTCTATGGTGTTATGAATTTTGTTTATTTTGAATGTTATGTTTAGCCTAAACCCTGATGAAATTTTCCTATTTTAATTAAATAAGATTCCATTTTAAAATATGATAAATTGATTAGTTTAAAATGAATGCCTTGGATCAAGCAAAGTGATAAGTTCATTGGGGACCTGGTGCACTAGCTGATGTGTCGACCATCGATGGTCAAGACCTTGTTTATAAAAATATGACTTAAGAATCCTAAATCCCCATGAGAGGTGTAACGCGTATGGACTTAAATGGATGAATGCATTATCCTAAAATTTTATCCCTTAATCATCTCCTTTATAGGTTCTTGGTGACTTGTAATGTTTGGAATAAAGGTTATCCACATTTAAACCTTTAGTTTACCTAAAGGCCTTAGAATCATTGAGATGGTCTTGGGTGAGTGGTATTTCCCCCTTCTGTGATTTGGTTAAATCAAGTGGAAAGACCTTGGGATGGTTGGTGAAGGTTCGGGTGTGTGGTTTGTCTTAGAGTTTCCTTGGGTGTTGACATGGACCATGATCCATCTCTATAGATAGTTGATAGTAGGGATTGACCTTGGGTGACTTGTAAGGATGTGTTGGTAGTAAATTATCATTGAGGGAGGAACTAGGACTAGGGACCTAGAGTAGGGTGCTCATGTTATGTGGTGACCTAGAGAACTTCATAAATGGTGTATTTACTATGTAATGGCTTAAGGGACCCCAATAGGCACCCAATAATATAATGACCTAGGTATGGGTAGTGATGATAATAGGGTTAAAAAAGCTTGTAGACCCCTTTCCTTCCTTAGAGAAGGAATTCAAATTTTTGACATGGAAGAAAACATCTCCAATCATGTGGTCTCCTATTTTGATAATCTCCTCAATGGCCCGGGTATTGATTTTGATCTTCTCCCTAATGTGATTCCCAATCTGGTTACTGAGGAAGAGAATGTTATGCTTAATAGAATTCCCTTGGACCAAGATATTAAAGATGTTGTGTTTAGTCTTAATTCGGATGGTTCCCCTGGACCTGATGGTTTTAACAATGGCTTTTATCAAAATTACTGGGATGTCTTACAAGAGGATGTCTGTTGCAGGTTAAAGCCTTTTTTTCTTGTGGCATTCTCCCTCAAGGTCTCAACTCCCAATTCCTGGTTCTTATTCCCAAAACTGAAAATGATGATGATCTCCACAGCTTTCGACCCATCTCTTTGATAAATTCCCTCATGAAAATTATTACCAAACTCATTGCCAATAGAATTGCTCCTATTAGTAATAGAATTGTTTCTTGGAATCAATTTGGTTTCATACCAGGCAGATCAATCCAAAATTGTATTTTTCTTGCCTCTGAATCAAAGAATCTCCTCAACAGGAAAACGATAGGAGGGAATGTTTCCATAAAACTTGATATTGCCAAAGCCTTCGACACTATTGATTGGAATTTTATAATTAAAACCCTATCCAACTTTGGCTTCAATGATACTTTCTTAAACAATATCAGAACCTTGTTTAATTCGGCCCACATCTCTATCCTCTTAAATAGATCCCCAAAGGGGTACTTCAAATGTTCTAAGGGGGTTCGACAGGGGGACCCTCTCTCTGCCATCCTTTTCTCCACTGCTAAAGACTATTTAAGCAGACTTATCTCACAATCCGTTGAAAATGGTGACCTTAATCCGATATCTGCCTCCAGGAACCTGAATGTCCCCTCTCACCTCTTGTATGAGGATGACATAATCCTTTTTTTGAAAGGGGACAAAAGGAATTTAAACAATTTAAAAGTCATCCTCTCTCACTATGAGTCTGTCTCTGGGAAACATATCAATTGGAAAAAATCTTACATTTACTTTGGAAAAGAGTTCCCCTATGGCAGGAAAAGTAGGATCACAAACGATCTTGGCATTAGGAAAGGCACATTTCCCTTTACTTACCTGGGTGTCCCTATCTTTTGGGGTAGACCTAAGGCTACCTATTTCTCTTCTATCATTGATCATACTCTTCAGAACCTTTCCTCCTGGAAAGGGAAAAATATTTCTATGGCTGGTAGAATTTGCTTGGTTAAATCCACTATTGTCTCTAAACTTGTCTACTCTATGATGATTTACAAATGGCCGGTGAGTCTCTTAAAACGCATTAATACTGCCATCAAAAACTTTGTTTGGACAGGGAGTACTCTTGAAAGGAAAATGGTCACCATACCCTAGTCCACCTGTTGTAAACCCATAGATAAGGGTGGAATTGGCATAAAAAACTAACTTTCTTTAATGATGCCCTTCAGGCCAAGCAAACATGGAACCTTATTTGTAATAACTCGCCTGACACTTCCTTTCTTAGAGCTCGCTTTCTTGAAAAACTGAGGAACAAAAATTTTAATTTTTGCACGTCCTCTATTTGGCCTTCCATCAAACGTTTGTTCAATGTTATTATGACTAATTCTAGATGGATGGTCAATAAATATTCCAACTTAAAATTTTGGCTGGACAATTGGACGATCTCCCCCCTTATTTCTTTATTGTCTCCTGGTCACTCCCCCTTGAACATCAATGATACCATAAAGAACATTATGCACTCTCAAAATGACTTTCTTCTAGATGAAATCAAGAACATTGTTGACTCCTACTCCTTCTTGCAAAATGATGATTTTATTATATGGGATCCTGCGCATAATGGCATCCTAGACTCTAAGAGTTATTACAACTTCCTTTTCAACAATGATAACAACTTTCTTGACTGGTTAAAAAACTTTAACAAAGCGTGGACAAAACCCTCGAGATTCACCTTGGTGTGGCGTATTGCACATGGTAGGATTACCATCGTCCTATTTACAGGCTTTCGGGGTCAACCTCTGCTCTAAATGTTGTATGTGTAATCAAAATAGGGAGGATATCAATCATCTCTTTATATCTTGTGATACAGCTTCTGCTCTATGGAACCATGTATTTGATATATTTGACTACAGATGGTTGTTTGGTACATCTCTAATTTCGCAGATTCATAGATGCATGGAAACCTTGGATTCTAAGTAAATCAGGAATCTGTTTATAGCGGCTATTGCAGAGATTCTTCATGTGATCTGGTATGGCAGGAATGACTACATATTTCGCAAAAACTTATTTAATCTCAATGCAGGTAAAATGAGAATTCTCATTACTATTCGAGAGGCGGCCTCGATTCAGAACGATCACTGCTCTAACTCTGTTAGAGATCTTGGTATCTTGAGGCACATTGGAGTTGACGGGAAATTTCCTCGTCCCAAATTTACGATGGAAGTTTTTTGGAAACCTACGCCTACGAGGTGGATTAAAATAAATGTGGATGGGGCCTCCAAAGGCAATCCAGGACCAGCGGGTTGTGGTGGAATCTTCAGAAATCATTTGGACCAGATCCTTGGATGCTTCTATGGCTCATGTGGATTTGCCTCCTCCTTAGAGGCTGAGATGTGGAGTGTTATCCATGCTATCTCATTTTCTAAAGCCTGTAATTGGAGAAACATCTGGATTGAGAGTGATTCATCTACCATTGTTCAAGCTATTTGGAAGGTTACAGTTCACCTAGCTTGGAAGCTCACTTCCCGCTGGATTGACTGCCTTCAGTCTCTCTCCTCCATCAGCTTTATTGCAATGCACACTTATAGAGAATCCAACAGGATTATTGATGCTCTGGAAAACATGGGTGTAGCCCATGCTATTACGTGGAGTGATGTTCTCCATGCTGAGTTGATCTCACTTTATATTCTTGATGTAAACAAAACTCAATCCTTTCATCTGGTGTAATCCCTCCTTTTTAATAAAAGTCCTCTGGTTTACTTTTAAAAAAACCCTTGTAAAGTATTTGATTCTAAATAGAAAAATTCCCTTTTAAGGAGGTATATGATACTAAAGAAAAATCCCCTAGTATAGATGTATGTGATACTACTGGTGGAGATTCCATGGGTTTGGAGGTAGTAATATATTAGTTTCGAGCATAGGATAGTTCATGACGTGTGCAAGTTATCAAGGCTTGTGAGGTCTTTGGTGGGTGTGGTTGAGTATACCACACTGATGGGGCTCAGTTGTTGGGAACCATTTTATGTTGGGATGGACCATTCATCAGTTTGTGATACTTGGATGAAGCATTCCCCAGGTCATTATACTTTATACTGGGTTGATTTTATCCCTATATTCATTATCACTATATATCGGGGTGAAAGACCATCAGGTTTTTATTATGGATGGCATGATTATCATGACGTTATCAGAGACACTCCAATGTTATCTGTAGTAGGTATGGTTGATCGGGGTCATGAACCTGAGGATCATCGATGGTTTTTATTTATTTATTTATTTCTAGAAATTTTTCTATTTATTTAAGGCATGTCGCATGCACATATCACTGCATTTACTAGATATGTGTGGGAGCGTGTTGGTGGATCCCTAGAAAGTTTTGTGGTCACACCCTAATCGGGCCACCATTACACTTGAGTACCTGAGAAGGCTCTCACTTGATTATAGGTTAGGATGAGGCCTGGTATTTCTTGATTGAGATAGATAATATTAGATGATATTGGGAGATTAGGATTAGGTGAATCTAGGGATTAAAGTGAATCCTCCTATATTTTACTTCAGTCTTTATTTATTTATTTATTTTTATTTTTATATGTGATCAACCCAATGGGTGATTTGTCTCATATGATGACATGAAAAATTAAGCCTATATATAGTATTTCATTTATAGTGATGTTTCTTATTTATTACTTCTACATACTTTGATGGATGTGTATATATGTTGTTCGGTATTTTATATATTTTTACACACTCTAATATAGGGTTATAGTGTCATCATATATATTAGCATATTAGACCCCATTTGTAAGTAAGAAACCTATGGTGTATGAGGAGGTTTGTCTGAGGTCACATTATGCCACCGGTCTGGTTACTATTTATAATGAACTGAGATAAAACATTACACATGTTTTCATTATGTCGGAGTATTAAAGGGTATAATCTATCTAGCAGTGATCCACACGTGAACCACAAACCACCGAACATCACCATAGAAATCCATTTGTACTAGCATGGAAGATTCCAACACTTGAGAAATTTATCACTGATCACAACAAGAATTAATTTAAAGAAGAAGGATTCTTGTTCTCTCTAGATTTTCGAGGGTAGAGGAGAATAATAACTCTCTATTCTTGATAACATTCTAGAGGAAGACCTCTCTATATCTTGAAATGATTATATTTATAATTTATTGTACCTAACCACAATTAGGGTTGATAATGACATAATTAAGTTTATATATGGCTAGGGTTAGAGAATAAATAATTGTGCATAGGAACTTATCATTCTCTCAATCTCTGAAGGAACCCATGTCTAAATAATTAAAATATTATTATTATTTACTTAACATTTGCTAAAACCATAGATAAATAAATATCATATGTTGAATAAATAAATTAATATTTATTCAAATTATATTTAAAATATCATTTTCACTAGACTATTAATTCAACCCATCTTTCCTAGATATTTATCAAACTTTGAATAATGACTATTTATAAAATAAATATCACTACATTGTTAGCTAATAAATATATAAACATTATATTCATTAAAATAGAGAATAAATATTTATTAAATATTCAACTTATCTATATATTATCAAATAACTAGTTATTGGATATTTGTGATCAACAAAACATGAATAATTATTAAACCACATATGGGAATAATATTTTTTTACTATGTTAAATTTATATATAATTTAATTGAGTTTTTGGATACACTTAATGTGTGACCCTCTATAACCCTTTCTCATTATCATTAGACAGAGCTACATAAATTCCAAGGTTAAAATCTAGAAACATGTCAAGACACCTATAGGGAAGGAAATTTTTTTCACAAATACATAAAACCTCATACAAACATACATTGTTTAATACAATCTCTTTGTCTTGATATCTATGATCAAATAGGTTTCATAGTAATGTTATCAACCTATATGCTCAATGTCTCTTTCTTTGACTTTTTGGAAATGAACTTACTAAATGAATACCATGTACATGAACTTAATCAGGTAGTATCATTCCTATAAAAGATCCTAAGATATCAAATTTCATTAAATAACATAATAGATAAATCCATCCTTATTCATTAATGTAATATCAGTTGTGACGCACCCAATGTATCCTACCACACCACGAGCATATGTCATCATGGTTTCCACCAATAAATAAAAGTATTTGACTAGTGATATTTATTATTAATAATATTAAATTATAAGGATCATTACACATGTTAGTATATGGGAAAATACAATGACATATATATATATATATGTGGATTTCCTACTAGCGGGTCAAGTTCTCGTAACCTCCTCTATAGGAGATTACTAAGGGTGAACTTGAGAGAAAAAATCTCAGTATCTAATGAGCCTCCTACCCCTAATAACCAGTATCATTTTTTCCCACCATATGATATCATCTAGTCATAGAACATATATTTAATAATATTATCATAACACTTTTAGATTCTCATCATATAAGGGAACTTCTATGACCTTTCAACATGATAGGTACTCATTGAACATTATCACATAAAATGTCACATATATGAACAATCATGATGTGAAAATAACTTTATTAATATTTAAAACCATGAATAAAAGTAATCATAAAGTATATAAAATTTGGTTCCAATTCACTAACTTCATCATACACCATGTTGTTGCCTACAATATCTTATATCATTTGGCGTGACCATATCACAGTATTCTATTACAGAAATTTCAGGAGTTACAAAAATTGATGATTCCAAAAATGAGAGTAAAAGGAATAAAAAAACAAAATAATAATAATAAGATCATAGGGTACAATGATTTATATAGTTTGGGAATAATCCCTATGTCTATAGAGATCCAAAAAAAATTCACTAATTCAGGAGTAAAATTATAGGGTGATTGTAATATCCTAACATTTTCCTTGGGTGTATTTTTTTAGATTTTGTTGAACATAAATTAAAACACCTCTTTAAGTCTATTTTGAGTGTAATATGGGTAAAAGGAGTGAACCATGTGTCTGGTGATTGTAGTTGGTACTGCAACATGATGTTACAGTCCCACCAGCTAATCAGTGGAAAAACCAATAGCCTTGTAGGGCTCCTAAGATCATGGGATAGTTAGTGGGAACCCATTACCATTCCAGTGGTCTGTTGGGTGTTTTCTTAAAGGGGATATTTTTATATTTTTTCCCATAATCCCTTAAACCCCCCTTACTTGATTTTCCTCCCTATTTTGGCCAAAGGATCTCCCCTTTATGTACACCTCCCCTCTCCTATCTTACATATTGGAACTCTCTCAACCCTTTCCCATTTATATTTCTATTTAGTGTGATCATGTACTTGAGGTAAGTCTATGAATACACTTCCCTTTATTCTTTTTTTCTCTTTCATTCAAGTGATGCCTAGCCATGTTTATCAAATATGACATATCTTCATGTCTTTCATCTATTTTCTTGATTTATATCATTTTGGGTCAAACCGAAAGCCAATATTGGGTGAGTATACCATTCTAAGACTAAGGTGGGTGTTCCCTAAATTTAACCCATAGTCATTCAATATTTTTATTGAAGTGATGCATTGTGCGTTCATAACATCCTTTTTGAGTATCAATCTAATTTTAAATTAAGGTATTTATTTTATTTTTTTTGCCTTAATTTAATGCCCCTTTGATGATCCTTGAACCTTAGAAAGAATAGATACCTAGTGAGATAACTTAGTAATGAAATTGACCTGGGAATTAGGCAACCAAATTGTAAGAATTTTCTTTCTAAAAAGTAAATGAATAATGCTATGGGGATTTTTTTAGTTAAACCCTTGAACTTGTTTTGGCTCGATATCACTAAATGGATAATTGTGTTTGAAATATTTAAAAAGGTAATTGTTAATTAAATTGATGGTTGTGAAATGGAATTTCAAAATCACCGATGTTTTAAAAAATTAATTGAAATCTCAATAACTCCTTATGAAATGAAGGGAAATTCTAAGAGGATGCATTAGTTTTCAATTGGGACATTATATTACTAAAGGTTTAAGTGAATGGAAATGGATTTTCATGAAATGAAAGGTGAATCATGAAAATTAAAATAACTTGGTAAATTAATAAACCATGGTTATAAAATGGGTGTTGAATGTTATAATGTGAATTTTTAACATGTAAATTGAAATGAATTGTTGAGTGACTTGGTAATTATTAATTGTGGAATGGAATTAATGGTGTATATGGAAAATTATGGTTAATTGATAAGGGAACTTGAAAATGGTAAATTTGTATGGAATTTATTAATTTTTTGGTTTCATGATTAGACTTATATAGAAAAATCCTTATGGGGAGTTTGTGAATACACCTTTAAGGGTGGTTGTGAAAACTATCATTACAAAGGTTGTGAAAAATCCCCTTTGGGGAGGTCTATAATACTCTAAATAAAAACCCCCTTTATACTGGTCCATGAAAACTTAAGGGATGTCAGTGATAACTTGAGAAAACTACCCTTTAATGAGGTTCATGATAACTAAAGAAAACTTCCCTTCATAGAGGTCTATGATACTAAAGAAAAAACCCCTTAGGTTGGTCCATGATACTTACATGAAAAAACCCTAAAAGGGTGGTTGTTATATTATTGTTGTAACAGTTACCACAATATGCTAAGTGACATTAAAAACTAGATGAAGCAGGTATGGTTGATTAGGGTCACAAAATTGAGGATTGATGATGGTATATTCTGATCTCATATGACACCATGGATCTCAGACATTGGTGTTTATTTACTTTTATTATTTAAATTGTTTAAAACTATTTAAAAAAATAGTGATTCTGTATGCACTTTTATTTCAGACTAGTTATATTTTGGGTCATCACTGGTGGTGGCCTATTGTGTTATACTCACACGCTACTTGATTCATTATGTAACTTTGGTACCTAGGTAGATATCACTATTTAGTCATAGGTATAGGTTTAGGTCAAAGTTCATTGTATGAATATTTGTTTAACATGCTAGGATAGAGTATGGATGATGGTACCAGGCCAGACTCGGGACCAGTTGGGGATGGATTATAGATTTGGATTTATTTTAATCTTTTGTCATCCTTTGTATATTATCATCACTCAAGGAATATAGTGTGACATGTATGGAATACTCTATTGGTATAACATTTTGATGTTGTGGTTATTTTTGCACTTGACTTGTCTTGTCTTTGATGTTATTCAAATTGGTTTATGTGATTGTATATTATTTATGTTGTTGTTTCTACTCTGACCAAAGGGTATAGTCTCCCCATTGTGCCATCTTACACCCTTTCTTCTAGTTGTTAGCCTCTATTATATAGGGAGGAGAGCCTAAGGTGATGTGGCACTACTGGTCAAGGGTACTTTTCAAGTGACTTTTGGGTTAGGTTGTTATAATGATTTTTAGAGTATGTATAAACCCTATATAAAATGAGATATTAAATAAAAATTGTGAATAGTAACCCATGTTATTATAGTTCCATCATAATAATTACATTTTTCTACAGTATCTCGTTGCAATAATTTCATGGTGCTATAGTGACCCAGTCACTCGAGACCAAGCTACAATAATAACTAGTGCCAATAATACCACTGAAAATGAGTGATTTATTTCCCTTGCTAGGAGATAAATCACTCAAGCCGATAACTCTTAGAGTTTGCCACTCCAAGATTAATCAACTTGAGAATTCTGGTTTGAAAAAGATGACTGAATGAACTCGCCGTATGTTCTATAGTTTTTATTTCAATTTAAATGTTTAAGAAAATTAATCCACAATCAAACTCACCGAATGAATGTGGAATTCCGAGATTAAGTGTAGGTGGTATGTTGCAATTGAATGCAATCATAACTTATCTCACCAATCAATGTGTATCACATTTAAATTGATAGAGAGTAGAAAGAAGAAAAATAACCAATTGACCCGATTTTAACCCTGAACTATAAGGTTTAGCCTAACATTAACTCAATTACGTAAACTAAAACCATTCAATTACAAAGAAAGAAGATTTAAAGAAAACAGAGGAAGATAACTCCCTCTGCAAGTATGAATTTCTGCTGCTCCTAGCCCTCGGGTCTCCAGAGAAAGGTTCCCCAAAAAAAATGCTCCCAGATTCGCCCCCAAGTTCTTGATCTGCTCTCGACGGGAGTAGTTAATCGTTTAAATCGAAAGAATTCCCCCTCTCAAATTATGTTGCTGCTCTGTTTTTGTACCCTCTATAATTTTTTTCATGCCACCACTCGGTTTTCATCGACTTTAAGTGTCCTTTATGTGTGCTCCGCACACGTGTGTTTCTTATTGACCATCACGTCACGCTAGTTTTTCTCACGTAACTAACTCTGGGTGAGTTATTTGTGTGAATATAGATGTTTTTTAAGCTTTGGTGTGAACCTGAACATGTTAAAAACAAAATAAAAAAATTACGACATGAAGAAAGTTAATTAATATTTATTTTTTAAAGACTAATGTTATAATACTTATTATAAAGTTAACTAAAGTAATTAATAAATATCTTAATTGATATTTTTTTATTAAATATTATTATTATGATTATTAATTAAATCTTTAATTAAAATAAATTATTAATTTTTTGATTTATTTATATTAATTAAGTAATTTAATTAGTGTAAATATTATTAAAAATTAGATAGTATAACTTAATTAGATACTTAAATTATATTAATATTAATTACTTTATTAATTTAATTAATATAATTATTCTTTTAGATTTAAAATTAAAGTGTAAATATATTTATATTAATTAATATTTAACTTAATTTATAAAATATTATTGTTTATAATTTAATTTTATAAAATCTTATTAGTTTTCCTAATATTTTATTTTATAACTATCTTCTTATTGTTATTATAATAGTTATATATAAAAATTATTATGTATTATATTAAATTTATTTGGTTAATTTATTAATTATTTACTTTTAATTTTATTTTATTATTTTTATTATATATATATTTTGTGAATTAATTCACTCCCCCCCCCCCCAATCACACTGCAAAGTGGGGGGGTTGTTCTTATTCCTCCCGAAGACAGCCGTCGTGGCTCCCTGCTACTCCTCCAGCAATGGGGTGTAGTTCCTCCTCCCAGCTACACAAGCAACACCTCATCTTCCCGAAGATAGCCTCAACACCAATGCGGTGTCGGCCTTGGCTCATTTTTGGTCCCTCTACATAGTGGTGACTTCAGCTCGGCTCACCCTCCAGCTTAGGAGACGGCGCGGATTTGGTTCCTCAATCTTGAAGTGGTGGGTAGCAGCTAGGTCTCAACAATCCTCACTGGTGGTGGCACAAAACAGGTCTTCTACATCAGTGAGTTCTGAGGTTTGACGGTGTGGAGATACACTTGCAGTGGCGGCACACATTTCCAGCAGGGAGCCATCCAGCAGGTGCGGCTCCCATCGGTGACTCCACCATCGTCCTCCAAGGTAGTAGCGATGGGTCAACTCAACTCCTCACTTGGCCTCATGCTCCTTCGGTGATAATGCGGCACACAGTAGGTCTGAGCGGCTACAGGTAGAGCTCATTCGGCTATAGTGGTGAGAGGTAAATCAGCGGAGAACAACAGGTCTTCAGCAGGGCGGACTCCCCTCGGTTGGGTGTTGCTATGGTAGTGTATTAAAACCATGAGGTGGTGTTGCAGGAGGGGTACATGAAATTACGGTGTGTGAAAAAAGTTCCAAGATTTACGGTGCCATTGTATCACAAAATGGTGAGAAGATGAAATGGTGAAAAGGAATACAGTGTGTGTAGAGACACAGTGAGACTGTTTATAAATGGTGAGACCATAAAAGAATGGGGAAACAGTGCTTAGTGGAACCGTAAAAAGAAAATGTTATTGTGGCACCATGACAGGAGTGAGACAGCAAAACTGAATTCACAGTCGCACAGTAATACTGCAAAATAAACAGAGTAAATTAAATTGAAACTTAAGTGAAATCAGAACAAAAATAATTACTTAAAACTATAAATTAATTAAAAAAAAGGAAAAATTAAGTAGCTCATAAACTTTAAAAAATGTTATAAAACCATTTAAACTTAAGTTAAATTATTATTAGCTTCAAAATATTAAACTAAAATTGGAACTATCCTAAAATTTAAATTAAGAAACAATTAAATTATTAAAAGTTAGTATAAAATTTAAAAAATTATAAAACAAAGTTTAATTATTTAAAATAGTAACTCTATCAAATTAAATTAATTAAAGTAAACAGATAATTATTCTGTTATTAAACAATTATGTGAATTAATAAAATTTTATTTAAAATATTTAATAAATGAAGTAATTTTATAATATTTTACTATAATAAATGAATTGTTGAAAGACATCTAAAAATTATGTTATTCTAAATTATTAAATATTTAATATAGGAAAAGGTAAATCATAACTATATTATTTATGTAAAAAATCAGAATTAATTAATTAATGTTAAATTATCAAATTTTCAGAAAAAACAATAAACTAAATAAAAATATTTTAGACTATAAAATAAAGTAAAACATAAATTAACTAATTTAAAGCATAAAACACATGATTAATTATAAAAATTGATAAATTGATAAATTTATTTATAGAAACACAAAAGTGATAATATATAGTATAAAGTACAAAAATAACCAATTAAATCATTAAAAATTAGTTAAAGGATGTGGCAAAACATGTGTTTTTAAGGCCACATCAAATCCCCCCACACTTAATCATTGTTTGTCCTCAAACAATCCCATGTTTTATTATCATTGAGAAATAGAAAAATGTTTTTATTAAATTGATCAAAATGTAACATGTCCAAAACTTTCAATAGGGGACTTCAAGACTGTCATTAGGCTTTAGAAAATGAATTGTTCAAATTTAGTCTTGCCTAGAACAAATATTCAGAGGGTAATCAATATAACAATGAATCATTGAGAAATGAAGATTTCATACCTCATATGTGATACTTCTTAGTGACGAACTTCAATTCAAGCTTAAGTGCAAAGTCCGAGGGTGACAAGAGGTAAATTATCAATGGAATTAAAAACTTAACCAAAATAACTTTGCATTTTGAATCATTAATTAGGTTCCAAAAATAAATATTTTTTGTGAATCACCTTACTGATACAACCTAAATGAATCCCATATAAACCATTTGACACCTTCTTCATCTGGCGTTCATCATTCCCCTCACCTTAATGAACTCATTTTTGACCCTAGACAATTTATTTAATTTTTTCCAAGCCATGTATCATGTGTTAAGCATTGTGAATATGCACTTATTCAAGGTGTACATAGGGCTTATATTAAACAGAAATGCACCCAGCATCTAGGGTCTCAGAGACTCACCGTGGGGTCCCAGATACCCAAACTACTCCAGTTTCAGAAGATTTTCATGAAACCCATTTACATTGTCTCATTAAGGTAATTACTTTTTATAATTAAAATAAAAATGAGACCCCTAGGAAAAAGATAAAACTTCCAGTTCCAAGGATATAAACATAATTCCACTAACAGGTTACCCATGTCACTTTCAAAAAAATAGTCCCAAAACCAAATTTCCATAAAATCACTAAGTAAGTTCACTCAGCAATCATCCTCCTACATTAATTTCAGTTTCAAAGTAGTTATTAACTACCAAAAAGGCATTGTTCTTAGGCAAGACTCATTTGAGAATAGAGTAAATCCCAAAATTATGAAAGAATTTTGGAAAATTTTACCCATTTTTTACAAAAAAAAAATAAGTTGTAGTGGGAATTGATGGGATTTCAATTAAGAACAGTCAAGAATTAACCCCCTCCCCCATACTTAAAACCCAAATTTGACCCTAAAGTTGACTTCTAAAGTGGTGAAGAACAATTAATCAATTAAGGTTCAAAACAGATTTTCAATAGAGCAGATTAATGACATGTAAAAAAATCTCTTTAATGTTCAAAAATATTGTTCGACACAATGAATAACTTATTAGTAGGTTCATTAGAAAGTACACACATTAACATTTAAGTCCAGTAACACAAATTTTCATTAAAGTATAAACATGGCATGAAACTTTTAAGTTCAAAGTGAACTGGGTGTAATCATTTTAACAAATTGAGTTCAATAATATGTTTAATAGAGCAGAAGAATGAATTCTAAAACACCCCAAACTAAAGAAGATTTAATACAAAACATTTTCCATCCTGAAAGTACCCCCCCCCCCCCCACACACACACTTAGTTTCAAGCAGTGAGAAAAATTTATTAGTAGTGAAATTCTGTTTTCAAAAGTGAAGTACATACAGATTTTTTTAATTTACACAGTGACATACAACAAATTTTCATTCTAATACAAGAATAAATTTAAACATTTGCAGAGTTTTTTAATATTTCAGTAGCATAACATGAAGAAGAATTTCCAGAAAATATGTAGCATATTTTCTAAAACAAGTAGATTTTTAAAGGTAACAGTCACTGTCTCACCAATAGTAACAACTGTGACTTAGAAGTGAATTTTATTAAAGTGAACAGGAGTAAAAAAATGAATATAGGAATTAAGACACTACCCTGAACAGGTTTGTTATTAATCCTAAGCTTGGGAATTCCACTCCCTTAATGACACAACACTAGCATCATTTAATCATGAAACAAAACCAAGAGACAAAGAACAAGCAGTAACAGGAATTTCACAAAAACAGAGCACAGAAGCAGCACTTTATTCAATGTTAAAAATAAAACATAGTAAAGACAAAAAGAACCATGGGTTTCCTCCCACGAAGTACTAAATTTTAAAGTCTTCATCCAAAATTTATTCAAGGTCAGTTTTTAAGAACTGTAAAGGCATCCAAGCCCTTTGGTTGTCCCTCAAAATAAAGTTTCACTCTATGCCCATTAACTAACATGGGTTTTTTTCTCTTCACCTAAAATTTAAAAATCTTCATTCTTAAGAACTCTCATGGATAAAAAAGGTCCAGACTACTTGGAGTTAAGTTTTCTAGGAAATATTTTAAGTATGAAGTTAAAGAGAAGGACCTTCTGTCCAGGTTTAAACTCTTTGGTTTGTATGATAGAATCATGAAAATTTTTAGTTCTCTATTTATAAATCCTTGAATTATCATAACTCTCTCTTCTAATTTCATCGAGTTCACTCAGTTCAAGTAACCTCCTCTCACCAGTACTCTTAAAATCAAAGTTCAGAGCCTTAACTGCCCAATAAGACTTATGTTGAAACTCCACAGGTAAATGAAAGCATTTCTCAAACAACAGCCTATAAGGAAACATACCTATTGGGGTCTTGAAATCAGTTCTATATGCCCATAAAGATTCATCCAATTTAAGATACTAGTCTTTCCTAGAATTTGACACAGTTTTCTCAAGTGTCTATTTCAGTTCCCTATTTGAGATTTCCACTTTTCCACTGGACTGTGGATGATAAGGAGTACCAGTTTTATAAACACAACCATGTTTATTCATCAAATATTTAAATTTATAGTTCTTAAAGTGTGTTCCATTATCAGTGATAAAATCTTTGGGAACTCTGAATCTTGTAAAGATATACATTTTGACAAACTTAATTACAAAGTTTTCTTGATTGTTGGGAAGTGCCACTGCCTCAACCCATTTTGACACATAATATACAGCATCAAGAATATACTCATTCCTATGAGATGATGGAAATGGACCCATGAAATCTAAACCCCATACATCAAAAATTTCAACTTCCAAAATTCCTTTTTTGGGGTAACTCTTGCTTCCTACCAACATTACCTAGTCTCTGACATCTATCACAACCAACCACAAAGCTCCTAGCATCCTTAAAAAAAGTAGGCCAATAGAAACCAAATTGTAAGACTTTTTGAGCAGTTCTTTCACAACCATGGTGACCTCCCCAAGGTGATGAGTTACAACTCTCTAAGACATGAAACATCTCTTCCTCAGGCACACATATCCTAAGAATACCATCATCACATATCTTAAACAATAGGGGATCATCCCAAAGATAGTACTTAAGCTCAGAAATGAATTTCTTTCTCTGGTTATTAGATATATTTTTAGGAAGAATACCTGTTACAAGGAAGTTGTCAAAATCTAAAGACCATGCATATTTCCTAATAGAAATAGTGAGCATATTTTTATCAAGAAAGGAAGAGATAATATCCCTAGGATCTTTAGATTGAGTATGATGAATACTAGATAGGTGGTCAGCAACTAAATTTTCATCTCCTTGTTTATCCCTAATCTCTAAAACAAACTCTTATAGCAACAAAATCCACCTAATTATCCTGGGTTTAGTTTCCTTATTAAACAAAAAATACTTTAAAGTAGAATGATCAGTGAAAATGATGACTTTTGAACCTAACAAATATTGTCTAAACTTCTCTAGAGCAAACACAACAGCTAACAATTCTTTTTCAGTAGTGGTATAATTCTTTTGGGATTCATCTAGAAATCTACTAGCATAATACACCACATGTAACTTCATATATCTCCTCTGTCCAAGGAAAGCACCTACAGCCATGTCACTAGCATCACACATAAGTTCAAAAGATATTTCCTAATCAGGTCCAGTGATAATGGGTAATGTAGTGAGTTTATCTTTAAGCAAATTAAATGATTTCAAATAGTTTTCATCAAAATTGAAAGGTTCATCCTTGTCCAACAAAGAACACAAGGGCTTAGTTATTTTGGAAAAATATTTTATGAATCTCCGGTAGAAACCAGAATTCCCTAGGAAATGTTTAACACCTTTAACATTTCTAGGAGGTGGGAGTTTTTGAATGAAATCAATCTTAGAAGTATCAACTTATAGACCTCTTTTGGAAACCTTATGACCTAAAACAATACCCTCTATGACCATGAATTGACACTTCTCCCAATTAAGAACAAGGTTGGTTTCAATGCATCTTTATAAAACTAACTCAAGATTTCCAAGACAAGTATCGAAAGTACTACCCATAATGGAGAAATCATCCATGAAAACCTCAATGATTCTCTAAATAATATCCAAAAAGATATCCATCATACACCTTTGAAAGGTGGTTGGAGCTCCACACAACCCAAAGGGAATCCTTCTATAGGAAAATGTCCCAAAGGGTCATGTGAAAGTAGTCTTTTCCTGATCCTCTAGATCAACAAGAATCTAGTTGTAACCAGAATACCCATCTAGAAAGCAGAAAAAATAATTTCCAGCAATCCTCTCAAGCATTTGATCCAAGAAGGGAATTGGAAAATGGTCTTTCCTAGTGGTTGCATTAAGCTTCCTATAATCTATACAGACTCTATTTTGTGGCTTTCCTAACTTGGATTTCTTCATTATTTTCATTTTTAACTACAGTAAAACCTACCTTCTTGAGAACAACCTGAACAAGGCTGACCCAAGAACTATCATAAATGGGATATATCATTCTAGTGTCCAGCAACTTAATCACATCCTCTCTCACAACTTCTTTCATGTTTGGATTCAATCTTCTTTGACACTCTACCCTAGGCTTATGGTCAGGATCCATAGGTATTTTATTCATGAAAAATGAGGGACTAATAACCTTGATATCAGCTATTTTCCAGACTATGGAAGATTTAAACTTCTTCAACACAATTAACAATCTTTCCTCTTGGTTTTTATTAAGCTTAGTAGAAATTATTACAGGAAAAGTGGAATTCTCACCCAAAAATAAATATTTAAGATGGGTAGGGATTGGTTTTAGTTCAAGATTGGGTGTTTCTAAACTCAAAGGAAGACTCTTAGGCCCAGGAGGTCCATGATCTTCAACATATCACTTGTAAGGAGTTTGAAATGATGAAAGATTTTCAATTTCATGTTCAAATTCATAAGTAACAGTGCTACTTTCCAAAGTGGGCATCATAATGTCTAGACTTTCCAGATCAGAATTCAATAAATTTATCAAAGAAAAATCATCAAGTTGTCTTATAAGTTCTCCCTTAATATCATTAAAGTGTTCAGTAAGGTTGGTGTTAACAGAAACACCCTCAAACTCACTCAAAAATCTCCTAAGTTCGGAAATAGTGGACTCTTCTACAGTAGAAACTGAACAATTATCCAGTTTTGGAAGATTTTATAGATTTAGTATTTGAGTAGAATTTTCAATTTATAAGACAGATTCAGCAGTATTTTCAACTTCTAAATAAATTTATTCAACAGAGGATTGATTTTCATATTTTTCAATATTTCTAATTGAGTTCTCATCTTCTAAGGACTCTACCTTTGAACAGTTCTCAAAAAAAGTTGGTCCTTTAACATTTTTAAACACATTGAACTCTTCTTGTTGTTCTCTAATTTTAAAAATAAGAGGAACCTTAGAAACATCAATAACAGCACCACTTGTGGCCAATAAGGGCCTACACAAGATGATGGGCACCTCTTGATCACACACCATGTCTAAGACTAGAAAGTCTGCAGGAAAAAACAGTTTCCCAACCCCAACTAGAAAGTCATCTATCCTACCCATATGATGAGTGAACGATATATCATCCAACCACAATATGATTGTGGTGGGTTCAAGGTCACTCAACCTCAACTACTAAAATAGTGAGTATGGGAGCAGATTAATGCTAGCACCTAAATCACACAAACAATTGAGTTGATCAAATTTTCCTAAGGTACATGGAATGAAAAAGCTACCTGGGTCTTTCAGTTTAGGTGGGATTTTCTTTTGAAGAACAGCACTGCACTCTTCAGTGAGGTTGTAAGTAACAAACTATTCTAGGGTCTTTTTGTTAGAAACAATTTTCTTAAGAGATTTCAAATAATATGGGATTTGAATCAAATCATGAATGAATGGAATATTTACTTGAAGTTTGGAAAGGAGATCAAGGAAATGAAGAAGTTCATCCATGGTGTTACTTTGAGGTTTAAGCTTCTCAGGGAAAGGGATGGGTGGGGGAAAATTCATAACATTAGGAATATCCCTCACCTCTTCCTCAACTTTTTCTTTTCCTTTATTCTTTTGGTTTTTAGATGGATTTTTAGACGGATTTTCAGCTTGAGTTTCATATGATAAATTCAAATTTTGATCATTTTCATGAATTTTCTGTGAATTTATAGCATGTGTGCAGAGTATATTTTTATTTCCATATTGAAGCAAATTTTCATTTTGGGCATTTTCAGTGAGTTTTTCAACAACAATTTGAGTATTAATCCCACTTATAGTTACAACTTTCATGGCATTCTCTCTAGGTTTAAGCTCATTGGTACTTGGAAGTCTACCTTTTTCTCTAGATGAAAAATCCCTAACAAGTTGACCTAGCTATGTTTCCATGTTCTGCATTCTAACATCAGTTTTCATTTTATCCAACTCATATTGATTTTGATGTTTGGTTAGCTGAGTCATGTATCTTTCCTCTTGTGAGTTAATTTTATTCAAGATTAGATCAAGCTTATAAGACATTTGATTATCATTATTTCCTTTTTCATTTGAAGACTCACCCCTTTGTTGATTTTAAAACTTTGGTCTTGGTTGGTTAGAGTAATTAGGGGCAGTGGATTGTTTGATTAGATCATGATCTTTACAGGATAAATTGGGATGGTTCCTATGGCCTTGGTTGTAATTGTTTGAAAATGGATCTTCTTTAGGAGGCATCCTAGTACCATAGTTAACAAAGTTTGAATTATCTTATTGTTGGGATGGCATATCAAAGTTAGGATAAAAGTTTTCAATATGCCCAAACATACCACACTGGGCACACTATTATCTTAAAGATTGATTGTTGTTTTGATAGCCAAGTTGGTTAACAGTTTGCTTAGAGTTTTGGTTCATTAAAGATTGTAATTGGTTGGTGATTTTAGCAATTTGGTCTTGAGTTTAATTCATTGAACCAGTGTTTGAATTAACATTTCTATTGACTATTTTCCTTCTTGAATATTTATTTTGTGAATTCAGTGCAAGATTATTAAAAAAAATTCTCAATTATTCATCTTTTTTGTCATTGTAATTACCCCAAGAAGCTTGGTCAACTAGATTCTGCCAAGAGGAGGATAACCCTTCATAGAAAGTATCCATGAGAAGTTGAGATGGGATTTGATGATGGGGACACTGCCTAAGAATATCCCTAAATCTATCCCAAGATTCATGAAAATATTCTCCATCCTCTTGATAGAAACTAGTTATCTTTGTTCTCAGTTCACCTTTCAGCCTTTGGGGATAAATTTTCATAATGAAAGAGTTGTACACTTGATCCTAGTTTTCAAAAATGTTCTCATCTAGACTCAGAAACCAATTCCTAGCATTACCTTTAATGAAAAAGGGAAAGACTCTCATTTTTAGCTCATTTTCTATGAGTCCTAGAAGGGGTAATTGTTGCACACTATTATAGAAGTCTCTAATGAAGGAAAGAGAGTCCTTATTAGAGAGCCCATTAAATGCAGGAAGCAGTGAAATGTGTGACTGTTTAAGTTCATAATTTCTGGCTCTAGAAGATAACCCAATGGATGATGGATTTCTTGAAACTTGATGGAGTTGGAATTTCCTCATCCTATGCCTTTCAACTTCATCTAAGAGTTCTGGTTGATTTTGGTAGTGGTAGGTGCAGGAACTCTCTCATCTGTATTTTCCATTTCAAATTTGTTTTTCTTCCTTAGAGCAGTTAAATGTTTATCTAATTCAGGTTTTAGAGGCTCTAATCTAACACCATAAGTTCTTGTGCTCATGAAAACAACAGTAGAAAGTACTCAGCAGTAATAATTCATCAAGATAAGAAACATATTTTTTTTACAGTTTTCAAATTTTCCAATTTTTTTTAGGTTTTTTTATATGAATTCTTTTTCTAGTTTTTTTAGAAGCAATGGCTCATGTCTTCCTCAGAAACGGCAGCAAAAACTTGACCTATAATGTCATTGAATCCGGTAAAAGGTTTAAAATTTATAATCCTACTAACTACTATATATGTGACAAGAAGGGTCGAACCCACAGAGAAGGCAATTTTGACCACTAATCTTCTAAAATTTTTTAAAAAGACTCTACTATTGTCAGCAGTGGGGTAAATTTTCTATTTTTTTTTTTTACTTTTTTTTATATTCTTTATTAAGCAGAAAAGTGACAGAACATTACAAAACTTGTATCTAAACTAAATCGAAGCAAGAAATAGTTGAAAACATAAGGGAATAGAGATATAAAAATGATTATAAACGAACAATCTAGTAAAAACGCTCGGGGAAAAATTTCAATTATACTGGTTTTGAAAACATTACTTCTCACAATAGTGATTAAAAATAATACCACAGAAAAGGAGTGATTTATTTCCCTCACTAGGAGATAAATCACTCAAGCTGACAACCCTTGGAGTTCATCACTCCTAGATTAATCAACTTGAGAATTCTGGTTTGAAAAAGATGACAGAACGAACTCGCTGTATGTTCTGTAGCTTTTATTTCAATTTAAATGTTTAAGAAAATTAATCCACAATCAAACTCACGGAATGAATGTGGAATTCTGAGATTAAGTGTAGGTGTTACGTTGCAATTGAATGCAATCAGAACTGATCTCGCCGATCAATGCGGATCACATTAAAAATGATAGAGAGAAAGAAGAAGAAAAATAACCAGTAGTCTCGATTTTAACCCCGAACTATAAGGTTTAGCCTAACATTGACTCAATTACGTAAACTAAAATCATTCAATTACAAAGAAAGAATATTGAAAGAAAATAGAGGAATAGAAATCCATCTTCAAGCCTGAATTGTTGCTGCTCCTGGCCCTCGGGTCTCCAGGGAAAGGTTCTCCAAAAAAAAATGCTCCTAGATTTTCCCCCAGGTTCTTACTCTACTCTCGATAGAAGTAGTTAATCAGTTAAATCGAAATAATTCCCCCTCTCAAATTATGTTGATGCTCTATTTTTGTATCCTCCATCATCTGCTGCATGTCACTGCTCGGTTTTCACCTACTTTAAGTGTCCTTTATGTGTGCTCCGCACACATGCATTTTTTCATGACCATCACGTCGTGCTAGTTTTTCTCACGTAACTAACTCTAGGTGGGTTATTTGTGTGAATATAGACGTTTTTTAGGATTTGGTGTGAACTTGCACAAGTTAAAAACAAAATAAAACTATTAAAACACAAAGAAAGTTAATTAATATTTATTTTTTATAGATTAATGTTATAATACTTATTAAAAAGTTAACTAAAGTTAATTAATAAATATCTTAATTGATAATTTTTTATTAAATATTATTATTATGATTATAAATTAAATCTTTAATTAAATTAAATTATTAAGTTTTTGATTTATTTTTATTAATTAAGTAATTTAATTAGTGTAAATATTATTAAAAATTATATAGTATAACTTAATTAGATACTTAAATTATATTAATATTAATTACTTTATTAATTTAATTAATATAATTATTATGTTAGAAATAAAATTAAAGTGTAAATATATTTATATTAATTAATATTTAACTTAATTTATAAAATATTATTGTTTATAATTTAATTTTATAAAATCTTATTAGTTTGTCTAATATTCTATTTCATAACTTATCTTCTTATTATTATTATAATAGTTAAATATAAAAATTATTATGTATTATATTATATTTATTTGGTTAATTTATTAATTATTTACTTTTAATTTTATTTTATTATTTTTATTGTATATTTTTTTGTAAATTAATTCACTTCCCCCCCCCCAATCACGCTGCAAAGTGGGGGGGTTTGTTCTTCCTTCTCCCGAAGACAGCCGTCACGGCTCCCTACTACTCCTCCAATAATGCGGCATAGTTCCTCCTCCCGGATCCACAAACATCACCTCATATTCCTGAATACAACCTCAACACTAGTGTGGCGTCAGCCTCGGCTCAGTTTTGGTCCCTCTACACAGTGACGACTTCAGCTCGGCTCACCCTCCTCCTTAGAAGACGGCGCAGCTCCGGTTCCTCAAGCTTGAAGCAGCAGGTAGCAGCTAGGTCTCAACAATCCTCACTGGTGGCAGCGCAAAATAGTTCTTCCACATTAGTGAGTTCTGAGGTTCGATGGTGTGGAGCTACACTTCCAGCGGCGGCGCACATTTCCAGTGGGGAGCCATCCAGCAGGTGCAGCTCCCATCGGTGACTCCACCATCATCCTCCAAGGTAGTAGAAATGGCTCAACTCAACTCCTCACTTGGCCTCAAGCTCCTTCGATGATAACGCGGCACACATTAGGTCTTAGCGGCTATAGGTAGAGATCCTTCAGCTATAGTTGTGAGAGGTAAATCAATAGTGAACAACAGGTCTCCAGCACGGCGGACTCCCCTCGGTTGGGTGTTGTTATGGCAGTGTAGTAAAACCATGAGGAGGTGTTGTAGGAGGGGTGCGTGAAATTATGGTGCTTGAAAAAAGTGGTAATATTTACAGTGCCACCGTATCACAAAACGGTGAGAAGATGAAATGGTCCAAAGGAATACGGTGTGTGTAGAGACACGGTGAGACTATTTAGAAACTGTGAGATCGTAAAAGAATTGGGAAATGGTGCTTAGTGGCATTGTAAAAAGAAATTGTTATTGTGGAACCGTGATAGGAGTGAGACAGAAAAAATGAATTCACGGTCGCACCGTAATACTACAAAATAAACAGATTAAATTAAATTAAAACTTAAGTGAAATCAGAATAAAAATAATTACTTAAAACTATAAATTAATTAAAACAAAAGAAAAATTAAGTAACTCATAAAATTTAAAAAATATTATAAAACCATTTAAACTTAAGTAAAATTATTATTAACTTCAAAATATTAAACTAAAATTGGAACTATACTAAAAATTAAATTAAGAAACAATTAAATTATTAAAAGTTATTATAAAATTTAAACAATTATAAAGCAAAGTTTAATTATTTAAAATAATAACTATATTAAACAAAATTAATTAAAGTAGATAGATAATTATTCTGTTATTAAACAATTATGTGAATTAATGAAATTTTATTAAAAAGATTTAATAAATGAAGTAAGTTTATAATCTTTTATTATAATAAATTAATTGTTTAAAGACATCTAAAAATTATGTTATTCTAAATTATTAAATATTTAATACAGGAAAAGGTAAATCATAACTATATTATTTAATGTACAAAATCAGAATTAATTAATTAATTAATGTTAAATTATCAAATTTTCAAAAAAAAACAAACTAAATAAAAATATTTTAGACTATAAAATAAAGTAAATCATAAATTAACTAATTTAAAGAATAAAACACATGATTAATTATAAAAATTGATAAATTGATAAATTTATTTATAGAAACACAAAAGTGTTAATATATAGTATAAAGTACAAAAATAACCAATTAAATCATTAAAAATTAGTTAAAAATATGTGTCAAAACATGTGTTATTAAGGCCACATCATCCATCATAGTAATTACATTTTTATACAGTATCTGGTTGTAGGAATTTCATGGTACTATAGTGACCCAGTCACTCAAGACCAAGCTACAACAATAACTAGTGCTAATAAGTCTGTGAAGTTATAGTGTCATTGTCACATGCTGCTAAAATAATTATATACCAATACAATACCTTGTTGGTGTCATAGGTATGCTCTGCTGTAGTGGTCAGCATTTTTATAGTGCCCCAAAATTTGGGTAACCCTCAGAACCCTAAGCTAGGGTGTTCTTCCATTGTAAGCTCCAATGATCTCACTGTGGAGGGAGAACCGTTGGAGTTTCAGTCTAGTGTATAGTCTAGGATGCTATCATTTGGCCCAAATTCATTTAAAGGATTGGGATACACTATTCTGACACCTTTGATGTCACATATCATATATCCAACCACAAAATAAAAAACAATTGTGTTTTACAAGAAATTTATACATTATCAAAAATGATGTCAAATTTATTCATTTTCATCAAGGTTTTATAAATCAAAACACATGGAATGGCTCTAATACCACTATTAGGTTTATGATTATTTATTTACATTTAATCAATATGTAAGAAACAACTAAAATCCTTAATTCCCAATAACACCGTGCCTTTTGAAATTGAAACCATACAAAGTGTGTATGAATAATATGTTTACCTTACACCGATGGTTACTGGTACTATTGACTTTTAATTTTTCTTAATGAATATCATTAAAGAGTAACCAAAAGGATATTCCCTTGGATTTTTATCCAGGGGGCACACTGAATCATCCAAAATATTTGGGCAAGATCCTCCAACCTTCATGGCATGCTAGTATCTCAAGAAAAAAATGAGGAAGGAGGAAGAGTGTTTTGGGGGGGAGATGAAATCATCCAACATCCTACTAGATAATAATCACTCCTAATATCTAGCCAAGAATATTTTATATAGTCCATGGTGATGCTACCTGATCCCATGAATTTACTCATACATTTTGAAATCATATAAGTAAATGCCTTTAGTTGAAATCCTTATAACCTATTATCATCAACTCTACCATGTGTTTCATTTAATCAATGATATCCAATGAGTTTATGATATTCAAATTTTAATCTCTTAACACTCCACTACTATTAAAAATCATAGGGGAAACCATAAATTATACATTATGATTCATAATGCCTTACAGTGTGTCCTATTTTACATTACGATAGGTGAAGGCAAAAACAATATGAGATCCCTATATCATATGTAACAATATACCCAAAATCATAGAATAATAATTTTTCAATATGTATATTGTACCCTATGACATAACCCCATGGTATAAAACACACCATATGTGCTTATGGATTTAGGGCATATATCATTAAAAAACCAATTCAAAATAGACCCCAAAAAATCATTAACACTAAAAATAAACTCAAAACCTTACCTCAAAAGCTTGGGATGTTAAAAAATAAGTATGGGAGTAGGAATAAGAGACCCAATAGAAAATCCACTATTCCTATAAAAATTATAAAATTTTAGGGATAGACTCTTATAGTCGATACGGACATTCCATGTGATTTAGAATGATTTTATAATGATTCATTAATTTTTCACTTGCTATGTTGAATAAATAATGGAATAAAATAGTAAATGGACTTGGTTTAAAGTGAAATGAAATGTATATTTATTCTAATTAAGCTTCCATGACATGTGTTTATTGATGATGCGATATTTTATTTTCACTGCATCCTTAATATCATGCCATGTGAATATTATGATATTATTATGATTAATAGACATGTTTGTATGTTATATCATGTTTTTATATAATTATTATAGAGATTTATTATGTGTGTATTCTTATATAAATTTTTCATTTCATGGTTATGTTTATTATGAGTTAATGATGTATAAAAATGATAAATAGGATAAAATAAAAGGGTAAAGTGGGAATGAGTGAAAAATTAACTATACATCCCATAGAGATCTTGATTAAAATTTAAATGAGATACATAATTTTAGAAAGGTCACAAACCATGGGAGTAATGGTATGATCTTATTTAGGGGACTAGTTTTCAACTGGTAAGAATTAGAAGCATGTAGGTCCATGTTTTATATATTGTTATTCCTTCATTATTAAAATGGTTGAACCTCTTTAATTGCCCACATGTTTTTTATTATTGATGTTGTTGATTTTTTTTTAGTCTCTCTTTTGTTCCCCAATTTTTGACTTCTTTATGATGATGTTTCACTCATTATTTGGAAAATTAAATTTTCATTGGTGTCACTAGTTCAAGTAGAGAAAAACTCAAGATAATGAAATTATACTTTTGTATTAAGAGAATAGACCTAGTGAGTTGGTGGGTTAGTGTGGTGAGATGAACTTGTTATCATCTTTAGGATATAATAGATTATTAAAGGGAATATTCTTGATAGAGATGGGACCCAAATTGATTATATGAAACACTATCCCCCTTTTGTGTGACATTACTTCCTATATAGAAATGAGATGTGGGAAAAGCTTATAAAACATCCAAGTATGTTTTTATCTATTTTGTAGAGATAGGATATGGGTAGAGTGTATGAGACCCATCCCTACACTATGAGTTTTTTTTCTTTTTGATAGAGATGAAATATGAGTGGACCCTATGAAACACCCTAGCCTTATGAATATTCATTTACAATCATTATGCTGCATCAATTACTTGATGGTGATGGGATATAGATGAATACTATGTCACCCGACCCTTTACAATCTCGTGGTAGATTTGAGTATTCAACGCATGGTTGTTTTAAATATTATTTCCTATTTTAGAGATTTATTTCTCATATTATTTCTCTTTTAAGGAAATAGACTACCTTTATGGCATGATCCTTTGGTTTGACATGAGTTTACTTTTAAACAAGTATAGTCAGAGATTATGGTGTCCCAATGAGCATGTGAGGGCATGAAATTTCATGTTTCTTAGTTATTTTATCATTATTTTAATTATTTAGGTTATAACTTCTTTAATTTATTTCTTTTTGGGTTTCATTAAGGAATATATTTCATATAGTTTTACATACAATCACATTATACAGATAAAAATTGTCACTGGTGTTGAGGGTTTTTTGGTAGTGCCTACTAATTAGTCATGCTCACACACAAAATATATACTTCAGTTCATATGAAATATTATTTGTGTTATTGTAAGTATTGGGAAGAAACTCAGGTATAAACATCAGTATGTTTGGGTGGTCTATAGGATTGGAGTATAAGATAATGGCAGTGTCATTATGGTATATTTGGATGTAGAAATAAAAAACAAGCCATGGGAACATGGACAAAAAAGGTATATGGAGGGTTTTTAGTGGGTTGGGGTTCTTAAAAATAACCATATTAAAATTGGTCTTATGAAGACTGCCCACACAGGTAGTTGACCTATGTGGGTAAACCCATGCGAATACAAGAAGACCTGTGGGTTTTTTCTTTGATTTTTTTTTAAAGATATGTGATATCACACCTTTTTATGAGTTATAAGACAACTCCAATGAACTCATAATGAATGAAAAACTCTATACTTGGAACACCACCCCTTTGGTTTCCAAGTTCCAATGTATTCCTCAGTCTCCCTCTATTCCCCCCTTCTCCCCCTTGAACTTCAATTTATTTACCTAAAACATTGTACATCCCCATTGTCACATACCTCCCTCCCTCCAGATCCAACAATGCTATGCCAGTTTCCTCATCATCACTCACTTTCTTTCCTCCCTTTAGAAAAACTGTAACCCCATGCCTCGTTATCTCCCACCTTCCTCCCAAATAACACTGCTCAGTCATGTCACCTTCCTACCTCCCACCCTATCCTCATTTTCTCTCACCTCCCTCCCTATAACACCCCTAGTTTCAGGTACTTTATCCTTTATTCATGTATTTTGAGGCTATACAATGTTCAGGTAACTTTTTTGGAGGTTATGAGGTGTTTTTTCAATTTTTGGAATATTTTATAATGGTGCATAGTTTGTGAGTGGTTATTAGAAACCATACATCATCTCTAGGAAATTGTGTAAGGGAAGACAGTGGGTACGGGGTAGGCACACGGTTGGTGCATAGTTTGTAAAAACCATGTAGATTCTTAGGAAAAAGCATGCTTCTTGAAATAGAGGGAAGTACACAGTTAGCACATGGTTTGTCTAACCATGTGATCCAATTGTGTGAGGGGTTTCCTTAAGATAGTAGCACTACATGGTTGGAATACGGTTTGAAAAACTTTGCGGCCTAACCATGTGGCATACATTTGTCCCTCCTTAAAAATGGATCTAATCCAAATTATCCCCTTAATACCTCTTTTTTCCCTAATCCTTCTATAACTCAAATTACTTTTTTCTCCTATGGAATAAGAGATGATCCCATTTGATCTAAGAGTGGTCCTTATGCAAATCAAAGTGTGTTGGAGGCCTAGATTCATCAGTAAGTTACCTTTATTATTCATTATTCTTATATCCATGGTTCTTCTTTCTCTTAAATCCATATATATATATATATATATATTTGTTTATGGATATATATAAGTGTTATGAATTGTTTTATGATGAAATCCTATTGGATATAATGAAGGTAACGTGAGTTGTGATCGGATCTTACAGTTTTGTTGTGTTGTTCTTTGTTTTCACCAACATTTGAGAGGTGGGTGGCTTCTCTCTTGAATATAATTTATTTATAACTTAAATTACTAGTTTTAATTAAATGATTTTATTAAAATGGTTGTTAAATTATTGTGTGACTCTTCATGGAAATCATTTTTTGGTATTGTCTTGGAAATTTTGGAAAGTTGATTGGTTTTTGGAAAACCCCTTGTTTATAATTTTAAAATGGTGTTTTAAAATTATGGTTTTGTTTTGATGCATGTAAAGTGGTTTTTGAAATGTTTTAAAATAAGGAAATTATTTTATGTGATATGGTTGTCATGGAAATTGGTTTTGGTAAATGAATTGGCATGATATTGGCATAAATGGCTGGGCATGAGTTGATTGGGATGGATAATGGTCGTGAAGTACCACCATTAATGGGAAAAAGTACAAACACGAAGTTCCGCTATCAATGTAAACACCAATGTTGATGGTGTGTTTCTATGTGTGGTTGTGTGTGTGTACATGGGAGTGAATATGAAAAATCAAATAAGAAATGGTTTAAAAGGATTTGTCGATGCTTTCCTTGGAAAACTGGTTTATGGATTTTATATGAACTATTTTTACTTCTTGAAACCATTTTATAAAATGTGATAACAAGTTTTTTTCTAATGTAAAGAGTTGGGAAGTCATTGGGTAAATCCTACTGAGTTTAGAATCACCCCCTGATTGGGCATTATAGTGCAATTCCAGATGCCATCTATTGACACACATGTAAATTCAAGGTATCTTAATTATTTAGTGATTATTCTTGATACTGTGGGGTTGGAATGTGGAGTTGGATCTTGGAGAAGGTGGGGTGTTTTTGGTTGTTGAAACTTTGTAGTTTTGAGTTTTGTGGACTTTTTGTTCCTCTTTAATATGTCTTTTGGTTTCTTCTTGTACTCTGATATAGTTTATTGGTTTGGTTTTGTTTTGAGTTGTATTTGGTACTCATGAATCATATAGACGTTTAGTTGGCTATTATTTATGTTTTTTGTATGTTTTATATTTCAAAGGGAAAATTGTCCCCCAAATGTTCTTGAAGCCCTTGGCATTTATTTCCAGCCTTTGGTGTCTTGGGGATATCACCTAAGGCCTAGTATCTCTCCCATCACTCCTTAAGACAATGAAGAGGGGTGGGATGTTACACTCCCCATCATCGCTCACCCGCCTCATTTTCTTCCTCCATATTGTCTACAATGGTCCCGGTTAAGAGATGCATATGTGAGTGAGTTGGGAATGGGTGTTTGGTCTTGTTGGTAAGACAGGTGTTGTAGAGGTGGTTCACATGATGTGTAAGAATTTCACAACATGGATAGTGCACATGCACCCTTGGTCCAACTATTACACTCCACAAGAAAGAAAATGAGGCATGGTCTGCTGTAAAATAATTGAGGATGATTTATACAGTCGTACTTGAGCATCTTTAGATGTAAATCATCTCTTATGCTATTTTTTCTTAATTTTAATATATCATTTAGATTTAAAAAATTATCATTGTACTTATTATTTATATAAATCATATATCTATATTGTATTTATTAAATTCCAACATTTATATTAAAATTATTAAATTATAACCCTTATTAAATGTGGGTTTCTCATGGGTCTTCCTGCATCGACTATAGGGCGTGGTAGACTTAATAAATATACTCGTTTGATATGTGGGATTGTATGGGTTGATCCCACATGGCCTTGTCCTGCCCCACCCCATCCCATCTATTTCACACCACTATTTAGAGGATTAGTATCGATCATCCTTTATTTGTTATTATGTTTGATTAAACTAAGGGAAATCATTAGAATTTTAGTTTCATGTTCATGACATCAATACAAAAAATATGGTATAGTAGTGGTTTTTTCCCAACTAAAAAGTGTTTAAACCACCAAGAAATCAATTAATAACAGTTATATAAATCAATATATATTCCATGATTGATAAAAAAATTAGTATCATTTTTAGTTTATTTAGCGACGATTTAGATATGTGTCTTTTTTCACATTTAGTGATGGTTTTTATTCATTTAGTGGTGGTTTTATTCATTGAATTTTTAATTTGATATATTGGGGGGGTAAATTAACCTCCACTATATTGTTTAGTGGTGGTTTTTTTATGGAGGTTCACATAAACTACAAAAAATAGATAAATAATAAAAATAAAATTTGATAAAAGAACCTTCATTATTTTTGTTAGAAGTGATTTATAGAAACCATTTCTAAAATTTTAAATATATATATATAAATATATTAGAAAAAATATTGTTAGTACAATGGAACTAAATATTAATTAATTAAAAACATAAATATATTTTTAACTCACTCACGCATCCATTGGTCATATATACACAACCATCATCCATACATCCATCATCCATATATACACAACCATCATTCATACAAATATACTCTATCCATCATTCATAAGCTCAGTAATCATATACATATAGATTGGGTTCAACATCTGCCATCAACCTAAGACCACCACGACCATCTATCCACCTCCACTTCATTTGACCACCTCCATAGCTAGATTCATCATATGCAAAATATACCACATCACCATCATATCAACTAAAATACAAACAAGGTGTAAATTAGAACAACTGTACAAAGTAAATAATAATTATAGTAGGATCAATGATAATGTTTAACTATAAAAAAACTATAATCCATCACAACTACCTTTTAAAGAGTTTCAAAAAATTTAAAGATCAACCTGCTTCCTACTACCATAATCTATCACCTTAAATACACACCATAACATTTGAGAAAAGTAATGTGAAATAAAATACGTAGGGAATATATTCATAATTTTACACAATTTTACACATAACATTTTTATTTTGTTAATCAAACATAATAAATTTTAATACAAAACAAATAATATATTATTTAAAACACTTTTAAAACTTAAAATTACATATTTAAGATAAAAATAAACTCTTTTAACTTAAAATTAATTATTATATAACAATATAAGTATTTTTAAACAAACATGCAGTTATACCATCTAAAAAATTTTTAAATACTTTGATATCTATTAAAACTTATTATAGAGCTATTATGAGTACACCGCGTTTTAGATTGATGTTTCATATATTAATATGCATTGAAAAGAATTAAAAATTGTTTTACTATAATTTTACACCAATCGATGTCATTTTCTATGGTTTTGACCATTACACACATGTTTTAGAGTTTTAAAACACAAAAAATGTGTTTACAGAAATATCGGGAAAACTGACACTTGGATTGATGTGTAATCAGTTCCTACATCTCAAAAATAAATCTAAGGTCATTTTCCTTTGATTTGATATCACTATAGAGTCATTTTATTATTGAGTCAATAGGGTTTCCTTATGACTTTTACATTCCTTCATGTTTGGGGAGATTGTTGAGTCAATAAGGTTTCCTTATGACTTTAACATTCCTCATGTTTTGAAAATCAGAAACACCTTATCTCAGGGAAAATTTCATTTTACCTTGTGTTTAACTTTCATAAGGAAAATTTTCCTTCCCCAAGGAAATTTATCCTTACCTTGCTTTTCATTGTTCATTATCTTGTCTAAGTGTAAAATTTAGTTTCATAACTAAAACCTCAGAATCATATAATACTTAGATAAAGATCATTCTGTTTTCAGACTCTGAACTCTTCTGAGTTCTGACTCTAAGTTCTCTGAATTCAGACTCTAAACACTTCTGAGTTCTGACTCCGAGTTCTTTGAATTCAGACTCCGAACTCTTCTAAGTTCTAACTTCGAGTTCTCTATTTTTAGAATCCGAACTCTTCTGAGTTCTGACTCCAAGTTCTCTAAATTCAGACTCTGAACTCTTCTGAGTTCTGACTCCGAGTTCTCTGAATTCAGACTCCGAACTCTTCTGAGTTTTGACTGCTAGTTCTCTGAATTCACACTCCGAACTCTTCTGAGTTTTGGCTCCGAGTTCTCTAAATTCAGACTCCGAACTCTTATAAGTTCTGACTCCTAATTCTAATAAATTCATACTCTGAACTTTGTAAGTTCAGACTCCTAATTCTAATGAATTCAGACTCCAAACTTTGTAAGTTCAGACTCTGAATTCTCATGAATTCTGACTCTGAACTTTGTAAGTTCTGACTCCAAATTCTCATGAACTCTGACTCTGAACTTTGTAAGTTCAGGTTCCAAATTCTGGTGAATCCAAATTCCAAATTTCCTTGAAATTCAGACTCTTGAATTCTATAGAGATCAGGTTCTTAATTCCTTAGAAAAACAAAATCTGAATATCCTTATATTATAGACAACAAATGTGTTTTTGGTTAGACTCCGAACTTTCATTTTTTATTACACTCCAAAAAATGATTTTGGTTATGTAACCATTTTTTTGTTTACACTTGTTTTTGTTATAAAACGATGTCGTTCATTCAGTTACTAACTAACCGTTGTTTGAGTGACACATGTACAGGTCCCTCCGAAATTCAAGGAAAAATATGACCGTTGGAGGAGGGATATGACCATTGAAGTCATTCCTATAAATAAGATCTCATTTGAATGAGCTCAAAACTGAAACAACTTTGAAACTATTACATGAATCTAGAGATTACATGTTTTTGAAGTGATTTCTAGAGAGAGACTCTCATGCTTAGTGCGTACTGAACGTCTTGTTTAGATTTTCTTCATGCGACTCCAAATGTTTCTAATTACATTCAAGGGATTCTGGGGATAGAAAGACAGAGGTGCCGACAACCTTGAAGTTGAGGGCTTCCTTACTGAGTAAGACAAAGGTGCCGACTACCTTAAAAGTTTATGGCTTGCAGGGATAGCAAGATAGACTCCGATCTTTGTATCTAGGGCTTACCCTGGTGTGGGTAAGACAGACTTTCTTGAAATTATAAATCAAGGGGCCTTTATCCAAGGTTGTTTGATACCCTTCTCTTTAGGTTAAAAGATTTACTACTTGTTACTTGTTTTGTTTCAATTTTTCCACTGCATTTTTTTATTGTAAAGGAAAGTATAACTATTTTATACTTCCTTATACTTGTACTCTGATTTAGTAAGATTCTATATGCTTTAAGGTAGAATCTTTATCTTTGTAAACTTTTGTTAAGTTTTCTTTCCAGAACCATCTTTCCGGAGTTTATTTCTTGGAATCAATTTTCCAGATTCAATCAAGTTTATATAACTAGAGGTTTTGTGAATTTTTCCTTATTTAACTTTGTTAAACATTACCATATTTAAAAGTTCCAAAGGAATTTTTAAAAGTATACAATTCACCCCCCCCCCCCCCTCTTGTATATTGAGCATCATATGATACTACAATTAGTATCTTCATTCATTATTTCGATCCAATAATTGGTATCAGAGGAGGTCTCTAAAATACTTATATTCACATATAAGTTTTCTTTGCTCAAGTTTTTCATTATTCTGCTTTTTCCTTACTGAGAAATATTTTCCTTGTTTACAAACTTTTATTACTAACAAGTTTTTATGGAAAGATTTTTCTTTAAGATGGCAGGAATCAATTTCGGTTACATTGACAACCTTAATCCAAAAAGACCACCTATTTTTTATGGAAATTATTATGAATATTGGAGAGATCACATGAAGACATTTATTATCAATACTAGAGTGGACAATTTTGTGATGCTTACTAGATGATATAAAATTTCTGACAAGGAAGTTAGTACTTTCACAAATCAAGAAAAGCATGAATATCAACTAAATTATAAGGTACACAATAAATTGATCTATTCTATGACTAGAAATATATATAGCCAAAATTCATCTTGTGAAGCAGCAAATTTTATTTGAAGAAACTTGAAGTTACACACTTTGGAACTTCAAAAGTTATTGAAACTAGAAGAGCCATGCTCAGAGCTGAATATCATGGTTTTTTCTTTCCTTATGGAGAACCCATATGTAAGGTGCAACAAATATTCATGAATATTGTTAATAGTTTACAATCTATGGGTGAGAAAGGTTTAGATGATGAATCTCTTGTTGATAATATCATTGACATCATTCCCAATGAGTGGGAATCCAAGAGGGCAGCTATAGATAAGAATATAAAGGTTACTCAGATTACTCTTGATGAAATTTTTGGAACTCTTCGTCAACATGAGACTAGAATGAAGAGAGATGATAATAATGTTAAGAAGAAGAATGAGAATGGCAGTGTTTCTTTTACTGCAACTTCAAATCATATGAAATAAAAGACTCCTGAGAGAGTTACAATATCCAAATCTAAGAAGGTTGTTATCCAATCTGAATCTAGGGGAAGTGAATCTTCAAAAAATGAATGAGCCAATCTTGCTCGAAGGATGAACAAGATATTTGAATAGAAGAACTTTCAATCCAGATATAATAAGAAAGAAAGGAAAGATAAAAAAGATTCAGAAGTTACATGTTATGAATGCCATAGAGCTAAACATATAAGACCTCATTGTCCTATGTTTAAGAGAAAAGAAATAAATGAAAAGCATTCTGAGAGAAACAAAAAGAAGTACTACAAAGCTAAAGCTAAGAAAGTTTTGAAATCTAATGACACCTGGAGTGCTAGTGGTGGAGACTCTTCAGATGAATCTTCAGATTACGAATCTTCTGGACCGAAGAATCTTAGTCTAATAGCCAGACTACCTATTAAAAATCATTGCTTAATAGCTAAAGTACACAATGTTGAATCTATGATCAATGTATCTATGAATTCTAATCATAGTGACAGTAAATATTATAACTCTTCAGATGAAGAATCTTCTTCTGATGAAGATGACACTTTACCAGCCTATGAAAAAGTTTCTATATTTTATAAACTTCTTAAGAATGAGAATTCAAAACTCAAGAAAAAGCTTGATAAGGAAAATTGTAGAAATATTATTCTTACTAAGGAAATATCTGATCTTTCTAAAGATCTTGATAAGAAAATTTTTTATTTATAAAGTATTTCAAAAAACCTTGAGGAAGTAAATTCTGAAAAGGATAAACTTTCTAAGTATCTAGAAAATGTAATTTCTACGAAGAATGTTTTCAAGCCTAACTATAGTTCTAAAGATAATGTTTTTGAAGAAAAGAACTTAGTTATCATACTAAAATCTGAAATATTTTTCTTGAGGAAGTGTTTGTCAAACTTTACCTTAGGTAAAGAAAATTTTGATAAAATGTATTCTCAAATCCGACCTCTAAGGAATAATTATGGATTTGGTTATACTAGTTCTAAACCGATTTTTAGTAATAATTATTTTGTTCCTCAAAGTGCTCCATTCTGTACTAAGTGTCAGTGTGGTGGAAACTGGGCAAAAAATTGTTCCCTAAACAAAGCCTAGTCTTTAGGATTTCATAAAGCCTATTTTTCTAAGAAAATGTGGGTGCCTAAAATTTTGCTTTCTGAAATTTCCAGATCCAAGAAAGTTTGGGTTTCAAAATTCTAACTCTTTTATTTTCAGGAAAGTAGAGAAAGTACCAACAACAATACATGGTACATGGATAGTGGATGTTCCTGGCATATGACTGGTAACAAAAACTACTTTTAAAAGATTATCAAGATGAAAGGAGGAAAATTAACTTTTTGATATAGTTCTCAAAAAGAAATTATTGGTATAGGTAACATCATTCTTCTTGGAAAAACATTAATTTCAAATGTTTTATTTGTTAAGGGTCTTAAGCACAACCTCATTATCATAATTCAATTATGTTATGAAGGTTACCTTGTGAATTTTAGGAATAACAAGTGCTTAGTACACAATTCCAATGAAGAATTTATTCTTTTCGCCCATAGGCAAGAGAATGTATACACACTAAACTTATAAGACCTTAGGAGTCAAGACTTACCTTGCCTTGGTGTAATGGAAGATCATTCTTGGTTGTGGTATAGAAGTCTAGGACATTGTAACCTTAGAAACCTATGAAAACTCTCAAAGAAAATATTATTTAAGGATCTACCAGAGCTTAGATTTGATTCTTCAAAAGTTTGTGATCCTTGTCAATATGGAAAGAAACATAAATCAAGCTTTAAATCAGTTGGTGAAGTCTTAATTACTAATGCATTACAGTTAGTACATATGGATATTTTTGGTCCAACAGAAACTGGAAGCATTGGAGGCAAGTATTATGTATTTTTTTTAGTTGATGATTACACTAGATTTACATGGGTCTATTTTCTAGAAAAGAAATCTGAAGCTTTTTCTTATTTCAAAAGTTTTAGAGCCCAAGTTGAAAATGAGAAAAACCTTCCTTTGATAACTATTCATAGTGATCATGGAGAAGAATTTAAAATTCTAATTTTAAAATTTTTTATAGTAGAAAAGGCATTACTCATAACTTCTCAGCACCCAAAACACCTCAACAAAATAGTGTTGTTAAAAGAAGAAATAGAATTCTTCAAGAGATAACTAGAACCATGTTGAGTGAGTATTCTGTATCTAAACATTTCTGGGCTAAAGCTGTAAGTACTGCTTGTTACACTATAAATCAAGTTTTGATTAGACCTTTTCTTAACAAAACTCCTTATGAGTTATGGAATGGTAGAAAACATAGACTTTCCTACTTCAAGGTTTTTGGTTTCAAGGTATTAATTTTGAATAGTAAAGATAATTTACACAAATTTGCACTAAAATCTGATGAATGAATTTTCTTAGGCTACTCCACAACTTCTAAGGCTTATAGAGTTTTCAATAAAAATACTTGTACTATTGAAGAGACAGTACATGTTAAATTTGATGAAATTGATCCCTTCATTTTTAAACAACCCCAACCTACATCTTCAGATATGTCTTCAAAAACTGATTATCAACCTTTGTTAGAAGATCCTTTTGATAAGGAAAATTTCCAAGAAGATGTTTCTGAAGCATTTACCCCAAAATATTTCCTACTATATGTCGATGAACAGGTTTTACAAAACCCAAATCAGTCGTTTCTTAATAATCATCCTAGTGATAGTATCATTTGTGATGTTAATCAACCTATAAGGACTAGAAGTTCCTTAAGAAATAAAGTAGAAAATCTAGAATTTCTTTCCCAATTAGAACCAAAAAGCATTGATGAAGCTTTAGGTGATGATGATTGGATAAAAGCCATGTGGGATGAGCTAAATTAATTCTAAAGGAATAAATTTTGGACCTTGGTTGAAAGACCTAAGGAAACTTCTGTAATTGTAGTAAAATGGGTCTTCAAAAATAAGTGTGATGAAAACAGAATCATAGTAAGAAATAAAGCTAGATTAGTTGTTAAAGGCTATAATCAACAAGAAGGAATAGACTATGAAGAAACCTATGCTTCAGTAGCTAGAGTTGAATCTATTCGTATTTTACTTGCCTTTTCAGCATTCTACAATTTCAAACTTTTTCAAATGGATGTGAAATGTGCTTTCCTTAATGGTTATATTCAAGTGGAAGTTTTTGTTGAACAACCTCATAGTTTTGAAGATCTAAAACATCCTGAACATGTTTATAAACTTACCAAATCTTTGTATGGACTTAAAAAATCCCCTCAAGCTTGGTATGATAGACTTACAGGATTTTTTCTTCAAAATAATTATGTTAAGGGAAATGAAGATCCAAATATTTTTATAAATAAAGATAAGAAAAATGTTTTTATTGTTCAAATCTATGTTGATGACATTATATTTGGTTCAACTCAGAAATCATTAACAGATTCCTTTGCGGATCTAATGAAATCTGAGTTCGAAATGAGTATGATGGGTGAGTTAACATTTTTCCTTGGTTTTTAAATTTCTCAAAAACCAGAAGGAATCTATATATCCCAACATAATTATATTAAATATCCTCTTAAAAAGTATGTATTTAACAACACTAAGGTTATAAGTACTCCCATTGGTACCTCAAATTCACTTGATCTTGATGAAGTTGGGAAACCAGTAGATCAAACATCTTTTAGAGGTATGATAGGAAGTTTAATTTACTTGATAGCTAGTCATTCAGACTTAATGTTTTCAGTATGCTTATGTGAAAGATATCAATCCAATCCTAAGGAATCTCATTTAAAGGAAGTGAAAAGAATTTTTCTCTACTTAAAGGGAACCATGGATTTATGACTCTTTTATACTTTTGGAAATGATTTTATTCTAAAAAGGTTTTCAGATGCTGACTTTAATGGATGTAGAATGGATAGGAAAAATACATTCGGAACTTTTCATTTCTTAGGAGATTCATTAGTTTCTTGGTTAGGAAAAAATCAACACTCAGTAGCACCTTCCACTACTGAAGTTGAATATGTAGCAGCTAGAAGTTGTTGTGGTCAAGTGTTGTGGATGCAACGCACACTCAGAGACTATGGTATGAGTTTTACCAAAACACAAATTTTGTGTGATAAAACTAGTGCCATTGCTTTAAGCAAAAACCCTGTACAACACTCTCTTGAAAAACACATAGATATTAGGCATCACTTTCTTAGGGATCACACACTAAAAAAGATATCATTCTTCGATTTATCAGAACACAAGATCAACTTGCTGATATTTTTACAAAATCTTTACCCTCCGATAGATTTGAATACATTAAACAGAAGTTAGGAATGATAACTGTAAGGTAATCATCCTTATTAACTTCCTATTGAAATCAATCTCCTTACAGTAATAAACTCATTTTCATAGGGGGAGTACATTTTCTTGTTAGTTTTAAATTTTTATAATGAATATTTTCATACTTAAAATTTTCATAATAAAGATTTCCGTACTCAAAATTTTCGTAATGGATATTTTTGTTTTCAAATTTATTTTTCGTAATCAATTTTTCAGAATATAAAGTTCTTCAAGAAGATTTTTCTTCAATACGAATAATATTCCTAGAAATCTGAAAGGTATGTTTCCTTTATTAAGTTTTCATAATCATTATTTACTTGCTGGTATTTTCATTTGTTTTTAAAAAAAATTAGATTCTCTTTTCCTTAAATCTGAATGTTTTTCTTAAAAACCTAAAAAGATCAGATTTTATCAAGTTTTCCTTACAGTTATCATATCAACTGTCAGATATGATCAGAAGGATTTTCATCCATTGGGTTGAGTTTGAAAGATGAATCATCGCTTCTAAGACCTATATAAAGGACCCTCTAAGGGTTGTCCCACATTGATCTCAAGCTCTCGCGTGCTGAAGCTCTGCCTCTCTACTTAAGCCCATTCCAAACTTCTAAGAGTTTTCTCAATTCTGAATGTCTATAGAATAATTCTCTTAGAAAGATATGTCTACTTTCAAGCCAATTCTGTAGTGGTAGGTGTATAAAGAAAGGCGGGTGCATCTGAACTTCTTCAACAAGTATGATTCGATTATCTCGAAAAACATCAAATTGAATGGATGGGAAAGTGTCTGCATATCAAAGCCAGGTGGTCAAGATTTGGTGTATCTAGATCTGCTAATTGAATTTTAGGAATCAGTCAGTTTCTTTAAGGAATAAGGCAGAGAGAAGTTTTCCTTTAAGAGTTATGGAAGGACTTATTCTCTTTCGTATACAAAGGCAGCTAGTTTGGTTGGTATTCCATAGAAAGGATAAGATGAGTTCTGTTCTCACAAGTTTCCTGATGTCAAAGGAAGCTTTGTTAAGGTGAAATATATGGAATCCCTCGGTCTTACAGATGTTAAGACTACGAAGATTGCTCGCCTCTCTACAAATAATCGGATCCTTGAATTATGAGTTCAAGATTTTATCATTCCGAGAAAAGGTTATAAGGACACATTGAAGAAGAGTGATATGTACATCCTAGATTTTCTGGTGACATGAGGAAGGTTAATTTAGTTAAGCATATTCTAATTACGATCGAGAATATCAAGAATGAAAATCTGAAGGCTCAGATTATCATGTACCCGGACATTCTTTCTAAGTTAATTGTTCGGTGCTTAGAATATTTTAAAATCCCTTACAGTTTGAAGCCTATAAATTGAAAAGTCATGATAGTCAGTGATGATACTCTGAAAAGGATGAACATTGGTTTTTCTAAGGAATCAAGAGAATTTTATGACTTACTAGAGGAAGAAGTTGAAGCTATTTCGAAAAAACAAGAAGTGGCTGAACCATCCAAAAAGGGAGGAAAGAAAAGGAAATTGAAGGAAGTAGAAGAGGAAGGAAAAACCCCAAAAGCTAAGGAAGCTCAATCCACACCTTCAAAACCTAAGAAACAAAAGGCATATCTAGATGATGTTGTAGAAAAATTGAGGGAAGATAAGAAAAATAAGAAATTAGGGGAGCCAAGTTTTGGTTTGGATCCTGTTGAAGCCAAAGCCTTAAAAGAGAAGACATCATATGATCTTGAGAATCAAGATAAAGAAAAGAAACAAAAGAAGAAGATGTCTGAGACTAAGATTGTGCAATCCCTTCTAAGGGATACTGAAAAAGCTTCTGAACAAATCCTAGTACCAAAATCTTTCATGATAGAAGCTTTACCTAAGACTCTGGGAAAGAAATATGTGACTCTATAAAAGGTTAAAGAAAAATAAGTAGAATAAGAAGAAGAGGAATAAGAAGGTAGTGGTGACACTGACGATATCATAAACCAAGTTGGATACTTCAATGAGAAAGAAAGTCCATCTGAGAAATTTTCAATCTGAACTTCAGAAGTAGAATCCTCAAAGTTGGCTACACCTGGGAAAGATCAGAAAGAAGAGGATGAGAAAGCTGAAGAAGAAGTGAACAAGATGTCTGAGGAAGAAAGTTCTAACCATGACTTCATTCAACCTGGGGATGTTGAGGCAAGAGTTGAGAAAGAAAACATAGATGAAGATAAGATTGTTTAGCTATCTGAAAGTGAACATAAATCTCCGGATGAGGAATCCATTCTGAAATCTGATAAGGGTAAATAGGTGATTGTTGATACACCTACTAAAGTCGTTATAAAGAAAAAGGAAGCCGGTGGATCTCCAAAAAGTAAGATTGCTGAGCTATAGAAAGATCCCTCACCTATTAAAGTCTCAGATTCAGAATCATCATCTCTAGGACATGATTTCATTGTTCAGTCGTTGAAGAATCTTGTTGGGACCATTCCGATTTTTCCAAGCATAGACTCCAGATTCCAGATGCTTCAACACACAATAAATCAGAAATCGGATTCAGTATCCATAGTGATGGATAAGTGTGTAAATATTGAGGCTGATTTCAAGAATTTATTCATTAACTACGATGCCCACAAAAGGTATTGTAAGAAAATGGTTAGCTGGTCAAAGAAGACAGTTGAAGATATGAGAGAACTTGATGAGTTCCAAGATGGTGTCAAGGAGGCTTTTTATATTGAAGATGGTAAGATCAAGGACCTTACAACCAGTTTTGAAGAAAATTTAACTTTGGAACAAAATTCTAGGATTCAAGAAGTTAAGGATTTGAATGGGAAGTTGTATTCTGTTTCCCAAAGCTGGAAGAGATAAATAGATATTCGGATTGAGATAGAATAAAAGCTTGTCAAACAGGAAGAAGTTCTGAAGGCTCAGGCAGAGGCTCTTAAGTCTCAGGAAGAAAGAATCAAGGATTTAGAGAATAAAGTTGAGGATCATGATTAGCTTCTTAAGTGAGTAGAGGAAGATCATAAGGAGCTCAAAAAGCTGAAGACTATAGTCAAGAAGTTGGTGTCGAAGGAAAAGGAAGGATAACTTTGTTGCAATTTGATATTGTGTTGTACTTTTCTTCCTTGTACAAATTCTTTCTAATCATAATGAAACTTTTGGTTGCTTGTCTTTTGGATGTGTTGTACTAATATTTCAGGTAGAATAATTCCTTTTCCATTCCCACAAATTCTTTTTGAAAATCACAAAGGGGGAGAAAGGAAAAAAGAATACTAAGTGAAGAAGAAATATACCTAAGTAAGGGGGAGCTTATCTAAGGGAGAGTTTTCATTACAGAGATTTCCGTATTCAAGATAATGAAAAATATCATTCCAGAAATCTAGAATATGATCCTTAGTGTTCCAAAGCATAAGGGATAATTAGTCATATTCATCTTTGCCTATATGATAAGGGAGATAAGTTTTATTTTCAAAGTCTAGAAAAATATTTTCTAATTCCTTATTTTCTTTTTCGTAAGGATGTTTGTACTTTCCAAAAAGGGGGAGATTGTTGAGTCAATAAGGTTTCCTTATGAATTTTCTATTCCTTTATGTTTGGGGAGATTGTTGATTCAATAAGGTTTCTTTATGACTTTACTATTCCTCATGTTTTGAAAATTACAAACACCTTATCTCAAGGCAATTTTCATTTTACCCTATGTTTTACTTTCATAAGGAAAATTTTCCTTCCCCAAGGAAATTTATCCTTACCTTGTTTTTCATTGCTCATTATCTTGTTTAAGTGTAAAATTTGGTTTCATAACTAAAACCTCAGAATCATATAATACTTAGATAAAGAGCATTCTATTTTTAGACTCTGAACTCTACTGAGTTCTGACTCTGAGTTCTCTGAATTCAGACTCCGAACTCTTTTGAATTCTGACTCTGAGTTATCTAAATTTAGACTCCGAACTCTTTTGAGTTCTGACTCCGAGTTCTCTATTTTCATACTCCGAACTCTTCTGAGTTCTGACTCCGAGTTCTCTAAATTCAGACTCTGAACTCTTCTGAGTTCTGACTCTGAGTTCTTTGAATTCAGACTCTGAACTCTTCTGAGTTCTGACTCTGAGTTCTCTGAATTTAGACTCCAAACTCTTCTGAGTTCTGGCTCTGAGTTCTCTGAATTCAAACTCCGAACTCTTATGAGTTTTGACTTTAAATTCTAATGAATTCAGACTCCGAACTTTGTAAGTTTAGACTCTGAATTCTAATGAATTTAGACTCCTAACATTGTAAGTTAAGACTCCGAATTCTCATGAATTCTGACTCCAAAATTTGTAAGTTCTGACTCTGAATTCTCATGAACACTAACTCTGAACTTTGAAATTTCAGGTTCCGAAATCTTATGAATCCAGATTCTAAATTTCCTTGAAATTCAGACTCCGGAATTCTATATAGATCAGGTTCCGAATTCCTTAGAAAAACATAATCCTAATATCCCAGTATTATAGACACCAAATGTATTTTTGGTTAGACTCTGAACTTTTATTTTTGCTTATACTCCAAAAAATTATTTTTGTTAGGTAACCATTTTTTTTCTTACACTTGTTTTTGTTATAAAACGATGTCGTGCATTCATTTACGAACTAATCATTGTTTGAGTGACACGTGTACAGGTCCCTCCAAAATTCAAGGAAAAATATGACTGTTGGAGGAGGGAGCCGACCATTGAAGCCTTTCCTATAAATAGGATCTCATTTGAACAAGCTCAAAACTGAAACAACTTTGTAACTATTCCATGAATCTAGAGATTACATGTTATTGAAGTGATTTCTAGATAGATACTCTCATGCTTAGTGCGTACTGAACATCTTGTTCAGATTTTCTTTGTGCGACTATGAATGTTTCTAATTACATTCGAGGGCTTCTGGAGATAGGAAGACAGAGGTGCCGACTACCTTAAAAGTTGAGGGCTTGCGGGGATAGCAAGACAGAATCCGATCTTTGTATTGAGGTCTTACCCTGGTGTGGGTAAGATAGACTTTCTTGAAAGTATAAATCAAGGGACCTTTATCCAAGGTTTTTGGATACCCTTCTCTTTGGGTTAAAAGATTTACTACTTGTTACTTGTTTTGTTTCAAGTTTTCCGCTGCATTTTTTTATTGTAAAGGAAAGTATAACTAATTTATACTTCCTTATACTTGTACTCTAATTTAGTAAGATTCCATACACTTTAAGGTAGAATATTTATCTCTGTAAACTTTTGTTAAGTTTCCTTTCTAGAACCATCTTTCCAGAGTTTATTTCTTGGAATCACTTTTTCGGATTCAATCAAGTTTATAGAACTAGAGGTTTTGTGAAATTTTCCTTGTTTAACTTTGTTAAACATTACCATCTTTAAAATTTCCAAAGGAATTTTTAAAATTATACAATTCACCCCCCTCCCCCTCTTATATATTGAGAATCATATGATACTACAATTATTATCTTCATTCATTATTTCGATCCAACATTTATCAGTTTTAATACCTTGATGTGTTCTTTTAAATACTTTTATATATATTAAAATTTATTATTGAGTAATTCTGAGCACACTACATATTGGATTTACATTCCATCTAATCATACATTTCAAAAATGATTCAATGAATATTTTCCTATGATTTTACACCAATATAATATTTTTTTATGTTTTTTTTCTATTATATGCTTTTTTAGAGTTTTAAAATACTAAAAATGTGTTTGCGGATATCACGGGAAAACCACCACTCAGATTGATGTGAAATCAATTCCTATATTTATAAAAATAAATCTATGCTCAATTTACTATGATTTCATAGAACTCAGATCTTTTTTACTCATTTTTAACCCCCTAAGTAACATTTTTAAAGTCTTTGATATCTATTAAAATTGTTTATTGAGTCATTCCAATAAAACTACATGTCATATTAATATGTTGTATGTTCATACATGTCAAAAATAATCCAAAGATATTTTTCCTGTAATTTGACACTAATATAATATTTTTTTATATAATTTTTACTATTACATGAATTTTTTAGAGTTTTAAAATACTAAAAATGTGTTTATAGACATCTCGGGAAAATTACTGCTTGGATTGATGTGGCATCGATTGCTATATTTAAAAAATAAATATGAAGTATTTTTTATATCATTGCAGTTAACTATGATATTTTTTTACCCCCTAATGAATATTTTTAGAGACTTTGATATCCATTAAAACTGCTTATTGAGTCATTCTATGCACACCGCATGTCAGATTGACATGTCATCTTCTCATACACATCAAAAATGAGTCAGTGATGATTGTATTATGATTTCACACCAATCCAAGGATGTTTTATATGGGTTTTTATAATAATTAAAAAATTTATTTAAAAATATTACTATTCTTGATAGCATTTTTAACACATAACACTGATATTTAAACAATTTTTTGGTATACTGTAAAAATATTTAAATGTGATTGTTATAACCTAGTCGTTAAATTTGTGGTATGAATAGGAACAAACATACTATGAAAAATATTTATAAATGTTTTATATAATTTAAATTTATTTTTTTATTAATAATAAATAAGTACTCGATTTTTAATGGTGTCATTTTATGTTTTAAAAATATGGTTTCTTCAAAAATAGTTTTTATTGGATTTTTTATATGGAATTTATAATTAATTTCTTCCAATTTCAGATATTTTATTTGATAAAAAGGATAATTTTTTTAAAATTTTCATATAAAAATTATCTTAGGGTGAAATTTTGATATTTTTTTAGAAAATATTGATTTTTAAGTGAATAGTGGAAAATACATATTTTTATAAAACTATCAGTTATTATTATTAAATAAAGTAATTAAAAAGTACTATTATGTTTTTAATTTTATATTAAATTAAAATAAGTCTCATTGAGTTATATATAATCTAATTAATTACATATAAATTATCATTATACTTAATTTTGGTATAATTTTTTTTTAGGCTTAAAAAGGTAATTTTCTAAATATTGTTTTTCATTGAATTTTGCATTTTTTATATTACATTAATTTCTACCATTTATGGATATTTAATATTAAAAAATGGATTTCATATTTTTAATCATGAGTTTAAAATTTTTTAAATAGGTCCACTTTATTTTTGGTCATTATGAATTGTAACTTTGGTAAAAAAAAAGCTAGTTACCACAGTGATAGTTAAAGCAGGTTGAAGGGGTTAAAAATAAAAATATAAGGGTTAATATAACTTAAATAAATTGTATAAATCCTATTTTATGATCATATTTCAATCATATTTTATTCCTTATTCTAAAATATTCCATTTTGGGGCCACTTTTATTGAGTAATTCATTAATATATTTTAATATTTTGAAAATTTCCAAGTGTATATGCTCCATCGCTTATAAAAGGGAACCCTCTCTCCTCTATTTTACACACTTAAATAGAATATTATCTAAGAAAATAACTAACCAAATACATTCCTAACACACCTCTCCACATCATATAGTTATTGGTTGTATCATAATACCATCCTAAGAATGATTTAGGTATAAACCTAAGGAGGTTTTCTGAAAAATAGGTATAGTTCTTAACCAAGTGTTTTCTTTTTTAGTTATTATTTTACCTCCTTAAAACATATATTAACCATTTTCATATAATAACATTCACATATACCATATAATTATATTTTATTATGTTTATTTTATAACCCTTTTTTTCTACTTTTCTATCTAATGGAAAATAAAAACATCACTTGTGCGTACATGCGGATTACCGTCTCGTGAGATGGTGTATTTCATTTTCCATAACATCCTCTTATGTTTGTGCATAATGACAGATAAAAATTAAATAATATAATATATATGATATAAATTTCATTCTGTAATTGTAAATAAATATTTTACTTCTTTATTTTCCATCCAAGAAAAAATAAAAATATCACTCATGTGCGAGTGTGGATTACCGCCTCACGAACTGATGTATTTTATTTTTCATCACCGACACACATGACTGGTGTATATAAATTAATTTAAATAAATAATATTATATTTATGAAATAATAATCATTATATAAATATAAAATTATAATTACCATATTTCCCTCATATTCATTGAAAAATGAAAATGTTACTAATGCGTACGTATAGACTATCATCTTTATGATGTAACATAATTCATTTTTCATAATAATTTTACATGGTTGGTTATAAAAATATAATTAATGCCTAAAAATGATAATTATAACATTATTAATATCATTTAAATATTATAATCATGATTTATTTTACCATAGTCAGCCTACTGAAGTCATTTTAGACATATGAGTCGAATATCCTCAAAACATCATATGTAAATTTTATCGATTAAGTAATTGAATATGGCATGGGTAAAAGTGAAATAAAAGGAATAATAAACTTGAAATAAAATTTAATCAAGTAATTATTTAATATGAGTTTGTTATTCTGGAAGTGAAAGAGTGTATGTGACGTGTCAGACTCAAGGTAAGGGATTTCTAGTCTTAATTTCCTTTTTTTGAGACTTAACCAATTTTCACCACATGTTTTCTTCTGTATTGTGTATAAATAACTTATGGGTTTATTTTATCATTATTATTTAAAAAATAAAGTATTTAAAAATTCATTCATAGTACTTTCCTTTAATTTTTCATTGATTTAAAAGTTATCAAGTTGTAAGAGACACTTATCTTAAAAACTTGTCTTAAATGTTTTAAAGATTTATTTTCTAAATCTTTTTCCACTATGTTTGTATTCTTAAAATTATTTTATATATGTATTTATATTAACATAAATAAATTATAACTGGCATTTTATTTCTCTTTTTACTTTCTTTCAAAAAATTTCAAAAGGAATCTTTTTACATATTTTATATGGGATGTTTTGAATTTCATTAAAAAAGGAAAAAGGAATGTTCTATTTTAACGTATACGGTTTGATTTCCTTTTCTCACCATCATGATTATTATTAATTATTTAGATTAATTTATAATGTTCCATGTTTTTTCAAATAAAAACATTTTCCATTTTTTTTATGATTTTTTATTTTTTTCAAAAAAATGGGGGATTTAAAAGGAAATTGTATTTTTGATATCCGAAATTTTTTTTCATATGAGTTCAAAAGATTTTTTCAAGTGATTTATGATAAAACAGTGTGATATTAAAAAAAAACTGTTCATTATATGGTACTTTATCATTATATATGATTATGGGTGAGCCTGATACAGCTTATATGATGGGTGATCCTGATGCATCTTATACTATGGGTGATCACGATATAAACATCCAATGCATTGGGCAATGTTACTTGTCTTCAAAGGAAATAAAGGGGGAGTTAAATAGGGAGTATTATCCTATATATTTCACTAAGCACTAGTTATTTCTCACATGAGTGAACATGGGTTATGAATATAATGCTCTAAGATGCCAGCACGGGTCTTTATTTTCTTGTTATGGGGTTTTAATGGTTTTATTTGAGAAAATGATGATTTTAAAAGGTGAATATTTTTTATTTATGTTCTCAAATATTTATTGTGATAAAGGTAAACATTTTATGTGTTTTCATGTTTTTTACTAGACTAATGGATTTATTTACTTTATATCTTTTACTAAGATTTTATGTTCATTCCAAGTTTTAAAATATTTTTCATTGGGTCTAAGGTTGAGTATTAACTATTATAAATTTTATCTCTTGATAAAGTAAGTTTTCCATGAATGAATCAAGTGCTTCATGAGTGAAAACTAGACTGTGAACTTATGAATCCTATTTTATAGAAAAAATGGACATTGTGTGTTAGTGTTCCCTATGTAATTAATGTTTTTTCTAATTCTCTAAAACTCCAAACCTAAAAGATCATGGGAATGTAAAAAAGTGAAACCTTTGTTAATAAACTCATAATTATGGTTTAACTAAGTTATAAGGAATTATATTTGGTATCATAGGAAGGTTTTAGATAATATTAGAGTATAGTATATCAATAAAATATTTGGAAAACATTAAGGGTTAATATTTTGGTCTGGGATCATGAGTTAGATGTCTTCTATAACCTTAAAGAATAGTATTATAAGATGAATTATGGTTATTTTGGGACTGTGTTAAGAATAATAAAATAAACAAGCTTAAGGAAACCTAGGTTAAACTTATAGTGAATCAAAAGTATCCTAGACTAAAGGAAGGGTTTCATAGAGTAAGTCGTTCACAAGATAGACTAATAAAATTTATTTAGTTGTTCACTCTAATTTTCTTGATAAAATTAATTTTTATTAAAAAACAAATTTCTTTCATTAGGGTAAAATATATTCTTTAATATCGATAGAAAGAAATCAAACACAAACCTCATTTCTCTTACATAGGATTCACTTGTAATACTAATTAAAAAACCATTCTCGTGTTATTTAAACACCTTCTCTAGCATCCAACTTACCTATAAAACACTTTATAATTTATCTCAATACTCATATATACTTTGATATCATAAAGGACCATGATATATATTTGACCATGTTTTGAAAACACAATTATCTTATCATACCCATTTTAGAAAATTTCATAATGAACTTTATCAAGTTTTTACAATGTATTACTCAGAAAAAGGATTTAATCCTCTACTCAGTTATAAAGGAGGGTAACCTTTGATGAGATTATGTATTTATCTTGTTATTTTAATTTTTTTATTTTTATAAACACCATCCCTTATTCAAAATTTTTAATTCAAAAAATATCCTAATGTATTATGAGGAAAAAGTTTGAGATGATGTCTCATAGCTATATAATTAAAAACATATGATTGTTTACAAATTATAATCTCTATAAACATCCATTTCAATCAAGATTTAATGATTGTACATGAATAAAAGAATCATAGTAACTTAGAAAGGTTTTTTGGAATTATAACAATGTATGTACTCGGCCTAGTAGATCATGGGGAATCCATCTTTCAAATTGGGATTAGAATGAATGGTGATTGATATTCAAAGGTATGAGTTATTTATGTTTAAAGTAGGAAACATGAATATATTGATATTTATAAATCTTAGTACATGATTCATGTTTTTTATTATTGGAAGGAATTATAAATAAATGAGATGGAAAATATTAGATAATGGATCATAAATAACATTTAATGATTGAAAGTGTTTACATATAGGGTTTTAAGAGTTATGATGTATTGGTATGTTATTTAAGGGTTGATAAATTTAAGTTTGATAATAATTTTAAAGTAATTAATACCTTTCTGAAGTTTTATGAGATGGGAGTACTTTAGGATACATTTATTGATTTTTCAGGAATGTTTGCGATATATTTAACACTTGTGTTTGACTTGTGTTGTAGTGAAAAGGTTATTTGAGGAAGAATGATTTTATATTTTTTTGACATAATTTGAAAGGTATTGATAATATTTATAGTTAAGATGATATTTGATGTTGAGGTATTTATAGTTAATTAGGATAAAATGGTTATTACATTTTTGTAACATATGATTTATTGTATAGATAACCAAGGGATTGATGCATTATTTAGTTACTAAGTGATTAAAGTTATTATTGAATAAGTTCACTATACTAGGAACATTATATGATTAAGGTAAATATAAATATTTTTATTGAATATTATATTTGATTTAAGTAATAAAGTTTTAATTATATTTTGGAATCATATATGATTTTATTGTAGTTTTATGGTGATTTGGGCCATTTATGGAAAGATTAGCATATATTAGAAATTTTATAATGAGGGAATATACATTTTTTGGTATATATATTTATGGGTGATTGATATTATTTAGAGATAAATTTTAATTTTATCATGGAGGAATGTGAGATCAAATCATTCTAATCTTTAGGTTTCAATCATAGACAGATGTATTTTGAAGAGTTTTATGGTTATATATTTATGGAATGATTTAAGTTTAACTTTAGGTGTTATTGTTGAGGCATTAGAGATTAATATAATATTTACTCATATAAAGGTTTGTACATATTGATATTATCTTATATTTTTCTATCCATTATGGCTTTGTTTAATGTCTAAATATATGAGTAATAACTTATTATCCTTTTATAAATATTTTAATTCATTAAAAGTTAATTTTAGTGCTTCAGGAATGAAAAAAAACATCTTGAATATTCATTTCTTAGAGTAATAGATAATATAGAAGTGAAAAAACTTATATAAGCACAACTAAAGGATGAAATTTTTCTCTTAGAATGGAAAAAAATAAAGTAGGTATATTTTATCATGTTCTCAATCTTGGTAATAAAATAATCCTTAACTCCAGGAAAATGATCTTTAAGTAAAAAAAATTATCATATTACCTTAATTTTTTATGAAATTATGGTTGTATTTATCCCCTAATGATTTATGGTTTTATGATCATTAAATTTATCATGATTGTGTACTCTATCACTTTCTATTATTACTTGGATGTTATTTTTTTCCTTTAGGTCTATATTTTCACTTCTCACCAATATTCTCCTTATATGGAACCTGGTTATGTGTTATTCTAGGCGACCATCATGTTTCCCCCTTACTCTTTTCAAGAGGATGTTTTATTATCCCTTTTTATGATGTGGGTTTTTAACAAATCTATTTTTAAATATTAAAATGTTTTTTCCTTTCATGATCATATGTTTTATCTTCCACTCCTTGGAATTGATTTTTAAAAAAATGTTTTAAACCCTTTTTATCAAGAATAAGATAAAATTGTGAGTTCAAAATTTCCTTAAGGGGATATAATGTAACACCCATAAAATTTAGTTTAAAATTATCCCGTATCATTTTTAACATGCAACACTGAGATTTAAGCGAATTGGGATATACTATAAAAATATTTAAATGTTACGATAATAACCTAGTCGTTAAATTGGAGGTATGAATAATAATAACCACATTATGAAAAATATTTATAAAGTTTCTATATAATGTAAATTTTTTGATTAATTCATAATAAATAAGTAATCAATTTTTAGTATAGTCATTTTATGCTTCAGAAATATATTTTCTTTAAAAATGGTTTTTATTGAATTTTGTACATAGAAATTATAATTAATTTTTGAAACATTTAGAAATTTTATTTTATAAAAATAATATAATTTTTTAAATCATCATATCAAAATTATCTCAGGGTGAAATTTTGAGATTTCTCTGAAAAGATTGATTTTTCAGTGAATGGTAAAAATACCAATTTTTATAAAATAGTCATTAATTTTCATTAAATAAAGTAATTTAAAAGTACCATTATGTTTTTAATTTAATATTAATGTAATATAAGTCTCATTTAGTTATAAATAATATAATTAATTACATATTAATTATCATTATACTTTATTTTGTTATAAGTTCATTTTTGGGCTTAAAAACACAATTTTCTAAAAAAGGTTTTTCATTGTGTTTTTCATTTTTATCTTAAATTAATTTCTTACATTTATAGAGAATTAATTTTGAAAATGGATTTAATACTTAAAATTAGGATATTAAAAAAAATTAAATATGTCAAATTCATTTTTGGTCATTATGAATATTAACTTTGGTAAAAAAAGCTAATTACCACGGTAAGAGTTAAAACGGGTTAAAAGGGAAAAAACTAAAAATAAAAGGGTTAAAATGAATTAAAAACTTGTATAAATCCTATTTTATGTTTATATTTTAACCTTATACCATAATTTATTCAAAAAAATCTATTTTTGAGCCACTTTTCTTGAGTAAGGCATTAATATATTTTAATCTTTTGAAAAATTCAAAGTGTGTCGTGTCCCTCACTTATAAAAGTACAACTCATGTCCTATCTTATCCACAATTAAAGATCCTCTTATATTGTACAATACCTACCCAAATACATTTCTAGAATCCATCCTCACAACCTAAGTTACTTTTTGGATCATAATAGCATCCTAATATGGATTTAGGTATAAACCTAATGTGGTTGTCCGAAGAAGAGGCATAGTTCTTAATCGAGTGGTTTTTTTTATTCCTTATTTTACCTCCTCTAAAAATATCTTAACCATTGTTATATAATAACATCATTAACTCTCATGTACTTAAATTTTATTATGTTTATGGTATAACCCTTTTTCCTCTACTGATCCATCTAACATAAAATAAAAATATCGCTCATGCAACGTGTATTCTATCACCACATGGTCGCATTGTCGAGCGCGTCAATTTGTTGTTTAATTTTGACTAGAATTTCTGCAGTATAACAGCAACCCTAGGTCATCTCTCAACGAAGCCTTAGATCATTAATTTAAAAAGAGGGTTTTGATTATGAAAGTATAAGGTGAATGAGGTTTTGTAAAACTTGGGGGTTTGATGATTAAAGATGAAAATAGAAAATGAAAGTGATAAAACAATGTAGAGATCAGTTCAGTTGGGCCTTTTGATGGCTGAATTGGTATTTTATTCCTTCATAAGAGTTTTACCCCATTATATTTTTTACTATCACACAAAATATGATCCCATTTAGATGCACGGAAGTTTCTATACAATCACTACAGTGGACAGGTCTTCATGGATCCATGCAATTTTGGTCCATTTTTCTTCCACTTCATCAAGGGCCCTCCAAATCATCTCCTCCTACATTGAAATAATAATAAAAAGTAACATTTACCATTATAATATTGATTAACATTAATTAATTGATTTAAACATAAATTTCAATTTATTATTATATTTGGAATATTCGTTACAAAACTAGTTTAAAACAGTGGAGTAAGGGTGGAATAAAACAGTGAATCGTGGTACGATCACACCCCCACACCTAAACATTTTCACTCCTAGGAAAAGTCACATATCCAAATAAAATGATGAATATATATATTCCCAAAATCATGAAGATTTAACATTTGATGAAATTTTAATTAAAGTAATGTGATCAATGCACGAACCACACTAAGAAGTTCTTCCTAGTGAAAATAGAAAAGGATGTCTCATAAATCATATCATAGTGAAATTAAAAAAGATTCATGATACCAAATTGAGCAAGGAATTCAGAAGTAAACCATGACACTAACTCTCTATGTGTGTGTGTGAAAACTATTCCATGCTATTCTTTCCACTTGCTATCTAATAAATATATGTTATTTTAACATTTTTCAGCTTAAATGATTTTGTCCACTGAACCTACCCTACATCCTTTGCAATAATATTCCAATACCCACTCACTTAAGCATTCTCAGAAGTCAAACCATAATCTCCTGACCTAGATATCCCCATATGTTTCACATTTCATCACTCCCCTCATTTATTTATTTTTTAGAAGTTGCATTTGGAACAAATCTCACACTCATCTATCAACCCTTGTTTGATCTCCTCAAAACACTAATTGCAATAGTTATAACAAGATCAAAGGTTGAGGAGGAGTGGTTTTTGACCTACCCAAGACACAACCATTTTTTTAGGGCATACAACAGTCGGACATTAGGTACACACGCATAGGTCAATCTGGTACAGTAATGAAACATATCGAATAAGGAACGAACGTATGGAAATATCATTTAAAGCTAAAAAATATTCACCTAACATATATTTACCTTATCTTAAGTAGGAAATATTCACACTTTATAGTTTGGTGAAAAAATATTTGGAGATATTAGTGACATAGTTTTCCCAAAAACTACTCATGCAAGGGGCATCAATCATCTCAAAGGTTTCACATAGATATGACCATTTATATCATTGACAGAAAACCAATTCACTAAAAAAATAAAATCACTCCCTGATGTTAAATTCATACAAATATTATTTTTGTCCTTTATTAGGGTATTTTTACTTTCCCCCATTTATGGTCGCCAAATCATGGAACTTCGAAATTATTGATGGATAAAAATGAAAATACCATAAATAAGGCCAAAAAGAGGGAAAAAAAGGAGAAAACGATGAAAATTTATAACTAACCCAGGAATGTATCCACCCCCCCCCCCCCCACACCTAGAATTTGCAGTTTCCTCACTAAAATAATTGAGAATGTGAGAAGGAAGGATAAAACTTGGTGTGTTTTATTGGTATGATGCATCGAGAAGGTGGATTTCCTCCACCAGATTCTTTGGAAAATCCTCATAGAAGTGTTTAAGTCACTGTCTATTGATGGTAATACTTTGTCCACTCTGCTCATGAAAAAATTGTATTGCACCAAAAGGGTAAACATTAGTAACAGTATAAGGACCGAGCCATCGGGAATGAAGCTTACCTGGGTGAAACTTAAGCCTGGAATTGTACATGAGGACCTTCTCACCAATATGGAACTTCTACTACTGAATCATGCTATCATGAATAGACTTTGTATTCTCTTTATAGATTCAGGAGTTCTCATTTTCATCACATCAAATTTCTTCTAACTCTTGAATTTACAGCTTTTTTGCTCACCTGCATGTGAAAGGTTCATATTACATTGTTTAATAGCCCAATATGCATGGTGTTCTACCTCCACTAGGAGGTGACAAGCCTTTCCAAACACAATTCTGTATGGTGACATTCTGATTGGGGTTTTAAAAGTTGTACAGTATGCCAAGTGCATCATCCAAGTACAAACTCCAATCTTTCCTATTGGGTTGTACCATTTTTTCCAAGATTCGTTTAACTTCCTGATTCGATATTTCTTCTTGTCCATTAGTTTGGGGGTGATATGCAGTGGAGACTTTATGATCAACCCCATACTTATGAATCAAATTTTTCATGTTGCGATTGCAAAAATGTGAACCCTGATCACTAATGATGAATCTTGGTAAACCAAACCTACTAAAAATTTGGGACCTCACAAAATCAAAAACCAATCAAGAGTCATCGGTCCTGGTGGCCTTTGCTTCCACCCATTAAGATACATATTCAACATCCAATAAGATCTACACAAAGCCAAATGAATTTGGAAAAGGCCCCATGAATTCCATGCCCCATGCATCGAAGATCTCAAAAAATAACATGGGATGTCGGGGCATTTCATTCGTCTTGGAGATATTCCCTGTGAATTGACAATGACTACATGACTTGAAAAATATATGGGCATCCCTATATAAAGTTGGCCAATAAATTCCTGAGTCAAATACCTTTCGAGCTGTACGTTGAGAGCCAAAGTGGACCCCACAGGCTAAAGTGTGGCAGAAGGTCAAAACAGAGGTGAACTCATGGTCAGGGACACACCGGTGAACTACTTGGTCACTACAAATTCTCCATAAGTATGGGTCATCCCAAATGTACCGATGAGAATCATTATTAAGTCTCTAGGATTGTGAAATTCTTAAATCAGTGGGGACCCTAGATGTTTCTAGAAAATTCACAATGTCTGCATACCAGGGGGTAAGGTCCACAACATCACAAAGGTTCTCATGAGGGAAGAATTCTCCAATGGGTAGGGGTGAGTCAACATGATGGTCCAATGGTGGGTAAATCCTACTAATGTGGTCAGCTACCACATTCTCCACCCCTCTCTTATCTCTAATCTCAAGGTCAAACTTCTGGAGGGGGAGAATCCACCAAATGAGGTGGGGCTAGGCTTCAGGTTTCTTTAGGAGGAAACGAAGGGCACCATGATCAGAGAAGACGATGATTTTTGACCTAAGAAGATATGAACGGAATTTTTCCAAGGAAAACACAATAGAAAGGAGTTATTTTTCAGTTTTTGTGTAGTTTACCTAGGCAGGGTCAAGGGTACGTGAGGCATATACAATGACATGAGGATCCTTCTCAACCCTTTGTGATAAAACCACCCCAACTGCAAATTTAGAGGCATCACACATAAGTTTGAAGGGGAGGTCCCACCTTGGTGGTTGGATGATGGGAGGTGATGTGAGACTCTTTTTTATTGAATTGAATGTATCCTCGCAATTTTTATCAAACACAAACTCAAAATCTTTTTGCAATAACTGAGACAATGGAGGTGCAATCTTACTAAATTCTTTAATGAATTGGCGGTAAAAACCAACATGACCCCAGAAATATCGCACCTCACGAACACATTTTGGATATGGAAGGATTAAAATTAATTCAATTTTAGATTTATCAACTTGAATTCCCTTATTTGAAATGACATACCCAAGAACTATCCCCCGCTCAACTATAAAATAGCATTTCTCATAATTTAAAACAAGATCTTTTCAATGCAGAGGCGGAGGACAGAACCTGGGTGTTCTAAACAATCATCAAAAGAAGATCCATATATCGTGAAATCATCCATAAAGACTTCTATACAACTCTCATGGTACTCATAAAAAATACTAAAAATACATCACTGAAAATTACCAGGATAATTACATAGACTGAATGGAATCCTTCTGTATGAAAATGTGCCGAATGGATAGGTAAATGTTATCTTTTATTGGTCCTCAAGGGATATATGGATTTGGAAATAACCTGAATAGCCATCAAGGAAACAATAATGGGACTTACCAGCCAATCATTCTAATGTTTGGTCAATGAAAGGTAATGGAAAGTGGTCCTTCCGTGTGGCTTGATTCAGTCGACGGTAGTCAATACAGACTCGCTAACTTTTTTGCACACGTGTTGGAACCAATTCATTCCTTTCATTTGACACAACTGTTATTCCTATTTTTTTAGGCACAATTTTCACTGGGCTAATCCATTTACTATTAGATATAGGATAAATGATCCCCACAGCAAGTAATTTACTGACTTCCAATTTTACCACTTTAAGGAGAGTGGGATTCAACCGACGTTGAGATTGTCTTACAAGTTTAGCCTCATCATCCAAAATTATATGGTGCATACAAATAGATGGGCTAATCCTGGGAATATCAGCCAATGTCCATCCTATTTCCTTTTTAAACTCTCTCAAAAGTTTGAGCAGTTTTGATTCCTGTTGTGGAGAGAGGTTATTGGCAATAATGACAGGAAATTGGTCAATACCCTTAAGATATGCATATTTTAAATTAGAAGGAAGTTTTTTAAGTTCCAACACCAGTAGTTTCTGGATTGAGGGAGGGGATTTAGGAGGAGTGAGGTCCATTAAACTGTCTATCTGCTCATGTTTATTCTCTAAAGATAGAGAATCTATATAAATGGGATTTGTAGAATCGTCGACAGTCATGGGTACTTCAGAATGAACACACTCATCAATTAAAGCATAAAATTTAAAATTTTCAGAACCCAAAAAACACTCAAAACATGAATCAAAACTCAAATCATCCAAGGGTGAAGAAAAAAAAATGAATCAAAGTTTGGGTTGAGGAGAGAATTGTGTGTGTGTATCGTTTGAGAGCACTTCCATATAATAGACAGGAAGAGTGGAGTGCTCTTCAACGGGGCGTTTCATAGCCTCAAGGATGTTAAAACTTACCTTTTCTCCTCTGAATTCCATGGACAATGTACCATTGTGAACGTTGATGATCATCTTTACTGTTTTTAGGAATGGCCTCCCAAGTATGAGAGGACCATGTCCTTGGGTTTGGATATCTTCCATCTCAAGAATGTAGAAATCAGCAGGGAAGATGAGATTCTTCACTTGTACAAGGACATCCTCAATCACTCTTATTGAATGCATTATACTCTGGTTGGAAAGTTTCACAACAATGCATGTTGGTTGAAGCTCTCCAACCTACAGAGAAGTATACATGGAGTGAGGCATTACATTAATGGAAGCACCTAAATCTAGAATAGCATCAGAAAAGAAGGTCTCCCCTATGGTACACGGTATCGTGAATGTGCCCAGATCCTTGCATTTGGTTGGAATTGTTGGTTGAATCAAGGCTAAGACATTACTCCCCAAGTTGACTCTCTTATTCCCCTTTAGCCTTCATCTATGGGTGCAAAGTTCTTTAAGAAATTTTTCATAACGGGGAATTTACTTGACTGCGTCCAACAATGGAATATTAACTTGAACTTTTTTAAATTTATCCATTATTTTATTTTCAATCTCATTATCGAAGTTTTTATTAGACTTAGAGATTATTTGAGGGAAAGGAAGAGGAATTGATTGTTCATGGGAATCCTTAATGATAATTTTATTGTCATTTTTATTTTGTTTTTCTTCATTGGAATCTTTTATGGGTGGAGAAAGAGTTTTTTCAAGAGGGGGACATACCTGTTGAGTAGAATTAGTAGAAGTAGAGGCTTCTTTACCACTAAAAAGTGTAATTTCACATACATTACCTTTTTTCTTCAGATTGGAAATGGGTTGAGATGGTAGTTGTCCATAACCTTGCATCTTAAGTTCACTGATGGTGTTCGCCAATTGTCCCACTTGAGTTTGTAAATCTTGAATTGTCGACTATGTAGTCTATTGGAACTAGAGGTTCTGGGTTTCCATTTGCTTCCCCATATCCTCAAGACTTAGTTCAGATTTTGGAGGAGGAGGTTGATTGTTTTGAGAAGTTGAAGGATAATAAGGTTTCATACCTTGGCCTTGTTAATACCAATTCTGCTTGGGGTAGCTTGATTTTCCTCCTTGTCGGTACTGGGGTTGTACTTTCCACCTAGGGTTTGGATTTGGCCTGAATTGTTCTTGCTTGAAGGGAGGTTCCTGTTGGAATGGATTCCCTGGGAACATAGTTGCACAAGACTCAGATGAATCCTGAAGTTTTGGGCACTGGTCAGAAAAATGAGTGTGATCATAAAAAATACCACAATGTAATGGAATAAAAGTAGAGTGCGAGTTACCTTGTTCTTGAGATAATTTCCTTAGAAGGGTATACATCTCATCAAGTATAGTATCTAACTTTTGTTATAGGGATGAATGTCTTACCTCATGAACTACTTGGGTTTGTACAATTTATTGTGTACCAAATTGTTGTTCATTTTGAGCCATGTTGTCTATTAAGTCACGAGCGGCAGAAGGAGTTTTATCAACTAGGGCACCACCAGCAGCAGCATCAATCATTCCACAATCCATGGGAATAAGTCCCTCATAGAAGTATTGGATTAATAGTTGTTCACTAATCTGGTGGTGGGGGCATCTTGAACAAAGTCTTTTGAATCTCTCCCAGTATTCATGAAGGGTTACTCCTTGAGATTGCCTAATTCCACAGATTTCTTTCCTAATTGATGCAGTTCAGGAGGTAGGGAAGAACTTATCTAAAAAGATTCATTTAAGTTCATTCTAGCCCCCAATTTTGGTAGGTAGATAGTATAGCCAGTCTTTGGCTACACCATCAAGGGAGAAAGGGAAGTCCCTAAACTTAATTAGGTCCTTAGAGACATTTTGGGGTTTCATGGTAGGGCACACTATGTGAAACTCTTTGATATGTTTGTGAGGGTCCTCACCGAGAAGACCATGGAATTTAGGAAGAAGGTGGATGAGACCTAATCTCAGCTCAAATTTGGATGCTTCCTCAGGATATTAGATGTATACAAGTTGGTACTCCACATCAGGGGTGGTCAGTTCTTTTAAAGTTCGATTATTTGCATCCATGTTTTCTTGGATTTGATTGGGTTCAATTTTGGATTGGTTTAGGACCACTTGATGTTCCAAAGGGGTTCCTCAATTTTACTTGATTGACCTTCTCTAGATTCTTTGATTTGTGTGTGAAGTGACTTTTCAATTTCAGGGTCAAATCCAAGTAGTGTTTCTTTACCAGATCGGGTCATGCAAATAATTTGTGAAGTTTGTTTTTTTTAATATGGATAAAATCACTTAATAAGGGTGAAAAGAGAATATAATGTTATAATATAGAATTATAGATATGGAGATGGAGAAGAATAAGAGAGAGAGATAGAGAGAGAAAGAACACACCAAAAACAAACAAAAATAAAGATAATACCCAACACAAAAACAATCAAATGGGGGTGGGGTATTTAAAGGAGTACTAATTAATAAGTAAAATAAACAAATAAAAGGAAATAAATAAAAGGAAAAAATGATCTTGGCTCCCCAGCAACGGTGCCAAAATTTTATTGCATTGTCGAGCGCGTCAAATTAGTTGTTTAATTTTGACTAGAATTTCTGCAGTATAACAGAAACCCTAGGTCGTCTCTCGACAGAGCCTTAGATCATTAATTTAAAAAGAGGTTTTTGATTATGAAAGTATAAGGTGAATGAGTTTTTGTAAACCTTGGGGGTTTGATGATTAAAGATGAAAATTGAAAATGAAAGTGATAAAACAGTTTAGAGATTAACAGAATTAATTAAGCGTGATCAACCTGGGGTAATCTCATGATGTTTATCCTTCATCACTTCATGATATAGGGTTATGAACTTTTAATACCTGGTTTGTAACAACTATAACCATAATTTTACTGAGTTTATACTAGGATACCTCATAGGGTTCAATCAAGAACACACAATGATTCATCAGACACCGCCAATGATTCAGTGATTTGTGTTTGACTTCATAACCGAAACTCACCAAGGCAACACACGAAGAACTCAATGCATTGTCCAGGTTTTTATATTATTTCTTTTTGATACCATGAAATAAATTTACATGGCCTTGAAAGTGCTTATGTGAGTTCAATTGACCAATATAAACTACACAAACATCGCAATTGAAAGGGGGAAAAGGAAGTGGTGAACGGTGTGTGAAACATCACATGAATGGGAACCCCCAAACATGATCATATGAGTTGAGCATGACATACCAATACATAACTCAATAAAATTAAAATATATGATGAAGAAAAATAGCATACAAACTGGAATTAAAAATATCATTCAATATAATACAAAAATGAAGCTCGGTATTACATCACGTTCCTCCCCGGGTGATCAAAAGGGGTTTAGAAACCCATGGGAAAGGAGGAAGAGAAAGATGTTGGGGTAGAACTTCATATAGCCTCCAGAACTTCTAGGGATGTTGAGAAGACTCCTTTGGGACTCCAAAATGGCCGCACCTTGCCTTTTGGCCGAACTCTCAAATGGGGAGCCCAAGGTTCCCTTTTATAGGAAAATTGGAAGGTGGTTTTAGGCACCCATATTTCTTCAATCCACTTGTACCACGCGTTTCGACCAATGGACACCCGAATCTCCATTTTGAAAAAATTGAAAAGTCGTATCCCCACTTTCTGACTATCTCAGCCAAAAGTTTGGAATCAATTGGACAAGTTGATCCGGAGATATGGACATATTATATAACACCGCATTTGAATTGTGTAGATTTGATTCCTTTGGATAGATCAGTTTGGTTGGGCCCCTTTATGGATGAATTGGGATTGGATTCTTTCATAAGAGTTGTATCCCATTATATTTTGTACCAAAAAACAAAATATAAGCCCATTTAGATGCATGGAATTTTCTATACAATCACAATAGTGGACAGGTCTTCATGGATCCATGCAATTTTGGCCCATTTTTCTTCCACTTCATCAAGGGACCTCCAAATCATCTCCTCCTACATTGAAACAATAAAAAAAAGTAACATTTTCCATTATAATATTTATTAACATTAATTAATTGATTCAAACATAAAGTGAAATTTATTATTATATTTGGAATATTCATTACAAAACTAGTTTAAAACAGCGGTGTAAGGGTGGAATAAAACTGTGAATCGTGGTACGATCACCACACGAGATGATGTATTTCATTTTTCATCACCTCCCCTTATGGATGGTCACAATGATGGATCCAAATTAAATAATATGATATATATGATATAAATTTCATTTTTTATTAGTAGATAAATATTATAATTCTTTTTTACCATCCAACTAAAAATAAAAACATCATTCGTGCATACGTATAGACTACTATCCCGTGAACTAATTTATTTTATTTTTCATTACTGCCTCACATAGATGGTGTATATAAATGGATTTAATGAAATAATATGATTTTTTGGATATAATAATTATTCTTGAAAGATAAAATTATACTTACCTTTTCCCCTTGTGTTCTTTGAAAAATGGAAATGTTACTCATGCGTATGTATAGAAAATTGTCTCCATGAAGTAATGTAATTCATTTTTCGTAACCACCTTACATGGTTTGTAATGACTCAATTTTTATTAGTAATATTTTTTCAGAAATAAATATGTGTTATATTATATAATATAATTATTATATGCATATATTATATAAAGAAACCAACAACACTTTAATTCATTAATAAAGATCATTATATTAGTCAGTTATGAAACCAATGAAAATGCCAAACATGATAATTAGACAAAAATATAAAAGAGAAAAGCTAAAATGGGACATTTTTGTTCACAAAAATCTTATAGAATCATCATCCCCCACATCCAACACTATAGAAATGAAACAAAATATTATTAAACTTATCAACATATTAGAAAATAAAAATGTATAACATTGGGAGGAATTGTAGTGAATATTGAGTGAAAGAATGAAGTGGTATTTATAGGAGGTAATGTGACCATTGGGAATAGAAACATAACCGTTGGGAATAGTTACCTAACTGTTGGAAAAGTAATTTAACCTAAAAATATTAAATTGTGATATAAATAATATTTATCATCGTTAATTTAAGAAAATATAAATATTATAATTATAAAAAAATAAACATCATGATTAAAAAACTCATAGAAAATATAAGCACATTTTTAACAAACTGTATTTTAAAGACATCGTAAAAATCATAATTTTTATATTAAAAATTAAATTTACCTATGTTATAAATTTATTTTTAAAAAATTAATATCATTTTTTAAATCAAAACATCTAAATTTTAAAATGGTGATTTTTTGATAATTTTATGAATTCAATTTTTAGGTGAATAGTAAAAATACAGTTTTTCTTATAACCGATGTATCTTAAATTACATCATTCATGATACAATAATGAAATAATAATTTCTATAACTTTAGGTTCAACCAAAATATATTTAATTTTATAAATTAGTCATTAAAATTCAATAAACTCAATTTCCAAACCTAAAAATTATTTTCCAAAACCTAAAGTCAAAAAGTGTTCCCTTAAAATAACAATTTTTCCTTTTTTCCAATTTCCTTTTTAATAAACTAAGTAAATATAAATTATAAATGAGTTTAAAGTATTTAAACCATTATATTATATTTATATATGATTTATATTTTCAAAAAATCATTATTACAAGTTTTACCTTTGATATAGTATTTTATTTAATATTTTATTCTAGAAATACCCTTCTCCTCAGGTATAAATAACCCCTCTATATCCCCTTGGAAAACCACTCCTACATCACTTTCCAAAGCCAAATATCTAAACGTACCATTTCTATAAATCCCCTTATAATACCTGGGTATTTTCTCAAGTAGACAAACTCCAAATGTCAAGGGATTTTTATTGTTGTATAAGAGAAGCTACACCAAGGAAAGAGTAAGTTTCTATCAACTCTTCTATTTTTTTTATTCTTATTATCTTTATTTTTTTGAATTCCTTTCAAAAAAAATCCTATAAAATTAATTATTTAGTATGTTAAAATTATATTAATGATGTTAACCTACTGAAATTATCATAATTACAACATTTATAAATTTCAAACTTCCTGTTCCCACTCTTTCTACAATGTCCCGTCAATGGTAGGTTAATCACCAACAAGGATATTTAAAATCCTTTTATTATCACAAAACCTATGGTTAGTTACAATAAATTATTTAAAATATAAATATTTATAAATATTTTTTAAAAAAATTGTAATTAATTATACTTATGTATAAATGACATTGAACAAAATACCAAAATCGAAGAAAAATGGGAAATTTTTAAGGAAAATATGATATCAAAATGACTTACCTATAACCAAGGAAATTAATAAATATAATAAAATGATTATATAGTGGTAAAATTTACAATAAATCACTTATATATCAATTTTTTAATAAATCTAATTTTATTATTAGGGAGATGCAATGTGATGAAATAAAGTGGGATTTAAGGTAAGGGGATTCTCGAACCCAACTCCTTTTCTTTGGGTTATCCCTCTCTCACATAATTTTTAGTATGGATATACCTATAATGTTATTTAAATATCCTTTAAATATTCTTCAATTTTATTTTTGAGGATATAAAATTTTCCACCTTGATTTATAATCTAAATACAAAGATTTTTGAAAAATACATTTTCTTTCAAAACACATCTTTTACTCCTATTGAGTTATTTCTTCTTCACTCAATAATGATGATTTTTATGAAAAATATGGTTTTTGTATTTCATTTGGGAACCCCAAGTTAATGTATGAAAACATGATTTATGAAATCATTATGAAACCCATTATATTCCATAGGTTATTTCATGACTACAATTGTGATATGTTCTATATGGCAAGCATGATTATGTAAATATTATGATGTGACAGGTGGTCATAAAATTATATACCCCTCTAATAAATTCATTAATGTTATGAATCACATGAGATGATATATATTATGTGTGTACATGGCTATATTTTTTCACAATTATTACGTTATGATTGTTCACATATGTTTTCTGTGAACATGATGCTAGCTTTATTCACAACTATGTGTGGTATTTGACCACTATGACATGATGTTTCATTTTTATGAATTTCCACATTCCATGAATTTATCAAATGTTTCTATAATTATTATTATAATTATCCTATGATTATGATTATTATGAAGCCATGTTATATTGATTCATGCCCCTTATTCCTCCTCTTACTAGGCTTTTAGCTGACCCTTTTCTTTGATGTATATCCTCAAGTGAATACATTTACAAAGGAGAATGTGTGTTTTTAAAAGGATAAACAAGAATAATTTAAATAAATTTATATGTTTTATTATTTAAAAGTGAGTTATGATCCTGATTTTCCTAAGATACTAAACCTTTTGATCCTTTAATGTATAATTATTACGCTATTTATCTTTAAAATGATGTAATAGTCGTGTAAGAAAAAGTAGGGTTGTTATATGGTTCATTATAAAAGTATAATTAATGTATAAAAAATATAATTATAACATTATTAATATTATTTAAATTATATAATCAGGATTCATCTGACCATAGTCATCCTACCAAAGTCATTTTAGACATATGAGTTAAATATCCTCAAAATGTCTGACATGAACTTAATCGATTAAGTTTTTGAATATAACATGGGTAAAATTGAAATAAAAGGAATGATAAAATTGAAATAGGTTATTAATAAAGTAAATAATTAATATAATTTTATTATTCAGGAATTTAAAGATTGTATGTGACGTTTCAGGCTGGAGGTAAAGGATTTCTAGTTTCAATTTCCTTTCTTTGAGACTTAAGTTATTTTCACCACATGTTTTCTTTTGTGTGGTGTATAAAATGACTTATTTTTGTATTTTTTCATTATAATCTAAAAATTAAAGTGTTTAAAAATCAATTCAAAGTTATTTTAAACAATTTTTCATTAGTTAAAAAGTTATCAAGTCATAAGGGATGCTTTACCTTAAATCATTGTTTTAAATGTTTTAAAGATTTATTTTATAAATATTTTTCATCCATTCCTATATTCTTAAAATTATTTTATATATATTTATTTATATTAAAATAAATAAATTATAAAGGAAATTTTATAACTCTTTTGACTTTATTTTAAAAAATCAAAAGAAATATATTTACGTATTTTATTTGGAATGTTTTGACTTTCTTTATAAAAGACAAAAGGAATGTTCTATTTTAACACATACAGATTGACCACATTTTTCCACTATCACGGTCCTTATTTTTTATTTGGTTTCCTTTATAGGATTACATGGTTTTTCAAATAAACCCCCTTTTCTATTATTATATTAAGTTTAGTTTTTTCAAAAAAATGTGAGATTTAAAAATAAAGGGTATTTTGATTTCCAAAAGTGTTTTGCATATGAGTTCAAAAGAGTTTTTCATGGGATTTATGATGAAAAGTTTTGAGCTTAAAAATTATTTTTTTATGTTATGGTTCTTCATCATATTAGATGATTATGGGTGATCCTGATATATCTTATATGATGGGTGATCTCGATATATCTTATATGACATGTGAGCCTGACATAGCTCTCCAATTCATTAGGTAATTTTCCTTATCTTCAAAGGAAATAAGGAGGTAGTTAACGAGGGAGTTTTCTCCTATGGATTTAATTGGGATCTAGTTATTTATGAAATGATTGAACATGGGTTATGAATATAATTCTTTGAGATTCCTATAAGAGTATTTATTTTATTCTTATGGTTTTTAATGGTTTTATTTAAGAAAATGGTGATTTTATAAGGTGTATATGTTTTATTTATGTGATAAAAGTTTTATTATGAAAAAGGTAAATATTTTGTGGGTTTTTATGATTTTTACCTGTACTAATGGATTTCTTTCCTATATATCCTTTACTAAGATTTTGTGATCATCCCAAGTTTTCAAATGTTTTTCATAGGAACTAAGAATGGGTAGGAACTATTATGAATTCCAGCTCTAAATAAAGTAAATTGGCCTTGAATGGAGTAAATATTTCATGAGTGAAAACTGAACTGTGAACTTATGAATCTAGTTTTTGTGGAAAAAATGGACATTGTACATAATTATTCCCTGTGTAATGCAATGGTTTTCCTAATTATCTAAAATTATAAACCCAAAAGTTTATGGAAATGTAATAAAGTGAATCCCTTGTTATTAAAATCATAATTATGGATTGACTAAGATATAAGGTGTTATATTTTAACTATTACACACTTATTATAGAGTTTTAAAACACTAAAAATGTGTTTACTAAAATCCCTAGAAAACACTTGGATTGATGTGGAATCAAATTCTAAATTTAAAAAATAAATATACGGTAGTTTTCCTATGATTTCATAGCACTCTGAGCTTGTTTTCTTGGTTTTGACCCCTGACTCATGTTTTTAAATACTTTGATATATATTAAAAAAATTATTGAGTCATTCCAAGTGAATCGCATGTCGGATTGATGTGAATTCTACCCATACGTGTCAAAAATTACTCAATGATATCTTTCCTATATTTCACACTAATATGAGGTTATTTTATCTAATTTTTATTATTACATGCATGTTTTAGAGTTTTAAAATACTATAAAAAATTGCAGATATCTCAGGAAAACCACCACTTGGATTGATGTGGAATTAATTCTTAAATTTCCCAAAAAAACTATAATAATTTTCCTATGATTTAAAGGCACTATAAGGTCATTTTATTGATTTTTAACCATTAACACGTAGTTTTAAATACTTTGATGTCTATTAAAATTGCTTATTGAGTCATTATGAGAACACTGCACATAGGATTGATGTTTTGTATGCTTTTACATGACACAAATGATTAAAAAACTATTTTTATATGATTTCATGTCTCTTTGAGGTTTTTTATATGGTTTTAATATTTATATTCTTGTTTTGGAGTTTTAAAACACTAAAAATGCATTTATAGACATCCCAAGAAAACCACCACTTGGATTGATGTGGTGTCAGTTCCTACATTTTCAAAATAAATAAACATCCATTTTGATATGATTTCATAGAACCATGATCTTATTTTATTGTTTTTAACCCCCTAAGGTTTATTTTTAAAGACTTTAATACCTATTAAAACTTCTTATTGAGTCATTTTGAGCACACCACATGTTGCATTAACGTGTCTTCTACTCACAAATATCACAAATGATTCAATGATAGTTTTCCTATGATTTCACCCCAATCCAAGCCCATGTAATTTAAATAAAACACTCATCTTACATTACCCCAACTCTCCCTCATATAAGTAACCCCAAAAAGATACAATATCATCATTTTAATAATGAAAATAGTCATTTGAACATGAAATGGATAGAGTTTATAATTTAACTCTTCAGGATGCATTATAAGTCTAGTAATTTCCTCAGGGACTACTCCCATTATACTTTGAAATATAGATACTAAGTCATTTTTCATTTTCAATCTCCTATGATCCTATGTTTTCCTATAGGATTCATGTTCTTTCAATTTTTATTTCATCCTTGAAATTTCCCTTTGTACTTCTCGATCAATGGAACTGCTTGAACCCCCACTAGATGGTGTAATAGTAAATGATGATGGTGACCTAGCAAAGACAGTTGATTGAATGGGACTATAACTCATCCCTCGTACATTCCTAGGATTCTACTTCCCTAAAATGATTATAACTACATGATTCAAAGAAACTGATGATGATTAGGTGGGGTTCGCATCCTAGGATTCTTGAATTTTAACTTGTTAATACAAAATATTGAAAATGGTTTTATAAATTATCTGAACTTCATAATATTATCTAATTTATTTTTTTTAAATTATTATTTTTTTATAGTGTATCTAGAAAATGGGTCATTTCCATAATCCAAATTTGTAGCAATATGGCCAAAAACTATGGTTGTAGCATAATCCTACTATTTACATGGAGTGTGGACCCTATCACCATTGAAATAGGGTCTGGGATACAACCACGGTTTTAGACCATAGACTTAGCTAATCTAGGACCGCAGTTCGCGTAGACCATGTCCATGGGCTACACAACATATGTCAATGGAATCTATTTCCACAATTTACAAGACTATAGTCATAGCCTTTGAAAATTTAAATAAATCTAATGAGTTTTGATCTTATGAAAACTTCCAGAATCCTTCCAAGACTTCACTACTACACTAGAATATATTATATATATTTATATATATACACATATATATACATATATATATATAATTATAATTATAATTTTTAATCTTTAAAAAAAATTATTTGGTTAAAGTTTTATGGCCATGATTTTCCAAAAGAGTGTCCATAAATCCTCTATGCCACCATATTTTTGTAAAACCATGTCCATAGGTGTTTTCTTTAAAATATATGGCCATAATTATGAAAAACCATGTCCATGTGTGTTTAATTTAAGCTCTATAGATGCATTTTTAGAAAACTATGGCCATAAGTATTTTCTTTAAGCTCTATGGCAACAGTTTTGGAAAAGTGTGGCCATAAATCCTCTCAACCACCATGGTTTTCTAAAACTATGTCCATGGGTGTTTGGTTTTTAGTTTATGGACATGGTTTTTGAAAACCATGGTAATAACCCTATAGGTCCTTTTTATTTCCATGGTTCTTGGAAAACTGTAGTCATAGCCCTTTCCCACCTATTTCCCATGTAATTTTGACGGTTCCCACATCCACCTAGCACCACGGTGTCACATAATAGTGTCTATAGGATAGCTTATATCCATAGTCTATGTATATCATGGCTCTAGGTAGACACAGGGATCCCTACAGGAACATTTTAACTTTAACCATGGTAGTAGGATGTCTTATAGCCATGTTTCTACTAACCATGGCTATATAACTATGGTCATAAGCCCATTTCTTGAGTTGTGTAGTAATTAAATAACACTAAATGGTAATTAAAAGTACTTATAGTAATGTATTTGGTAGGTTGATTCACAAAAATTACATCAGGTTTTTCATGAAAAAGCCTAAATACCCTGGTACACTAATACCTGAGCTAGTCTTGACATATCCCAATGAGAATTCTTGGTCCCCACATGTTAGTGACTAGCACTTGGCATCATACAATAATAAAAATGGAATTATTCTTCCACAAAACAATGGAATATAAATGTTATAATTTGGTATTCCAACACTCATCAAGGAGAAATTAACAGAAACAAATAGGGAAAATAATACCCAAACAATACATCTTCAATACACAACAACTACTAAAGAAAGGATTAGAAAACCCATGCAATAGGTGTATCACATCTTGATCAGTCACCTCTATCATTCGAGGTCCCGTGAATCAAGTATACTCACCACCTTGAAGAGGCGCTTTCCCTTTACTTAGACTTGGAATAAGATAGTATATAAACACTTGAAGGAAAAGGTAGGGTGTGATAAAAAGAGTCCAGTATGATACCACTAAATATTCTATAATAAAAAGTTTATGATTTAAATTAAAAAAACAAGTTATAGAATGTCATTTACATTTTTTTAACAAAACATGCTTTAAAATAAGAAAGATAACAAATACATAAAAATGGACTTAGATGAAAATTTTATATAAAATATTTATAGAAAACTATTGGAATGAATAAAATTATTTTATAATCAATGGTATGTATAATCAAGTCAAACAAATCAAAACATCATGCCCATAAGGCATTAGTTACTTTAGTTAATGGAAATTGTAACGACCCAAACTTTCATTAATGGAAATACCTCTTGATCAAATTAAATGTATCTTTATGTAAAATGTTCATATAAAATGTCAAATTATTTGTTTTTATGTTTTTTGATTTTAAAATACTGTTAAGAATTGTGATCCTTTCTAATATAGCCATTGAACAGTGATCACATGATTAGTATAAATATAGGACTTTAACAAATCCAATTTACTCAGACAAAGGAAGCGATGGCCTCATCCAGTAGACGTGCCTCATACGAAGCCCATTTGTTAGAGCTTTGAAAGTAGGTTGTGTATTTGGGCTTCGCTCTTGACCAAGCCCAATCCAAGCTTGAATATGTTAAGCTCGAGCAGGACCGCCTATGAGAGAAGTGGAAGTTGATAGATATTACCACCCGAACAATGTTATCCAAGCCACCCCAAGAGTCTTTCATCATCGCACACCTTACTCTTCAGTCTTATGCAGGTGTTATAAGGGGTTATGTAACAAGACCTTATCACTATGGTTATGTACATTATTTTTTTATATAATAAGGAATATACTTTCATTTTATTATTGTTACCTTGTAAATAGTTTTTAAAGCACAAATAGTATCTTTAGTTAATGTTCAACTAAGAAATATATTTTGATGAATTGATGGATTTTTGAATTAAATAATATTTTAATAAAATATTATTATTGTTATTAAATTAATTTTTATTAAATATAAATTATCGTATAATTTTATGAATGCAATTGTAATTTTTATTAAGGTTTGAAAGCCATTTTGGTCAAAACCCATGAATTTTCGATAAATGTCAGTTTTTATTTTAAAAGTAAAAATTAACATATATATAAAATTATTTAAATAAAATGAATATTATTTCTAGAATCAGGATATCGAAATTATTCAATGGTGAATTTTTCATAATTTTCTGATACAGTCAAATTTTTGGGTAAAAATTAAATACCGTTTAAATATATAATGTGTTTTATAACACCATAATGACCCAATAGTGATGTAATAAAATACTATAAACTTTATGTTTGGACAATATATGTTTCACCATTAAAATAATGTTATTTTGGGTTTGTTTTATTTATTTTACAAAGCTTTAGTGGACCCTTCAAGACTTATTAAACATTTTGTCTTTTTAAATTGTTTTCCTTGGGAGTGTGACTCACCTCCACATAAGCAACCCCATTATTTTAAGAATTTCTGACTTTGGCCTTATAAAATATTTTTTTAAACTCCCCTTTGGCAAAAACCATGGAAAAAACCATGGTCTGGTTTGTGGTTTTGATTAGTTTAATGTGAGGTGTCCCAAACCTAAATAATAAACAATTCCCTCTCCTTTCCTATATAAACCCACCCAAGCTCCCACTTCCTCCTCACTCAAAGTCCTTAGAGTTCATAAAAACTCAGCCCTCCTCTCTATATAATCCTTCCAAGGTTCCCCAAGCTCCCAAGAAGCCTCTCTCAAGCCTCTCTCAAGCCTCTCTCAAGCCTTTGGAAGCACACTTCCAAGTAAGGGTTTTTTCTTCCTTTCTCATTTTTGTCCAATTTTCTTAATGTTGTTATGCCCTTTTAATTTAAATTATAAATGTTGGGGTATGGTTTCGAACCTCCCCCGTGCTTCCCTATTTATGCTTAAATTATGAGATAACCCTTTCTCTCTTAATAAATGTCTCCCATGTACACCCGTTACTATGTCGAAATTCCGAAAGGAATTTATCTCTCCTCACTTACATTCAAGAAATTCTTTTGTATCATGAATATAAATTCCATTACAATTATTGGGAAATGTATCTATATGACCCCCCTTACTATCCATTTCATGTACATATGATAAGACACCCCTTTCTCTCTCATCAACCATTTTTTATGAATTCTTACGTCACGTCGTTACGCTGCCGAAATTGCACCGATTTTCCAAGCCAATGTCATTGTGTAGTGAATACCATGCCCATTTCTCTATCAAGGGTATTTACCTTTATGCACATTTACTTATTGATTATAAAGTTTCATGTATTAATTCCACATTCCTTTATCATGGAATAAATTATGATGTTTTATGAATCCATGTTATATGATCCATGTGGCACACTTATGCATGAAATGAAATGTTTAAGAAGGGTGCGCCCTTATAGCGCTTCAATGCATTGGGTAAAGTATAGTATCATGATATGTCATGTGAAATGGGTGTTTAATCATGCTAATTTAAGTTCAATGAGGTTTTTCTCATGCTTTATGTGCAATGAGGGTTTACTCATGCTCCATGTGCAATGATCCTTGGCTCGTGCTAATTCCATGTTAAGTGTTGTTATCACATTTCCATGTTATGATTATCATGATTTATCATGCCTTTATATTTATGCTTCACTTGTGCTCTATTGATATGCCTATTGTCTAACATGTATTTTATTCCTCATGTTATTCCATGATTATTCCCTTACTGGGATTTATAGCTCACCCTTTTCTTATACATGTCCTCAGGTTATCCCATGAAATGCTAAGTACGAGGGAATGTAGTGGTCATGTAAAGGAATTTTTCAATAAAGACGTTGTATTTCATGTTTTAAGTTGTTATGTAATGATCCTAAGCCCCAAAGACACTATACCTATCAATATTCTATGTTGTATCAAGTGAATTTTATGTAATTAATTATGTTTAATTCTGTAATAAAATATCAGGGTTGTCATAGTTGGTATCAGAGGATAGGTTTAGTTATTTTTTGGGATTAGGATTAGAAAAACCTAGTAAAGCCTTAGAGACAAGACTAAGTATAATAAAAACATCCCTAAGTTTTGGTGATTATTTAGTAAGTGGTTTATAAAGAAAATACATCCCTAACTGGATACAAGTAGGTAGAGGCGGCTCTTACACAGATGTATCCTAGGGGTAAAACTCGAAAACACCGCTTTGAGCTAGACTCGAATGGGAACTGGTGCACGAAAATGGGTCTTGCTTCACTCTTGGTTACGACACTCCCAGGAGATATGCTTTGGTAAATTCACAAGCTTAGTATGAACCATTATTAAGGGGAAAAAATTCCCTAAGAATATATATTAGAAAGTAGATCATGGATAACATAGACTGAAGCCAATAGATTCATATGTTAAAGAAATAAGGGTTATTTATAAGTCATTAGTTTTGTCCTTGTATTACCCTTTATGTGTTACCCCTAACTTTCCTTTTATTCAAGCCAATGGCTGGTAATAAGAGGACTCAGGCTAACAATCTATGTGAAGATCAATGTGATGATTGTACTATTGAGATGCTTGATCCAATGGGAGTGGGAATCACGAACTTTGGCATGCTTCTCTCTCAGCTAACTCAAGATTTGAATAGAAACATGGGTCAAGAGGAACATTCAACTCCCCCCCCCTAAGAAAAAACAAGTCACTATCAAGAGCTTCATGAGACAAAGGCCTCTTAATTTTAATGGATCATCTGATCCCTCAATCGTTGAACAATGGATCAAATCCATTGAAAATATCTTCTACATCCTTCAATGTTCATAAAAATAGAAGGTTATCCTAACTGCTTATCATATAGAGGGTGAAGCTGATCAATGGTGGACATTGATCAAAAATACAAAGCCTAAGGAGGAAATCGAGGTGTTGGAATGGAAGGATTTCCGGAAGATGTTTTTCAATAAATATTTTCCACACACCCTCCGACTTAAGATAGAAAGGGACTTTCTTTCCCTCAAGAAAAAATACGATGAATATGTTGGAGTGTACAAGGAAAACTTAACAAGGCTTGAACGATATACTTTAGGCTTTTTCATTACCCCTGAATGCAAGGTTGAACACTTCTTTGGTGGGCTGAAACCTAGCCTGTGGAAAGCGCTGGCGATCCGTGACTTCGACAGCTATGAGGAAATTTTCTGATGTGCCCTCAAGGTCGAAATAGAGATCGGAGAATCTCAGGGGTATCATGGGGATAAGAAGCATAAGGTGGAATTCAATTCTAGTGGTCCTATGGATAAATCCAACGGTGCTAAGAAGATCCAGCACCCCACTTGTCAAAGGTGTGGAAAGAAGCACCCCAGAAATTGCCTGAAGGGTATGAGGAAATGATTTAGGTGTGGAAGAGAAGGGCACCTAGCTATTAACTGCTAACAAGAAAAACCCGCGGCTGCAACAGAGGAGTGGAATGCTCCATTCGAACCTCAATGTGTTGTTCATTTCTACAACTATAAATAACCAGGGCATCTTGCAAATCAGTGCCCTAAGCCAAGGGTTTTTGGAGGCAACCAACAACCTCCAAGGCAGCAAGGGTGATCTTTTTCCATCACTAATGCCGAAGTGAACCCTAAAAATGAAGTGGTGACAGGTACACTAGTTATTCATTCAATAATAGAAAACGTACTTTTTGATTCATGTTCTATGCATTCTTTTATATCTCTAAAGTTTAGTAGAACAATCCCAGCACCACCACAAACCATGGAAGTGAAGATGTCAGTGAGTATGAAAAATGGGGAAATCATTGCATCCCATGAATATAACTCCTCCCCTATTATAATATGTGGATTGAACTTCCTAGAGAACCTCGTCATACTCCATCTGGTGGAATTTGATGCAATTCTTGGCATGGATTGGATTTCCTTATGTATAGCCAACATAAATTACCATGAGAGGGAAATCACTCTTCATGTAGAGAATCGACCCTCGATTCTTTACAAGTTCAAGGATAAAGATGAATATTCTTTAGCTCCATCACCTCAAGTATGGATATTACTACCCTATGAGTACACATATCTGGCTCAGATGATTGAGTCCAAGGAAGCAACCATCCTTGAAGACATGCTTATTGTGAGGGAATTCGCTGAAGTGTTTCTCAAGGAATTGTTTGGTCTTCCTCCTAGAAGAGATGTTGAATTCTCAATTGATCTTATACCGGGGGTGTTTCCAATATCTAAGACTCCATATAGAATGTCTGTTGTGGAGCTTAAGGAGCTAAATAAACAACTATAGGAGAGTCTGGATAAAGGGTTTATATGCCCAAGTGCTTCACCATGGGTTGCACCAGTCCTCTTCATCAAGAAGAAGGATGGGTCAATGCACCTTTACATCGATTATCATGAGCTTAAAAAAATCACGATAAAGAACAAGTATCCTCTCCCATGAATTGATGACTTGTTCGATCAGTTTCATGGAGCACAATACTTCTCTAAGATAGATTTGCTATCAGGATATTATCAAGTAAGGGTGAAGAAGGAAGATATTACCAAGACTACTTTTTGTACAAGATATAGACACTATGAATTCATAGTAATATCTTTCAGACTCACTGATGATCCAAAAATCTTCATGGAATTGATGAATAGAGTCTTTAGAGATTACCTCGACAAATTTGTGGTAGTCTTTATAGATGATATTCTAATATACTCCAAAACCAAGGAGGATCATGAGGAGCATCTGAGAACTGTACTAGAGACCTTGCAGAAGGAGAAGCTCTATGAAAAGTATAGAAATTGTGAGTTCTGGTTGAAGGAGGTCTTATTCTTGGGCTATATCATCACAAGAAATGGGATATCTGTGGATCCCTCCAAAACAGATGCAATTGAGCGATGGATGAGGCCAACATCGGTAATAGATATTCGTAGCTTCTTGGTGTTAGCTGGATATTATTGACGATTTGTGAGGAATTTATCATGATTGTACAACCCTTTTACCAAGCTAACTCAGAAGGTATTAAAGTTTTCTTGGAGTGATGAATGCGAAGAAATCTTCAAGGAGTTGAAAAAGAGGCTTATCATTGCGCCCGTGCTCACTTTACCCACAAGTGGATAACTTTTTGTGGTATCTAGTGATGCTTCGAAGAAGGGCCTGGGATGTGTGTTGATAAAAAATGAAAAAGTCATTACCTATGATTCAAGGCAATTGAAAGTTCATGAACAGAACTATCCAACACATGACCTCGAGTTGGCTGCAGTGATCTTCGCTTTGAAAATTTGGCAGCATTATCTCTTTGGGGAGAAGTGTGAAATATATACGGACCACAAAAGCCTCAAGTATATATTCACATAGAAAGAGTTGAACATTTTCCAATGAATATGGTTAGAGATGATAAAAGACTATGACTGCTCAATCCATTACCACCCTGGGAAAGTGAACAAGGTGGCGGATACCCTAAGTATAAAGGACCCAGCGATTCTATCATTGATGAGAATTGAAAAGGATCCAATATTCTTAGATTTTAAGAAGATGGACATGGGAATCATAAATAAGTGAACATCATCAATCCTTTCACAAATTATTGCTCAACCGTCACTTTTGGAAAGGTTAAAGGATGATCAAAATGATAGTGTAGGAATTCAAGAAAAAATGGAAGCTATCGGAAAAGGAAAATCCTCAGAATTTAATGTTAATAAAGAATGAATTGTGAGATTTGGGAAAAGACTATGTGTTCCATCAAGTCCAAAACTGAAGAAGGAACTTTTGGATGATACACATAGTTCAAATTTCTCTATTCACCCAGGAAACACAAAGATTTATTGAGATCTTCGAGAGAATTATTGGTGGGATAATATGAAGAATGAGATCACTGAATATACATCAAAGTGTCTGGTGTGTCAGCAAGTGAAGGCAGAGAGGCAGAAGTCTAAGGAGATGGTGCAAAAATTGCCCATACCAAAATGTAAATGGGAGAACATAACCATGGACTTTTTCATTGGACTTCTGAAGACATCCAAAGACAACAGTGCAGTCTGGGTTATTGTGGATCATCTTAAAAAGGCTGCACACTTCATTACTATTCAGGAGGATTTCTCATTGGATCAACTATCATGGATATATATCAGGGAAGTGGTAAGGCTTCACAGAGTACCACTATCTATTGTGTCCGATCGAGATTCAAGATTCACCTCTAAGTTTTGGAAGAGTCTTCAACATGCTCTGAATACTGAACTAAAATTCAGTACAGCCTATCATCCTCAAATTGATGTCCAATCCGAGAAGACTATCTAAACACTTGAGGACATGTTGAGAGCATGCTCAATGGACTTTAAAGGAGGATGGGATCAACATATTCCTCTGGTTGAGTTCTCTTATAATAAAAATTTTCACTCGAGCATCCAAATGGCACCATATGAAGACCTTTATGGGAAAAGGTGCAGAACACCGACATGTTGGGATGAGGTCGGTGATTGTAAGCTGCTTGAACCAGAAATGGTCTAAGAAATGGTGGAGAAGGTGAAAACCATTCAGCAGCACATCAAGGCATCCCAGAGTCGATAGAAGAGTTATGCAGATAACCATTGATGAGACCTTGAGTTTAAAGTTGGAGACATGGTATTTCTATGCATATCTCTGTGGAATAAAGTCATGAGTTTTGGAAAGAAATGGAAGTTAAGTCCAAGGTACATCAGCCCCTTTGAGATTCTTCATCGTGTCGGGGTTGTGGCCTATCAACTAGCACTTCTACCTACCATGGCCAAAGTACATGATGTCTTTCATGTATCCCTCTTAAGGAAGTACATGTTGGACCCTTCACATGTACTCTCTTTAGAGGTGGTATAGTTAGAGGATGATCTTTCTTATGAGGATCAACTAGTGAAGATCTTAGATCACAGAGAAAAAGTTCTACGAAATAAGACAATTCCCCTCATCAAGGTGTTGTAGTGAAACCACAAGTTTAAAGAAGCGACATGGTAATCGAAGGAAATTATGAAACAGAGTTACCCACATCTGTTTTAGTGTGGGAAAAGGAAATTTTGAGGGCAAAATTTCTTAAGGGGGGAAGATTGTAACGACCCAAACTTTCATTAATGGAAATCTCTCTTGATCTAATTAAATGTCTCTTTATGTAAAATGTTCATATAAAATATCAACTTCTTTAGTTTTATGGTTTTGGATTTTAAAATACTGTTAAGAATTGTGATCTTTGCTAGTATATCCATTTAATAGTGATCACATGATTAGTATAAATATAGGGCTTTAACAAATCCAATTTACTCAGACAAAGCAAGTGATGGCCTCATCCAGTAGACGTGCCCCATACGAAGCCCATTTGTCAGAGCTTAGAAAGGAGGTTACGTCTTTGGGATTCACTCTTGACCAAGCCCAAGCCAAGATTGAATATGTTAAGCTCGTGTGGGACCGTCTACGAGAGAAGTGGAAGTTGATAGATATTACCACCCAAGAAATGTTATCCGAGCCACCCCAAGAGTCTGTCACCATTGCACACCTTACTCTTCGGTCTTATGCGGGTGTTATAAGGGGTTATGTAACAAGACCTTAGCACTATGGTTATGTAAATTATTTTTATATATAATAATGAATATACTTTCATTTTATTATTGTTACCTTGTAAATAGTTTTTAAAGCACAAATAGTATCTTTAGTTAATGTTTAACGAAGAAATTTATTTTGATGAATTATTGGATTTTTGAATTAAATAATATTTTAATAAAATATTATTATTTTTATTAAATTAATTTTTATTAAATTAATTTTTATTAAATATAAATGATCGTATAATTTTATGAATGCAATTGTAATTTTTATTAAGGTTTGAAATCCATTTTGGTCAAAAACTATGAATTTTAAATAAATATCGGTTTTTATTTTAAAAGTGAAAATTAACATATATAGAAAATTATTTAGATAAAATGAATATTATTCCTGTAATCAGGACGTCGAAATTATCTAATGGTGAATTTTTCATAATTTTATGATACGGTCAAATTTTTGGGTAAAAATTAAATACCATTTAAATATATAATGTGTTAATGACATCATAATGACCCAATAGTGATGTAATAAAATACTATAAACTTTATTTTCGGCCAATATATGTTTTACCATTAAAATAATGCAATTTTGGGTTTGTTTGGTTTATTTTACAAAGCTTTAGTGGACCCTTCAAGACTTATTAAACATTTTGTCTTTTTAAATTGTTTTCCTTGGGAGTGTGACTCACCTCCACATAAGCAACCCCATTATTTTAAGAAGTTTGGACTTTGGCATTATAAAATATTTTTTTCCACTCCCCTTTGGAAAAATCCATGGGCAAAAACCATGTTCTGGTTTGTGTTTTTGATTAGTTTAATGTGAGGTGTCCCAAACCTAAATAATAAACAATTCCCTCTCCTTTCCTATATAAACCCACCCAAGCTCCCACTTCCTCCTCACTCAAAGCCTTTGGATTTCATCCAACCTCTACCCTCCTCTCTCTATAATCCTCCCAAGGTTCCCCAAGCTCCCAATAAGCCTCTCTTAAGCCTCTCTCAAGCCTTTGGAAGCACACTTCCAAGTAAGGGTTTTTTCTTCCTTTCTCATTTTTATCCAATTTTCTTAATGTTGTTATGCCCTTTTCAATTATAAATGTTGGGGTATGGTTTTTCACCTCCCCCATACTTCCCTAATTATGTTTGAATTATGAGAGACCCATTTCTATCTCAATAAATTCCTCCCATGTACACCTGTTACTATGCCGAAATTTTGAAAGGAATTTATCTCTCCTCACTTACATTCAAGAAATTCTTTTGTATCATGAATCTAAATTAAATTACAATTTTCGGGACATGTATCAATATGACCCCCCTTACTTTCCATTTCATGTACATATTATGAGACACCACTTTCTCTCTCATCAACCATTTTTTATGAATTCTTACGTCACGCCGTTACGCGGCCGAAATTGCACCGATTTTCCAAGCCAATGTCATTGTGTAGTGAATACCATGCCCATTTCTCTAGGGTATTCACCTTTATGCACATTTACTTATTGATTATAAAGTTTTATGTATGAATTCCACATTCCTTTATCGTGGAATAAATGATGATGTTTTATGAATCCATGTTATATGATCCATGTGGCACACTTATGCATGAAATGAAATATTTAAGAAGGGTGCAACCTTATAGCACTCTAATGAATTGGGTACAGTATAGTATCATGATACGTCATGTGCAATGTGTGGTTAATCATGTTAATTCAAGTGCAACACGGGTTTTCTTGTGCTTCATGTTCAATGAGGGTTTACTCATGCTTCATGTACAATGAGCCTTGGCTCATGCTAATTTCATGTTAAGTGTTGTTGCCACATTTCCATATTATGGTTATCATGCTTTATCATGCCTTTATGTTTATGCTTATCTTGTGATCTATTGATATGCCTATTTTTTAACATGTATTTTATTCCTCATGTTATTCCATGATTATTGTAATGTCCCGACCCCAGCTACCCAGAGTCGGTGCATTACTTCGTAACATTGGCATGATCACAAAAGATCAAGTCTCGAAAGACCGATTAGTTTAGTAGCCTTGGAAACACTAGATGCATTCATAAGTCTTTCATTACATCATAAAGTAAAAAAAACTACAATAACATGGTCTTCATAGTCCACACTCATATCCCTTTCTGACTATCCCTGCAGGTCATTCATAAAATACTTCTTCACATCCTGGAAAATATTAAAACATTGAAAGGGGTGAGCTCAGATGCTCAGTAAGGATAACAATATTGTGGAAGCTTTCATAAATAATCATTAACATTTAAGGCAATGTATAACTAAAACAAAAGCCTTTTTAAACTTGAACTTTAGCATAATATAGCAAAAATAAAATTAAGTAATGGCATTTACTTACTCACATGGATATTCTACTAATTGAGTAATCCCATGCAATATCAATAACCACTTTCATAATGATGTAATGCATAATGCCAGACTATCATAACCACGTAGTCAAGCCTCGTGCCAAGACCACAAATAAGATTTTGTCAAGGCCTCGTTCCAAGACACTAGTTTGTCTCATGAGACCTACCGATGCATCGAGGAGCTATAGCGGGCTCTACCCGTCACTTACTAAGTCCAATGCATTCCTCATATGAATGGGTTTAAACATATCATAAACCATAACATAATCGTATCACATAAAACATGCATAAAGGAAACATAACATTTCCACATTTCAATCACAAGATTTCAATACAACACATTGATATAATAAAAATGATTTCAAAACCATTTTCAATACCAAAATAAAATAAAGTTAAAACTTTGTATTTATTTTTCATTAAAAAAAAGTGATGGCTTGTAGAGGAAGCTGAAACTCAAATAATGGTCACGGCGGCGGAGAAGTCATTATCTCCACATATGTACGGAAAGAAAAACATTCCCTTTTTGTCATTTAGTAAAAATCTTCGTATAAAAAAGATTCCATTTGAATAAATGTAAAAGTCAAAGGGGTTTATACACCGTATAAAAGAAAATTGTGTATAAAACCAAATATGCCTCAATGAAAGGAGATTGAGACGAAGTCCTTAAAAAGATCATTTTTAAAATAAAATAGATCTATTATGTGTATTCACTATAGGTACACATAAAGAATGTAAAATTACAAAATAGGACATAATAATATCATGACATAATTTTAAAGTAGGAGATTAACCCAAAGAATGGATGTTGGGTTAAGAAATTCCCTTACCTTGCGTCTTGTCCTGACTCGACCGTTCTTTAACCTCCTGAATAATAAACTAGAGTTAATTTATATTTACTTAAGAACATTTTTCATGTTCATTATTCCTTTTATATCCCTTATTACCATGTTATGAACATTATGTAATTATTAAAGTTTATAACGGTCATTTTGTCGATCTTGGGTACTTGAGTCAAAAATAAAATTCTTATAATTACAAGTTGTTCATGTGGTGATATATCCATTATATCCAGAATTATATTCATGATATAGATATCATATATCTCATATATATCCAGTATATACATGCATTTATAATATTCCATAACGTTTATAGGTAAGAAATGAAATGCACCGTTCATGGAGACGGTAAGCCGTACGTACGCATGAACGCTACTTTCATTTCTATTTCGTATTTAATGGAATGAAATCATAATTATATAAAGTTATAATATAATTCTAGTATAATATAGTGTATAATACCATTTACTCCATCCTTTATACATCCCACATATGGTATTAACGATTCAAATCACTTTGAGGGGGCGGTAGTCTGCACTTCCTAAAATGAAAATATCGCGTTTACCCATAATGGAAACCATAAAGGTATGCCATAAATGAAAAATACAAAATCATAAGGAAAACAAAAACATAATATATATCATATATAAAAATAGTGTCATCATAATGGCCACCATTAGAGGTGTTATATGAGTGTTGAACAATTATCGTTTCGTGAGGCAAAAATTCGCCATCCACAGAAACAGTATGTTCTTTAACCATTAGATGTAGGTGTGTATAAGTGTAAACCAAATTCTTATCATAAAAACATCCTAGTATATTGTAGATACTAGTTTTTTTACAAAAGAAAGGAATAAAAAGATTTTAAGGGGTTGGAGAAGCTAAATAAAACAAAACAACATTAGAGAAGACATTACCTAAAAATCGGGTAACTCTTTTTGATTTGAGACAAAGGCTTCCTTGGGAAGAATTCTGCCCAAAGTGAGGCTTCTAGGAGTAATTAAGGGATGTTGGGAGAGTATTTGGGCAGAGGTTGGCCGAGCCAAATGGCTTGAAGGTTTGAATAAGGTGGGAGTGGTGGGGGCCTTTTATAAGTGGAGAGGAGGGGCACTTTTGGAAAGTAATGAAATTTTACATTATTATACAATGCCTTTCGGATTCTAAAGGTCCCACACTTATATAATTCGTGGATAAGGTGATAAGGGTTAGAAATATACCCATCCAATAGTCTTTTGACAAGTTTAAGCCTTGGATTGTTCATTATCTTTTCATTTTATTAAAATCGTTAAATAATGAGGTCATCGCTGCATCATAATGATGTCATAAATAATTTAATTTATTTAATGTCTAAAAATTATAAAAAAAATACTATGATGTAGGAAATATTTTTAGATTTCCAATGACTATTTATAGTCAAAAATATGACTTGTATAACCCCATGTAAAAATTGTTTTAGTAAAACATTTCATGTTTGTGTCATTTTTTACTTTAACATTAAATAAAAGGTATTTATGTCATTTTTCCAACTAAAGTGGCTCCATGGGGTCCCCAAGTTGACTCATGGATTGTCTTGTTCGGACATGGCACATCCAATGAGGGTAGGACATGTGTCAAGCTCATCTCATATTATTAAAACATTATTTTTACCTTAAACTACACTAATTACCTCTAATCGCGATTAAGAACTTAAAAGTTACTATTCACCAAAAATTATTTTAATCTCATTGAACCAAATTTTACTTCTTAATGACAACCATGTATGTCGGATTTTTGAAAATCAAATCACAGAAGTGGTAATATTTCATTTAAACGAAAAATCAGTTATTTAACTACCACTTAGTGGTTTCACTATTCATCAAAAATTGAAGTTTTTCAGAACAATGCCAAAATTTCACCCTAAGATATAATTAATATTCTGAATTCAAAAATGATGTATATTTTACAAAATTCCAAACATATAAGTTGCATTAATTAATTTTATAATTAATTCCCGCTGTCACAACAAATAGCGTGTTTTTAAGAAACAATTTATATCAAAAGATTGGCAATTGTTTATGTCCAATTTCAATGTTAAATTAATTCTAATGACCACCATTGGATAAAATGGTAAAAATATATTATAATTATACTTTAAAACCACTCAATAGTATAACTTATCACTATAAATTATTTTGATTAAAAAATTTGTTTTAAGTATTTTTCACTATTCATAAAAATTTCGAAGTTCTCAGAAAATTACAAAAAATTCAACATAGGCTAATTTCGACATTCCGAATCCAAAAATGAAGTCCATTTTGAAATATAAAATATATATAATTTCAAAAGGTGGGTATTACTATTCATAACGGCTACTTTGATTAGTCGCGGTGTTTTAGAACTCGAAGTTGCGTACAATGCAAGCTATTGCATTATTGAATGAGAAGCGTATCGTGGAAGCTCGGGGTGTTACATTCTACCCTCCTTCAATAAATTGCATCCTCGCAATTTGAAATTTTTTCTTTGAAAATAAAAGGTTGAAAAGAGAAAATACCTTTGTGGAAAACCCACATCGGAAATAAGATTAATAAAATTTAGCCTTAATAAGAGGGGAAAGGAAATAAAAAAGTCACCACCCAATTATGATCTCGATTAGGAGAACATTGGTGGCAATTAGAGACATATAAGTGGAGGAAAAACGTAAATATTTGTAGGGAGTGATTGAGGTCATCAATCACAATCAACTGTCAAATTGAGGGCCTCAAAGCCTTCAATCTATGTTGATTTAAAATATCATCAGTTCAACAAGACATAAGGTATTAGGATAACACATTTTTTTGTTTTAATATCCCTTTACTAAAGTTTAAGAATTAATTTATTCATTGAATAAGAGATAGGTATATATATATTAATGCTTGACAATTAGAGTTTCAACCTTCAACTCATCTTTCACTCAAAAAGATAATAGAACTCAAAAATATTATACTTATCCTAATTGTATAAGGTTCCAAATGTTAACACATACCATTTAGATTAGTAAAATTATTTTGTAATAACCAGGGACTTCCTGTAGGCTAGTGGTAGGAAATAAAGTCCTGTCGCACTATGGTTGTGGGTTCAATTCCCACAACTTTGTCTGACGCGACGGTTTATGCCCCACCCTGCAGTTTGTCCTTTTCCTAAAACTATAGTATTATAATATTCCAAAAATAATCTTCATAAATTTTTTAACCTTAAACAATACTATCCAAAGATCAACTTAATCCACTCTAACCTTTATAGTTATCCAAAATAACTTTGTCCAGACTTTCTCTAAAAGGTCTCTTAATTCCAAAATCAATTTATCATATTCCCCAAACAAAGTAAAGTTTCTCTTATTGTCACATACTAAAAATATAATTACCTTCATCATATTAAAACCTTACTGAAATCAACAAGTACTGCAGTACAATACATATATATATATCACATTATTCTAATAACCAGAATATAATCCATGAGTCCAAAAGCACTAATACATTAGTTATTCTTCTTCAACTGTAGTAACAGCATAAGATTTTCCTTGATCCCTTGGCCTTTTCTGAGGTAAGTTTCCCTGACGCTTAGGACATTCATTTGCATAATGCCCCATTTCCCTACAATTATAGCATTCAACATTGATAGCCTCTTTCTTTCCCTTGCAATCACACGCCTGGTGACCTTTTTCCCCACATTTATAACAAACTCCCATTCCTTTTAGGTAAGTACCAGGGTGATTCTTCCCACAATTATCACATAATGGAAAATCCTTCTTTCCCTTTTTCCATTTATCTGTCTCTTGTTCCACCGTTCTCTTCTTCTCTTGCTTTACTTTGTTGTCATAAGACTTAGAGAATTCCTTTTCTGTCTTGATAGAACACGAGACAATATCTTCATATGATGAGAAGGTTTGTGAGACTAATGCTCGACGGAGAAATGGTTTTAACCCATCAAAGAAACGATCAATCTTACTTCTTGGGTTATGTATATAATCTGCAGCATGCCTCGCTAACCTTGTAAAGTTGGCCTCATACTTTGCGACATTATCATCCTCCTTTTGTCTCAGACTCAAAAATTGTCTTTCCATATCTACTCGATGGTCACGAGGATAGTATTTTTCAAGGAAAAGCTCTTTGAACTCCCTCCATTCCATATTTGATACGTCATCATCTTTCTTTGTGTTTTGAATTAGCGACCACCACTGATCGGCATCTCCAATGAGGCAGTAAACTGCCATGACAACCTTCTCCCTTTCGCTACTCCCCAAGGCATGGAATATTTTCTCTAAGGAGTTTATCCATTTCTCAGATACTAATGGATTTGTACCCCCATTAAATGTTGGCAGTTGTTGCCTCATGAAGCGGTCTAACATTGATCCTCCACGTTGTGGATCAGGGTGATCCATACGAGTAATATTATTATTCATAACTTGAGTGAGTTGTCCCGGTATGGTAATAAGTTGATCAGCACCAGTTGTATCTCCAGATCCACAATAATTATCTTGAGCAGGAGGGCAATCCCTGCACGGAGTGCGTGCATTGATATGGTTTTCATTCCTTCCACTAGGCGCCATTTCTAAACAATGGCATAAACTAGATTAGTTTATGAAATAAAATACATAATTCCATATTTGTAAAACACTTTACATAAATTGAACTATTTATGGATATAATCCATAATCATAAAAAGAAATGTTTTCTTTGAGGATGTATATACTCATAACCCTTCTTAGTGGTTTGTAAAGAAAATGAGAATTATCCTAAGCATATTCCTTGGGAGTGTCGTAACCAAGAGTGCAGCAAGGCCCGTTGTCATGCACTAGTTCCCATTCGAGTCTAGCTCAAAGCGGTTTTTTCGGGTTTTACCCCTAGGTACATCTGTGCCAGAGCCACCTCTACCTGGTCGTATACAGACAGGGATGTATTGCTCGAAAAACTCACAAAATCTCTATAATACCAAAATTCTAGAAAGTTCTTCTATAATAATCCTCAATGTCTATCTTTGGGCTATGTGCTCTAATCAGATTTTATCTAAATCTAGCTTCCAACGTTAGTACTAAACTGCCTCTGATACCAACTGTAACGCCCCGACCCCAACTACCCAGAGTCGGTGCATTACTTCGTAACATTGTCATGATCACAAAAGATCAAGTCTCGAAAGACCGATTAGTTTAGTAGCCTTGGAAACACTAGATACATTCATAAGTCTTTCATTACATCATAAAGTAAAAAAAACTACAATAACATGGTCTTCATAGTCCACACTCATATCCCTTTCTGACTATCCCTGCAGGTCATTCATAAAATACTTCTTCACATCCTGGAAAATATTAAAACATTGAAAGGGGTGAGCTCAGATGCTCAGTAAGGATAATAATATTGCGGAAGCTTTCAAAAATAATCATTAACATTTAAGGCAATGTATAACTAAAACAAAAGCCTTTTTAAACTTGAACTTTAGCATAATATGGCAAAAATAAAATTAAGTAATGCCATTTACTTACTCACATGGATATTCTACTAATCGAGTAATCCCATGCAATATCAATAACCACTTTCATAATGATGGAATGCATAATGCCAGACTATCATAACCACGTAGTCAAGGCCTCGTGCCAAGACCACAAATAAGATTTTGTCAAGGCCTCGTGCCAAGACACTAGTTTGTCTCATGAGACCTACCGATGCATCGAGGAGCTATAGCGGGCTCCACCCGTCACTTACTAAGTCCAATGCATTCCTCATATGAATGGGTTTAAACATATCATAAACCATAACATAATCGTATCACATAAAACATGCATAAAGGAAACATAAAATTTCCACATTTCAATCACAAGATTTCAATACAACACATTGATATAATAAAAACGCTTTCAAAACCATTTTCAATACCAAAATAAAAGAAAGTTAAAACTTTGTATTTATTTTTCATTAAAAAAAGGTGATGGCTTGTAGAGGAAGCTGAAACTCAAATAATGGTCACGCTGGCGGAGAAGTCATTGTCACCACATATGTACGGAAAGAAAAACATTCCCTTTTTTTCATTTAGTAAAACTCTTCGTATAAAAAAGATTCCTTTTGAATAAACGTAAAAGTCAAAGGGGTTTATACACCGTATAAAAGAAAATTGTGTATAAAACCAAATATGCCTCAATGAAAGGAGATTGAGACGAAGTCCTTAAAAAGATCATTTTTAAAATAAAATAGATATATTATGTGTATTCACTATAGGTACACATAAATAATGTAAAAATAAAAAATAGGACATAATAATATCATGACATAATTTTAAAGTAGGAGATTAACCCAAAGAATGGATGTTGGGTTAAGAAATTCCCTTACCTTGCGTCTTGTCCTGACTCGACCGTTCTTTAACCTCCTGAATAATAAACTAGAGTTAATTTATATTTACTTAAGAACCTTTTTCATGTTCATTATTTCTTTTATATCCCTTATTACCATGTTATGAACATTATGTAATTATTAAAGTTTATAACGGTCATTTTGTCGATCTTAGGTACTTGAGTCAAAAATAAAATTCTTATAATTACAAGTTGTTCATGTGGTGATATATCCATTATATCCAGAATTATATTCATGATGTAGATATCATATATCTCATATATATCCAGTATATACATGCATTTATAATATTCCATAACGTTTAGAGGTAAGAAATGAAATGCACCGTTCATGGAGACGGTAAGCCGTACGTACGCATGAACGCTACTTTCATTTCTATTTCGTATTTAATGGAATGAAATCATAATTATATAAAGGTATAATATAATTCCAGTATAATATAGTGTATAATACCATTTACTCCATCCTTTATACATCCCACATATGGTATTAATGATTCAAATCACTTTGAGGGGGCGGTAGTCCGCACTTCCTAAAATGAAAATATCGCGTTTACCCATAATGGAAACCATAAAGGTATGCCATAAATGAAAAATAAAAAATAATAAGGAAAACAAAAACATAATATATATCATATATAAAAATATTGTCATCATAATGGACACCATTAGAGGTGTTATATGAGTGTTGAACAATTATCGTTTCGTGAGGCAAAAATTCGCCATCCACAGAAACAGTATGTTCTTTAACCATTAGATGTAGGTGTGTGTAAGTGTAAACCAAATCCTTATCATAACAACATCCTAGTATATTGTAGATACTGTTGTTGTTACAAAAGAAAGTAATAAAAAGAGTTTAAGGGGTTGGAGAAGCTAAATAAAACAAAACAACATTAGAGAAGACATTACCTAAAAATCGGGTAACTCTTTTTGATTTGAGACAAAGGCTTCCTTGGGAAGAATTCTGCCCAAAGTGAGGCTTATAGGAGTAATTAAGGGATTTTGGGAGAGTATTTGGGCAGAGGATGGCCGAGCCAAATGGCTTGAAGGTGTGAATAAGGTGGGAGTGGTGGGGGCCTTTTATAAGTGGAGAGGAGGGGCACTTTTGGAAAGTAATGAAATTTTACATTATTATACAATGCTTTTCGGATTCTAAAGGTCCCACACTTATATAATTCGTGGATAAGGTGATAAGGGTTTGAAATATACCCATCCAATAGTCTTTGGACAAGTGTAATCCTTGTATTGTACATTATCTTTTCATTTTATTAAAATCGTTAAATAATGAGGTCATCGCTGCATCATAATGATGTCATAAATAATTTAATTTATTTAATGTCTAAAAATTATAAAAAAAATACTATGATGTAGGAAATATTTTTATATTTCCAATGACTATTTATAGTCAAAAATATGACTTGTATAACCCCATGTAAAAATTGTTTTAGTAAAACATTTCATGTTTGTGTCATTTTTTACTTTAACATTAAATAAAAGGTATTTATGTCATTTTCCAACTAAAGTGGCTCCATGGGGTCCCCAAGTTGACTCATGGATTGTCTTGTTCGGACATGTCACATCCAATGAGGGTAGGACATGTTTCAAGCTCATCTCATATTATTAAAACATTATTTTTACCTTAAACTACACTAATTACCTCTAATCGCGATTAAGAACTTAAAAGTTACTATTCACCAAAAATTATTTTAATCTCATTGAACCAAATTTTACTTCTTAATGACAACCATTTATGTCGGATTTTTAAAAATCAAATCACAGAAGTGGTAATATTTCATTTAAACGAAAAATCAGTTATTTAACTACCACTTAGTGGTTTCACTATTCATCAAAAATTGAAGTTTTTCAGAACAATGCCAAAATTTCACCCTAAGCTATAATTAATATTCCGAATTAAAAAATGATGTCTATTTTACAAAATTCCAAACATATAAGTTGCATTAATTAATTTTATAATTAATTCCCATTGTCACAACAAATAGCGTGTTTTTAAGAAACAATTTATATCAAAAGATTGGCAATTGTTTATGTCCAATTTCAATGTTAAATTAATTCTAATGACCACCATTGGATAAAATGGTAAAAATATATTCTAATTATACTTTAAAACCACTCAATAGTATAACTTATCACTATAAATTATTTTGATTAAAAAATTTGTTTTAAGTATTTTTCACTATTCATAAAAATTTCGAAGTTCTCAGAAAATTACAAAAAATTCAACATAGGCTAATTTCGACATTCCGAATCCAAAAATGAAGACAATTTTGAAATATAAAATATATATAATTTCAAAAGGTGGGTATTACTATTCATAACGGCTACTTTGATTAGTCGCGGTGTTTTAGAACTCGAAGTTGCGTACAATGCAAGCTATTGCATTATTGAATGAGAAGCGTATCGTGGAAGCTCGGGGTGTTACAATTATTCCCTTACTAGGCTTTATAGCTCACCATTTTCTTATGCATGTCCTCATGTTATCCCATGCAATGCTAAGTACGAGGGAATATAGTGGTCATATAAAGGAAGTTTTCAATAAAGATGTTTTGTTCCATGTTTTAAGTTGTTATGTAATGATCCTAATCCCTAAATACACTATACCTCTCGATCTTCTATGTTGTATCAAGTGAATTTTATGTAATAAATTGTGTTTAATTATGTAATAAAATATCAGGGTTGTCATAGAAATAGTATCATCACACTTATCAATCATCATCACAGAGTAAGATAGGTGTGCACACTCTAATCAACACCCCATTAGTGGACCCATTATAATAAATCGATCTAAAACCCATTAGGGGACCCATCATGGGAGATCATGTTGAACTTGGGTTAGCTAGATTTTTATTATTAATCCATTAATAGGGAGTCAATTTCCTGGCATAATTTTACTAATTAGCCACTAACTACCTAGGATCACATGTTCTTCAAAAGAATAAATCAATCAATCATGGTAAAATCAATCATTTCAAATCATTTCAGCATTCATAGTTCAATTACCCAATTTCAGTTTCAATACGAATTTTCTTTTCAAAACCAAATCATAGGTTTTCATCAAATTCATTCATTTTCAAATAATATTTCATTTTAATCCAATTTTCTAAAGAATAAACATCAAATCATTTCATCAAATCCATTTTCAATTCAAGTCATCATTTTTCTAAAAATCCACCCAATAATTTCAATTCCATTGAATCTGGGGGTTTTTCACAATTCCATTCCCTTTTTAGATCAAACATTCAATCATCTCAAATTTGATTTTTTAAATAAATTAAAAACTCATTTAAAATAAATCAGTCAATATAGGGTTTCAATTGTAGGGTAAAGCCTTATGGAACTACCTACCTTTAATCGTGAGATCTAAATAACACAACACTCACAACGGGATCTTCCAATAAAGAAAAAAGGTATAGAAGATCAGGAAATAAAACCTAGAATCAAGATCCATCAAAACATATATTACATCCATCAACAACATGATGATCTATTACTCTATAATAATGAGAGAAGGGAAGATCAGTATAAATAAAACAAGATTATATCCACTTACTAAAAGGAGATCGGGTCTTCCACCGACACTTTGATTCGCAATGGGAGAGGTTTGGATATCCAAGGAAACCTTTAGAGATACACAAAAATAAAAGGAAACTAGTTAGGATTAAATAAGGGGTGTTAGGTATCTTAAAAGGGTTCTTTGGATTTGTAATTAATATTTTTGCGGGTTAAAAACTCACACGCACTATTTACTGGGTAGGGTCGCACATTTAGTAGTAACCAGGAGCCATAACCATGTGCCCCTACTGGACTTTTGGATATGGTTCATAGTTTGGATGCATAGTTAGACTAACCATTTATAAACTATGAAAACCCCTAATATATAAGGGTTTAAGGTTTGGAGGGGTGGTTGCATGGTTTGGATAAATCGTACACCAATCGTGCGCCATCCTCTAGTACCTCTTAATAGGGTTCATGGTTTGTTGGGCCAAACCGCATAGTTTTCCCTAACCGTGCACCAACCGTGATCAGCCCCAAAAACTTCAAAAAAATCAAACTTCACCTGAAAAAACCTGAGACAAGCCCCTATCAATGAATAATCAAAAAAACGATCAATAAATATCTGAATGAAGATATTGGGGTGTTATAATCTCCCCACCCTAAACACTTTATGCACCCAAAAATCTTTTCAAGAAGATTCTATGTCAAAGAGATGATGCCACTGCTCTCTCATATGTGCCTCAAACTCCCAAGTCTCATGTGAATCAAAACCATGATACTATAGTACATGGACCAAAGGTATCATCTTCCCATGAAGATACTTTGTCTCAAAATCAACAATCCTGACTTGATGCTCAGTTACGGACAAAATGGGTTCAACATTAACATCTTCCTAGATTGAGACATGATAAGGGTTAGAAATATACTTCTAGAGTTATGATACATGAAACACATTTTGTATTGGAGTCAAATAAAGTGGAAGTTCCAAATAGTAATCCACTTTCTCCACCTGCTCAATAATCTCAAAAGGACCCAAAAACCTTGGTGAAATCTTTCACTATTTCCCCAGCCATCAGTGACCCAAATGAGGTGAAACTCTCAAGAACACGTGGTCACCAAATAAAAACTCTAAATTTCATCTAAAATAATTATAATAGGATTTATATTAGCTCTATTTCATCACCATCCTCTAATGAATCAACTAAATCTTTTTCCTCGTCTCTTGGACCACACACGATCCAACAAAAGAATATTCACTTATCTATGACCAAAAAAATAGAGATTTACACAGACGTCTATACAAGGCAAAAAAAGGATCTATTCTAATCATGAACTGATAACTATTTTAATAGGCTAACTCATCCAGTACTAAATGGACATCCCAAGCCCCGCCAAAGTCAAGAACGTAAGCATGTAGCATGTATTCAAGAATCTATATAGTTTTTCCTATATGGTCATCTGTCTATATATCATATGTCATTATTAATCTAACCTAGGATCCCAAAACCTCCTGGAGGCCTCTCCAAAAACATAAATTTAAATGGTAATACCTATCTAATCCTATAATATATGGAACTCCATGAAATATGACAATATCCTTCACATAGATACTTCCCAACTCCACAACATTAGTTGCATATCCAATAAATATAAAGTGAGATGATTTGGTCATCCTATAAATCACTACCTGTATCACATTCTTCCCTTGAGGGGAACATGGAAATCCAACCACAAAGTACATAGAAAACTCATCTCACTTATAAGTCATCACTAGATGTGGCTGAAGCAAACCCTGAGGTTTTTGATGCTCTACTTTGACCTATTGGCAGGTATAAGAATTAGAAACAAAGTCAATGATGTCTTATATCAAACCTAGAAACCAAAATTATCACTACATATCATAGAAAATATTTTTGGTTCTAGGGTGCACTTCCTACTAGGAATTATGTAAATCCACCATCAAGTCCTTTCTCATAGGAAATACACAACAAATCAATTTAAAAAACATAGGATACCCTCTAAAGAGAACATCCACTCACTAATGGTCTCCCCACCATAAAGAGAGTCCATAAATCCATGAAATTCATCATCAATATGCTAATTATGAAGAATCATCTTGAGAAGAGAATAGGTTAACTAAACACCTTCTAGAAAAAACTCGGTGTCATCCTCTCAAACCCCTAAGTTCAATCGAGAAATGAGATCCGTCAGATACCTCTCTACTGATGATTCCTTCATGAACTAGGTTAGAAGTTTCATGTTAAAAGCATCAGTGATGAAATTCCCCTTACCAGGAGTATAGATAATATTGAAATCAAAATATTTTGGGTACTGAAACCAATGCCATTATCAGAGATTCATATCTTTTTGAGAGAAGATATAACTCAAGATTTTTTGGAAATAATAAATGGTAAATCTTTATATAAAAAGGTAATCCTACATATTATTAATAGAATTCATCATATCTATGAGTTCAAGATCATTGGTTCGGTAGTTATTATCATGTAACCTAATATTTATGGAACCATAGGATACCATGTAATCATCCTGCATAAGGACACAACCTAAACCTAAACCTAATGCATCACAAAAGACCACAAAACCCTACCCAACCACTGAAAGAGTCAAAATTGGTGAAAATTTCAAAATATGTTTCAAATAATAAAAATAACTATGAAATTTTACATCCCATAAAAACTTCACTCCCTTCCAAGTGATAGAGATCATTAGAGAAACCATCTTTGAGAAATATTTAATGAACTTGTGGTAATATCCCACTAATCCCAAGAAGAATAGTATCTTGAAAACATTACATGGTTGATCCCATGTCATAATAGCTTTCAACTTCTTAGGATCAATTGAAATACCATGTTCCAAGACTATGTGTCCTAATAAATTCACTTCTTGAATACATAAATTACATTTAAAATGATTCGCATAAAGTCAAAATTTTCTCAAAAATATCCAGAACTGCTCTTAAATAACATGTATTATCCTCATCAGTTTCATATTAAACCAAGATTTTTTCCACAAATACTACCATGAATGAGTCTAGGTACTCATGGAATATATTTTTTATCTATTACATGAACACTGTAGAAGTATTGTTTAGACCAAAAGGCATAAGAAGATACTCATGATGACTATACCTAATCCTGAAGGCAGCCTTTTGAATGTTGGATTCTTTAATTCTCAACTGGTGATAACCATATCACATATAATTCTTCTAGAACCACTTATTCGCTTTCAATTGGTCAAAAAAATCATCTATTTGAGGAAAAATATACTTTTTCTTCATCGTAACTTGATTGAGTTTTCATTAATTACACAAAGGTGAAAGTTCCCATCAACTTTATTCACAAAGAGAATAGGTGCCACCCAAGGTGACACACTTGGGAATATAAATCCTTTCTCTAGAATATTATTAAACTTAGTTTTCAAATCCTTCATTTTAACTGGTACCATGTGGTTAGAATGAATAGAAACTAGCAAAGTGCTAGGTACCAAATAAATGGATAACTCCACCTCTCTTACCAATGGCAATCCAAATAAATTAGATGGAAACACATCAGGAAACTCAACGATAACTGGAGGGAGATTTCCACTCAAATATTATCTCTCTGATTCAAAATCAAACATCGATAATTCCTTGCCTAACTATGGAAAAAGAAGTTCTATATCTAATTGAACTCATGTCCCGCTCTCCCTGAAAACCACAACACACCCCATCGGGCCCAGTAAAGGAAACCTGCAAAAGATAATGATCAATCTAGGACTTGTGAGAAATAATCCAATCCTCATACTCTTGAGGATCATTAAATCCTTGGAAAACTAGTGGATTCTGGTGAATAAAATATTAAGCATGATTCCAAAATTCATCCCTTCAAGGTTCCACTATTGGAGTCTAATCAAGAATGGTTTTAGGTCCCTATCCTAGAGTATGGATAGCATGCACCACTATCTCAATAATATTTTGGTCCACTAGAGGATTCACCTATAGTGGTTCACCGAAAGCTTCCTCCTATGGCCTATTCAAATGTCTTCTCGAAGGCATGATTCTATTAAACATCAACAATCAAAACTGAAACATCAGCAAGGGTAAACAGATCAACAACTCAAATAATAAATAAATGAAAATTAATTCACTCAATGGAATTAATGATTTGGATTTAAACAAAATCAAATCAAAGTTTGGTAAAATACTATAATCAGATCAAATTATTCCTAAAATACAATTTTCCCTAACACCCATGGTGACTTAAGGCTCGCTATGATGATAGTTATTTAGTTACTCACTCATAACTACCTTCTAAGTCCTAAAAATACTACCTTCTATCTACCAGGACATCCCAAAACAATATACCGACATCAAGGGAAGATGTGTAACATGAACCTTTGATACCACTTTGTCACACCTGAACTTTTAAATTAATATTATTTTATTATTTTATCATACTTTGAAACTTTCTATTGTGCTGCGGGCCAAGCCTGTTTGAAATTTTTGCATTTTGTTGATGAATGAATGTTTTTCCTTGACAGCGTCTGGTGCATGGGTAGGGCGTGTTCAAAGCCGCACGACTTTGCTCGAGTCACCGTGCAGCCTGCCTCATGTACAAGACAGATAAATAAAATGATTTTTAATGAGTTAGTTTAATAATTATAATAATGGTGATTATTGTTATTATTATTATGGTTAATATTATTATTATTATTAAGTTTATTATAATTATTATTAAGTTGTTATGAACAATATTATTATTATTATTAGAGTTAGTTAAAATTATTATTGTGTTCATTATTATTTGTTAATATTTTTATTTATTTTATATTTTTTTCTTCTATTTTATTTATTTATTTTATTATTATTATTATTATTATTATTATTATATTTATATTTATATTTATTATTTTTCTTTTTTCTCTAAAACCCTAACTCCCCCTCACCTTACCCGCTCGAGCTAACCCCCCACCTGAAACCCTTCACGCGACCTCCCCTCCCCGTTCGCGCACAACCCCGACTAGCGGCCTTTCCCTCGGCCGCTCTCCCTCCCGCAACGTCCCTCCGACGAGCCACTACAGGCGCCCCACTCTCCCTCTCTCTTGGACCCACGCACCCCTCCCCTCTGTCCGAGCTATTTTTCTCGTGCCGCTACCTCCCGAGCTCCCTCTCCGGCTCGGTTTTCAACCATCTTCCCACTAGATTCATGATCCGGTCCTTCAAGGTATAGGTTCTCCCCTCTTATCCCTCCATTTCCAGTTGATTTTAGGTCACCCCGTCACCCTTCTAAAATTTTTCCAAACCTAGTGTGTTTGGGGTTTTCTTTTTGTTTGACTCTTGTTATTTTGGGTTCGATCTAGGCTCCTTGCGGTGCAACTGGAACGCGATCAAAGTTTGCGTCGGAATCCGAAGTTTAGACATCGAAGGTAAGTGTTTCCACATATAGGTGTTGTTTGATGAACTAGTTTGTTTGTTTAATAAATTTAGGATGTTCTTTAATTAATTTGTTGAGTGCGAGTTGTGTTTATTTGCTGAATTTTTTTACGTTCTTAAATGAATTTGGTGTTCTGTGGTTGATCTTTTTGGTGCGAAACTAGTTTTAAAGAAGTTTAGTATGCCTTTGATATTTTATAGCAAGTTTTTAGATAATGGGGTGTGTTTTTTAGGAAAACTCATGTTGTATTATTTGATGTTAATTTATAAATCATGAACTTGGTTATCTAGAATTTTGTAAGTGATGAAAATGATGTTTGGAAAGGTTTTTAGTGTGCATTTGATTTTAAAAAGAAAAGGAATTTGAGTGTTTTTAAGGTATGTCCTATGTTGCATTATTCATGGTTGTTTTATGACTTCTGGAATTGATTTATTTAAGGGCATTAAGGCTGCGAATCTAGTTTTTCTTGAGGGTTAGGTGTGTTTTCTTTTGCTAGTAGTGTTTTTATGCGTTGCGCATGAAACTTTTCTGTGGAAAAACCCATGATGAATTGTTTATCAGTGTTTTTCTTTTTAAACTATGAAGTTCATCTATTAAAGTGTGTATAGGTTGTAGTTGGTGTTTTGGTGTTGCATCTTGGTGCGTTTGGTTTTAAAAAGGATGTTTTGATTGTTTTTCTTTTGGTGCAAACCCTTGATGCGTTATTTTGAAATGTTTTGTAGATTTTTCAAGTGTTTAAGTTGTTTTATTAAATTATTTGTGTAGTGTGTTGGACCTCGCTACGATGGTTTCAAGTTGCGGGTGTCAAGAACGCCTACTTGTGCATGCATGTGGTAAGACATATACATATAAATGATCCCTTTGTACATATTCCCTCATGGAATGGGGAATATGTGCATTGCAGCTAGGGGTATTTATATATATGTGTATGAATTCATGTACATGGAAGCGCGTAGAGTTGGTTCGAGTGGTCGTCAACAAATAACAACATATTTGAGGTAGGTTCCCATTGCACTGCTTTTTAAAATTTAAGTTACATTATTTATTACTGTTTGTGCACACTAACTGTTCAAATTAAATATTTTATTAATTTTAATAAATGTGAGATAATATAAGATAATTAATTTTTAATACAAGACAATTAATTTTTAAATGATTGTTTGGTGTAAAAAAGAGCCGTTTATTTTATACACGACACTTCAAACATTTTCTTGACGAGCGGACACCCAGTATTGAAAGAATGCATGTTTGGCATTTAAACATAATACACAGAATTTCAAATATAGTTCTGGTTTTAATGATAAATGATTTCTTCTCAATCATGAACAAGAGTTTTGGTTCTTTTTAGAGCAGTGATTGTGAAATGTTTTTAATGCCCATTTGGAACTTTATGTAAAGCGATGAAAATGTTTTGATAAAAACCCTCCTTGGAAAACTTTCTTTCCTTGGTTGCAGTTGATTGTTTGGGAGGCCACGCTTAGAGGCTACCGGGTACTTGAGTAGTTTAACGGCAAGAGGTTGTTCCTTGGAGTGGCTCGGGGTAATGCCTATTGTGCTTTATATATATATATGATTGGATGATCAGTTGGCATCGGTTGTCTCACCCCCTTTCCAAACACTTGAGACATGGGAATCTGGTATATTGAGATAATATTATAAGAATGATTGATGCACTGGTAGGTTATGGTACTGACCAGTGGCCCATAGTAGGTGGATATTTTGGGTTTATTACTATGGGATTTTCCCTCGACCTGCCTGGGAGAGGATGGTCAAGCGTATTGTGCATTTTGATTTCATCGTGACATGTCAACAAGGATGATTTTGCATGTATTAGTGTCTTCTGGTTTATTCTCGATCTCCTAGGTTCGCCCATGTCTGTTGGCTTTCAGTTACTTGCTGTGATAAATATGGTTCTTTTATATATTTTCTTTTCATTGCCCTTACTGTGTAACTACTATAGTGTTTTCATGTGTAGTGTTTTTACTATAAGTGATGTGTGGTTATAAAGTGGTTTATGAAGATGGTTTTCAAAGAAAGGTGTTTTATATATATTTTTTTGTGTAAATTGAAAATGTAAACATCACTTCCCCTTTGAAAAATGCTAATGTCTCACTAAAAGAATGACTTTGGTTTTTGAGAAATGAAATGGGGCAATTACTCGTACTTTGTTTTTGAGCAACATGTAGAAAACCTTACTTTTATAAATTGTAGTTCAAACTTGAAATGATGTTTCTTTTATATTAAAGGTAGTACATTGGTAATGGATATCAGGCTATCCTACTGAGTTTTAATACTCACGCCTATAGTTCTTTTCTATTTTTAGTGTTTGTGCAGGCTATGGATTGAGTGTGCTCACCTTGGGTGATGCTTTATTGTTTAGTCGGAGAGTGACCCGTGAGGTCGCACGGAGTTAGTTCAGACTTCATTTTTGGTTAGTTTTATTTTTCTTTTATTCCTGTTTAGTCATTTTATTTGGTTTATTTATTCTGCACTGCTCTGTATTATTTCTGCTTCTGTATTTGTTTACATTGGGCGAAATCGTTCCCACAGCCTCTGTTGATGCCCTGGCGCTTGTCGCCATCTCGGGAGGATCGGGAATGCCTCTCGGGCCATGTCGTGGACCGTCTCGGGTGACCGGTTCAGGATTTACCTGGGTTGGTTCGTGAAAAAATGGTATCATAGGCAGGTTCTTGTTATTTGGGGTGTCAGGTAGCTTGGTGATTAGGTGTGTCGGGACTCGAGAGGTAGGTGTGGGAAGGACGTCATGAACCCTTGCCCGTCCCAAGACTCGAGTTTCCAGGGGTAGTATGAGATTTGAGTTTTTCTTTTGCTTGGTATGTGTGGATGAGTGATGACAAGGGAAGTGATCTAGTGTTACGCGACAAACCTGCATAGAGTAGCGACCCATGTACAGCCCGAGTTCATGGTTCAAGATACTTTCTTTGGTGGATGCCCACTCAGAGCATGGTCTTCTAAGCCATGTTACCGAGTTTTCATAGCCACTAGTTCCTTGTTTTTGGAAATTTTGATGTGAGTTATGTTTGACCTTCATTTTGGTTGGTGTGAGTAGATCTCAAAAATGAAAATGGATTTTTTGGAAGGTGTTTTCAAAGGGAATATGGTTGTTGGAGTGGAAAATGGTTTTTGAAATGGAAAATGTTTTGGAATTTGTAAATGTGTTTCTCTAATGATAAGTGACTTTTACAAATTGGTTGGGAATTTGTGCTTTGTGTTGAATGATATGTTTTAGAAATGAGAAGTGTCTTGAATTGACCCTTGGTATTCCTATGAGTGATCACATACATTGAGGTGCACATGTGGAAAGTGGAGAAATTGGTGATGTGAGTGGATGGATGCTTGATCTAGCACAGGGATATGTATGTGTGAGACTTTATGGGATACCAATGGTGGATATTTAAGTTGTTTTGTTTGCTGAAAAAATGGTTTTCAAAAAGGATTTTTCAAATGTTTAGAAAAGTGAGTGAGAAATTTTTTAGTATTCTCTTTTCATGTTTGGTATCATTTTTTTGTGGGTTCTTGGTTTTGACATACTAAATTGTGGTTGGAATAGTGATTTGAGTTTGAGCTTTTGTTTGTGATTGAGGTGTGGAATTTTGATTTATGATGAGTTTTGATTCGGATTTGTGCCTCTTGTTTTTGAGTATACTGCCCAGAAGAGTCCCAGAAGTTTCTAGTGAGCCTCTTCTAGTTGTTGGTTCTTCCCAGACTCTTAGCAGAGTAGTGGAATTAAATTCTTTTCGATTATTTTCCAGCTTCTATGGTGATCGTGATCAATCAAAGGTAGCGGACTGGCTTCATGAAATCATTGGTGTTTTTAGGTTATTGGAAACTCCCAAAGCTATGAGAGTTCGTGTTGGTTCGGGTCCGTTTGAAGGTGCAACATTGGATTGGTGGAGGAGATAATCCCAGTATCGTTGCATGATTGGATATCTTAAAATATGTTTAAAACCACTTTCATCTGATGGTTTATACCTAAGGAGGTGAAAGCGAGGAATGTGGCAGAGCTCGTGAGTGTCCAACAAGACCAACAGACGGTAAAGACTTACGTCATGCATTTTGAGGGGTTGATTCCCTTTTCTTCAGAGGTAGAGTCGTGGAATCAGTTGAAGTTTCTCTTGTGTGGGGTCTCCATCTAGGGTTCTAGGACTGATTCTTTTTGGTGTTTGGGAAGATTCCCCATCCGATGAGGAGAGAGAACCAGAGGAACCTATCTCATACAAGTCTTCCTGTCAATTTCATCTTCTATTAGTCAGGCCACCCTCTTGTTTGGTTCAAGTGTGGCCGGTTTGGGTACTTTAAGTCACCTTGTCATCATCCTCCGAAGGCTTGTCGTTAGTGTGGCCATTTGGGACACTTCGAGAGGTTCTGCTTGTGACATCGTCAGAAGGGGTCCTGACTAGAGGATGTCAGTTTCTGACTGCAGGGTAGCATATGATTCAAGACATCAGAGCTTTAACCACAGGTCTTGGAGTGAAGCTTTTCACGCAGTCAGGAATCGTGGGTTGTGGGGCACCTTGGTCTAACTTTTTTCTCCAGTGATAAAATAGGGATGATTTAAATTTCTCTATTCAAGATCCCTCATCTTTGAAGGTTCTATTTTTATGTAAGTGGCATAAAGGTCTCTTTTTCTCGTTGTGGTATTTGTTCTTTGAATACCCCACTTTGGTTGTAATGAGGCATGGTGATCTCATTTTCTTGAAATTCTAGTAGTTTTGCCTCCTCAAGTGTGAGCTTTGAAGTTTGTTTCTTTATGGATGTGAGTCAAGATGGTTGTCTCTCTTGTGTGACTAGCTCCTTTGGTGACTTGTTCTTGTTTTAAGATGTTCTCTTTTTGGAGACACATGCATCTTGGGCAATAATAAATAGGGGTGTGGTCCGCCTTTCGGTTGGGGGATTTCATCGAGGACCCCATGTGGGGGGGGTCTGGTTTATGCAGAGATTTCATGGGTCAGTTTGTTCTGGGTTTCTCATATTGTTCTATTCTAATTATCTTAAGCTAGTCAGTTCTTAAATGGTGGGGAGAACCCTCCTCGTTTCCTGATGGTTCTTCTCTTTTCAGTTTCCCTCAGAGTTGGTCGAGTGTGACTGATGGAGTGAAAAGTCATACCGAGTTCGTGTTTTTGTGGGCCTTATTCTATTTCAAACTTGAGTTTGATTCCTTGTTCGGCTGAGTGACTTTCTAGGGGCAGAAAGTTTTTGTGGTGGGGAGGATTGTCACACCTGAACTTTTAAATTAATATTATTTTATTATTTTATCAGACTTTGAAACTTTCTATCATGCTGCGGGCCAAGCCTGTTTGAAATTTTTTCATTTTGTTGATGAATGAATGCTTTTCCTTGACAGCATCCGGTGCATGGGCAGGGCATGTTCAAAGCCGCACGGCTTTGCTCGGGTCACCGTGCGGCCTGCCTTATGTACAAAACAGATAAATAAAATGAGTTTTAATGAGTTAGTTTAATAATTATAATAATGGTGATTATTATTATTATTATTATGGTTAATATTATTATTATTATCAAGTTTATTATAATTATTATTAAGTTGTTATGAACAATATTGTTATTATTATTAGATTTCGTTTAAATTATTATTATGTTCATTATTATTTGTTAATATTTTTATTTATTTTATATATTTTTTTCTTCTATTTTATTTATTTCTTTTATTATTATTATTATTATTATTATTATTATTCTTTTTTCTCTCAAACCATAACTCCCCCTGACCTTACCCGCTCGCGCTACCCACCCCCCCCCCCACCTAAAACCCTTCGCGCGACCTCCCCTCCCCGTTCGCGCACAACCCCGAACAGCGGCCTTCCCCTTGGCCGCTCTCCTTCCCGCGGCGTCCCTCCGACGAGCCACCACCGGCACCCCACTCTCCCTCTCTCTCGGACCTTCACACCCCTCCCCTCTTTCCGAGTCGTTTTGCTCACGCCGCTACCTCCTGAGCTCCCTCTCCGGCTCGGTTTTCAACCGGCTTCCCACCGGATTCATGATCTGATCCTTCAAGGTATAGGTTCTCCCCTCTTATCCCTCCATTTCCAGTTTATTTGAGGTCTCCCCATCACCCTTCTAAAATTTGGCTGAACCTAGTGTGTTTGGGGTTTTGTTTTTGTTTGACTCTTGTTATTTTGGGTTCGATCTAGGCTCCTTGCGGTGCAATTGTCACGCGATCGAAGTTTGCATCGGAATCCGAAGTTTAGACATCGAAGGTAAGTGTTTCCGCATATAGGTGTTGTTTTATGAACTAGTTTGTTTGTTTGTTTAATAAATTTAGGATGTTCTTTAATTAATTTGTTGAGTGTGAGTTGTGTTTATTTGGTGAATTTTTTTACTTTCTTAAATGAATTTGGTGTTTTGTGGTTGATCCGTTTGGTGCGAAACTATTTTTAAATAAGTTTAGTATGCCTTTGATATTTTATAGCAGGTTTGTAGATAATGGGGTGTGTTTTTGAGGAAAACTCATGTTGTGTTATTTGATGTTAATTTATAAATCATGAAGTTGGTTATCTAGAATTTTGTAAGTGATGAAAATGATATTTGGAAAGGTTTTTAGTGTGCATTTGATTTTAAAAAGAAAAGGAATTTGAGTGTTTTTGAGGTATGTCCTATGTTGCATTATTCATGGTTGTTTTATGACTTCAGGAATTGATTTATTTAAGGGAGTTAAGGCTGCGAATCTAGTTCTTCTTGAGGGTTAGGTGCGTTTGCTTTTGCTAGTAGTGTTTTTATGCATTGAACATGAAACTTTTCTGTGGAAAAACCCATGCTGAATTGTTTATCAGTGTTTTTCTTTTTAAACTATAAATTTTGTCTATTAATGTGTGTGTAGGTTGTAGTTGGTGTTTTGGTGTTGCATCTTGGTGCGTTTGGTTTTAAAAAGGATGTTTTGAATGTTTTTCTTTTGGTGCAAACCCTTGATGTGTTATTTTGGAATGTTTTTTAGATTTTTCAAGTGTTTAAGTTGTTTTATTAAATTATTTGTGTAGTGTGTTGGACCTCACTACGATGGTTTCAAGTTGCGGGTGTCAAGAACGCCTACTTGTGCATGCATGAGGTAAGACATATACATATAAATGCCCCTTTGTACATATTCCCTCATGGCGTGGGGAATATGTGCATTGCATCTAGGGGTATTTATATATATGTGTATGGATTCATGTGCATGGAAGCGCGTAGAGTTGGTTCGAGTGGTCGTCGACAAATAACGACATATTTGAGGTAGGTTCCCATTGCACTGCTTTTTAAAATTTAAGTTACATTATTTCTTACTATTTGTTCACACTAACTGTTCAAATTAAATATTTTATTAATTTTAATAAATGTGAGATAATATAAGATAATTAATTTTTAATAAAATAAAATTAATTTTTAAATGATCGTTTGGTGTAAAAAAGAGCCGTTTATTTTATACACGACACTTGAAACATTTTCTTGACGAGCGGACACCCAGTATTGAAAGAATGCCCGTTTGTACTTTAAACATAATTCATGGAATTTCAAATGTAGTTCTGGTTTTAATGATAAATGATTTCTTCTCAAGCATGAACAAGCATTTTGGTTATTTTTAGAGCAGTGATTGTGAAATGTATTTAATGCTCGTTTGGCACTTTATGGAAAGCGATGAAGATGTTTTGATAAAAACCCTCCTAGGAAAACTCTCTTGCCTTGGTTGTAATTGATTGTTTGGGAGGCCCTGCTTAGAGGATCCCAGGTACTTGAGTAGTTTAACGGCAAGAGTTTGTTACTTGGAGTAGCTCGAGGTGATGCCTGTTGTGCTTTATATATATATATGATTGGATGCTCGGTTGGCATCGATTGGCTCACCCCCTTTCCAAACACTTGAGACACAAGAATCTGGCATATTGAGAGAATATTCTAAGAATGATTGCTGCACTGGTAGGTTATGGTACTGACCAGTGGCCCATATTAGGTGGATATTTTGGCTTTATTACTATGGGATTTTCCCTTGACCTGCCCGAGAGAGGATGTTCGAGCGTATTGTGCATTTTTATTTCATCATGACATGTCAACAAGGATGACTTCAAATGTATTGGTGTCTTCTGGTTTATTCTCGATCTCCTAGGTTCACCCATGTCTATTGGCTTTCAGTTACTTACTATGATAAATATGGTTCTTGTATATATTTTCTTTACATTTCCCTTGCCGTGTAACTACTGTAGTGTTTTAATGTGTAGTTTTTTTACTAGAAGTGATGTGTGGTTATAAAGTGGTTTATGAAGACTGTTTTCAAAGAAAGGTGTTTTATATTATTTTTTTGTGTAAATTGAAAATGTAAACATCACTTACCCTTTGAAAAATGCTAATGTCCTACTGAAAGAATGACTTTTGTTTTTGAGAAATGAATAGGGGTAATGACTCGTACTTTGTTTTTGAGCAACATGTAGAAAACCTTACTTTTATAAATTGTCGTTCAAACTTGAAATGATGTTTCTTTTATATTAAAGGTAGTTCATTGGGAATAGATATCGGGCTAGCCTACTGAGTTTTAATACTCACACCTATAGTTCTTTTCTTTATTTAGTGTCTGTGCAGGATATGGATTGATTGTGCTCGCCTTGGGAGACACTTGACTGTTTAGTCGGAGAGTGACCCGCGAGGTCGCACGGAGTTAGTTCAGACATCGTGTTTTGTTAGTTTTATTTTTCTTTTGTTCCTGTTTAGTCATTTTATTTGGTTTATTTATTCTGCATTGCTCTGTATTATTTCTGCTTCTGTATTTATTTATATTGGGAAAAATTGTTCCCACAGCCTCTGTTGATGCCTTAGTGCTTGTTTCCAGCCCGGGAGGATCGGGAACACCTCTCGGTCCATGTCGTGGACCGGCTTGGGTGACCGGTTCAGGGTCGACTTGGGTTGGTTCTTGACACACTTTCTCACAAACCAGCCTAAACACCCTGGTACACTGATACCTGATCTGGTCCTAACATATTCTTAAGGTAATTACTAATACCCATGGGTTTTATAATATCACCTAGCATTATAAAATAATGAAATGGGAATAATTTTTCCACAAAACATTGGAAGATAAATGTTACAAGTCATTATTTAAACACTCCTTAAGGAGAAAGTACCAGAAAGAAATAGGTAAAATAATAGTCAAATAGCACATCATCAAGACACAACAACTACCAAAGAAAGGCTCAAAAAACCCATAAAACAGGTAGATCACATCTCCACTAGTCACCTCCATCACTCTAGGTCCCATGAATCAAGTACACCTACCACCTCTAAGTGGTGCTTTCCCTTTACTTGGACTTGGCATAAGATAATCTAGAAATTCCTTAAGGAAAAGGTAGGGTGTAAGAAAAAGATCCCAATAGGATACCACTAAATATTCCATAGGAAAATCCATGATGAGAAACAATTTATACTTTCAATTTTAAAAAAAAAACAAGGCATGGCATGATATTTACATATTTTCAACAAAACATGCTTTCAAATCAAAAGATGGAAGATACATAAAAAGAGGCTTAAGTGATAATTTTATATAAAACATTTATATAAAATAGTTGGAATGAATAAAATAGTTCTATAATTAATGGCATGCATAATCAAGTCAAACAAAAAAAAGCACCATTCTCATAATCCCTGAGTTATGTTAGTTTCTAACAATAGGATCCTCACACTTCTCAATCATCATCACAAATCAGGATAGGTGTGAACACTCAAATCAAAACCCCATTATGGGACCCATTATGGGAAACCAATATACATCCCATTAGTGTTCCCATCATGGTAGATGATTTCAAACTTTTTTTATTAGATATTGTCATCGTCAATCAATTACTAGAGAGTCGGAGTCCTAGCATGATTGTCCTAATCACCCACTAACTACCCTGGATAACATGTACTTTCAAAAAATAAATCAATAAATCATATAAAAATTAATCATTTCAAATAATTTCATCATTTATAGTTCAATTACCCAATTTTAGTTTCAATATGCCTTTTCTTCTCAAAACCAAATCATAGGTTTTCATCAAATTCATGCATTTTTAAATCACCTTTCATTTTAAGCCAATTTTTTAAGAATAAATATCAAATCATTTCATTAAATCCACTTTCAATTCAATCCATCATTTTTTCTCAAAATCCACCCATCAATTTAAATTCCATTAAAATTGGGGTTTTTCACAATTCCACGCCCTTTTTAGATCCAACATCAAATCATCACAAATATGGGTTTTTAAATAAATTAAAAAATTATTTAAAATAAATCAATAAATATAGGGTTAGGGTAAAGCCTTATAGAACCACCTAACTTTAATCATGAGATCTAAACAACACAACACCTGCAATAAGACCCGCCAACGAAGAATGAAGTCATGGGAGATCAAGAAATCAAACCTAGAATCAAGATCTATCAAATTAAAGATTATATGCATCAAAAAAATTATGATATATTACTCTATAAGAATAAGATAAAGGAATAATGAGAGAAATCAAACAAGAGGATTTCCACTTATCAGAAGGCGATCAGATCTTCCACTAACACTTTGATTCACAAGAGGAGAGGTTTAGAGAGCCAAGGAATCCTCTAAAGATCCACCAAAAGCAAAGGAAGTTGATCAGGGTCAAATGGGGGTGTTAGGTATCTTAGATTGGGTCCCAAAATTTTTAATTATAATTTTAGGGGGTTAAAAACTCATGAACACAATTTATAGGGTAGGGCCTCATGGTCAGTAGTAACTATGTTCGCTAATCATGTGCCCCTACTGGACTTTTGGATGGGGTGAATGGTTTGGCTACATGGTTAAAATAACCATGTGACTCCCATGAAAACTACCATTTTCCAAGGTTGTATGGTTTGGAGGTTGTTCATGTGGTTTAAACAAAATGTGTTCTAACCATGTGCCACCCTTCGAGTCCTCTCAACATGTCACATGGTTTGTTGGGCCAAACCACATGGTTTTTTGAGCCAAACTACATGGTTTTCCCTAAACATGTGCCAATTGTGATCAACCCCAAAACCCCAAAAAATAAAACTTCACCAAAAACAACCTAATACAATCCCCTATTAATACATGATTAAAATAAAGGTCAATAAATACTTGAAAGAAGGTAACGGGATGTTACAAGGTTTCTAATGAACACTAAGCCACATATTTTTTTGTCAAACTAGGTGACCTAAATCATGACCCTTTATATATATATATCTGAAAGTTACAAAAAAACATTTAATTATAATAAAATAATATAAATAATAATGGATAAAATATAATCAAGATTTCTCTTTTTTAAAACAAACCATGTGACCCAAAAATATGAGGAGTGACATGTTTTTCATGATTCATTATATTTTTTTAGGGAATTACTAGAAAAATAGAAACATTAATAAAAATTATAATTTTATTGTGTTTATGTTATTAAGATACTGAAAAATATAAAAAATCCTTATGATATTCATCCCTATTAATATCAAAAAACATCTTCCACTGCTCATAAGACATACCTTTGAAAACTTTCTCATGCATTTGTTGAGTGCTTAGAGAAGTGTCATTGAACTCATGAAATAATCTCCACTTAAAGTATCTCCATTTATTTCCCAAATTTTTTTAAGTTCCATAGGCATGAAATGAATTTAGGAACATCAAAATGAAAAAGAACCCAAAATAAAAACATAACACTCTATAAGAATATTAATAATTTTACTCATAGATTTTAAATTAATCATTAATGAATATTAAATTAGAATTAACTTTAATTGGTTTTTAAACACCTAATTCTTCCAAACTATGGGAATATACCTCCAATGTTTATAATTAATGGAAAGTATCACCATCTCATAAGTATGTTTCCCAAGAATCTTTCCATAGATTCTGATAGGATCACTAGTAGGCACCCTGAACTCATAAAATGAAATAATAATTTCAAAGTATTTCAGGTCCCATATATTAGTTATATTCATATTTGTATCTCTTTTTTTTATCTTTATATTTTTGAAAAAATTATTAAACAGTTAATAAAAATATAAAGTTTCTTCTACAATGGAATATATATTAAAAACGGTAACTCTCCAATATCCCCTAGATGAAGTAGTGACCAACTAATCCACCATCGGAGGTGCATTGAATTTTGAGCTACCAGTAGTATCTAGGGAAGTTGGTGGGTAGATAAAAATATCAGGTACATCATAATCACTCAGATCCACTAGAAGTGATGGTAGAGGTGGTGTGATCCAAGATGATGATTGGCTATAATAGCAATTTTTTTATTCTCTACAGTACTAAAATTCAAATGGATTAGAATATATTCAATGCACAAAAAAACACATAAGTAAAATATTTATACAAAATGAAAAAAAATATAACAACGTAAATATGTTCATAACACTTAAAGATATGAAATTGTAATATAGTTTCATTATCAATTTATACATTCAATTATCATTGTCTTTATTATCCTCATAGTTATCAACCTCCATTATGAAGTGTACTTCATTTTCACCCTCTCTTGAAAGTTATATTGTTTCGATATTTTTAGGGAAAAACTATTGAATATTTTTTGGTTGATGAGTGTTTTTGTCACAAAGTACCAATTGATCCTCATTGCCCATATCATAAAAGTATCTCTATTTTAATTGTATAAAAAAAATACAAACTTCATGTGTTTTATCATCCACATAATAAACCATCATTTCTTATGAAGCTAAGATAAATAGATCATGATCTTCATGATCATCGGTATAGATCAAGTGAGAGATGTCGATATAAGTAAAATATAATGAATCTTTCATTATACCCCAATAAATTTTGACCCACTTTCATTTGAATAAAGCAATATAAAATTGACCATGATATTTTAATTCGATTATATCAACTAGTTTTCCATAGTATACCACATATTCAAGAATAAATACACCACATTTTTTAGTTTTAAATCCTTCTTCATGATTAATTATACAAAACTTAAAGCCATGAATATTGAGTCATCGAATTTATTAGTCTGCCTTAGAGGAACTCGAGCCAAAAACTTCAAATAATCTAATATTTAATCTCTATTATAAACATTAATTATATAGACAACAATATATAAAGTATTAATTTTAACATAAATAAAATAACCACACATCAATAATATGAATATGATTATATACTTACATGATGGGTGAACCATTAAACAATATCCTTATTAAAAACTTTTGCTAATTCCATATCATTTATAGCTCAACCCATTAGTCATATATTTGTTTTAAATCTCAATTATTCAAAAAATGGATATGTAATAAGACTATTGATCAACACATATCTATTTTATTGCATTAACTCTAATTCAGTCACTGTAAAATTTAAGCCCTTGTCAACTGGTCATCCTCTAATTGGAAATACCGATGACTATTTTTCAAAGTAATAATTATTATAGATTTCATCAACATGTAAAACATGATTTAATCTAGTATAAATCCCATATAAATACCTAGAATAAAATTTCAAAGAATCTTAAACTATGTAACCTTCAACAATAGAACCTTATGGTTAAGCTTTATTCCTCACATATGATTTCAAATGACCTAATCACCTGATGAAAAAATATAAGAAACATATTTAAAAAAATTACACAATTATTTGATAAATATAATTAATCAATAAAAATAAAAATAACATTAACATACCTCTCAATTGGATATATCCATCGATAGTGTACCAGTTCACCAAGTTTAGATTCCTCAAACAAATGAACAGTCAAATTAATCATGATAGTAAAAAATGAAGAGGGAAATAAAAACTCAAACTAAAAAAGTGTCAGTAAAATTATTTCTTGAAGTTTTTCAAGCTTAGTATTATTTATATTTTTTCCAAAAATTTCTCTGAGAAAGTTATACAACTCAACTAGAACTACAATTACTTTTCTAGGTAACATGTTATGCAATGTCAAGGGTAGAAACTACTCTATCAAAATATGTGAGTCGTGAACTTTCAATCCATGTAACTTTTGATGTTTTAAGTTTGAACACCATGAAATTTTACTTTAATATATATCTAACACTTTTAAATTCATTAAGGTTTGAAGGAATACATCTTTCTCATGAATTTTCATTACAAAAATAGTTAAAGGATACTTAACACACTAGTTGAAAAGTATATTTTAATGTCTGTTTTTTAAAAGATTTAACATTGGTTTTTTACTGATGTTTATGTAGGTGAAACTAAAAATAATAGTTTCAAAATTGGTTTTTTGAAAACTGATTTTGAAACTTCAAATAAAAAAGTGACTTCAATGGATCTTTCAATGACGATTGGTTTAAAAAATCGATATTAAAAGTGGATTTCCACATTTATTTAATGGTGCAACCGACTTGGAAATATATAAAAAATATCTTCCCAAGTCAGTTTTATGTTAAAACTCAAGTGGAAAGATACCAAAAAATAATTTCATATTTACACATAGGTTTTTTAAGATAATCGATGTGGAAATCACCTTTTCAGATCGGTTTTGGGTAAAAAACGACGTTAAAAAGTACTCTATTTCAGATTCTAATTTGGTTTTATTATAAATTGATGTGTAAATTTATAATTTTAAAAAAAAACATAAATAAATACATACCCCAATAACATATGTAAAGTTTTCAAGTACAATAAATAGAAAAAAAACAATATAAACTAGAATCTTATTTTCTAAATACTCATTTTTTAAACTTTAATTAAAAGAGATATACATGATACTCAGTATGAAAATTAACCATATCTAAAAATAGTTTACAAACAAATTTAGAAGGTAGGTAAGGTCTTAATATGTATACAATAAAATATCATTGAAAAACTATAATAACAATTAATTTTATAATATTAAATAATAGAATATTTTGATATAAAACCTAAAATAAGTAATATAACTAACCTTATTAAATTCAGTCATTGTTTGAGTTGTGAGGATCTCAAACAAGAATATTAAAACATAATAACCACATTCCACATTTCCTTTTTGATTATGATACTATGGTTATGAAAAATTAACTTGAAAATATAAAAAAAACACATATATATATATAAGATTAAAAAATATTATCTGATATAAAATTTATTTACCTGTACTTTCACGTATTTAATTTTATTTATATTATGTATCGACAAGTGATCATTTGTTAAAAAAATTACATGACCTATATTTTCATATATCAACTAACAAAATATTTATAATAAGAATAATTAGGTGTAAATAACTTATAAAAAATAATAAAACTTACTTTTTTAACAATTTATGAAAAAATTTATGAACTCCGCCTAATAAAGAGAAAAATCAATATAATATGCATTCATGTGGGAAGAATACGCCTAACATCCAATGACCACTACAATATAAAAAGTTCAAAATTAATGAAATTATAATGAATATTAATTCATAATTATCTTATTCTTATTATACATCAAGGAATGGAAAATCCCAACACCCAATATCTGTATTTTCTAATCTTTCGCATATATATGTAACTCTAGAATCATCATTGAGATATTTCACAATCATTGGAATGTATTTTGGATCCATAAAACCATAAATGGAAGTACTCTCATTTTGAATGTAACATGTGTTGAGATACCTAATTAAATAAGTAGTAAATTAAGCCACTTCAAATAATATTTATTTAAATAAAGATAAACTGAAGTATAAATTTACTTAATTGGGAAGCAACTGTAACATAGGTACGGTGAGCTCATTAAAAATATCAAGATCCATGATATCTTTTTTTTTAATATTCTCAATTCATGATATCTTCTATATATATCATACATCATAGAAAACTCATAAAAAGGATACAAGAAAGAATAAATATGGGATAATCTTTTTAGCCCATTACAAATCTCATAAGTATCCAAATTTGTTGGTTCCTAAAACATTTGTTTATTTTGTACTAATTATTTTGATTTTAGATACTCCTATATAGATTAAATATAAAAAACATTTTAAGTAATTTTTAATCAAATGTAAATAATATTTAAAAAATAATGCATACATCATATGTCAAGTGATGAAGAAGACTAGCCATCCAAAGTAAACAAATGACTCATACAATCTCCATCTATGGTAACCTCCTCTACAAGAAATCACACTAGAGAATTTGGATCAATAATATCATTTACACTCTTACCTGACCCAATTGCATAGGCTGGTAATGTAAAAAATCCCACAAAATATGTATGATTTTGTACATTACAATATGTACATGGAGATCTCTAACATACAACTCACAATATAATTTTGGGTTTGAAAAATGATGTGGGGGATCTGAGTAGACAGGTTGTATAGGCTATGATTGTATCATCATTCGTTTAAATATAGCATGCATGGATGATTTAATTTGATCACCAGTGGGCTGTTTTAGTTCTTCTATATCATCATTTAAGAAATCCATTTCTACATCCCTAGATTTCTTAATTAGATGACCAAAAACTTTCCAATTACTAACACCCACCTTATATCCTATTACACAGATGGGGTGTTCTGGATTTCCTAAAGCAGTATCTAGAATTTACATCCTACCCTTAGGGATAAAATTCCCCTACATAATTTTCTCTTGAAGTTTATCCTGAAATTATATATTAAAATGGTATATTAGTTATATTAATTTAAAAAATAAAAATATTCAAGAAAAATACATATTAATTTCTTTAAAAAATAGCTACTTCTTTAGATTGATCTATAAGAAAATTTTCTTTTTTTTCATTCTCACTCTTTTTCATTTTTCATGGAAAGTAGGGGGAGATGTAGGACTGAACTTGACCATATTCAAGTCACCACTAGAATTAACACTTAATGCATCAAACTTTTCTATAATCATTTTATCATATAATAAATGATACCCTCCATGTGATAAAGTACGAGGGTATAAATTCTGATATTAGAACTCTTGGTGGGATCTCCTGGAGGCCTATTACATAAAAATAAATGAATAAGTAATCAGGTAATATACAAGATATTTTACAATATATAATAACTATCATACCATTAATGTTTTATCATATTAGTTGGAAAAAAAATAGTTTATGTCTCTATATCTAAAAACTCATATGTAAGGCATGAGTTTCCATTTTTTTACTTCTCAAAAACATATTTTTTTGTCAATTCTGTTTTAAAATATCTCCATAAATTAGCCGCTAAATATGGACACCATTTCTTAATTTCTTTTATTTCTTGAAATTCAAATATCATCTATAATTGAATATATTAAATATTATTCATATAAAATATATAATATTTGTAAAATGAGATAAAAATAAATCAATTGAGATATTTTACCATTAAGGACTCCCACAATTTATCTTTTATAATCTTTTTTATGAACTTCCAATCAGGATATAAAATTTTAATTTTGCAATGAATTTTCATGGTGATATAACTACTAAAGTGCATTGAATTTGGGTCAGATTGTTTATTATTATCATCAAATTTAATATGTATCCCCTTCTCTACATGAGCAAGTGCATGTTCTGATAAACGTGAAATCTCACATCTACCAACTCTAGGAATCATGTTCTCTAGACAAGAAAAATTATACTCCCCCGTTGGAGGCTCACCAATAGCTTTGAAAATAATTTTTGAAAAATAAAAATGTTTACTTTCATTAAATAATTTAATTATTGAATATTTAATAATATGAAAAAAAACATACATATACCTAGGTAAATTTTCCTCTACCCATGTTCCTGCCATTTAAATAAATGAATGTAATGATGTTATATGTAACTATGTATTATTAGAAAATTGAATATCTATAAACAATGAATATAAAAATATATAATTAAAAAAATAATTTCACACATTCTTATGTTTCAAAAAATAATAATGTCATGATTCTTAGCCAAAAATAATGTAAATTAAACTAATAAATATAAACATTAATTCAAAAATGATATAAATTATCAACATTAATAAATTTAAATATCATATGTACAATAAAAAATTATTTTTATATACGTAAATTTAACCAAAACATAGTGATATACATTGGGTTTTTCAATAAAAAAAGTTTAACTGGAAATTTTGAATATAAAATTTAACACAAAAATCATAGAAATAATCAATATTCATATATTTAAATATTAAAATAAAAAAATAGAGTTTTTAAAAGTGTAAATTTCAAAAAAAATAAAATAGAAATATTTACCTTAATAATTAAGAGAATAACTTAGTGTTTTTTCATATCACTTCAATGTGATCATTTTATACAACATGGACTATGTTAATATTATAGCCGTTATTATCATCCATAAATCGTGTAATAGATGAAGAAACCTCACATAAATCCATAACATCATCATCATTATCATCACCCAAATGATTTTTTTCCCTTACAAAATGACAGACCAATGATCATTTGATGGGTTACTAATATAAAATATATGATTTTCATTTGTTTCCAGGATAAATGATTCCTCTTTTAAACTAAATCTTTTCAAATTAATGAGTGTAAATCCATAATCATCATGTTTTATTCCAATGTTATTATCAACCCAGTTTCACTAAAATATAGTTACTCAAAATTTAATATAATCAATTTATCATATATCCTCAACAACTATAAAATATTTTGTTGATACAGATATTGAATTTTTATCTTTTCCACTCAAAAAAATTAGTTCTTTAGTGATGAACATTACCCCACTATTTTGAATGGTGCTCTTATTATCTTGATTTTTTTGTGTAAAATGTATAGCCATTAATATCAAAACTAGACCATGTGATCACATTAAGATATGATCCCCCTTCCAACCATTTCAATGAATCTGATTCATATAAATTTGGGTCAAATTTCTCTTTAAACCATGAAACAAATGTCTTTTTATGATCAATCATCAACCACTTTTCATGTATTTTTAGATATCATGCCTTCATTCCTGTAATATGTGATGGTATATATTGTTGAACCTCATATGTGTTGTTCAAAATATATAAATGTGTCTATATCAATTCATCATGTGTAACTAAATTTACCTTTAAGCCATGAATCCCTATAACTTCACTATCAACTGTCAAATGTCGAGATATAAGGAGACCAATGTGTTTCACTTCATACAAATAATCAGTACATAACTCAATCACATTTTCTGATATATATTTTTGTACAATAGAGGCCTCTATTCGATGATGATTTTTAACACATCCCTCCAAAATTTTCATATATATTTCAAAAGGATGCATCCAATGTAAATAAATTGGGCCACATATTCTTATCTCTTGCACCAAATGAATCACCAGATAAACCATTATATCAAAAAAATTGGTAGTAAATACATTTCTAGTTAAAAAAGGTATGAGGAAAGATTCATTCCCCAATAAATCTAACTAATTTGGATTAATGAATTTTCTACAAATGGATTTTAAAAAATAACATAACCTTATGATGGTATTTCTGATAGGTATTGACAATATATCACGTAGTGGAAATGGTAGTAGTTGTTGCATCAATACATGACAGTTATGAGATTTCATACCTATTAATTTAAAATACTTTAATGGAACCAATTTATTCACATTTTAAGAATATACACTGGGTAATTTAATACCAAGTATACATTGATAGAAATTTATTTAACACCCCAAGATTTTTATGAAATATTTCTCTTTAAATAATTTAATTTCCAGCGTTTCACGCAATAACGAGTTTAAACAAACCACATAACATTATTAAAATATTGTGTACCATATATATCCTAGACATCATATTATTAGGTATGAATATAAATAACTAAATTATGAAAAATATATGTTCTATACTTTTATAAAATAATTTCATGATTATAATTTAAAAAAAAAGGTGGTGTTTTTCTTAAAAAAATTAAGCATACAATGAATTTTATATAAATATATTAATCCCAATTTGTGAATGATTTTAATAAAATTTATATATTATTTACTTTATCAAATATTTTAAATACTCAAAAAATATTTTCCAAGCATAGGATAATAATAAATCTAATTTTATGCCTAAAAATGTATTTTTCCTAAAAAGTAGTTTTTGTGACATTTTGTGCACTTAATTTAAAATTAATTTCTACCATTTATAGGTATTAAATTAGATAAAATTAATTACATATTTATAATTATGAGGATCAAAATTTGGAATTAGGCCCCTTCTATTTTTTTTCAATATGAACAGTAACCATAGTAAACTTTATCACCCCGGTAAAAGGTAAATCAGGTAAATTTAGGTTAAAACTAAGTGATAAGGCCATAATTATTTATCTTAATTATTATTAGATGAATTAAATTTGACCCTTAACACATAAGGTTAAAAATTGAGTTACTTAATGGACAATTTTCTATAAAAATGGCTATTATATTATTTAAACCAAAGGAAGTTACAAAATGTCACTCTCTTAGTTTTAAATATGATTTATGTGTTCACATATAGAAAAAAAATAGTTATGAATGAATGTTAATATTAATTTTGTCTGAATTAAATTATATTAATGATTTTAATTTATTTATAATTTTTAAAAAATAAATAATTACCTTAAATACTTACACAATTTTGATGCGGTAATTAATCAATTAACAGAAAAAATAATTAAATGATATTAAAAGTAAAAAAATTGAGATATTTAAGGTGATCCATGAATTATATAGATAAACATGATATTTTTAGGATATAATAAAATATTTTTTTTCAAATTTTACATGTTTCCTTAACGTTCTTAAAGTCTATATAATAAATAGTATCAAAATTGATAATAATAATAATTTATAGGATTAATATTTTATTAAAATATTTGAAATCATAAAATATTTAAAATCATAAAATATTAAATAATAACAAAGGGGGTGATATATGGTTGAAAATTTCATCCCCTATGAATTTATAGTCCATTTGTAATCATTTTTCTCTAAAATAGTCTTATTATATTTTAATATTTTAAGAAATTCCAAAATTGCCCCTCACCTCAATTATAAAAGGGAACTTCCTCCTTCAATTCATTACAACACTTTAATCATTTTAGATTGACCATACTCTAAAAAATTATTTTCCCCACTTCCCTAGACATATTATAGAGGTGATAGTCATCTCAAATGACCAACCTTAGATCCCTTTAGAAGAGATATAAAAGAGTTATTTTGAAAAGGAGGTAATCTCTCTAACCGGTCACTTTATGTTTATACTCTTCTTTAAATTATATAAATCTATGATATTAAACATAAAATAATGAATTATTCATCCTAAATATTATTAAATGTTATTATGATTATAAAAACATCATTATACACCTTATTTCCCATCAAAAAAGAAGTGAATGTATCGCTCGTGTATACGTATGACTTACTGTCTTCACATAGAAATACAATTAATTTTTTATCACCATATCTTATGGATGGAAATTATGATGTTTTTAATGTTTATATATAATATTTATGACATAATTATACTTATTTAATGATAATATCATGTTTACATTCTTATTGTCTAATTTTTTAGAAATGATAATTTCACTCATACATACGTATGAACTACCATCTCCACAATGTGATGTGATTAATTTTTCATTTATATTTTCACATGGATAATAATAAGGTTTGTTTTTATAAATATATATGATACATATGACATAATAATTATTCTATAAAGTTTTATTATTATTTACCTTTCTTTCTTTCCATCAAGTGAAAAATTGAAACAGCGTCCATGCATACGTACGGCCTACCGTCTCCATAAACTGTGTAATTCATTTTAATTTCTCTAATTTTTATGAATGATAATAAATGAGTATATAATTAATATGTATGATTATTATAAAATTATTAATATACTATAAATGATGGTACCATGATCAAAGTATAAGGACCAGGACTACTGAACTGAAACATGCTTGGAAAATGAAGCAGTTATCACCCAGAATAGTGATTTTAATAAAAAAAATATTAATAAATGGGTGATAAGATGTTATAAGTAAATAATAAATGGTATTATATATATATATATGTTTATGGAATAAATTTATAATAAATCCATATTTATTATATAGAAGTTTTTAACATGAACAAGGAAAGGGAAGGCTTGAGGTAAGGGTTTATTTCAAAATCTCATCATTATTTGGGATTATTTATGTTTAAATATATATTAAGGGTTATTTATCATCCCTGTCAGTGTTTTCTAAAAAAATAAAAAAAAATCTATTTTTTAAAATCATTTTTACCTATGTTTTATTTTTTTAAATGGTTTTAAAGGAATATATTTTTCATTTTCTAAACAAGTTTCTTTGTGAATTTTACAAAAAAAAAACTATAGAATGAATGTTTTTTTTAATTTATATAGTATGATAGTATTTTATTGATATAATTATGCATTAATAATTTGAATATTCCTTTATAATATTATAAGGTTCTTTTCAAATAAAATGATTTTCTTTATAATTTCACAGTTTTAAAAAAAATCATTTCAAAATAGAAAGGATATTTTCCTCAATAATTATTTCATGTGATATTTAAAAATAATTTTCCATCTATGATAAAATTATTTGATGTTAATTATTATTTACTTGGTATGTTATCCAAGGATGTCATCCTTATTCTTTCTCTGGTTGGTTTATTTTTATTATAGAATGATGTTTATGAAACCTGTTTCTTTTCCATGGGTTATGCTATGATGAAATTTTTATGAAACCCATTTATTTTCATGGATTATAATATGATTTATATTCTTTTGGAAAAAATATGTATAGTCTTAATTATTTTATGGTTAGTTCATATATCTCCCTTCAATTAATTGGGTAATGAATGATATCTCATGAGATAAACAGGACCGGAATGGAAAGTGAACCCAGTTTAGTAAGAGACCTTGCACACCATGATAGCCTTGGGAGTAAACCTTGACTACTATAATGGTTTGGGGAGTGAACCAATTAAACTATGATAGTCTTGTAACATATCCTTGACTACTAAGTAAATGATTTTCTATGCTTATTTATATGCCATAATTCCATATTTTATGCCAATTTTACCCTCTCATGGCTCATGTTCCTTTATGATTCATGTCTTATGGCCTTCCAAGATTTATTCCATGACTCAATATTATGATATTTGATATGTAGGGTATAATTTTTAAATGTTACGTTCATGTTATTATTCCTTTATGCTCATATTATGATTTATATATTCATTGTTTACCCTTACTGAGCATTTGATCTCACCCTTTTCTTATTTTTCCTTTCCCCGTGATATGAAGAAAGGTATTAAGTATAATGTGTCAAAAAGGGTGCTAGTTATGAAGAAATAAGTGTTGGATGAAGTAGATATTTTATAAACCATTTTTTTATGTTTCCAAGTTTCCAAAGGCACTATACCTTTATGATCCTCATGCGTATGTTTGTGTTATTTAATTAATATTCATCTAAAAATATGTAATATATATATATGAAAATATTAGGTCGCTATAATTCATCTTCTCACTCTTGATTAATGTGTGATAAGTCGAAGGTAAATATATTATGTTTCCTTTTATATTGGGATCTAACTCCAAAATTATTCCCATAGATATTAAGTCCAATATATCAGGTAATATATATTTTTTCCTTTCCTTTTATATCTAAAAAATCTATGATAAAATTGTCACATATGTTTTTATCAATATAAATAATGTAAATTTTATGTTTTATCTCTAAAAATCTTCAATAAGGTTTCTCAAATAACATAAATTATTTCTTCTGGATATTTTATTAATGACCAGAACTTTATTTTAAAATGTGAAATAAATATTTTTCACCTTGACATAATATTATTTAGCTGAAAATGGTTGTGGGGGGTATTATACTTCTATAAATTGTTAAATGCATTTTTAAATATATGATAAGGATAATCCATTTGTAAAAATCTTTGATTTCACATGTATATTATCTTTCTTCAATTATATAATTGATAATATGAAATCTCTTCTTCACAAATTGGACATGATTTATCTCCCTTAACATTGTATCCAGATAATTTTCCATATACACAAAAGTCATTTATAGTTAAAATTATCATATCACATAAAAGAAAATATTATTTCCTATATGTATCAAAAATTATAACACCTCTCTCCCATAGAAATTTCAAATCATCAATCAATGTGAATGATACACATAAATATTGTTTCTTGATTGTTTTGGTCCATAAATCATTAATCTCATCATAACATATTTTTTCTTCATATATATCTTTGGGGAAAAGTTATAAACTAACAAAAAAATAATTCATGAACTATGTTGGATATTGAGGCCCCGATATAGATTCATTCTATTTATGCACAGTCCCATTTTTATATTTCTATCTTCACTTCAAAAATCTAGAAAAATTCTATCAAATATCTTCCACTATAGTGAATTATTTGGGTGGAACAAGTTTCCATCAGATATACGCTCATCTGTATATCATATTAACCTTTTTTTATCATGTTAATTTGAAAATAAATGCATCAAATGAGGAATTATTGGAAGATACCAAATTCTTTTAGTGGGAGGTTTCATGTTGGTACTTGAGAATGAATCAAAGTTAAATTTCCATCCATATTATATCATGATGTCCCACATTTAGGACATTTTAATAAACATTCATATTCCTTACTATAAAAAACACAACCATTAGGTCAAGAATATATTTTTTATACACCAATCCCATTGGGTATAATATTTTATTTACATCATAATTAGAATCTGGAATCTAGTTTCCTTCTCGAAGTAGCTCTTTTAAAAGTTAAAGAAATTCCAAGAAAATTTTATCACTCTACCCATTTTTTTTATTTCAAGTTAACTAATCTAAAAACTACTAATAACACGATGAATTTAGTGTAACCTTTGAATAGTGGTTTCTCGGAATCTCTATATAATCATTCAACAGTTATTATCTTTTTATGGTTTTAACACCTATATCATAAATTAATACTTTAATACAATCCTATACCTCATGCTGAATATTTTGATCAAAATTATATGTTTATTTTTCTATTATTTAACCATAACAGATCCAACGTGTATAATTATTATTAAAACCATAACAAATCAGATAATCTTTGATTTCTATAGAATTTAAATTTTCCATATTTAAACATTTCACACATGGATAGAAAATAAGATCTTTCTTTTGAAGTTTTAATTTAGAAAATTCTAAGAAATTTTTAACTCTTTTTTCATATTCATCAATGGTTCTTTATAAATTTATCTAATTATGATCCATTAATTACCTAATATTACAATATAAAAGTTGAATATATTAAAACATATAAACATTTAAAAATATATATAAATAGATAAATTTAAAACATGAAAAAATATATTTAAAATAAAAAATTAACCATTTATTGATAAATATTTGATCAAAACAAATAATTATATAAAATAATAGGAATTTTTTAGATACAACTACCTTATATGAGTTTCTGAAATTAAAAGGAATGGTAAAAAATGATCTTAGTTATCATGATGATCTACCAATATTTAATATCAAAACATCCAACAAAATCTTAAAATGACTATTTATCATTATCTAAATATTAGATATTAATATGATTTACCAATCCATAAGAACATATCCAAACCATTCTAAAATGGCATGAAAATTCTATTTTGGTTTTGTTCAATTCATGTTTCAGTTATAGTTTCATTCAATACATCATATGATTTAGATTTCTTTCATACATATTTTTACCCTTAAATAACTTTGTTTTACCCTTGATTAACTTTATTTTACCCTTAAATAACTTTATTTTACCCTTAATTAACCTATACAAGTTTCTATTTACTCTTACATAACTTTAGTTTACCCTTGATTAACTTTCGTTTACCCTTACTTAACTTGTACAAGTTTTTTTACCCTTATATAACTTTGTTTTACCCTTAATTAACTTTTGTTTACCCTTACATAATTTTAGTTTACCCTTAAAAAACTATGTTTTAACCTTACTTAACTTCTATTTACTATTACATAACTTTAGTTTACCCTTAATTAATTTTTTTACCCTTAATTAACTTTTTATTACCCTTAACTTTTTTTTACCCTTAATTAACATTCTTTTACCCTTACTTAACCTGTAAAAGTTCCTATTTACCCTTACATATTTTTTTACCCTTACTTAACTTATGATTTCCCTTAAATAATATAATTTTACCCTTAAATAACTTTTTTTACCCATTCTTAACTTCTGGTTACCCTTATATAACTTTAGTTTACCCTTACATAACTTTTTCTACCCTTAATTAACTTTAGTTTACCTAACCTATAAAAGTTTCTCTTTACCCTCACATAACTTCATTTTACCCTTACTTAACCTATACAAGTTTTTTTTACCCTTACATAACTTTGTTTTACCCATACTTAAATTCTATTTACCCTTACATTACTTTAATTTACTCATGCATAATTATGTTTTAACCTTACTTAACTTTTATTTACCCTTTCATAACTTTATTTTACCCTTAACTTTTTTTACCCTAATTAACTTTAATTTACCCTTACTTAACATGTAAAAGTTTCTTTTTAAACTTATATAACTTTTTTACCCTTACTTAACTTCTATTTACCCATATATAACTTTATTTTACCCTTACATGACATTTTTTACCCTAACTTAACCTCTATTTACCCTTAAATAACTTTAGTTTATCATTAATTAACTTTTTTTACCCTAAATTAACTTTATTTTACCCTTAATTAACATGTATAAGTTTTTTTTAACCTTACCTAACTTTTTTTAACATTACTTAACCTGTACAGGTCTTTTTTACCCTTGCATAACTTTATTTTACCCTTACTTAACTCATGTTTACCCTTACATAAATTTAGTTTACCCTTACTTAACTTTTGTTTACCCTTACATAACTTTATTTTACCCTTTATTAACATTTTTTACCCCTAATTAACTTTAGTTTACCATTAATTGAACTATAAATTTTTTTACCCTTAAATAAATTTGTTTTACCCTTAGTTAACTTTTGTTTACCCTTACATAACTTTATTTTATCCTTAAATAACTTTATTTTACTCTTACTTTACTTTTGTTTACCCTTACATAATTTTATATTACCCTTAACTTTTTTTACCCTTAATTAACTTTATTTTACCCTTACCTAACCTGTAGAAGTTTTTGTTTTACCTTACATGACTTTGTTTTACCCTTACTTAACCTATATAAGTTTCCGTTTATCCTTACATAACTTTGTTTTACCCTTACTTAACTTTTTTTACCCTTAAATAACTTTATTTTACCCTTAAATAACTCTATTTTACCCTTACTTAACTTCTATTTACCCTTATATAACTTTAGTTTACCCTTACTTAACTTTTTTTATCCTTACTTAACTTTAGTTTACCCTTACTTAGTCTATACAAGTTTTTTTACCCTTATATAACTTTATTTTACCCTTAATTAACTTCTTTTTATCCTTACATAACTTTATTTTACCCTTACTTAACTTTGTTTACCCTTGCTTAACATATGTTTAACCTTACATAACTTTAATTTACCCTTACTTAAATTTTTTTTACGCTTACTTAACTTCTATTTACCCTTACCAATAATGAAATTGATGTGTTAGAGTCATATCCTTTTCTTTCTAATCTCACTCAAAGTATCTCTCCTCCTGCTCATTATGTCATTCAAGTAAAATAATATGACATGGAATATTATTTAGCAGATAATATATATCCAAATTGGTCTACTATTGTGAAAAGTATTCATGAGTCATGTAGTCCGAAGAAGAATTATTTTTCAATGAAGCAAGAGGCATATATAAAATATGTGGAACATGTATTTGGAGTTTTATAATCATGATTTACAGTCATCAACGGACCAACACATTTTTAGAGGAAACATGTATTATATTATATAATGACTACATGCATAACCATGAACAATATGATAATTAAGGATTAATGTGATCTGAATGCTCCAATTATAGATGGAATGGAATCTAATTATATATATAGTAATTTATAATTGAAAAAATGTATATATAAATACAAACAACTCCAATTACAAAGAAATTATACCATAAAAATAAATAATTTATAATCACAAAGACATTTATACTCTTAAACTAATTATAACTATAGTAATTTATAATTGAAAAATATATATATAAAAAATGAATACACTTTAAAACTAATAAATACTAAATAAATATTCTAAAAATAAATAATAAATATCCCACTTACAAAATATAGAGATTCATGTTTCAAAGCTATGATAGAGAGATCCAAAATGGTGATTGGCGAACATTATATTGAAAAAAATGAAAAAATACAAGCCAACGGTGAAACTCAAACAAGATAAAAATAAAGGATATTGGTGGGCCGAATGAAGAAAAGGATAAGAAGAGAGCATGAAATAAAGAATAAAAATAACAAAAATAAATCAAGGAAACAAACTAAATAAGGAATATTGAGGTAGATGAGGCATGATTGAGAGTCATGTGCCACACGTATTAGGGTTTATAAAAAATATTGATAAATTAATGAGGGGAAACCCATGTGTATATTTTTTAAATTATCTTGGCATCAATTTTTATTAAAATCATCATTAAATTTTTTTTTTTAAAAATCCAACATCGGTTTTTATAAAACCCAATGAAAAAAAGTTAAAAAAAATTACACTGGTTTTTTAGTAAAACATAATTTAAATGTTAATCAAAAAAACCTTTTTCATAGTTTTTTCATAAAATCATATTCCAATGGTAAATCTATAATTGGTTTAATACAAGTTTTAAATAAACTAATGTTAAAAATATCTATATGTAACATCCCAATATTTTATGAAATATATTCTTTCAAATTAATTTAAATTATTTGGTATCTTGTGTTACATGCAATGCATATTTTATCCTGTGTTATATGCAACACCAATTTTATATTGTGTTTCACGTAACAATGAGTTTCTTCAATATCTTGTGTTACATGTAAGGTTGAGTCTTACCAGAGAGCAATTTACTATTAATATTATGATAATTATCACCAAGAAATTAAAATGGCAGGAATGAATAAGATTAAATAAATTAATAAAATATGGTTTACACATGTTTATATAATTAATTATTTGGTTTCCAATTAATTATAAATGAAAATAAAAACCAATTGAATATAAAGGATGTGTTTTTATGAAAAACTATTTTTATGCCAACAAAGGCGTTTTATATTAATAAAATTAAATTCATTACTATTAGTGAAAAAAATTAATAAAATTAATATGTTATATATTCAATAATTTTTTTTAAAATTCATCCAATAATTTTTATAGGCTTAATATTAGAATAAATCCAATTTTAAGCATAAAAAGCTATATTTTTTCTAAAAGGTAGTTTTGCTGCCTTTTAATGGCAGACTTATTTTAAAACCAAATTTTTAAACTTTTATAAATTTTAATTGAAAAAATAAATTTCATTTCTGAAATATTAATGTTAAAATTATCATAGGGTGAATTTTTGATATGTTTCTAAAAAGTTCCATTTTTTCGATAAATAGTGAAAAAATACTGGATTTTAATTGAAAATAGTCTTTTCATATAAATAATTTATAATGATAAATCATATTTAAAATTGGTTTTAAAGTAAAAATAGATCAATTATACATAAATTAATCTAATTTATTTCATTGGAATTATTTTTATATTTAATTTAGATATAAAAACTTAGTAAACTTTTGAACTTTTCACTTTAAAATTCTGATTTCTCATCCCGTCTACGGGATTATTTTTATATTAAATTCTATCAATTCTATGAATTAAATTTGGAAAAATTTATTATATATTTTTAATCAAAATAATTTATAATTTTTAGTAAGTTCAACATAATTTTTTACCAAAAATATTAGTGAAACCAATTAAAATTAATTATAGCAATTAAGGTAAAAATGACTTTACTTGTGGTTAAACTTCAAAATTAAGGGGAAAATAACCTATAAAATGGTCCAAAACCCATTTTATTGCCATATTTCAACAATATACCTTATTTTATATAATTTTTTAATTATTTTAGGCACATTATATAAGTTATACCTCCCAATAGTGTTTACCTTTTGGTGTTTACAAGAATGTCACTCCTCCACCACTATATAAAGGCACTCACTCTCCCCACTTCTTCACACCTATCAAGCCTTTTGTCTCATATAAACCCTATCTAAATCACCTTAAAAATTATCTCCTCTCATAATATAAGCTTAAATTTGGTCATAAATTAAACTAATTAAATATTTTGGTTCAAACTAAAAGGAGTTATCTGAATAAGAGGTAACGTTCGTCAACATTTTTTTGTTTTATTTATTTCTCCACCCACTTAAATTCTTCTTATACCATTATTATATAATAACCTAAGTACCCTAAATATAATTATATATTTTTATGTTAATGTTAATACCTACACCCACACACACTTTCATCAAATGGTTTATGAAATCATCATTCATGTGTACGGTGGACTACCGCCTCGCGAAACGATGTCGTTCGTTTTTCCTAACCACCTCTCATGGTTGGTAATTATGATGGAAATATTGTTTATATATTATAATTATTATATTTATAACATAATAATACCTATTTATTAATTATATCATATACATCCTTTTTACATTTCATATTGTAGGGGATATGATAATGTCGCTTGTGCGTACGATGCTCTACCGCCTCACGAATCGATGTGAAGCGTTTTCACTAACATGTTACATGGAAAGTAATAAGGGTAAATATAATGATTATATATGATATAAATGATATAATTATGATATTAATGACATGTTCATATTTCTTTAAATATAATATATCATTTTATTCTTTCCATTTCACACACTAAAAAGGTGATAATGTTGTTCGTGGATGTGTGGACTATCACCTCCTCGAAGCGATGTGATTCTTCTTTTTTCATCACCACATAACAATAATAATATATATAAGTATATATAATTAAATAATATGGTATTTATGATATAATTATAATTTTTTAAAGATAAATTTTACTTAAATTCTTTCCATAATGATCATTGAAAAATGGGAATGTTACTCATGTGTACGTACGACGTATTGTCTCTATGATTGTAATGTTGGTTCCTTTTTCATAACCATATTACATGATTGGTTTTAAAATAATAATTTATGTATAAATACGATAATTATTTCATTATTATTATTCTATAGATATTTATATAATGACTTATTTGACCATAGTCAACCAACCAAAGTCAATTTTGAGACATAAACCAAATATTCTCAAAAACATATGATGTAAAATTAATTGATTAAGTAATTATATATAAATTTTTTATAAGTGAAATAAAATTAATAATAAATTTGTAAAATTTTCTCAATAAATTAAATAATTAACATAAGTTTATTATTTGGAAAGATAAATAACAAGCATAAAGAATCGAACTCAAGGTAAGGGGATTTCTAGTCTCACTTTCATTTCCGTGAGACTTATGTCATATTCACCACTTGTTTATTTTTTGTGGTGTATATAATTCCCTATGAAATTTTATATCATGAATTTAATTTATTTAATTATATTAAAAGTTTCAATTTATGTTGTTCTTTCATGGATATCATGATTCAAAAGTTACTCAAGTAGTAATAGTTTTTCTCATCTCACTTATATTTATGAGAGATACATGTCATATTCACCACTTATTTTTGTTGTGTGGTGTATATATTTCCCATGAATATATTTTATGATTTTTATAATTAAATTTATGTGTATTTAAATATCCATTTTATTATCTCTCTTTCATGGGGTTTACGGATTCAAAGTTACCAAAGAGGTGAATCATTTTTATCTCAATTTGCCTTCTTTGAGATGTTTGTTATGCTATACACCTATCTTATTTTATGATGTGTATATACAGCTCCTTTGACATGATATATAATGAATATACTTATTTTAATTATATTATAAGTTCCATTAAATAATATTATTTCATGAGGTTTATGATTTAAAGTTACCAAAGTGGAAAGAGTCTTTTGTTACAATCTCATCGTTTATCGAGATTATTTGTGATTAAGTCTCCAATGTTGAAATATTATGATATAACTTTAAATAATTCTCATTAATTTTCTTCCCCTATGTTTTTTTAATGATAATACATTTTTACCTTCATTTTCCTCTCTTTTATACTCAAGATTTCAAAATAACGTTTTTATTAAAAATCACTTTTTTGGTCAAAAACTCTTTTCTTCCAAAATAATGTTTTCTAAAAAAATAAAAAATGTTTTAAAAGGTGTTTTTAAAAGTTGAAATAGTGATTTCCTAAATAAATGTTTTAAATTATTTTTAAAATCTTCCTTTATAGTTTTCAAGGTTATTTTTAAATAAAGGGATTTTCAGAATGTTTTATGTTTTAAAAAGTTTTTTTTTCAAATGAAAGGATATTTCCTCAAGAATGTTTTTAATGATATTTTAATGGTATTTCCATTCATCAAAATAAAAAAACCTGTATTTTTACTTATCCTACACTGGGGATATTTTTTATTGATACCATTCTCATTCTTTCCTGGATAGATTAAGATTATTTCAAACAGATTGTTATGGAACCCGTTTCTTTTCCACGAGTTAATCATGTTTCAAAGAGATTGTTATAAAACATCTTCTTTTCCATGGGTTAATCAAGTTATAAAATGGATAATAGTTTTTTTTAAGATATTTATGACTAAATTGTTTTATTCATGTTACTTGAACATTAAATGAAATGGGTGAACCCGATACAGCTTATATGAAGGGTTGAGCCCCATTATAGCTCACGGGTGAGCCTGATATATCTTATACAAAGGGTTGATCCCTATTATATCTCATTAAATATGGGTGAGATTGATATAGATTATACAAATGTTTTAACCCCATTATAGCTCACGAATGTGCTCGATATAGCTTATACGAAGGGTGATCCCCATTATTGATCTTTAATTCATTAGGTAGTGATAATGTTGGAAGTCAGTCTTATGGTTATTAAAATTAAAATGGTTTTTAAAGGGTTTTATGAAAGTGATTCTCCAAGTTACCAAAAATATTTTTAATTGATTGTTATTAGATTATAATGTTTCTTATGATCAAGATTAATATCACATGGCTCATAATTATTGATTCTAATGAATCTTTACTTTACTATGTTTTAATATTTTATGATCCAAGTATTGATGGGTATGATTTATGTTATGATTAACTCATGCACATTGACTATGTAATAATTACCTTATGCAATCTTATTCTCATTTATGACATTCAATTGTTAATGCTTATGTTTACCCTTATTGAGAATTTTATCTCACCCTTTTTATCTTTCCTTTTCCATAGGTTATAATGAATGAGGTTGAATGATTTATGTTTATAAATCATTTTATAAGGACGATGTTGATGACCTTATGTAAAATAAAAAAATCAGGGTTAAGTGGGAGAAATGCTCATTTAAATTCATGTGAATTGTTTATGTATGAGTTTTTCCTAATTATCTAAAACTCTAAACCTAAATAGTCCTCTAGAATGTAATTTATCCAAGTTTTCCTTTTTATTTTTTAATTTTTTATGGAAAATATTGGGTCAAAATTATCAGCATCATAGCTAGAAATGTAAAGTTTATGATTTCAGCACAAGATCTGGGACTGAGGGTCCTTGGTTAATATAGTTGGTATCAGAGTTCGGTTTAGATAGATTTTTATATTAGTATGTTTTTAAGTGATGTTATCTTAAGAGTTATGGATACCATTATAGGTCTATAATATTAAGTTTGATCATAAGTTCAAAGTCTTAGACACCCCATTTGAGGGTTTTAAGTAGTATAAATTTTGTGGTTGTTAATGACATTTTTTTGGAGTCATTTTATTGGGTTTAGGTATTTTTAAGCCTTAGGATCAACATGAAGTGTTTTTATGGAGGAAATATTTTTCATTTTTAAAAAAGGACAACCCATATGTTGGGTGATAACCTATCACATTCAGTAAGGTGGTAGGGCTTGAACCCATGACCGAAGGACGATAAGGGTTTTGCACACTACCACTGGCCTACATGATGTCTTGGTAAGCATGACATTTTTTAGGTAAATATTAAGTTTATTAAAGAAACATATGGGATTTTATTTGAGGAATAATGGTTGATTTATGTTATATGAATATATGATCAAATACTTCTAGTCTTTGGTATTCAAACTTAGTCAGGAAATGTTTGAATAATTTTAAGGATAATTATTTATGGAATGATTTGGTTTTAAATTTGGGTATTACTATTGAATTTTGAAGATTAATGTATCATATGAAGGTTTAATTATTTTTAGAATTATTTTACCATATTCTAACCATTTTGGTTTTGGTTAATGTCTAAAAATAGGATTAATAGCTTGTTATCTCGTTTATGGTTATGTGGTATTTAAAATTTTATTTTTTTGCTTCATGTGTAAGAAAATTCATCTTGAATACTCATCGTCTAGAGAAAATTATGAGATTATGGTGGAAAATGGTTAAAGGATGAAATTTACTTATCAAGTAATTATATTTCTTTATGTTTTCAGTCTATATGGTGAAAGAATTCCTTTTACTTCAAGAAAAATATCTTGAAATAAAATGTTATCATATTACCATATTTTTTGATGATATCAATGAAATTTTCAATGCCTATTTGGATTGTGGTTGTTATTTGGATTGAGTATCTCAAGAGGGGGTGAAATTAGTAACCAATAAAAAATTCTGTTAAAAATAGGTTTAAACAAAATCCCCTAATTAATTTAAATATGGCCCATTTAACTAAAATAGTTGATCGATATAAGACTTGACCTTTTAAAAGAATTCTCAAATATGGATTAGGTCTTGATTAAAACAATATATAATATTACTTTAACCTTTGAAATCAATTTACTAAGTCAAAATATTATATAAACACTAATTAAGGCTAACTATCAAAGTATTAGTTTTTATTTGCGGTTTAAAATAGATTCGGTTTTAAATATTATAAATAAAGTAAAAAAACAAAAACACACATTGGAAAATGAATATAATAGTTTAAGTCTCAATCTGAGACTTAGTTCTCTCCACTTGTAAATCACCTATTATCAAGCAGTTTATATAAAATAAACCTTTTGATCCAAAACTTGGATCAGGTATACAATAACACAATAGTTTTCCACACCACATAAGGACATCTTCCATAATAATTATGGGAGTAAAAAATATAACATGCCACATAAGGACATCTTCCATAGTAATCATGGTAAATAGGAGTAAAAATTATTTGAGAAGATATTTAAGTATATTCTAGTTTAAAGCAGGATACAGTGTGTGTGTAGAAATATAGAGTATACACACACTACTTGTAATGTAAAGATAAATAACCAATAGAGAAAGTAAAGGTGTAAGAAATAAAAGTGTTTCTCTTTATGATAATCTATGAAACTTTTAACTCCTTGAGTGTAGTTTTAAATGTATCTCAAGTTTTCTTTCTGAAATATATTGCAGAATAGAGTGTCGTAAACTATTTGTTCTGACTATCAAAGTAGACTAAATATTCAGCATGATTTACTCTCAAAATCATGTGTAAAAAATATGCATCATGTAGGAACTCTTCAAGTTCTTTCAATAAGTTATAGCTCTCATGTATGTGAATTGTATGTCTAAACATATGCACTATATCTACACATTTTTCTGCATGAGGGAGTTTACTTCAACTTTTAATAACAACAGCATCATCCGCATGGGAATAAATCCAGATATTATGTATCCTCATACTTGATCTAACACATTCTTTAATTCATCTCTATATAACATTTAAGGAATGATCATTAAAATAAACCTCAACATTTAATTCAATAAAATATCCATTAGATATATTTAATTAAAAAATAAATATAAAACAGTGGTGGTGAGTCTATAGAATGGTGATAAGTCTCTGGTGGTGTCTTGATATCATGGTGACTTATTCTGGTGGTGAGTCTTTTGAAAAATGATAACTTATGGTGGTGAGTCGGGTTCTGTTGGTGACTCAGGGTGATGGTGACTCATCTTGGTGGTAGGTTATTCTAGCACTTAGCTGAATTTTCACTCTGGCGGTGACACATAGATAATGGTAGGTAATTTCAATACTTATCTGATTTTGGATCCCAGTGGTGATTCATCCTTGGTGGTGACTCAACCTCAACAGTGTCAAGTCTTATGGTCATTGTTTCCAATACTTATCCATTTTTTCATATTGGTGGTGATACATTCTTGGTGGTGAGACTTATTGGTGGTTACTAAACCTTAATAGTGAGTCTTCTTGGTGGTGAGTCTTCTTGATACTTAGCCAAATTTCTCACCAACCTTCCTTATATTATAAAATGTTTCCATAACATATAAAACTCATTAATAAAATAATAATCATGATTTGGTGATAATTAAAACAAGGGTTCCAACAATCTCCCCCTTTTTATGATCACAAATCATGGAATTTTATACACATGACATCAAGTGTAAATCATTACATTTCATATACCATGGAATCAAAGGTAAAGATCAAAATTAAAGAAGATATAATGTATCAAAGGTATAAACCATGATAAATATAGAATTGTATTAAAGGTATAAATATAGTAATCAGTAATAGAAAACATTATGGTATCAAAGGAATGTAAATAGTATGTAATAGGATCAAAGGGTACTATTATAGAAATAAATGACACATACTATTTATTCCCCTTTTTGGATTATCAAAAAGTGCATAATAAAATAGTAAATTCATCGAAAAAAATATGAATAATAGAATGTTCACTAGAAACCAACTGAAGTTTAGCCATAAAAAGTTACATCAAAAAGTTTTATAAAACCATAAAAAACATCCCCATAAAAGATAAAAGTCTATGATAAATGATTCTTCTCAGGCTAGGTAGAAGGAATCAAAGGATTTTTTCCCTTTTCCTTGTCTGAGGCAGAGGATATAGCAATAGAATTTGAGGTGAAATAAATAGCAGTTATAAGAGCATCAGTAAGAGCGGGAGTCTCTCTGGTGATGATGGGTCAAAGGTGATGCACAAATTCTATGGGAAAAAGAGAAAAAGGCTGGAATTGGGTTGGTAAGGGTACAAGAGGATATATGATTACACCAGTCCTAAATAACTTAGAAGTAGTAGCTAGAGGTGTTAGATGAGTAGTAACAGGAATGGCTTCATGAACTACAATAGTAGTTCTATGCACATGTGGAAACGGTTTCATGAGATTGAAAAATTCCATTATGATGTTCCTACCTCTCTCTATAACAATGAATAAGTATTTATTATCTTCCATAAACAACTTTAACAAAGGAGTCATGACCTTTAAATAATTTACTTTCTCCTTAAAATATTGGGTCACTAGAGGCATTCTCAAATTTTCTTCTAGATACTTGAAATTAGCATTCATCTCATGCATGGTATAAATTCTAGATAGATAATACTTTATAGATTTTGTTATGGTTTCTCTGTTATAATTAATGTATTTTTTATACTCCTTAACCAACATGAGAACATGGTCACTATTAAATATGATTTTTCTTAAAGTCTCTTGAGGTTGATCTAGTACACTACCTAAAGTAGTAGTAGTACAAATATCTTCTCTAACAACAGATATTATCAGCTTAGCATCAATAGAAGGTGCACTTGAAGAAGAATCCACTGGGGTAATATTCTCTACTTTCTCAATAAAATCATTCATACTAGCTTCAAAGGCTGATTTCATCCCTTTAAGCATAGAATTCACTAACTCTAGATCACTAGAAAGTCTCTTATTCTCAATCTCTACTTCCTCAATGTGGTGAATCATTTTCAGTTGAATATGATGTATCACAAGTTCAAATAAGTACCTTGTATATTGTTCACTTAACTTAGTGAGAATCTATGCCTTATTCTTCAAAAACTTACCAAAATAAAAAATCATCTTTTCTTCAAAAGATTCCAGGTAACCTTGGGTGACAACATCCACTGGAATAGGTGGAACAACAGGTGTAGACACTATCTCAGAAGCAAACCATTATAACATACCATCAACATAATTCTAATAAACTTAATATCCATCAGGATCCCTTTCTTATCGAGGATCAGGTCCACCGTTATTTGGTGGAATCCCATGAAACTTGTCCCATTCCTCAGACATTGGGTCCATAAATCCTTTATAAGTCTTAACAAGAATCTCAAAAACTATAAAATCAATAACTGTAGAAACCACCACAGTAGGTACACTAATTGAGGTCTCAAAATATCTTTGTACTTCACCTGGTATCTCATCAAAAACTTGATCTGAGATTGTCATATCATCAGTAGTAGGCACACTACCACTATCAATAGAGGCAATAATTTAGTGACTCTCAAGACTTATGGATTTCTCCCCCTCAACTGATTCATCTTTCTCTTCTCTAATAGATCTTTCCATATCCTTAACTAATCTTTGGTTGTACTTAGATTTAGAACCAAATACATGGGGAGAAGCAACAAGTGCTTGAGGAATTTCCACGTCCTCGGCTCTAATTCTTCCACTGGGACCATCAAGGTTAGAATATCCATCACTATCACTTCAATTACCTTCTCCATCAATATCATCATCAAAATCACCAACATCAGTATCTCCATTACCATTTCCATCTTTATTTTCTTCTTCTTCCTCTTCATTTTCTTCTTCTTCCTCTTCATCTTCACCATTTTCATTTTCCTTAGAGGATTTGGATGTACTTTTGAACTGATTCTCACTAGATATTCCAGTTTCCTCTTCATAACTACCTTCTTTAAGGAGTTTCTCTCTTTTAATGAGATATTTAGGTGGACTAGGTGCTCCATAGGTAATAGGAGGGGATTCTCGTGAAAAATCAGGGTCACTTACTTCATCCACTGGAAATTCATCCTCTTAATTTCCACCAATAGTAACCTCTTCCTCCTTATTAGAATACTCAACTAATTATTCTGGTTCTAAACTAGGATCAACAAGGTCTTTTGGTCTTGAAATATGGTCAACATGATTTAAATCAATATATAACTTTTAATCATCAACCACCCATTGCTTTTTCAATAGATTCTAACTAATTTTCATTCTTCTTAAAATTATTCCGGCACTGCATGAACCACCACAATCCACTAAAACTTATTCATATTTACCAACCAAACCTTTAGCTTCCAACATTGGTGAAATAAGCTTAGGGTATATCAAATAATTTGATTTAGAGGTATTCTTACTCATTTCTACCATATGAATCATAAAATATCTTCACAAATTGATCTTTACCATTATTTTCATAAGGCATGGGAGGTAAACATCTCAGCATCTCAAAGTAGAAAAATATTCTTTTCTAGGACAAAGCATGTACTAAATGAAATTAAAAATCATCTTGTACTCTCCATCAAGATTTGATGTAATCGGTCTTCAAACTATTTCATCTCTAGTCAACTCAATAAAAGAATATTTGTAAATGAAATCATCACTATAATCTAGAATCATTACTTGGTAGTCATTTTATAATCCCTCATGTGGAACTCCAAGACATGAATACCACTATCTCATTGAAAAAAAATATGGACATTAACCCTATTTCTTACTCAGTCTTCATTCTCATCAAAATTGTACACGATGAACTAGTAAAACTCATATACCAACTTAGGATAAAATGGTCTCTTGTTATTAGAGAACCATTCCACCCATCCTTATTCTTGAATAAATTTCAGAAATAAAGACTTACTATAAAGTAACCACTCTACATGAACTTCCTTTTCGGGCATAACAACCCTCTTCGTAAGCTCAGATTTATAGACTCAACTGCTGTAAGAAGACTCAGATCCCCTTTATGCTTCTTAGCAGGATGTGACTTGTTAGGAGAAGATTTAGAAGGATGATTCACTCTATCTATAGAGATCATCTTGGTTGGTTCGAGTGAAGGAGAAATAAGGTAAATGGTTGGGAGAGAAAGGTTCAGTACAGGTCTTGAGAGAAAAGGTGTGAGGAAGGAGAATGTTAGAATTAGAAAAATAGTCTAATTTATATCATTTAGAATTTATGGATTAAAAAAATCAAAATCAAAATATAAGATACAATTTTAATCAAATCAGAAATTAAGTAAACCGTAAATAAAATAAAAATTTTATTTTAAAAACTAACAGCATGAAATTTGACAAAGGCGGTAAAAATTTCCAACTATGAGATAAATCAATGGTGAGTTACAACAGTGGAAAATATACAACAGTGAGAAATCACAATGATGAGAAATCAAAATGGTGAGAAGTATCAATGGTGAGATAATTCAATGGTGAGAAGTATCAACGGTGAGAAGTGTCAATGGTGATACATTCACAATGGTGAGACACACATAATAGTGAGACATTCATAATAGAGAGACTTTCACAATGTTGAGTCCCATAAAATTAAACTTAACTAAAATTGATCATACCTAACTCATGTTTGATGTAGTTCATTATCTCAAAATTCAAAGGCTTATTAAAAATGTTAGCAAGAAGATGTTCTATACAAATGTATTCAAGAGTGATATAACCCTTTTGAAAATGATCTCTCAAAAAGTGATGTCTTACATCAATATGCTTTATTCTAGAATGTGACACAAGATTCTTAGAAATATTTATATAATTTGTGTGGTCGCAATTTATAGGGACATATTGGAATAGATTTTCCATAGTCTATTAATGTGTGTTTTATTCACAAAATTTGTGCACAGTAACTACCTACATCAATGTATTTAGCTTCAGTAGTAGATAGTACAATAGAATTTTTTTTCTTACTACACCAAGATACTAGAGACTTGCTTAAAAGGTGACATGTTACAGAGATGATTTTTCTATCTAAATTATATCCACCAAAATCAGTATCATAATAACTAACTAAGTCAAATTATTTTTCTCTTGGGTAAAAAAATCCTAAATTGGTAGTATATTTGAGGTATTTGAAAATTCTTTTTGCAGCAAGTAAGTGTAACTCTTTTGGATTTGCTTGAAAATGAGAACAAATACACACACTAATCATAATATCTGGTTGACTATCAGTCAAGTATATAAGACTTCCAATCATACCTCTATGAATGGTTTGATCCACTATTTTCTCAACTTCATCAAGATCCAACTTACAGGTAGTACTCATAGGAGTATCATTGCTCTTAGTTCTATCCAAATTAAAATATTTTAAAAGATCCTTAGTATGTTTACTTTGATTTAAAATAATTCCTTATTTATTTTGAAAATTATCAGAACCAATAAAGAACTTTAGTTCACCCATCAAACTCATTTCAAATTCATTTTGCATCATGTTTGAAAAATCAGTACATAATTTTTTTTTTTTTTGAAGATTCAAAAATAATATCATCTATATAAATTCGTACAACTAAAACAACTTTTGAAATTCATTTTATAAAAAGAGTAGGATTGGATATACCTTTTGAAAAACCTTTTAAAATAAGAAAATTGTTGAGCCTATCATACCAAGCTCTAGGGACTTGTTTCAAACCATATAAAGATTTTGTTAATTTAAAAACATGATTTGGAAAATGGGGATTTTGAAAACCATGGGGTTGTTCAACAAAAACATCCTCAAATATATAACCATTTAATAATGCACTTTTGATATCCATTTGATAGAGTTTAAAATCTATATGAGCTACATAGGCAAGCAGTATTTTAATGGATTCAAGTCTGGTTACTGGTGAAAAGTTCTCTTCATAGTATATTCCTTCCTATTGACTATACCCTTATGTAACAAGTTTAGAATTATTTATTACTATAGTACCAAATTCATCAACCTTGTTTCTAAAAATCCATTTAGTGCCTATAGTCAAGGTGTTTTGGGTATATAAACAAGTTCCCATACTTTTTTCTTTCAAATTGATTTAGTTATTCTTGCATAGCCATTACCCATAATTCATCATTGATTGCATCATTGATGTTCTTTGGTCCAATTTGTGACAAAAATTATTGATGTTCAACCCGATTTCTTAGAGAATATCTAGTATGTGCATCTCTATATAGGTCCCCAAATACAGCATATAAAGGATGGTTTTTAAGTTTCCTAACAACTCTAGAAAAATAGTGGTTGGTCACATCAGGATTCTCTACAGGATCAGGTTCAAGTTCTGGAAGTTCATCAGAACTGGATGATTTTTCTGTATGTTTTATAGTAGAATCAAAAGGTTTGGAATTTAAGTTCAAGGAAGATAAATCACCCTTAAGGGTTTATAAAGAAGTCTTAGGCTCGTGTGGATCTGTCTCATCAAATTTTATGTGAACAAACTCTTCCATAATATTGGTCCTTTTATTAAAAACTCTATAAGATTTACTGGAGGTTAAATAAACCAGGAAAATTCCTTCATTTCTTTTAGATGAAAACCTATCAAGATTATCTTTAGTGTTAATAATAAAGACTTTGAAACCAAAAACTCTAAAGTAATTAACCTTATTCTTCCTATTATTCCAAATCTTATAAGGGGTGTTCTTCATGATAGGTCTAATTAAAAATCTATTAATTATATAGCAGTTTGTATTCACAACCTCTTCTTAAAAATGGACAAGTAAATCATATTCATTTAGTATAGTTCATCTTATCTCTTTAAGTGTTCTATTTCTTCTCTCTACAATTCCATTCTACTGAGGGATCGTAGGGTAATAGAAGTTATTACAATAGCCATTTTGTGAGAAAAAGGATTCAAAGTCTTGATTTTCAAACTCATGGTCATGGTCACTTCTTAGTGTCTTAATTCTAAGTTTACTTAAGTTTTATATAGATCTATCATACTTGTTGAAGTAAGAACAAGATTCACTTTTATGAGCTAAGAAGAATACCCAAGTATACCTAGAAAATTCATCTATTATTATATAAAAATAATTCCTCCCATTTATACTAGAAAGATGCTCTAAAAAATCCATATGAACAAAATCAATAGGTTGAGAAGTTGAAACTTCTTTAATTTAAAATAAATCTTTTTTTGTTTTCCTTTTTTATGGGGGTTACAAACTTTATAGTTTAGGAACTCAAGTTTTGGTAGATCCCTGACTAAACCTTTCCTATTAATCTTCCTATGTGAGTGAATATTATAGTGGTATAATCTTCTATGCCAAAGCTAAGAATCTTTATGAAAGACACTCAAGTAGGAAACATTTTGAGAAATCAAATAATTAAGATCAACAGCATAAACATTTTCATTTATTAATGTAGTAAAAACTAAAGCACATTTAGAATAAAAACATTACATGAATTATTCTAAAATTTAACATGGAAACCATAATCACATAATTGTGATACACTGAGAAAATTATACTTCAAACCATCAACAAATAGTACTTTAGAAATTAAAACAAAATTAGTGTTACCAATTTTTCCAAGGATGATGATTTTACCTTTAACATTATCACCAAAGGTGACATGAACACTATCAATCTTTATTAGGCTCATGAAACTTGAATATTATTCTATCATATTCCTTAAACAATTGTTGTCTGAGTACTATGAAATTTTTATATGATATCTTCAAGAAACTTTCCTACAAAAAAATTTATACAAGGGATGATTTTGGTATAAAAATTTTCTTGGGTCCATATTTGTTAGTAGTTAGGGATTTAAGAACCTATATTTGTTTAATAAGTCTCTTATAAATAGACTGTAATATTTTTTAAATAAACACTTTGTTTGGTCCTTTTGAAAAATAACTGATAGTATAACCTTCATAATTAGATTTAAGTACAAATTTTCTCTTAACTATTCTTCTTTGTTCATGTTGGTATCTTAAACCTATAACATACTTTGGATCAATCTATTTACCTATAATCTATGTAAATTTTTCTCTTCAATTGGTAAAATTTTCTAAATATTTTTTGAGTTTTTCATTGGACAATTTAAGTTTAGTATTCTCTTTTAACTACTGATCATTCTTTTCTTTCTCTATTGTATGATCATATTTAGTATTAGTAAATAAAATGTATTATTTTTTTCAAACTTTATATTTATTTTTTGAGTTCATTAAATGTGTCCTCAATCATATTAAAATATTAAAACATTTCTTCTTTAGTAATATTATCCTCAATTTGTTCATTTTTAGAAGAGTCAAAATTAAGTATAGATGATACGGTAGGTAACTCAGAGACATTATTTATGAAACACATGTTGGATCTATCAGGATTCTCTTTAAGAGTAGAGTCTAAGTCACTGGAGTTTTCCTTATAGGCACTCCAAGTTTCTTTCATGGATTTTTTTAATTTTATACCCTTGTCCTCATATTTATTTTTGTATTTAAATTTTGGACAGTCTTCCTTGACATGTCCTTTATGCTTGCATTCATGGCAGGTTATCTCATTTATATTATTATACCTTTTACAATATTTCTTCTAGTTGCATTTTTTATCATACTTACCTTTATAATTAGAAATTCTGAAAAAAATATTCTTCATATAGAACTTTTTAAATCTTCTAGCTAGATGGGTCATTTCCTCATCACTGTCTGGTGGTGAATCACTGTCACCAGAACTTTAAGCTTGTATATTTTCTTTTTATTTCTATTTAGATGCACCAGTTTTGAAATCTATAGATTTTATTTTGGGTTTATAATCCTCTTCTTTGTTGAATTTTAGTTCTTCTTTGTACATCATTAACTTACCAATTAATTCCTTAACTGGAAGTTTACTAATATCATAGGATTCTCTGATTGACACTAATATCCCTCTCCATCTTTCAGGAAGATATCTAAGTAGTCTCATAATCTGACCCTTGTCAGACATTGGATTTCCCAGGGATCTCATGGTGTTCACTATTTCATTAAACCTGAGATACATATAAGAAATAAATTAATCAATATTCATCTTAAAATTATCATATTTAATATTATATGTATTCAATATCATTTATTTAAAAAAAATTGTTCCTTTATGAGAAATAGTTAATCTGTCCCAAATTTCAAATGTTGTTTTACTATAAAAAATTATATTAAATTACTCATCTCCGAAGGCATAATACAGGGCATCCATTACTTTGTAATTATTATTATAGGTCATTTTTTAGCATCATCCCAAGTACTCCTATCATCCTTAGGTAACTCATACTTGTCCTCAATAGCATACTAAATCTCAAAACCCATACATTCAATATGAATTTTCATTTTGATCTTCCACTAAGCATAAATATTTCCATTGAAAAAATGAGTTTTGTTAGTAGCAGAACCTTCTTTTCTATTATCCATTTAAATAATTAAATTTAGAACTAACAGAAATTTAATAACTTTAAAGTACAACTAAAATCACAGTTGAATTTTTTTTAAAAAACTTTGATATCAAAGTTAAACCTTTGATACCAAATTTTGTTTGGATTGAGTGTCTTAAGAAGAGGGTGAATTGAGTTCCTAATAATTTTTTTTGTTAAAAACAGGTTTAAATAAAATCCCCCAATTAGTTTAAATATGGCCTAGTTAACTAAAATAACTAATCAATATAAGAGTTTACCTTTTAAAAGAATCCTAAAAGATTGATTAGATCTTGATTAAAATAATATATAATATTACTTTGAACTTTGAAACCAATTTACCAATTCAAAATCTTATATAAAAAATAATTAAGGTTAACTTTCAAAATAGTGGTTTTTGTTTTCATTTTAAAATAGATTTGGTTTTAAAGCATATAAATAAAGTAAAACAAAACAAAAACATACAGTAGAAAATGAATATAAGAGGTTTAGTCTTAATATATGATGTAGTCCTCTACACTTGAAAATCACCTTCTTCAGAGTAGTTTATATAAAATAAACCTTTTGATCCACAATCTAGATCAAGTATACAATAGCACAACAATTGTCTAAGCCACACAATAACCTCTTCCATAGTAATCATGAGAGTACAAAAGATAACATGCCACATAGGGACCTCTTCCACGGTAATCATGGGAAACATGAGTAAAAAATATTTGAGAATATATCTAAGTATCTTCCAGATTAAAGCAGGAGACAATGTGTGTATATAAATATAGATTATACACACATTGCTCATAATTTAAAGATAAATAACCAATAGATCAATTAAAGTTGTAATAAATAAAAGTGTTGCTCTATCTGATAAGCTATGAATCTCATGACTCCTTGAGTATAGTTTGAAATGTAGCTTGAGTCGTCTTTATGAAATCTGTGATAGAATAGAGTTTCATAAACTCTTTGTTCTGACTGTCAAAGTAAAATGGATGTTCAATATGGTTTACTCTCACAGTCTTTTCTAAAAAAGATGCAACATATATGAACTCTTCAAGTTCTTGAAATAAGTTCCATCTCTCATATACATTAATGGTAAGTCTGATTATATGCACTCTATCTACACATATGTCTGCACGAGTGAGTCTGCTTCAAATTTTAACCATAGCAGCAGCATCCACGTGAGAATTAATTTGGATATCCTACAACCTCATACTTAGGGACGACATATTCTTTAATACATCCATGTATAACATTTAAAAAACAATTGTTAAAATAAACCTTGAAATTTAATTTGATGAAATAGTAATTAGAGATATTTAATTCAAAATAAATATAAAACAGTAGTGGTGAGTCTTTAGAATGTTGAAAAGTCTCTAGTAGTGTCTTGATCTGGTGGTGACTTTGTCTGGTAGTGTAACATCCCATTAATGTTTTCAGGTATTCCTAAACCCCTCTTTTTGTTGAGCTTTGGTTGGGTTTTGTTTGGAGTTGTTTCGGGTGATTTTCTGAAAATTATGGAGGTTTTTAGGCTGGAGAATGGTTTTTTCATGGCTTAAACATGGTTTGGAAAACTATATGCCAGTGCCATGGTTTAGACAGTGAGATCCGCACAGTCTGCACACAGTTTTCCTTAACCGTGCACAGTTTCCCAGGAAACCGTGCAGATGGGTTTTTCTAGATCCGAATTTTTTATTAAAATTTCTCGAGTCCCCTTTTTAGGTATCGGAGGTACTTCCTTCGACCCAAATGTGTTTCTACCTTCCTTTTATCTCCCAAGAAGGATTTTTGGCCCCTAGAACCCCTTTCAAAAGTGATTCGAAGCTAGGATAATGTCAGTCGATCTCCTTCCAGTTAGTTTCCTCCTCTAGTTCTCTTCCTCACATGATCTCTCTATTTCTTCTTAGGGTTCCATGGATCTTGGTTTCGATTTGTGGATCTCATACCCTTTTTTTGATATCTGAAACCTAGGTTTGATTCTCGTTTGTGTGATCTTCATTCTTCATGGAAAAATCTTGATTAGGGTTTGGCTTTGTGAGATCCGTTGTTTTTGGTATGTGCTTCTGTTACGATGTCCAATTTTTATTGAACCTAATTACTTGGTCTAAATTTCAATTTTTTAGATTTAAATGTAGTTATTTAGATTTGAATCAAATTTATTTCAATCCTTTTGTTGAAAAAACCAAGTTTTGATGAATTGGGGTTTTTGAGGAAAAAATGGGTTTTTGGATTGGAATTGTAATTCGGTGAGATTTAAATTTTTTAATTTAAATTTTGGCTTTGATTGGAATTGAATCAATTAAAATGTTGATTTTATTTGAAGAAAATTTTATTTGATGGAAGGTTTGTGAAAAACCCTAATTCAAGTGAATTGGGGGTTTGTGATGAAAATGATAGAATTGTTTAATTTGGTTTCAAATCTCAGTTTTTTGAAAAATGGATTAAAATGTTTTGATGGAAACCTTATGGTCTCATATTGGTGAAAAGGAATGTTTTTTTCTAAAAAACTATTATGGTTTTTAAAGAGAAAATTGGAATATTTGAAATGGTGAATGGGATGAATTTCATTTTCTGTTATAAAATGAATTGTCCATCATTCATTTGTACTTGATCAAATGAAAGGCTTAGGTAGTTAGTGAGTTATTTTGAGTGGAACTTTACAATTTTACAATGTTCTAAAACATCATATCAGCACATCTCATTCCTTAGGCGATGGTGATGAGATCCCTTTACCTTAGGCCTAAAGGGGCATATGTACATACTTTGTCGTATTCACAGTGTTGGATCCCTATAGCCTGGAACTATCATACCTATTTGGAACATGACCATGTTGCTCTCTTATTCGCATTTTTTAATGCATATATATTCCATTATTATAAACTGTTTTACATGCCTTGAGAATTTATATAAACTGTTTATATAAAGTGTTTATTTAATCCATTTTTGAGAATTGATGTTTATGTAAAGTATCCTTTGATTAAAGGAAAATTCCATCTTTTGAAATGTTTTCCATCATTTGAAATGTATAACATGATTTGCTAAAGGTGTTTCTATCTTTTAAACTATATAGAAGTATTTTTTTAAATATACTTTGTTAATGAAAAACCTATTTGCTTCAAAATTTAAATCACATTTTGGTTAATTTGATATTGTCATCAGTTATGGAATCTTTGTACGAAATCCTAATAGGCTTTGGCTCACACCCTACTTGTGCCTTCAGGTGTTTGTAGATTATCTCCTTCTAGGTTCGAGCAAAGGAAAAGGGTCTCTTGTAGGTGGATCCTAATGCTGAACTTTGGTCTTGGTGAGTTGTGACCTTAGGAAATTTGGTTTGTTTTTCCCTTTTAGGACTTGGGTTGTAGTACTTTGGTGGTTGTGCCTATCTAACTTCTGGTACTTTACTCCTAGTGGAGTTTTCCTTTAATATGCATACTATCTTTTTTTTTCTTTTCTTTCTACATTGTTAGTGGAAAAATTGTTCTCACTTTCAGTTTGTATGATTTCAGGTTCTATTCATCAACCTGTGGGGATCAGAAACTCCATTCGGGCTATGTTAAGACCGACTCAGTTGTCGGGTTACCAGGGTACCCGGGTTAGTTCATGAAAAAGTGGTATTAGAGGTAGAGGTTGATCTTTTGTCCTGAATTTAGTGTGTACTGTGAAATCTTGTCGGTACTTAGGTGGTAGTTGTGATTGATTACCTGGACAACTCTCACTGTAATGAACCTTAAGTCTCTAGGGGTGTTAAGGGAAATAGGTTTTGTGGTTTAGTTCTAGTCTTTTCCCTATTTTGATTTGGATAACTTGAAATCCAAATCTTGTACATCCTATCTGTTGGGATTAATTTCCCTCATTACTCGGTTTGAGCATTTCCTAATGTATTCCTTGTTTTCTACTGATGTTTTGTAGAATCATGCCTCTGAGAAGACACATGAATTGGGCCTAGGAGAAAGTTGTTATTAAACCTCAGTGAGAAAATCCTATTGTAGATCTGAATCTAGTTGAGTTGATCATACACACTGTCCAAGCTCTGGGACAGGCACCACCTCCAGTTCTCGTTCAGGATCCCATTGTGGAACCTCAGAGGGACCTTCTCAAGATTAGTTCTTAAGAGTTACTTCGACAAAAACCAACACCATTTCACGGGATCAAATGACCCTCAAGTGGATGAGGAGTGGTTGAGTAGTTTGGAATGCTTATTTGGGTTTTTGGACACACCTGATGAGATCAAAGTGAAGTGCGTCGCTTTCATGCTGGAAGGGCCAAGAAGAAGATGGTGGGACACTATGGTGATGGTGAAGAAACATGATAGATTAGAGTGAAAAGACTTCAAAATTCTTTTCACCTACCATTTCTATCCAAATTCAATGTTGTTGGCCAAGTCTACAGATTTTTTCATACATGATCAAGCTGACAGGTCTATGACAGAGTATGCAAACCTTTTTATTGAGCCTGTGAACTTCACACCTAAGATATTATAGAAGGAAAGGATGAATGCTTGAAGGTTCGATTTGAGACTTTTTTAGGATATTTTTCTCAGGTTTTCTTGCTCAAGTTTCCCTCTTATACTGATGTACTAGATAGATCACTGATGGTCGAGATGGACCTGGCAGGTAAGTTGGGGTTATCATAATATTATTTTCTCATAGTGGCGGCATGAGTTCCTTTAAGGGAAATAATAAGCATGATGATTATTGTGGCAGTTCTCAATGGAAAAGTTTTTCTAGAATTCTTTTAGTACCAGAAAGAGGGCCTTTAGTTTGTTACCAGTGTGGAAAGCCAGGGCATTCTAAGAAGGTTTGTACTGAGGCACCCAAGAATTGTGGCTCCTGCAGGTGTTCAGGGCACTTGAAGAGGTTCTACCATATTTATTCCACTCTTTGTAGTGGGATAGGATCATTGTCTACTCCTAAAACTGTGGAGAAATCAGATGCTTTACGTGCAAAATGGTTCTAGTAATAGGCATCCAGAATGAAGCTTCTTCGCGCAGTGGAAGACTCTTTAGAGGAAACAGAAATGGGTCTAGCAACTGTGAGAGATACCATCACTATAGATTCATCATTAGTGACTAATTTATTTGATACTGGTGAATTTAATTCATTTATTTCAACTCATGTTGTTAATATTATTAATATTTTTATGGATCTTTTATCTTATTCAATGGATATTACTACACCCCTTGGTACAAAGAGAGAGAAGGGTCTTTTTAGTTCTTCTTATGTTTTCTCTCTATCATATGTTGATTTAGCTTGGACCTTTCTGGTTATCAACATGAAGTCTTTTTACATAATCTTCATAATGGATTTTCTCATGGCTAATAAAGCCCAGCTTGATTATTATCTTAGACGGGTCTCCTTCACTATGCCCAGTGGTGTGTCTCTCATGTTTCAATGAGAATGGGACCCAAGGTCGAGCAGGGATAGACCTTCTTGTCTAGAGTTGGGGAAATTAATATCAGTGTTTTCTTTTGATTTGGAGAGGGAACCTTTGAGCGATGATCTCCCTCCAGTCATCATTGATCTTCCCAACATGTTTTCTCCTGGCTTCTCTAGTTTTCCACCAGTAAGAGAGGTTTATTTTTCCATTGACTTGATGACCGGTACTCAGACAATTTATATTAACTCTTACCACATGGAACTAAACAAATTGAAATATTTGAAGTCTCAATTGGATGATATTCTTGAGAAAGGATTTATACATCTGAGCATGTCACCTTGGGTGGTTCCAGTTCTCTTTTCCAAGAAATTTGATGGTTCACTCTTCCTTTGCGTTGATTATCAAAAGCTCAATCGAGTAACGGTAAAGAACAAGTATCTGTTTCTATAGATTGATGAACAGTTTGATCATTTGAAAGGGGTGAAGTGGTTCTCGAAGATTGATCTTCACTTGGTTTACCATCAGTTGAGGATAAAAGAATCTGACATTCAGAAAACCACCTTTCAGAGTAGGTATGGCCATTATGAGTACCTTGTCATTCCCTTTGTTCTAACCAATACTCCTACATTTTTCATGGCTATAATGAACAGTATTTTACATGATTATCTTGATACCTTTGTGGCTATGTTTTTGGATAATATCCTTGTGTACTCTAAATCCAAGGAGGATCATGTCCATCATCTGAGAATAGTGCTGAGTTTCCTGAGAAATCACCAACTCTATGCCAAGATTTAAAAGTGTGATTTCTAGATTTGGGGGTAAATTTCTTAGGACACATGGTGTCAGAACATAGTATTTCAGTTGATCCTAAAAAGATGAAAGCTGTTATGACATGGGAACAACCACGGAATGTCTCCGAAATTCAGAGCTTCTTAGGTTTATCCGGATATTATCGCTGCTTCATGAAAGACTTCACAAAGTTGGAATCTCCAATTACTGCTCTTACTTGGAAGGAAGTGAAGTTTGTTTGGAATGAGAAATGTTAGAGTTCTTTTGTTGAGCTAAAATTTATTTTTACTTCTATGCTGGTTTTGACTCTTCCAGAGGTCGGGTAGGGCTATGTGGTCTTTTATGATGCATTAGGTTCAGTATTGGGTTGCGTTCTTATACAGGGTGATCATTTTGTTGCTTATGGATCTCGTCAAATTAGGCCACACAAGAAGAACTACATGACCCATGACCTTGAACTTGCAGTTGTGATGCATGCTCTTAAGAGTTGGCAACATTACCTTTATGGAGAAAGGTTTACTATGTTCTCTGACCACAAAATCTTGAGTTACATCTTCTCTCAAAAAGATTTGAATCTCTGCCAAAGACATTAGGTGGAATACCTGAAGTCTTTTGATTTTGACATTGCCTATACCCCAAAGAAATGGAATGTCATTGCAGATGATTTTAACGGAAATATTCCAGCCCATGTATTGAAATAATCTTTGGAGGAGTGGAACTTTATGGATCTCTTTGCACAATTGCATATTGGAGTTCAGGAAAAAGGGGTCGCGGTTTCCTTGGCCAGTGTTTAGTTTTCATCCTCTCTTCTTGAAATGATTCTTTAGGATCAGTAGCTTGATGATGAATTTTGTAGCATTATATAGTCTCTTAATGGTGGGGAGATAGTTTCCCAATGATAATTATCCAAAGATAGAATTATATGCTATCAGAATCATTTTTTGGTACCGTCTTTGGTAAGGAAAGATGTAATGGAGGATTGTCCCAATTCCTAGTGGTCTATGCACCCAGGGACCACAAAAATGTTCTATGACATATGGTAGCATTTCTGGTGGCCAGGTATGAGACAAGGCATTTCTAAGTTTGTCTCTCATTGCTATACATGAAAATATGTAAAAGTTGAGCACCAAAAACCTTTGGGGTTGCTTCAGCCACTTCGAGTCCCTACTTAGAAGTGAGATGATATCTATATGAACTTTGTGGTTAGGTTTCCACATACCTAGAAGAAGAATAATGTGATTTAGGTGTTGATCAATAGGCTAACAAAATCGTCTCACTTTATACACATTCGTAATATAGTCAAAGTTGAAGAGTTGAGAAGTCTCTATGTGAAATAGATTGTTCGGTTTCATGGATTTTTATCTAATATAGTCTCTGGTAGATATCCTTGGTTTACTTATCACTTTTGGAGAGGCCTTCAAGAGGTTTTGGTATCTCACATCCGATTGAGCACAGAATACCATTTGCAGTCGGATGACCAGACAGAAAGAGCTATACAAATTCTTGAGGATATGCTCTATGCTTGTGTTCTCAAATTTGTTGGAACATGGGATGATCATTTGGGGTTGGTTGAGTTTTCTTATAATAATAGTTACCAGTCCGTGATCAGGATGGCTTATTTTGAGGCCTTGTATATCTATCCTTGTAAATATCTGTTGTGTTGGTTAGATATTGGTGAGAGTTCCTTGGTTGGACCAAGCTTGGTCCAAGAGAAGACAACAGATATTCAGTTGATTCATTAGATAATGTTGATAGCTCATAGCCGATATAAGTCTTATGTTGATCTTCATCATAGACATTTGGAGTTATCATTTTGTGACTAGGTTTTCTTGAAAGTTTCACCTCGGTTGGGTCATCAATAGCTTGGGAGGTAAGGGAAGCTTTCTCTTTGTTTTTTTGGACCTTTGAGGTTGTTGATCATGTGGGGAAACTTTCATACCAGTTAACACTACCACCACAGCTGACGTTAGTACATAATGTGTTTTATATATCTTAACTCTGAAAGTATTTATCTGATCCATATCATGTTTTGAGTTGGCGTGATCTTGAAGTGGAACCTAATTTATCTGTGACTGAACAGCTAGTGAGGATAGTTGATTCTGAGACCAAGGTACTTTGTGGGAGAACGATAGCTTTGGTTCGTGTGCTATAGCAGCACGGTTCTGATTCTCATGAGACATGGGAGAGGGAGGCACTGATGAGGGAGAAGTGGACTCAACTTTTTGACAGGGAGGCTTCTTCGTAGCATTTTTGGGGATATAAAGTTTATATGGTAGGGATTCTGTAACATCCTGTTACCTTTTTCATGTATTCCTTAACCCCTCTTTCGGTTGATCTTTGGTTGGGTTTGGTTTGGAGTTGTTTCGGGTGATTTTATGAAAATTCTAGAGGTTTATGGGCTATATCATGGTTTGTGAATAACCTATTCATGGTTTGGAAAACCATATTCTAGTGGAATGTTTAGGACAGTGGGCTCTTCATGGTCTGCACACAGTTTTCCCTAATCGTGCGCAGTTTCCTAGGAAACCATGTGGATGGGTTTTTCTAGATCTAACATTTTTATTAAAATTTCTTGAGCCCCTTTTTAGGTCCCAGAAGGACCTCATTTGGCCCAAACATGTTTCTCCCTTACTTTAAACTCCCAAGAAGGATTCTTATCCCATCAAACCCCGTCCATAAGTGGTCTGAATCTAGGAAAATGTCGGTCGATCTTCTTCCGATTAGTTTCCTCCTCTCGTTCTCTTCCTACCGGGATCTTTCTCTTTATCCTTAGGGTTCCATGGATCTTGGTTTTTATTTTTTGATCTCATAACCTTTTTTGGGATTTTAAACCTAGGTTTGATTCACATTTGTATTATCTTCAATCTTTGTGTACAAATCCCAATAAGGGTTTGGTGTTGCGAGATCCGTTGTTTTCAATAGGTGGTTCTGTTACGATGCCCAATTTTTATTGAACCTAATTGCTTTGTCTAAATTTCAATTATTTGGATTTAAATTCAATTGGTTAGATTTGAATAAAATGTATTTCAATCCTTTTGTTGGAAAAACCCAATTTCGATTAATTGGGGTTTTTGAGGAAAAAAATGGGTTTTTGGCTTGGAATTGGAATTTAGTGAGATTTAAATTTTTTAATTTAAATTTTGGTTTTTATGGGAATTGAATCAATTGAAGTGTTGATTTTAGTTGAAGAAAAATTTACTCAATGGAAATTTTGTGAAAAACCTCGATTCAAGTGAATTGGGGGTTTGTGATGAAAATGATGGAATTGTTTGATTTGGTTTCAAATCCAAGTTTTTTGAAAAATGGCTTAAAATGTTTTGATGAAAACCTTAGGGTCTCATCTTGGTGAAAATGCATGTTTTTTATTAAAACCCTATTATGATTTTTGAAGAGAAAATTGGCATATTTGAAATGGTGAATGGGATGAATTGCATTTTCTATTATAAAATGAATTTCCCGTCATTGATTTGTACTTGAGAACATGAAAGCCTTAGGTAGTTATAGACTTATTTTGGGTGGCACTTTATGATTTTATATCATTATAAAACATCATATCAACACATATCATTACTTAGGAAATAGTGATGAGATCCCTTTACCTTAGGCCTAAAGGGGCGTATGTCCATACTTTGTCATATTCACAGTGTTGGATCCCTATAGCCTGGAACTATCGTACCTATTTGGCACATGACCATGTTGGTCTCTTGTTTTCATTTTTGAATGCGTATATATTCCATTATTATAAACTATTTTATATGCCTTGAGAATTTAGATAAACTATTTATATAAAGTGTTTATTTAATCCATTTTTGAGAATTTCTGATTATGCAAAGTATCCTTTTATTAAAGGAAAAAATCCATCTTTTGAAATTTTTTCCATCATTTGAAATGTATAGAATGATTTTCTAAAGGTATTTCCATATTTTAAACTATAGAGCATTATTATTTTTAAATATTATTTGTTAATGCCAAACCTATTTGTTTCAAAAATGAAAGAACATTTTGGTTAATTTGATATTGGTATCTATTATAGAATCTTTGGGTGAAATCCTACTGGTATTTTTCTCACACCCTACTTGTGCCTTCATGTGTTTGTAGATTATCTCCTTCCAGGTTAGAGCAAAGGAAAATAATATCTTTGAGGTGGATCCTGCTACTAAACTTTGGTCTTGGTGAGTTGTGTCCTTAGGAACTTTGGGTTGTTTTTTCCCTTTTAGTACTTGGGTTGTAGTACTTTGGTGGTTGTGTCTATTTAACTTCTGGTGCTTTACTCCCAGTTGAGTTTTCCTTTGATATGCATACTATCTTGTTTTCTTTTCTTTCCGCATTGTTAGTAGAAAAATTATTCCCACTTTCAGTTTGTATGATGTCAGGTTCTAGTCACCGACCCATAGGGATTTGTAACACCCTTTAGGCTATGTCAGGATCGACTCAGTTATCGGGTTACTAGGGTACCCGGGTTGGTTTGTGATAGATAATGAGTCTTTTGAACAATGAGAACTTCTGGTGGTGATTCGGGCTCTGGCGGTGACTCGGGTTGATGGTGACTCATCTTGGTGGTAGGTTATTCCATCACTTGGATAAATTTTCACTCTGGCGGTGACACATAGCTAACGGTAGGTGATTTCAGTACTTAGTCGATTTTGGATCCCAGTAGTAAGTCATCATTGGTGGTGAATCAACCTCAATGGTGTAAAGTCTAATGGTGAGTGTTTCCAACACTTATCAATTTTTTTATACTGGCGGTGAGACATTCTTGGTGGTGAGACTTGCTGGCGGTGACTCAACCTTACTGGTGAGTCTTCTTGGCGGTGAGTCTCCTTGATACTTAGCCAAATTTCTCGTCAACCTTCCTTATATTATAAAATGTTGTCGTGACACATAAAACTCATTAATAACATAATAAACATGATTTTATAAAAACAAAGGTTCTAACCGTGGTTTTGTTTTCATTGAATTCTTATTAACCATGTTTTCTATCACTCTCTATTAGTCCATGGGAATTAGTTTTCTCATTCAATTCCATCTTTTAATTCCTTGAAAATATTATCCCTATGTGGAATCCTAATTATGCATAACTTCATGTGACCTTTATGTTTCCCACTTTCCATTTTTAATGGATTTTTTCTAAAAAATTTAATCTTTTGATAACCAAGATGAATTTAGATTGTGAAATTCATTTTAAGGGTGTAAGATATAACATCCTAATATTTTATGAAATATATTCTTTTAAATTAATTTAAATTATTTGGTAGCTTTCATTACATGTAATTCATAGTTTATCTTGTGTTATATGAAATAATAAGTTTATCTTTTGTTACACGTAACATTGATATTTTTTGATATCTTGTGTTACATGCAAGGCTGAGTCTTACTAGAGAACAATATACTATTAATATTATGCTAGTTATTACCTATCCATTGAAATGGAAAGAATAAATAAGATTAACTAAATTAGAAAAATATTCTTCACACATGCTTATATAATGAATTCTTTGGTGACCAATTAATTAGAAATTAAAATAAAAACCAATTGAATATAAAGGATGTGTTTTTATGAAAAACTATTTTTATGTCCACAAAGGCATTTTATCTTAATAAAATTAAATTCATCACTATTAGTGAAAGGTAATAATTAAATTTATATGTTATATATTCAATAAAATATTTCTAAATTCATCTAATAATTTTTACAGGATTAAGATAATAATAAATCCAATTTTACGCATAAAAAGCTATATTTTTCTAAAAGACAATTTTGTCGCCTTTTAATGGAAGACTAGTTTTAAAACTAAATTTTAAAACTTTTATAAATTTTATTTGAAAAAATAAAATTCGATTTTGAAAAATAAATATCAAAATTATCTTAAGGTAATTTTTTGATATTTTTCAGAGAAATTTTATTTTTTGATGAATAGTAAAAAATGTTGGATTTTAATTGAAAACTGTCTTTTCATATAAATAATTTATAATGTTAAATTATTCTTTTAATTTGTTTTAAAGTCAAAATAGATCAATTATAAATATTTTAATCCAATTTAGGTTATTTTATTCTTTTTATGTTGAATTTAGATATAAAAATATAGTAAACTTTTGAACTTTTTCACTTTAAAAACCCTCTTTCTCATTCCGTCTATGGGATTAATTTTAAATTAAATTCTATCACTTCTAAAAATTGAATTTGGAAAAATTTATTTCATATTTTTAATCAGAAATTTTGAATTTTGGTTTTCACATTATCTAGGGTATGATATAATTTGAGGGTTTTTTATGGTGTGAAGAATACCTCTTTATCCTTAACATACTTTTATTTAAAGTAATTGTACTATTTATTTTGGTCTAGGGTAGGTGATTCTATTCATTTATATTTTTTGAACTAGCTATCAATGTGTGAACTGTAATATGACTCTTTATGATATTTATTTAAAGAAGAACATATTCTTGAAGTAATTTAGGGTTTTTGGTATCCCTTGTATTATAATATTTAATAGTCAAAATATGGGAATGTTTCATTAATTATATATGAATTTACCTTGGACAACATTAAAATGGAATGTGATATAATTTTTATAATATAGATTCATGGAATATCATTTATTTTACAAATTTGAATGTGTTTCAATAATCATTTTATGGATATAAAAAATAATTAAAACCAAATGATGTTAAAGGATATGATGATTAGTTAGTTAGAAAGTATATTGAAAAATATAAAAATGTGGTAGATTGATTTTATGAGTGTGAATAATAAGTTGAGTGAACATTATAAAATAATATAAAAAATAATAAATATAGTTCATCCATGTTCTAAATGGAAATAGGTGTTATAGAACATTTTTTATGAACATTAATAGTTTTTCTAATCAAGGGGGTCATTAATGATAGTATCATACACGTCATTAATTTATTAAATCAATCCATGGAATGTGAATGAATCATCAGAGAATCAAAATATGAATGAATAATTTTATTATATAAAAATTACTTTTTAGTTGATTCCTAGGATAAATATAATCTTATTTGAATTTTTTTCTTTTATAGTATATTGAATTAGAATAGAAAAGTGAATATATACAATGAATGAATTTTATGCAATGTATATTATTGGGTTGATGGAATTGAATTCAATTAATCATATTCTATGGTTTCTAGGTTCAAAATCATAAGGATTTTTCATACTATTTTTATATAATGAAGATATAATATTTTCTATAGGTAAGTTAAGTCAACCATCATTGATGGTTAACATGAATAATAAGATTACATTGATAAACAATAAGGTATTTTTTCAAGCATATGATGAATTATGTATCTTCATGGTGAAGAAACTATTGTATGTGTTAAATGAATCTTTAGAATATTTGTACATTAACATTTACTTAAGCATTAAGTATATTTATTTTGAGAAAATGAGTGTGAAAAAAATGTATTTAAAATTTTATTTGTATATATTGATGATATCATGTTTACTAGAAATTAATATGGTTTTTGTTAATAAATTTCACCTAAATATATGATTATTTTTTAAATTTTAATGTTGGGAAAGATGAAGTACTTCCGGATATGTAAATTTTCCAAATATAAGGATCATATATTACATTTTTAATAGAAGTATTATTTTTAAATATTTATGATTTATAAAATAGAGGATATGAATTTAATTTATACATTAATTTTAGTAGAAATGAAACTCTCATATTATGGATATGGAAATGATGTTTATAAAAAGGAGTACTAGAAAAAAAATTAGATATTTTTTCAATTTAAATTCATCAAGGATGGATGGTTTCTATATTATTACATTATATAAAATATTCTAAAATGTTCATATGAGGCCTAATTTTATAGCATTGAATTGAATAGTTAGCTACATCAAGACACTATAGATTTTGTTTTGAAAAATAATAGTAAATGAAATCACAATATTTTTTTATTCTTTTTTATATTGGGATTGAAATAATGATAACTAAAATTCCACATCTTGAGGCATTTCATTCTTGTGAGAATTATGTTGAACTTTATATACAAGTTAGTAGAATTTAGGTACCATAATTAAATCATAAGTGGAATATGTTATAAAAACATAATAAATAACTCAATTTTATTTTCAAAAATACACAACAGGAAGATATAAAGTTTAAAGTGATGTAACACTTATTGGTGTGATGTGATTATCCATGTGAAATTAATATTTTAGGATATCTTGGTTAAAATTATCTATTAAATAATATTGATATCATATATTGTTATAGATTATAAAATGTGGTAAAAGGATTCTTAAAGATGGAGTATGTTCCTAAAATATAAAATGTGATGGACTTTTTTACCAAACCCTTACCTAAGGATTCAATTTAGAAACTAATGTTTATAATGGGAGTTTAATATCAACATTTTTAAGGATAATTTATAGTGTTTTGTGCCCTATCCCACCAATAAATTGAATTATTCTTGTATAATTAGGAGAGATATGGAAATATAAATCCATAATAATACATTAAAAATCAAAATGTTTTGATTTTAGTGTAAAAAATGGTATCTACATATAAATTAGCTATTTCATTATGTTTTTATAGCTAGTGTGTGTAATGTTCCATTGGTTTTTTTACTATGTGTACATGTAATTATTTTCACATATGTTCATGGAGAATTTGGTAGAAAATAGAATATTGAGATAATGGTATAGGGGAATGTTTGTTGATTTTGTCAGTATGTTTGAATTTAGTATTCAATAATCTTGTTTTAGACTCAATGTATTCCTATTGAAGCCTAAAATGATTGAGTAGTGATTTATTTTTGTGTTCAAAAATTATCTAAATTAAATTATTGGGGAAAAACCCAAATAGTGGGATTTTTGTGAGAAAGATGTTTTTTATGGATATTATTGTTACTGAAGAGATTTTGGATGTGTTTTCAGGTGACTGTTACTTGAATAAGATTATATGGTAATGATTTAAATTATTTTTGTAATATTTTGATCTCCAATAATCATTAAAGTTATTCTTATTAGTTTATGTGTTTAATTTATCTCTTTTACTACTTAGTAATACTTATATATTTTAGTTTTTTTTAATAAATTGTAGGCACATTATGATATATATGGATAAAAGTTAGATCACATTACTGAGGAACACACCTCAGTATGCTAAGGGTTTGGAGGATTTTTTAGATTTTTCAATTTCCAATCGATTTGTCGATGGTAAAATAAGAATTCCATGTCCAAAATGTAAATTTAAAAGATGGTTGAAGAGAAATGAAGTTTATGAACACTTATTGAAGCAATTACCTGCTCAATATTTATTTTGGATTTGGCATGGAGAATCGAACGTTATAGAAATGTTGAGCACTAATTTCAATCAACAGAATGAGCTCCCAAATTCATCAAAAAAGGATAATGAAATGATCAACCTTATAAACAATGCTTTTAGCATTGCAAGACAACACCATCAAAATCAAAACATATCAGAGAAAACAGTTGAGGGTGATACAAATAGTAACCTAAAAATTAATGTTTTGGGACTATAGGATAACCAAATCAATATTATAACATATTATTGGATCTTACTCTTGATTCTGTAGAGACTAATGTAAGAGAGAACTTCACTGAGTAAATAATTGTGTTTCATGATTTAGTTGACGATAGAAATCAAGAGTTTTATGGTGGATGTTTGAAATATTTCAAACTTTATTTTTTGATAAATTTGTATCATATCAAATTCCAATGTGGAATTACAAATAAGATGATTTCCATGATATTAATTGTTTCGTGATACATTTCCTGAAGCTAAAATACCTAAGCCTTTTATGATATGAAAAAAATTGTTAACAAGCTTGGTCTGAATTATACAAAAATACATGATTGTACCAATGATTTTATGCTTTATTGGGGAGAGGATTCAAGCATATAGGATTGAAAAAAAAATATTATTCTTCTAGATGGAATTCAATAGGTGATGTTGGAAGTCTGAATCAACATACTACTATGAATAATAAGAAAAATAACACACCTGAAAAGGTTTTTTGCTACTTCCCTTTGAAGCCTCAATTGAAAAGATTATTCATGTCATCAAAAAACTTCAAGCGCATGAAGTGGCATTCTATAGATAATAGCAATTATGGGTTAATGTGACATCCAAGAGATTCACAGTCATGAAATAAATTTGATTCATTACATCTAGATTCCTCATTTGATCCTATGAATGTGGTATTGGGATTGGTTGTCAATGGATTCAACCTATTTGGGACTTTGAATACTAGTTATAGAATTTGCTTGGTTATTTTGATCCCTTACAATATACCACCATGGATTTGTATGAAACAAATGTCATTTATCATTTTGATGATTATTCCTAGAAAAAAATGTCTATTAATGATATTGATGCATACTTGGAGCCTCTAATTGAAGAATTACAGGACTTATGGAGAAATGATGTTGAGACATATGATGAATCTTCTAGAACAATGTTCAAAATGCACGATGCTTTAATATGGACCATTAGTGACTTCCCTAGACTTGGGAACTTATCTAGTTATAACACTCACATGGGTTTGGTTTTTCCTATTTGTAACTTTTATTTTGAGCCTGAGCAAATACCTTACAATAAAAATTGGTTCTTCTTGTTTCATTAAATATTTCTTGATGCATCTCATAGATTTTAGTTTAACAAGTCTAAATTAAATGGTTCTATTGATCCTAGACCACCTCCAAAGTTGTTGATAGGTTTTGAAATAGTGGCACAACTTGGAAATGTTGAAACAGAATTTGGGAAGGTGCGTCATTTTAATGACAATGGGAAATGAGTTCAAAGTGCATCATCAAGTGAAATTGTAATGAAACAATGGAAGAAAAAAGGTATATTCTTAAAACTTATGTACTAGGAATTTAATTTGTTGTGGCATAATATTGATGTTATGCATATTGAGAATAATTTTTGTAACAATTTGGTCTTCACATTACTTAATGAGAATGGAAAATATAAGGACCATATCAATTCTCAAAAGGAATTACAAACAATGAACATAAAGTGTGGTCTCTAGTCAGATGAGAATGGAAGTATGCTCTGGAAATTTTTGCAATGAAAAATAGGGATAAAGATACATTAATTCGAATTTTAAAGCATGTGAAGGTATCTAATGGTTATTCGAGTAATATATCAAGGTGTGTCAACTTAAATCATTGTAGGTTACATGGATTGAAAATACATGATTCACATATTTTTTTACAATAGTTACTACCATTATCATTGCGTACATTATTACCTAAAAAGGTTACTATAGTTCTACTCTAATTTTTCACATTCTCCAGACAACTATGTGAGAAAACTCTACAACCCGCTAACCTTGACAGCCTTTAGAAGAGATTTTTATTGACACTTTGTGTAATAAATATGATCTTTACTCCATCGTTTTTTACTGTCATGATGCATTTAACTGTGCATTTGGTTAAGGAAACTAAATTAGGAGGCCTTATACATTATCAATGGATATATCCAATTGATAGGTACTTTATTTATATGTTTTTAATCTTAATTAAACAATTATTTGAACTTCATTAAATACATAATTATGTTTTATTTATTTTATTTCATATATATCTTGGTCATTTTATATCATACGTGAAAAACAAAACTCAGCCTGAAGGTTATATGTCTGAAGTCTATTTAGTAGAGTAGTGTCCTGCCTTTTGTTATAGATACTTGGATGATATTGAGACAAGATTAAATTGAGTTGTAAATGTTGACGACGCATCAAATCAATCTCAACTATATGGGAAATCAAAAATATTTCCTACTATTGGACGATCAGTTAGGAGGATCTCAAATTTTACACTGATAGAAATGGAATTATTACAGACACATAGATATGTGCTGCTAAATAGTGAAATTGTAGATTTATTTATTGAATAGATTAGGATACAAACAAATAAATGTATGAGAGGCCAAACATGAAATGAGAAAGATACAACAAAATCTGTTAATAAAGATCTTATAGAATGGTTTGCACGTCTTGTAAGTTCATAAATATTGCAATCAATATGGATATTATGTTGAAACATATTTTGTAAATATAATAATGTATATTACTCTTTGTAGATCATGAATAATGATACTCAGGCTGAGTTATCAGAAAATTTGAAGTTTCTGGCTCGAGGTCCTCTAAAATGGGCTATAAAATTCAATTCTTACAATGTTAATGGATTTAAATTTCATACAGTCGATTAGGAAGAGGGTTTGGAAACACAAAATAGTGGTATATTTACAATTCCCAAATTGAGATGCTATGGAAAATTGACTGATATTGTTGAATTAAACTATCATGGGAATTTTTCAATTGTTTTATTCAAATGAAAGTGGGTTGATATTACTAGGGCTAATAAAAGATATTTCTTGAAATTTACTTCTATGAAATTCTCTCACTTTATGGATGTTGGTAACTGTAAATTACATAATCCATATATCTTCTCATCATAAGAAAAATGGTATATTTTGTGGATGAAGGGTGGAGTGTAGTTGTTCACATAAAACAAAGTGAGTTATATGATATGGGTGATGAAGGGGAAGATTTTTCATTTGAAATTGAATCCCATCAACAATAAGAAATGAAATTATTTTTCCATCATGATATTGAAAATATTAGTCTTGCAAGGGTGGATAAAGTAATGATGGAGTAGGAAAATAACATGATTGAAGGAAAAAAATGATTACATGTGTAGTCATCCATTAATTTATCAACAACTTATATTATATGTGAAGTCATTCATTATCATGTCAATGTATTTTTTTTTCAGTATTGTTCATCTGTTATCATTTCTAAAAAATCTGCATGAATTTTTTGAAATATATGTTTTGAAGTTAGATTTATTTGATTAAATGATAGGAATGCCAAGGAAGAAGTGTTTCACTGATCTCAGTTGACTCCCAATTGATGTTACCATGACCACACTGATAGATGATGATCTATCAATATCCCTCCCTACAACATCTAAGACACCCTCCATCTTCCTCCCTTCAGCATCTCTCACACCCTCCATTCTGTCAGCATCTAGAACACCTTACTTCTCCATCCCATCAACATATGAGACAGTGCCTCCCAATTCAGCAGGTTTAGTAGTTAGGGAATAGGTTGTCACTCCTATTTCTTCACAAGGATATTAGAGGGTGATAGTTATAGGTACAAATTTTATTATGAATAAAGTTATTTCATTTTTTTTATAATACTAACTATTTTTTCCATAAAAGATACAAACAATGTTACCACAAAGAAAATATGAACAGTTCAGATGTCTGAAATCTGAATGTAATGAAGATAGTTATCCCATTTAACTGTTATGGGGTCCCCATGGATGATGTTGTGGGATTATTTATCCAAATTCTAGGCTGGCTAGCAGCAGAGTCAATTAACCTTCCCATTACCTATGATGATTGGAGGCATGTGCCGTAATCTTGGAAAAATGAAGTCTTTGATTCCCAAATAAAGGTAATTTTAACACATTATGATGTAATTAAATATCATTAATTTATTAAATTCTAATATTTTAAAAATGAATCTCTTTGTATTTATGTTATTACACTTTACTGTTATAGATCTTATCGTACGAAAGCGAACATTGAAAAATTTGGTTAATAAATAGAAGGATTTTAAATAGAGATTATGGAATGAATTCAATGATGATTCGTTGACCACTCAGCAGTTGTATGATAAGGTACCCAAAGGGGTACCTAGAGAGAAATGAAAGGTATGTATTGATAGTCATCATCATGATAATCACATGGTATTGAAATATATATTATTATATTAATATCATTTTACATATATACATGCATATGACAAGGCGATGACATTGCATACATTACTATTAAATTACATGTTATTTATTTTAGGATGTTTTAGGGAAAAAATCATCATGTTAAGCTAATTAAATCATCTCTCACACTGTTGAGTCAAAGTTTTTTTCTAGAAATAGATTGACTCTAGTAATATTTTCATTAGTTTAAATATTTATAAGATAAAATTATCAATTTCATATATTAAATTGTTGATTTATCTTTGTTTAATCCAGTCAAAGAATTTAGGGCACTAAGTCTCTTGAATAGAACTTTGTTTGGATGTTTATACAAAATCTGAGGGAGTTATGTTAATGATCCCGTCAAAAAAAGTTGGGGTATGAATTCCTTTTTCATTGTAATAACTTATTTTCATTTGTCACTATGTTAATATGTATTACTTCAAATATGACTTATATTTTATTTATAGGTAAAAATAAAAGAACTATTGGATGTAAATCATGTGAAATCCTTATTGGTATCCTAGGATGATCTTGTTGGTCAAGTCCTTGGGAATGAGCATCTCGGTCGCATGTGTAGGGTAAGTTTGGGACCATTGTCATCGAAGGTCTTTGGCAGGCCACTGGGGATTGCAGTAGCATATACCCCTGGTTGTAGTTACTCCCTACCTCGAGATGATTATATGGAGTTTTTTTCAATGAAAATCACAATTTAGGAACATAGGGAACATATAAAGATGCAAGATACAAAGGTAATTGCACTGCAGAAAGCATTGATTGAATTATATCATAAGATAACTTGATTTGTCCCCAGTGATATTGTCTCAATGGATGGTAGTGAACAGGTAAATCACACAACTTAAAAATCATTTAGTACACAAACTTTTATTGGTTTTAAGTTTAAATTTAAATATACAACACTGTTTAATTTTCAACATAATTATATTGTAGGTATCGGTAGCTGGGAGTGGAGACGGAGGCAGAGATAGAGAGGGTGTTGATCAAAGTTCATCAGGTAGTGATTAGTGTTCACTTTGGATTTGGAGATGATGTGTAACTAAACTTATGATAGGATAAAACTAATATAGTGATTCAAAAACCATTTTCTGGTTTCTGGTATGGATATCCATATTTCCCTTACATTGATTGGAAATCTATATGATTGGTTCATTTGCTATGTTTTATTCTGAAGTTTACCTTAGGATTTTTTTTACCTTGAATACTTTGTAGATGGAAAATCATGACACCCCCATTCCACTCTTATATTAAATATGATATAATTACTGGTATTTTAAATTTTTATGAGTTTTGGAATTTAACTTTTATTTTTCAGATGAATTTTTTAAATGAAAGGTTTTCATATGGCTATGTGTAGTTGTGAATAAAACCTTATTTTTGGGGAAAAACAATGCAGATGAATCTTATGTATGGGATTTTCCTATATAAAAATGTTAGTGCATGGCCATTTGTGTCCGAGTAGTAACCGTGCACAAATATATACACATAAGGATTTTAGTTCAATTTGGTGTAGTTTCCCATTGAAGAAACACATCCCCAAATCTCTATAATTATGATATGATAATTCATTGAGTTTATGAAACCCTCTAAATGAATCTATGGAAAATTTCCTTCAAAATAAAATATGCAGCGAGTTATAATCTTCTAACTTTTTTGAAGTCCTATAAATAGGATTTTCCATGTACCATGTCTATGGTCTCACTTCATATGGTCATTTTATTTTTATGACACTAGCCCCAATGATCAATAATCCTAGATCTACTAATACACATATCTCTAATGAAACCATTGGGATAGACCTCTATTTAGAACTCCACATTCTATAATGTATAATGCTATCAGAATTATGAACTCCCGTTGATCCTTCCTCTATGTGAGCCATTGAAATAAACTATATTTCTACCACTACATCCAGCCTAGTCTCAACCTTTCAAGAGTACACCTCTATCAAGAACATTTTATTTATATTGATCTAATCATATTCTGATGATTTTATCCATAGTGATTGAAGAAATAAAAATATATATCACTACCATTATAAATATGCATGTTCTATAGACATGGTATATCGATCTTTGGTTTTAATATGATATTGGTTAGATTCTCCAAGAATTTTATGATAATAGATAAATAAATTCCAAACTTATGGACTTCAAGAGTGTATTTATATGATGCTACCCCAAAAAACTATTTCACTCTATAACTCACATTAAATTTTCTTGGTTAGTCTCCTCAAAATATATTTAAATACATCTAGATGTCTGTTTATAACTCCACCTTTCTCTGTGATCTAATATCTTATGGAACAATATTATATTCCAATTCATTCATCATATTCCTTATTGATTAAGGTATGTTTAAGTATAATGAATACTATGATATTATTATATCTTTTCAAGATTTTATTCTTTTTATTAACTCATTATAGAGCTTGGACTCTTATCACTACTTCTTAAGACCACACTTGCAACCATTACGTTCTAAAAAAATCATATAACAACCAAGTATTTGTATCCTTCCTTCCACCCATTCTTATGAAATCAAGAAAACTATGCCATAAACACCATATTCTTAAAATATACATGTTTGAAATTCCATTACTCCATCTAGAAGTCTCTTCTAGAGCTATAAACTTATCAATAATCAATAGCAACCATAAATCCCCAACCATGAATCCCAAGTCATTTCAAAAATATTCATTTATTCCCTAGTTGATCTTTTAGAACTATCCCATACTCATTATTTCATTCCACAACTTAACAGAACCACCACTCTAATAATCATGAGGTTTCAAGAACATGCCACATGATCCCATTTCAAATTTTGAGTGATAAGAACCCCAATGTCACTTATCCTAACTCAAAGTATGATAGACAGCACATGGTAGAAATGATAACCACCCCCAACTCATCCATGGAATTTATAAAATATTTGGAAACTGGTCCATCAAAGAATAAAACTTTAGGTCTTATGATGTTCTATCACAATCTATCTTTCTTAGGGGAACTGACTAAATTGCATCGATTTGAGAAACTAAAACATCAGATAACTTCATCATTGAAACCTCCTTCAAGTAAATCCGTCAATCAAATGCATTACACTATGTGGAATAATCCATCTATTATTTATATGATGTATTTCGGTTTTTCTAACCCCATATATGGCTCATTCCTCCATCTAATTGAACATTAAAACACTCTAAGAGTAGTATCACTAGAATTCTCCAAGATCTAAAAAAATCATCATTATAACATCAATTCATGCCAAACACATGTAGAATTATCCTCTAGAAATAGAACTCCCAATGAATCTAGACAATGTAAAGGATAATATTATATCTTATAAAATTATTTTATAGTCTAATAACCAATATCTAAATAATACTTTGATGAATAAAAAATGGTACCATATTCACAATGGACATGGACAGTATTTTAATTTTTTTATAGTGTAATTTTATAATGTGGTGGATCTACCCCTTGGTTGATAAACATGTGATTTTTAGTTAATGGTTTGAATAGAATAATTGAATTATTCACATGGGATTTAAATATTAGGTTTTGAGATGAATAATGATTTTTTTCTAATTATTATTTTTATGATTATGTTATTATTACTTTTCTAATTATTTTGTTTTGTATACTATCATATCTGTGTTTTTTTTGGGTTGTTCTTGGGCTACAGATTCTGTAGTTGTATTATTATTTTTTTGAAAATCGATATATAGAGGTAGTTTAAATTGTAACTATATATTCCAAATTATTGTTTAGTGGTGGTTTAAACCATCAGCATATAAGGTCAAAATTTATTTTAGCAACAATTTTTTGATTTTAGCAGTGGTTTCCCCTCCCAAAAAATGGAAAGTGGATAAAAGTGGTTTAAACTGCCTCTATTTCTTCAACATTTTTTAGGAGGGGAAACCACCACTAAAATCGAAAAAAATGTCACTAAATAAACATTATATGATAGTTCCTAAAAACCACCAGTAAATTGATGGAACCGATGTGATTTTGATGTCAATGCCAACTTTAGCAGTAATTTTTGGAAACCGTCGTAGAACTATATGGAGATGGTTTAAAGCACTACAAAATAAAAAAAATACTATTATCAGTCGATTTTGTTATAGTGTGGTTATTCTTATTAAAAGGGTTTTGAAATGGTTTTATGAAAGTGATGCTTCAAGTTACCAAAAAGAGTTTTAATTGATTATTATTGGAATATAATGTTTCTTATGATCGATATTGATATCACATGGCTTATAATTATTGATTCTGATGACTTTTTTCTCATATTTTCATATTTGATGATCTAGGTATTGATGGGTATAAGTTATTTTATGAATCACTCATGCACATTGATTATGTTGTCATACCCTTATGCACTCTTATTCTCATTAATGGCATTCAATTGTTAATGATTATGCTTACCCTAAATAATCATTTGAGCTCACCCTTATTATGTTTCATTTTCCACAGGTTATAAAGAATAAGGTTGAATGATTTATATCTATAAAGGATTTCACAAGGATGATGTTGATGACCTAATTTAAAATAAGAAAAGTTGGGTTAAGTGAAAAAATGATCATTTAAAGTCATGTGAATTGTTTATATAGTAGTTTTTACTAATTATCTAAAACTCTAAACCTAAAAGGTCCTTTAGAATGTAAGTGATCTAAGTTTTCATTTTTCTGTTGTGATATTTTGATGGAAAAAGTTGGGTCACAATTATCAACATCATAGCTAGAAATGTAAAGTTTACGATTTCAACACAGGATCCAAGAGTGTAAGTCTCAGGTTGTTATACTTTGTGTCCATTGTGATGTTGGTTTTAGAAAAAGAAAATGTGTTCAAATTTCGACATGGAATCATATTTTTATGCTAGTTTTATTCTCATTTTTTCATTAACAATGATTTAAATTCATTGTTTCTAAATCCTTATGAGCATTAAGGTGATCCTTCAATTTACCCTTCTTATTAACCAATGTAAAAATTATACTATCACATACATTTTTTTCAATATGCATTGTGTAAATATTATAATGTAGAAAATTAAACTCTCAATAAGTAATTTTGAGAAATATACTCATTTTATTCAACTATTTTGTTCCAACTGCTTTAGATATTGTACCATGTACCCTCCCCCCACCTTTTCAACTGATTAAATTTTCTAAATTCTATAATGGAATTTATTAATTGCCCCAATATTTCCAAACTATATAATACCTATGGTGACTTTCTTAATTCAATATCTCCATTGAATTGTGTCTTGTTAGACCTGAATTTATGAGATGTATAAATAAATTATCGATGAAATGTAAAGTACCGTTTTTTGTTATAAGGTAATCGTTGATGTTCAACATGAAAATTACAAATTGTACAAGCCAAACTAGTATGATTGTTATAACCGGATAAGTTTACTAGTCCAAGAAAGTCACTAATTTTACACATTAAAGTAACATTCATTTTGAATATTTTTCTCATTTATGCATTAAATGTTTTCACGTCATCGTCCCATAATTCCCACAATTATTTAATCAGAGGCTGAAGGTATACATCAATGTCATTTCTATGAATTTTCTTTCTTAGAATAATCATCAAAATAATGATATAAGTCTTCTTCATACACATACATGGAGGTAGATTATAGGGGATCAAAACAACTTTACATATGTTATAAATAGTAATTAAAGTATTGAAAGGGTTAAAACCATTAGAAACCAATCCCAAATATACATTCCTAGGATTTGAAGAAAAATATGGATATAATGAATTAAACACCTTCCATGAAATTGAATCTTTTGGATATCTCATTGATTCATCGTTTTTACATTCCAAATCATGCCACTTCATGTCCCATGTGGTCTTAAATGACATGAATATTCTATGCAACCATGGTTTCAAAGGAAAGTAATGCAATACCTTTATGGGAGTTTTCTTCTTCTAATTATTTGTGGTGTTGCATTCATATATACTACCACTATTTCTCATTTATTTCCATATGCTTGTATGAAATATTATGTATTATTATTTATCAAACTCTTATCCCTAATAACACATGCAATCATTAGGGTGTTCATGTATTTTTATATTGTCAATCCCAAGTTTGTTGATGATTTTCTTTATCTCATAGAAATATGAAAGGGTATTAGATTCATCAAATGCATCATGAAGAAACTTCAAAATCATGGACACAAATTTTTTAGTAGTTCCATAGAGACACGTGATATGATACAACTTGAGTAGAAAATACATCTTTGAATACTTGGCACACCCTTTATACAATTCTTGATTTTCATATTCAAATAATTCATAAAACCCATTTTTTAGTCATTGAATTTATAACCAACATTAACTCACTCATAATCAACTAAAAGTTCTATTTATCTATTAAAATCTTGTCCATTATATTATACAAATCCAAATTCATAATTCATTAAGTTTTGAACTAAATTCTCCTCAAGTAGGTCACTTTGTGTTTATTTACTAGATAATCTTTGCTTTGATTTCCCATGTCATTTGATTAGCCATTCCAAATCCAACATACATATAAAGCATGCAACTATTTCAATCTCAGGTGCTCATACACTTCGTTTCTATTCAACTATTGCTTGGATTTACATCAAGACACAAATATTTTATTCTACCATCCACTAATCAATTTTCAATTGTATAATCTAAAAATTCTTCCAAACCCTTAGTATACTGATGTGTGTTTCGGGGTAAATTAATCTAAATTTTAACCATGTGTATTGGATTACCACACTTCTCCCTATACATTCAAAAATAAAGATATGATTGTTCAATCAAATAAGTATAATCAATTCTTAACATCATTGTGTAAAAAATATTTCTTTAATAAAATTATACTCATAAGAAAACTCAATTTAAACTAAAATATGAAAATAAATTAAAAAGTTCTGTAAAATACTATAAAATGATTAGAATATTTATAACTATTTAAATTAATTTAATGTAATGATATTGAATAAAAAATATTCATGAAGATTTAATAAATTTAATATAAGTTTTAAATATAATGAAAATCTATATCATCGCATAATTAATATTAAAAAAAGAATGTGAATACATAAAAGTGTAAATATAATTGTAATAGATGTAAAACATAATTAAACAAATAGAGATATATAAATATTAAATAATTAATAGTAATTAATCATGGTAGTAAGGATTGATTGAAGATTTAATGACATTGTAATGTATGATTGTCAATTTATATTAATTTATAATATAGTTTCAGGTCATTATGAGAGGATTATACTTTCCATATATGTGATTTGTTTGAAAAGTTATTTGGGTAGAGCTCACCCAACTTCATCATTGACCAAGGTAGGACCTTGATTCAACAAAACACAAATCCAATAGTAAAAAATGTTGATCCAATCCAATATTAAACATACAACATGAAAAACACATAAAACATAAAGAAAAAAATATCATTGCTTAATCAAAAGGATTGGATGTCCCAGAATAAGGTTGGTGAGTCGACCATAGTGAGGAGGGGGTAGAAAATGGCATGGAGGTCAGTGAGGCAAAGTCTGCATCATTCGACTCATGGGCGGATAGAGGATCAATATATCTAGGTTGAGGAATAAGGGAAAGTATGATGGGGGTTCAAGTTGTGAGGAGAAGGGGGTCAGGGTAGTGTCAGAGTTGGGGATTAGAGTTGTGAGGAATAGGGGTTGTCAGGAGAAGGGGAATGGGGAGCCGCTAAAGGGGCCATGGTCATAGGTCACTATCATCAGAGTTCGAGGTGGGGGTTGATATTTATAGGAGAGGGAGCATGTAGATCAAGATGGGTCGATGGTGTGGAGTTCGAGGAGAAGGGTCGTTGTCGAGGTCGTCGATGTCGAGGGTCGAGGTGTGGGTTGATGTTGAGGGGAGAGGTCGCATGAAGGTCAGGAGGGGTCTCCAGGGGGTGGGGTGGGGTGATAGAGTTTTTTATAAGATTTAGTAGCAGTTTTAATTAACCTGCCACTAATTCAAATAGTATTTATTATTATTTAAAAATATTAGTGGTTATAGAAAATTGATGCTATATTTTTATACATTTTGAGTTGGCAGCGGTCATAATAATCACCACTAATAAGGCGTTTCTAAGCTCAGTTTTTGTTGGTAGTGAATATTTATTGAGTTATCACTACTACAAATCCTCCTTTTATCAATGCTAGAATACCTCTTTATCAGTACTAAAAGCATTATTGTTCTAAGTGTCAATAAAAGGGGTTCCCTTTTATCAGTGCTCAAAATAGAGCTGATAAAAGAACCCTTTATCAACGCTATAAATAACACTGATAAAAGTCGTACTGCTGCAATGTGCTGCTAAAATTACAGCACACTGCAACGACAAATACAGAATTTAATTCAAATAAAATTTACATAATAAATACAAGAAAAAATACTTTATTATAGATATTTCAAACATTATTTTGTATAGTTATATTAATATATACAATTTATCACAAACATTCAAAAACATTAGTGATCCATTATCTTTGGCCCTCAACCCCTTCTCAAAAGAGCTTGATTATGCTATCAATTGTTGAACAAAGCACCCCAACTAGAGCAAAAGAGTTCACCTATATAAGAAAACAATTATTATATTAGTAATACTATAAATAAATAAATTAAACATAAATATGAAATAATACATTAATAAAATTTCATTTTTAAACTGAAACCATGCATTTTGAGTCATATCAGTCACACCGTGCATCAGATTGAAGTGCAGTGGATTCCTACACATCATAAAGTAATTTTGGATTTCTATCCAAAAGTATAAAAACAATCTAAATGTGTTGATCAATTTTGATTATTGCACGTGTCTTTTTTACCAAAATGTCAATTTAAACTGAAAACACACACTTTAAACCATAACGGTCACATCATGTGTTGATTTGACATACGACTTGTTCCTACACATTATAAATGACTTATGAATCGTTTTCCTAAATTATCAAAATAATCTGAGCGTGTTTGCTCAGTTTTTAGTGAGTAGCACATGTTTTGAACTAAAATAACAATTTTAAAATAATAACATGACTTTGAGTCATACCAGGTCCACCATGTATTAGATTGAGGTGAGTCTAATTTCTACACATCAAAAATAACTTATGGATATTTTCACTAAAGTATCAAGGATATTTGAATTTTTTTTCTCAATTTTGAGTATGTGATGTGTGTTTTGAACTAAAATGTCAATTTTAAATAAAATCACACACTTTGAGTTATATCGGTCAGATTGTGTGTCAGATTGATGTTTAGTTGATTCCTACATCTAAAAAATGATTTATTGATTATTTTTATAAAGTATCAAAATAATCTGAATGTTTTTTCATGGTTGTGAGTATGTCACATGTCTTTTTTACTAAAATGTCAATTTAAACTGAAAACACACATTTTGATTCATATCAGTCACATCATGTGTTGATTTGATGTGTAACTAATTATTACACATAAAAAATGACTTATGAATAATTTTCATAAATTATCAAGACAATATGAGTGTGTTTACTCAGTTTTCAGTGAGTGACGCGTGTTTTTAACTAAAATGTCGATTTTAAACTAATAATATATACTTTGAGTCATACCAGACACATCATGTATTAGATTGAGGTACGACTGATTCATAAATGTCAAAAATGACTTATGGATTGTTTTACTAAAGTATAAAAAAATTAATGTGTTTTCTCAATTTTGAGTATGTGATGTGTGTTTCGAACTAAAATGTCAATTTTAAATAAAAACACACACTTTGATTCATACTGGACACACCGTACATCAGATTGATGTGAGGTTAATTACTACATGTCAAAAATGAATTGTGTATAATTTTACTAAAGTATAAAAACAATAAAAATGTGTTTTATTAGTTTTAAGCATGTCATGTGTCTTTTTTACTAAAATGTTAATTTAAACTGAAAACACGCACTTTGAGTCATACCAGTCACATTATGTGTTGGTTTGACATGATAATTATCCTACATGTCAAAAATGACTTATGGATAATTTTACTAAAGTATCAAGACAATCCAATCATTTTTCTTAGTTTTCAATGAGTGACATATGTTTTGAACTAAAATTTCAATTTTAAACTGATAACAAATACTTTGAGTCATACTGGGAACATTGTGTATCAGATTGAGGTGAGGTTGATTCCTACACATAAAAAATAAATGATGGATCATTATACTAAAGTATCAAAATAATACAAATGTTTTTTCTAGGTTTTGAGTATGTGATGTGTGTTTTGAACTAAATAATTAGCTTAAATAAAAATACAAACTTTGAGTCATACCAGTCACACTGTGAGTCAAATTGATGTGCGATTGATTCTTGTAAATCACAAATGACTTATGGATAATTTTCCTAAATTATCAAAACAATCCAAATGAATTTTATTAGTTTTCAGTATGCCACATGTCTTTTTTACTAAAATGTCAATTTAAAATAAAAAACATGCACTTTGAGTCATATCGGTCACATTGTGTTTTGATTTGACATACAACTAATTTTTACACGTCACAAATAACATTTGAATCATTTTACTAATGTATCAAGACAATCTGATCATGTTTTCTTGATTTTCAGTGAGTGGCATGCTTTTTAAACTAAAATGTCAATTTTAAACTGATAACATACACTTTGAGTCATATTGGGCAAACCATGTATCAGATTAAAGTGTGGATGATTCCTACACATAAAAAATTACTTAAGGATCACTTTACTAATGTATCAAAACAATGCAAATGTGTTTTCTTGGTTTTGAGTATATGACATGTGTTTTGAACTAAAATGTCAATTTTAAATAAAAACACACACTTTGAGTCATACCGGTCACACTGTAAATCAAATTCAGGTAAGGTTGATTATTATACATCACACCATGTATTTTTATTCTAAAATCCATTCATCATTTATGGTTATCTAACAATACTGGTGTAGTGATTCAAAATAAGAAATGCTTGAAGATGAAATGTGGTTACTATCCCCCAGGTGAATGTTTTCTTTTTGATAACCCTAAATATTGAATGCATTAAAAATAAAAAATAAAAGTGAATAGTCATGAGTGTTCATCCTTGTTGAGTGCATGATCATAGTACATGAGTGCATCATCCTTGTTGAAAACTTTGTCGATAATTGTTTTTTCTCTAATCATTTTATGCTCTTAATAGTGAAAAAATGGTCATAGAAAAAATGATTATCAACAAAGTCATTTCTTCACGATATCTGTGAAAATTAAAAAAATAAGTATCAAATAAAAATGATAAGGAAAGTAAATAAGAAATAGCAGATAAAATGATGATAAAATAAACTACATAAGTAGTGGGAAGTCACCTCTTCATGATGTCTATATACATTTTAACACTATGTATTATGCCCATTCATTTCTAAAAAAAATATATTTACTCTTTTGAATATGAGGATTTTCAATAGTCCTGGTAGTATTGGAAAAATATAAATAAACAAATGATTAATAAATATTTTAAATGAAATTGTAATTATCTTCAGAAATGAATCTTTGGGGATGATAGTTTGTTGATGGAATATAATATCTTTCATAAATTTTTAAACATAATAACCATAATCTTTTCCATTAGTTTGTTTTAGGCAATGAAGAAACATTTAGAAAAATAAATAATTTGTTTTGATATATTTTTTTATAGTGGAATATTATTATATATACCCTAATACTTATCTAGATATAGAATTCGATAGGCTTCTTATACTCATGGAATGCCCTCATGACATGATTTTAATGATATTTAAACACCACTCTATCATAAAAAAATTCATTAAAACATAATATAAAATGTATAACTTAAAGTTTATTTATAAAATATTGCATGCGGTGTATTACAAATTGATAAATTCTATCATGTGTGGTCAATTTACTGGGTATCCATGCATTGAATTCATAAAATAAATCATTAGAGTATCCAAATTGGTTGTAATCAGTAACCAATGTTACTTAAAAAACAAAAAGGAATAAGAAATGAAAGGAATGAAAATATATTTAATATGATTAAATTATAGAGTTTTACCTCTATATTGTGGGTATTAAGAAGATTCTATCATATGTAGGTTTTTTTCAAACATTTTAGCTAGTTTTTCTACTATTACTTCATATTTCTTTGGTTTTAATGAGAATTTTTTTGTAGAATTGATGTGAGGAATAATGAGTCTAAATTTTTGTTCATTGGGTTCTACCTTCAAATAGAATTGATATATACATCTACAAAAAAAATATGAATATTATTTAACTATAAATAACATATTATACCAGCTATTAGACAAACAAATTATGAAAACACACCACATGTATACTTTTACAACTGAGACTCATAGTCATTCATGCTTGAGGATTTCATTTACATTCTCAATACCAAGATATTCTATAATTGCCTCACTATAAATTTGTTCTTAAAAATCAATTATGGTTGTATCGCAACTTTTTAACTTTGTATCTGCATGAACTTGTAAAGTTAGTAAATTCATAAGTTGAACTGGTAGGGTAAAGGTACTTTCTGAAGATATTTTTAATTGGTTTATTGATCCTTTAGATCATTTTGATTCGACCTTCCATTTCACCCTTTTCTCTTTCTCCATCTGTAATAAAATTCATCACTTCAGGTCTTTTTTCATTAATTGTTAAAGTTTTTTTATAAAAAATAAATTGAAAATTAATGCCTTTTTTTAGACATGTATTTTTACAAGATCAAATAGCCATTCTATGAAAGTTCCAATAGCAAGCTCGATCGTACGAACATCTAGATCATCAAGTGGAATAGGTATATCAGTGCTCGGATCATGAGCTATATGAATCCCCACTCTCATATGACCTATTGGTAGTTGTTTGTTATGTATAATATCACCTTGAATATTGTACATTGTACCCATCACAACAAGGTGATGGGTGGGTTCTGATAGATATAAAACACAATCATTTTAACCCTATAGAATATCAGTAAAAGAAAGGTATCAGTGTCTACCTAATTCACATTTCACAAAAATAGTTATGAAAAAACCGATTACCTCTTTTAAGGAAACCCTTCGAGTGGAATGACTCACCTCAAAGTTGGAGGGGGTGGGGGTCTTTACGTAGTGGTTGTTATTGTGTTGTTTCTTCTATTTGATTCATTCCCATAATATTTTCTAAAAAATCAGACTACCAATTATATTTTTCTTCTAAAGTAGTTAATCATGCTTGTATATCTTCTATTTTCTTATCTTTATCCCCCATTCATTTATTTTCTCAAAATATGTTCAGGGTGACGCCCCAAAACCCATACCTCGGATGCAACCATATTGGTCTAGCCACTTCAAGGCCACTAATAGTAGTCGTTCATCGGGTACAACTTATGATGATTCTTGTGTCTAATCCAGATAAAAAATATATGAAAATAAGTAATCATTATTATGAAATATTCATTTAAATCAAAACAAAATTTTATTATGTCATACTTACACATGGTTTCTATACTTTTTGTGTATTTTCATCTATTAGCATCTCATCTTTATTTACATGATCCTCCTTCCATAACACATAACATAGGATTGAAATGGATTTGGATTTTGATTCATCAATCTACATATAAACAAAGTAACATAATTATGTTATTGTTCCATGTCACATAAAAGTATTACTGTAGATTTAAAATACATAACATTTTTTTCAAGTGAAGTGTGCCTCATCCTTAATTTATGGTTGGAGTGTGTTGGTTTTATTACATGTTATTTATTATTAGCACCCGGTGTTTGTTTTATAAATTAATAATTTTTAATCAAAGTGATTAATATACGTATTATCAAGTAATGTGTTACTAATCAAAATGTACCTGAAAATTTGTCTCCTCATGATGACTAATAAATACATTCCATGTTTATTGATGTTAGGAAAAAATCCCTCAAGGTAAATTTGTAGTGTTTTTGGGTTGATTATGTTTGTCGACAAAGCAGGTTGATAAGGTCAGCTATGTATTTTTAGAGTGGTTGTTGAAAAGGTGTGTTGACAAAGATTCAAGAAAGAGGTATGGAAGCTCTTGAAGTTGTATAGAAAAGTACATGTAAAAGGTGGTGTTGTTTTGTAGTGTTTCAAATTTTTGGGGTCAAAAATTTGGAGGATGGATCAAGTTTCCAAAAAAAATCATTTATAGGGTTACCTTATAAAAATATGGAAGAGGCATGGAATTCGTGAGAGTTTGGTGTTTTTTGAAAGTCTGGTGTTTTTCGAAAGTGTGCTGATTTATGAAGGTTTAGAGATCCAAGAAATATGTATGAGGCTCAAAGGAAAGATGATAAATTACGTGATTATAAGAAGTTTTTTGAATGGAAAATTTACGTGAAGTTTCATGAAGGTGGGGAGTTTAGCGAACAAGAATGAAGAGTTTCATGAAAAGGTGATGGCAAGATTGGTTGGAAGTTCTACAAAGGAGAGGCGATGTCTATAAATAGGCGGTTATCTCCATTATTTTAAGAGAAGAAGTCTTAATGAAAATTCAAAGAATCTGAATTCACAAAGGTGTTTCACAAAGGATTTTTCTTTCATGAATGTTTTCATAAGATCACCAATTTCGTGAAGAAAGGAAGTTTTTTGAAAGTTGTGTAAGCTTTGCAAAAGTTTTGAGTTTTGAAAAAGTATTGAATTTTGTGAAATTAGTGAGCTTCACTAAATTAGTGAATTTCATGAAAGTAGTGAGTTTTGATAAAGTTGTGGGTTTCATGAAAGTAGAAAGTTTTGTGAAGAATTGTGATGCTTCATAAAAGTTGAGAAGGGGGTTTCGCTTAAGTGAATCTTACATGAATCATAAGGGATTTCCCATTAATTATGTGGTAAAATGGTATTCATCAAGTGGATGAAAGTGAATCTTAATGATTCACCAAATGAGATATAAAACATATTGATTTGTTTCATCAAGAGAAGAATCTTCTAAAGGAGAAGTGAGCACACTTTAGTTGAGAGAACAATGAGATTTCAAATTATGATTGGTTATAAACTAGGAGGGATAGTGAGTCCACTCCGAACTTTGTAACAATAGTTCACTTTAGTGGATATGGTACATAGGCACCTTACCTTTGTATTCTCTTTGGATGTAGACCATTGGGGGTGAACCAAGTAAAATTTTTTTGTCTCAAGCATGCTCTCATTTTTTCCCATACATTGAATAATAAAGGGAGAGAAGAGTATTTTGTTTAACGATGGAACAAGATATGAAGGGGCAGTTGTTTTAATATGTTATACTCGAATTCACCCCACCCCACATTAGGGTATTTAACCTACTTGGTCTAACAATTAGTTTATCAGGTGTTCATACATCCATGGTGGGTGTGGGTTTATTTTCCCTTCAGCATCTCTAAGATGATACTTCATAATAATTATTCGAAAGTCTCTATGAGGCTTTACAGCAAGCATTAATACAAATTTCATTTGGTATTCATCTAGTATAAATAAATTATATCATAATGTTACCCTAATCTCTTCCCAAAATAGTATCTTAAACATGGACACAACATTATGCCACGAATCTACATCAATCGACACATGCATTTGAGTAGTGATCCCAATGTAACTATTGAACATGGCCTTATTGGGGTTAATAGGTTGGCTATGTGTATTACATCCAACCTCAAATTTGATGCATCTATTTCTCGCCTTAATAATATTTTCTAAAATCGTCATACTATGATGCTCCTCTTTTTTCTAGGACATAGGTTGTTCATCATCTACGATTTCCTCAGCCTCAACATTGTCAATATGTTGTTCATCTGGATTAGTAGCACCAGCATGTGCATAAATTTTATTACTCTTCTACATTGAGAGCATAAGCATGTTGAGAAACCTATTCCTCAGGATTAGGAGCATCAATATGTGAATAAGTCATTATTTGTAGAATTGGTTGAACATTTAATTTAGATTACATAAATGCAGTAATGAACATATAATAATATGGGGTAACATAATGTATATTACAAAAAATATAACCTGATTATTGAGCTATCTTTTTTTAAAGGTTAAAGGGATTTGATCCCTCTATCGACTATCCAAATCTTCTTATTATGGTCTCCTATCACAAATAAGACCTCATCTATATTGGGACCACCATGGAATGATTGTGATGTCTCAATGAAAGGGTTATCCTTAGTTGAATTAACATATGGCCCTTCAGTTATTTTGGTCAATAAAAGAACAAATGACAACTTTCAGTTTGTAGGATTTGGAACATAAAATGCATGTGATGTATGTGATGCCATTAAAAATGATTCATATTTGTACCCTTTCATACTAAAATACACTTTCACAAATCTCAATTCATCTATTTTAACTGGACTCCTACTATCAACCCACTCACATTAAAAAACTGACACTTGGAATTTTGTATAATTCAACTCCCATTTTTTTATGATGTCAAAGTATAACATATTCACATAAATAAGATTTTGTCCCTTGGTACTAGATACATGCATCGCTTAAACCACAAGTTTAACTCCACTGTTTTGTATGGTATTGTGTTCATCATATTCATTTTTATAAAATGTATAACCATTAATTACATAACCAATATAAGATAATACATGCACATTTAGTCATATGGATTTCCATTGAAGTCATTCTGAAATTGAATCTAGATTTATAATTGAAACCTTAAAAATATGGTCTTTAAACCATCCTATAAACTATTGATTATGTGTATTTGATATCCTTCTTTCAGACCTTGATGGATTCAAATGACTAATAATTACTTTTTGGGTTTCAACATATGGTGAAACCTCTAAATTGTTATAAAAAAAGTAATTGCGAGCCTACTCCCACTCTATAATAGTAATTATGACACTATCTATTTTAAAAATTCCTTGACCCATAATCCATCTAGTGTGATGAGATTTTGGTAGACCAATGCTTTCCACATCTGACAAGTAGTTGGTACAAAATCCAATGGTTTCCTCAACAATATATTGCTCTGAAATACAACCTTTCAGTCAACTTCAATTTTTTTCCTACCCTTTAAAAATCTTTATATATCGTTCAATGGGTTACATCCATCTATAATGTATAGAACCACATAGTCAAGTCTCTCTATCTAAGTGAACCATTAAGTGAACCATCATATCAAATAATGACGGTGGGGAGAACATCTCTAATTCACATAATATGACAACAATTTCCTTTTCTATAGTAATTTCATTAGGTCTATAACTTTGATGCATATATTTTAAAAAATAAACATATCTTGGTTAATGTTTGATGGGAATTCTTAAGAAAAGTGCAACATAAAGCTACATGCATTAGATATTTTATCAAAACGTGACAATCATGTGATTTTAGGCCCTTTAACTTTAAATCAATCATTGACATTATATTCTTGATATTTGATGACTACCCCTCTGGAACCTTTACATCATTCAAAAGTTTCAAAACTGATATCTCTCTTACTTGGAAAGAGTGTAAGAGGCTAGAGAAAGAAAAGTTCATCTTTCACCCTTCACTGGTGTCAACTCTTCCTGTATCCCCATGTCAATCATGTCCAACCTAACCTTAAATCCATCCTTTTTTGTTGGGTGCATTTATTAATATGTCAATGACACTATCACATACATTTTCTTCCACATTCATAATATCAAGAAAATTTTTGACGTATAAACAATTCTATTATAGTAATTCAAAAAAAACTTATCTCTTTTTACATCTGGTTTTTGTAAGGTATTTTAAAGAAGTTTCACCAAAAGCAATGTCCATATATTTTACTTTCTCAAACAATGATCGTCTGTTAGTGGGGATGGTGTTGTGCCTTCTTATGAACTCTCATCAAATGATGTCGTCCAAGATCGATATTTATGTCGTCGAGGTAGAAATCTATGATGTCCTAAAAACATAGTCTTTGATAAATGTTTCAATATAATTGAGTGTGTACCTTGTTCACAAATGGGGCACACTTTGGTTCCTTTAATTCTATATCCTAAAAAAATCCACAAATAGGAAAGTCATTTATCATCCCATACAACATGGATCTCAATGTGAAATATTTATTTTTGTAAGCATCATACAATATAACATTGAATCCCATGATAATTTCAAATCTTTGATCAATGGAGCCAAATAAACATAAATATCATTATCATGTTGTTTTCCCCTTGATATAAGTAGAGACAACATAATGTATTTTTATTTCATGCATAACCATAGCAGCAAGTTATAATTTACCAATATAATCAGTCATGTACTGTGAGTGCTACTTTGAAAACCAAAAGGATTCACTCCATCTGTAGATAGCTCATAACGAAGGTTTCTCGGATCATTTCCAAATTTAAAATACTCATGATCAATTTTCTTCCACTGAAGAGAGTTTGTTGGGTGAAAAAGTTTCTCATCTCTATTTCTTATATTTGTGTGCCATGTCAATTTTTTTGTAGTCTCCTCACTTCCGTATATGCGCCTAAACCATGGAATGATTAGAAAGTACCATACAACTTTCATAGGACCTGATTCATCTTTATTATATCGAGACACACCACACTTTGGTCATTTTTTAAGTGATTTTTGGTCCTTGCAAAATAGTATACAGTAATTTGGACAAACATGTATTCTTCCATAGATCATACCCATTGAACATAGCATTCATTTAACGTCATATGTTCAGAAATTAAGCTCTTTATCTTATGGGAGAATATCATTCAAGAGAGAAAGTAGTTTGGTAAAGCTGGAATCACTCCATCTGTTGTCAGATTTTACATTATATAGCTTCAATATGGTTGACATTGTTGTATATTTAGTACAACCAACATATAATGGCATCTTGGAACAATTCTTTAACTTCTGAACAAAATTTGTACAATCATGAAGTTCATTTTCAACCGTCATTTTCATTTCCTCAATATGATCTTTGTCATCATTCACACTTATAATCATATCCTCGATACAGTCTTCACCATTGTTCACACTTGTAACCAAATCAGACGATCCATAAAACACAGTGTTGTGTCATTCACTAGCTACATTTAGTTTTACCCATGTTTAGCCCAACATTTATAACTTTGATCTATTCTATGATATATCAATTATTCTTCCAACAATGTTAGACTAATTAGTCTTGAATAACAACAGTGTAAACACAGATAAAGGATTTGAGAAGGGTCATATGCATGATCTTTTGCAAACTTGATGAACTCTTTTACTCCATCTTCATACTCTTTTGTCATACAATTGGTATCCAACCATTTTCGATTTATATTCATCCTATTTGATTCACTAATATTAATATTTAAAAAACTAAATAAATAAACAAAAGGTGTGATTTTAGAACCCATAAAAGGTTATTCTTAAAGAATCATTTAAGCTCTATGAAGTCATTGTTCTAAGATAATAAGAGCCAAATGATGCGTATTAGATTGTTTTATAGTGGTGGAAATCATTGAAGGAAAGGAATGTGTGATATTCATAAGTTACAGATAATCTAATTAAATATTCATCTATTATATAACATAGAATCAAGGATGGTTTTTGTAACTTTGCTAGGTGGGGGTACAACAAGAGGGAGGAGTTGATGTTTATTCATTTCTTCACTTGGCATGTGGCGGGCCAGGTGGTGTTTTAGTGACATTATGCTTAGGAGCCGAGTTGATCTTTTATCAGATGATGAAAATGTTGATAGGGCCTAATCACATAGTCTTGAGAACCCAGTGTCTGAAGAAACTCTTGAATTTAAATCCAATGAACCAGAAGTCTCGGGAGAGGGTTCTCAAGCTACTAGAAAAAATGAAGAACAATCTAATTGGGGTTTCACGAATGCTTAAAATTTAAATAATTCACATGGATGAGATTAAGCATCAAAAAACAGCAATGAAAATTCTTATTGGGGTCGGGAGGAATAATCAACTTCAACATAGCTTGAAGAAGTGTCCTTGTGGGATCAGCAGAAAGCCTCGCCTCAAACTAATGGTTGGTGTATAATACCAACTACCTTGGATAACCTGAAAACAAAACCCAGACTCAATGGAACCAACAAAGAGAATCAACTATGGAAAAATTTCAGAGTGAAAACCGAGAGTGAGGTTTAAGCAATATAGAAGAAGATATGGATGTTTTGAATGCTGGTCACGATTCCAATTTAAGGAATGAAAGGTAGTCCGAATGGAGCTTTAAAGAGAGGTATGGGAGTCCCTGCAATTGGGACCATAGTTTAAATAAAACTGTGGTTCTGTCTCAATGGGATGAACCGATAAAGTCAACTGGAAAAAGATCAAAATACTGATGACTTAAAGAAATCCAATGCTGGTTGGAATGAATGCAAGTGGGGAAAAGAGCAAGAACACACTGAAAAGAAAGTCTCACTTGCTAATTGGAACTGAGGTTGAAATGGAAGTGGAAGGAATCATCAATAGAGTCAGCAAAGGGAAACAACTATTACAAGTGAAAATTTATAGAACTAGGGCACTATGAATGAAAAAGCAGGTGAATTTACCTGCTTAATAATGATCTAAAATTGTATATTGTGTACAATCACTTTTTGTATCATTCTTACAAGAAGACATTTTTAACTGAACACGAGGTTAGCAGTTTGTGTTGCAGAATATCTATCGTAGATGTTCACGATAATGCAAATATTAAAAGGATTGAGGTTCTTATTCCTAGCAATGGAGGATAAATGGACAAAATTGTTTTATTTTAATCCATGGGAGTGGGAAGGATACCTGGAACTTAAGGCGGATTACCATCTGTGCACTGCAAAAACTTTGCTTACTTATCAATTGAAATCATTGCCTTACATGATAAGTGGGCAGGGTTTTTACAGTGCATAGATGGTCCTTTTATCCACATCCTCATTCAACCGAGATCTCCATGCAATTAGAGTGAGAAATTTGCAAAAGAAGATATCGTGTATGATTAATTCAATGATATCTCATATGATTAAATAAACAGACAAGATCCAGAAAAAACAGCGAGTGGTTGAAATCAACAGTGGGGGTTGATGTTTATTCATTTCTTCACTTGGTATGTGGCGGGTTAAGTGGTGTTTCTGTGACAGGATGCTTATGAGCTGAATTTGATCTTTTGTCAAATGATGAAAATGTTTATAAGGCTCAATCACAAGGTCTTGAAAGCTCAACATTTGAAGAAACTCTTGAATTTAATTAGGGTTTAACGACTAAAACTGTGGGTCCGTCTTAGTGGGATGAACTGAAAAAGTCAACTAAAAAAAGATCAAAATGATGATTTAAAGAAATCCAATGGTGATCAGCGTTTTTAGTGCTGACAAAGGTATCTCTTTATCAGTGCTAAAATAATAAACGTTAATAAAATAAGTCTTTATCAGCGTTTTTTAGCGCTCATAAAGATATATCTTTATCATCACTGTAATTAGAGCACTGATAAAACTATACCTTTATCAGCGCTAAAAAACATTGATAAATATTGTTTTTTATAAGTTTTTATAGATATAATACAAAAATATCAAATGAATATATATTAAATATGAATAAATTAAAAAAAAGGTAAAAAATATTTTACATTATTAATGAATATATAATCTTAAATGCATAAGTGTTAAAAATGAGTGAAATTCAATAATTGAAAATGCAGAGACTTCAAAAATATTAAAAAAATGGATGATTTTTATTAATTATACAAATTATTAAAAAAAATTAAAAATGAATATACATTAAAATGAGGATGAATACATATTGAAAATATTAAAACATAGTAAATAAATATGTATAAATAAATATTAGAAAATGATTAAATTCTAAAAAATATAAAAATCAATAAATATTAAAAATGAATAAATAATATTAACTAAAATAATATTAAAAATGAAGAAATAAAATTCAATATATAACAAAACTATTTAAAAGAATGAATCTGTGAGATTAATTATATGAATTGTAAACACGTACAAAAAATGAAGAAAATAATAAAAAATGCATTTAAATGGATTAATTATATAGTTTTCAAACATTTTAAAAATATTACAACTTAATAAATAAAATTGAATGAATATTAATCATATAAATTAAAAACATGCTAAGCGTATTAGAACTTAGTAAATAATTATGTATAGTTCATAAGATTAACTAAATTAGTTGTGAACAAGTACAAAAACGAATAAAGTACTAGAAAATGCATTTAAATAAATTAATTATGTAAATTTCAAACATTTTAAAAATATTACAACTTAATAAATATAATTGAATAAATATTAATCATATAAATTAAAAACAAATTTAGAATATGAAAACTTAGTAAATAATTATGTATATATAAATATTAAAAAATGAATAAATCCCAAAAATATTAAAAATTAATAAATATTAAAAACGAATAAATAATATTAAATGAAATAATTTTAAAATCGAATAAATAAAATTGAATAAATTACAAAAATATTTAAAAAATTGAATTCACGATATTAAATGCATGAATTAGGCACATAAAAATGAATAAAAATGAATAAATATATAATATCAATTATATAAATAAAAAAATTATTAAAAACATATATTGACTACAAAAGTATAAAAATTAAAATGCATTTATAGGAATCAATTATATAAATTTCAAACATATTAAAAATATTAAAACACAATAAATAAAAAGGAATAAATATTAATCATATGAATTACAAACATATTGAAAATATTAAAATTTATTAAATAAATATGTGTAAATTTTAAAAAATGTATAAATTCCACAAATATTAAAAATTAATAAATATTAAAAAATATATATATTAAAAAAAATATTATTGAAACGGATAAATAAAATTAAATAAATTTTAAAAATCATTAACTATTTAAATTATAGAATTATTAAAAAAATTAATTTAAATAGATTAGTTGTATAAATTTCAAACATATTTTAAATGTTAAAACTTAATAAACAAAATCGAAGAAATGTTATTCATATAAATTACAAACATTTTGAAAATATTACACAGTAAATAGATATATGTATAAATAAATATTAGAAAATGATTAAATTCCAACAAAAATAAAAATAAATAAATTTTAAAATGAATAAATAATATTAAATTATAGGATCTTAAAATGAATAAATAAAATTTAATAGACAAAACTATTTAAAAAAAATGAATTCATAAGATAAACTACATGAATTGCAAACACATACATAAATTAAGAAAATATTAAAAATGCATTTAAATAACTTAATTATATAAATTTCAAACATTTTAAAAATATTACAACTTAATAAATGAAATTAAATAAATACTAATCATATAGATTAAAAGCGCATTATAAATAATACTCAGAAAATAAATATGTATAAATTTTAAAAATTGAATAAATTTCAAAAAATTATATCAAAAAATAAAAAATACATTAAATTTGAAATAATATTTAAAACATGAATATCACATTCCATACATGCACATATACACATGACCTAGACACACACACACATGCATATATGTACATCCCACATATAGACATAGATATAAATATATAAATTCAAATATCGCATATTAATAATACGTATTCATTTGTATTTATATAATTGTTTAATTATTAGAATACATATTAATATATCGTATTAATATTAATTATATGCATTTTGTAATTAATATATATATTTAAATTAACTTCTGTATATAAATATGATAATTTTATATAAATATAAATGAATATAATTAATATAAATGAATATAGTTAATAGTACATTTCATACATACACATATGCACTTGTCATATACATACGCATACACGTGCATTTATGTACATCCCACATGTAAACATGGATATAAATATATAAATTCAAATATCACATATTAACAACACACATTCATTTATAATTATGTAATTGTTCAAATTATTAAAATATATATTAATATATTGTATCTATATCAATTATATACATTGTAATTAATATACATAATTAAACATTAATTTTTTAGTACAAATACGATGATTTTATATACATTGATAATATTTTTTATTAAAATTTATACGGATATTTTATCAGCGTTAGGAAAAGTGCCGATAAAATGGAACCTTTATCAGTACTAAAAAATACACTGACACTTTTATCAGCGTTTTTTTTAGCGCAGATAAAAATAACATTTATCAGCACTGATAAAAGTTCCAGTGTTATCATCACTTTCTATTTAGTGCTGGATATCGCACGATCTGTGATTGTGCATTTTGTATCATCGTTTATGATTTATATTAGTTTATGTTGTTGATGACAAGTGTCAAACACAAATAGTCGCTAGGCTTATGGATATTGGTCATTTATTTCTTTTGAGTGTATATTAATATACAGTGGGTAAATTGTTGTGTCTTCTAGAAGAACTAGCAACATACCACTAACATCCTGCATTTCAATTGATTTAATACTCTTGTAGAAAATCATGTAAAATACATTAAAAAAATGAGCAGAATTCACCAACTCTTTCAAGAACTACTTTAGGAAGGAGCCCGTATCGGTCAATAAGACGACGTCGTTACTTGCATGTTGAAATCTAATTTATGGAAGCTTCGGGTAACTGTCATGCTGGGGCGCCAAGATGCTGGTTTGCCCGCAACACCCCCCGGCTTCTCGACTGTTCCACTTTCCTCTTGCCGGAGCACCCGCCCGCTGCCTCCACCGCTGCCGGAGCCCTTCCCCTATCACCGTCTCCGCTGCCCCTGATCGTCCCGAAGTTCAGCGCACGCACAATGTCAGCTCCACTGCGCTTCTCCTCCGCCATCTCACTCCCCAACCCCCATACGGAAACCCAGAGGACCCACCCCAAGAAGAATTCGGCCTCCTCCCGGTGGAAGAAACTGTGAGAGTCGCTGAGATGTCTCACGTGATGAAGCGAAAGCCCCGATTTCCGGGATCCATGTCTCCGGCGGATTACGGTTACGACGGGGGTGCCACTTCTCCTCCGCCCCTGCACAGACTTTTTCGCGGAGAATTCGGGGAAGATGAGGAGGCGATGTTGATGAGAGCCCTCGATATACGGCGCGGCGTGACCGCGCAGATCTTTAAGGACGCCATGCGAAGCCGCAGATTTGGCGCCACTTACTCAACCAACCTGCTTTCCTACTTGCACGATTTTATCGATTATGTCATGATTGAAGCCGCGTCCATGAAACGGCTGCCTGAATTTTCCCACTCCCCGTATAATCTTCGTGCCAGGACTGTGATCAACGATTCAGAAGTGGTTCTGCTCATCAGGTTGATAGCTATAGCTCTTCAACCATGTTATTATAATACTGATTAGAGTCATCAATTATATTCAATATCTATTTCTTCCCCAACAAACTTTTCTGTTCTGTAATTTTCTATTAAATTCCGCAATCAAGTGGCTGCAATTGAAGGAGCCAGAATCTGTAGCCATCTTTCATAGTAGCTGAGACAAAGGATGTGGATTCTTTGATTTCTTATCTCATTAACCGCTATTCTTAAATTTTATAGGTGGTTGAAGCACAATCAGCTGTCTTATCCCAAAATTGGGAGGCTCATATGTTCGTCTGTTGGAAATCTTGGCACCATTCGCCATGTTATTGAGTGGTTGAAATCTGTTCATGTGAAGGGGCGATTTATTGGGGTTTCATTGATGAATGCTGGAGTTAATATTTTGAACCGTAAGATAGAAGATCTGGATGAGATTGTTAGTTACTTGGGGAGTCAAGGGATTCAAAGGGATTGGATGGGATATGTGATTGGCCGGTGTCCAAAATTATTGTCATACACGATTGATGAAGTGAAAACTCGCGTGAGCTTCTACTTGGACATGGGCATGAATGAAAGGGATTTTGGCACGATGGTCTATGATTATCCCAAGGCACTTGGCCACTTTACTTTTGAAGAGATGAACCTAAAGGTATCCCAACTCATACTATTTTTCACAAATTTCTCTCAAGAACCACTCAAAATAAGCGAGTTAATTTTTTTTTGGCTATTTGAGTGAGCTTTCACCGTTCCAAAAGCCAATTTTGTTGGCGACTCAAAGATTTGTGACAATTTTGAAATGTGAATGAACATTGGTTTGGTCATTTAGGTTAAGTATCTCTCAGAATTCGGTCTTCTTGAGAAGGATATCTGTTGGTTACTTGCATTTAAGCCGCAGTTAATGGGTTGTAGCATCGAAGGGAGATGGAAGCCTCTTATCAAGTATCTGTTCTATCTTGGGATTGACCGTGATGGCATGAGGAGAATACTTGTTAAGAAACCAGTGGTTTTCTGCCTTGACATGGAAGCAATTATTGTGCCCAAGGTATATCATTGCTATTCATTTTATATGAAATGGGCGTCGGAAAGCTTTCTTATCTAGTTTTGCAGTATTACGTTTTCCATCCGACACTTATAAGCAATTGTTTGATTTGGAAGGTGCGGTTTTTACTAGAAATCGGCATTCAGAAAGAGGCCATTGGCAATATGCTTGTTAAATTTCCTCCCATGCTGACATTCAATCTCCATAAGAAATTCCGACGAGTGGTATGCACTAGTTAGCTTTCCTCATGTTTTTTCATCATTTTTATCATATGACATGGCTTCATGTTTTATGAAAATAACTCTAAATTTTGTTAAAACTTTTTTTTATTACTCATAAATCTGAATACATTAAAAAAAAACTTCCATTACATACGCACGCTACAAGAAAACACGGTTCGGGGACTCGACCCCGCGACCGACGCCCCGCACCCCAACCCCCTGCCACCCCAGCCGCCTGCGGGGGGCAAATCCGAATAAATTGTATTTAGTCTAATCAAGCGAGTTAATGATTATCACTCAGCATGTTGTAGATATACGATAAGAAGTTAATTTTTTTACTCTACTCTATCATACACATTGATACGATGGCCGGGAAACTTGAGTTCTCAGTCGCTTAAGACTTACCCTAGGAGGAAGGGGCGAGTTTCTAGAGCCTGAGGGGTAGTTTTGTAAAATCCTTAGAGCTAGTTAGGCTTTGAGGTGTGAAATTTTGTTTTCTGTTTGAGGAAGGGGGTGGGACGGGAGTAATTTAACAACACCTTGGTTGTTGGAGGCTGTGCGACTTGGGCGTAGGAGTAATTTTTCTAGAGAATCTTGTTTTTCTTTTACTTGTTTTGGAATGTTCTGTACTCTTGTTTCTTTTTCTGTAGGTATCGAGGCGCGTAGCGGAAACATATGGGTTGGAGATTTAAAATTTTTATCACCGGATTAACGTAAGTGCGTCGTCTCCAGCGATGCGCAGCCCGGTATGAAAGGCCATTGATCTCGCATAAATTGATTTAAGCACAATAATTAAAACGAACAATTACCTCGTTCGATTTGAAGGCACGTTCGATAATCGCTCGTCGCCAGCGACCATTGTTTGAAGGAACCGGGGTCAGATCCCTCTAGATCGTCCACACACACTTTGAAAGTCTACGGTAACGTCGATCGTCGACATCCGAGTGCTAGCAAGGAGATTCAATGAAGCCTTCGACGTCTCAACGATCACCGCTATGTTGATCATTTGATTCTTGAAGGAGAACTTAGATCGGTTTCTCGGATCAATAGCTTATCTCTCGGATGCGGGAGAGATGAGAGACTCAAATTCATGCAGTGAATAGTACCTCCAATGAGAGCCTCCACTCACTTATATAGTGAGGTGTAAAATACCTGGAAATGGATCCTTGATCCCTGAATATGTTTTTTACCTACTAAATAAGCCACAAACGACATCTTATGACTATTTTACGAAGTCATAAATATCATTTATATTTTTATCACTTGTAATATAATAAATATATTACATGATAAAAACTAGCCATTAATTCGACTCGTCGCTCTCGCAAATATTAAACGGACTTAATTATCAAAATAATATTCAGGCGTTAAATATTTTCCTATTCACTTAATTACTTGTGAATACTTTTAATAAATAAATTCAATGCCAGTTATTCTAAACTCAAATAATATGAATTTATTTATTTCATGGCGACCGTTCAAACTCAGACATCACCCTGATCCTGTGGTGGGGCCCACCATGTCTTATACTTCCATTCATAACAATATGCTAAACTTTTGAATACGCTAAGTGCGTAACCCTCGATGCCCTTATCTCAAAAGCAGTGAATACTATTCACAGACCAAGAGCAGAGTCTATCAACCTATCAAGGCCCCTAAGGAGATAAGGAAAAGTCATAGCAACGACAACATTTTCTACGAACACACGATGTGTAATATAATATTTTTGTCTCGCGATATCTCATGAAGCATGACGTACACTTCGTGTCATCATCGTTTCTTGTTTTATTGTTTGTCGATTTTACTGGACGAATTCAACTGCTTCTACCATGACCATGAATTTAGTGAAGGTACTACCATTCTGATCAACTGGATCTGAGATATCACTTTCTATTAGAAACAACAATTTATATCTTGATTATTCAATTAATGTCATACCATCAATGACGCACCCATTGTAAGCTACCTCGCCACGACATAAATGTCATGGTTTTCGTCTTACATCAAAGTATGTAATCAAATAGTATATACTGATAATAATCTCAAGTTAGGAGACCATTACACGTATTCGTAAATAGAGACTACCAATGACACTTAAAACATGCAATGTTCCTATTGACGGACCGGTCCTCATGAACTCTTCCACTCGAGATCACCAAGTGTGAACTTTATGAGAAAAAGTCTTAATGCTTATGAGTCCCCAACACCCGATGGCCGCACATCATCTGTGTCCTGTCAACATGATATATTTGGACCATAGGACATAAATTTAAGATTACTGTCATGGTATCTCTAGGTTCTCATTATAGTCTGAGAATTGTTATAACCTTTTGATACGACAAATAATCTATGGATATTATCATGTAAAAAGGAGACACAAAAATTTCAACACTATTATTGTAAGTATACATCCTGCACAACTCATTTTAAACATGATATGATAATCGAAAAGTACCGTTGAAGTTGGGTTTAGGATACCCACTTTTACAACACTCCTACTTGCACTAGAGCTTACCTGCTCACTATTCTTGTTAGCACTCACATGATAAGACCATGTGTAGCGTCTCACCCCGGAAGCCACTAAGTGGTGCCCCGAAACGGTTGATCACATGACCTTAAGCGCACTTTTCCGTACGCCAGAGGCTGCCGACTAACGGCGAGGGTCTAAGGTGTGTCCGTGGGGAGACTATGCCCTCATGATCAGAGTGTGAAACAATGGTAATATAGATATGATAAGCAGCAGAAACAGTAATAAACAAGCAACAACAAAAAAATAACGAATCATCCAGATAAACAGGTGGAAGCTGAATCATAAATAAATACAAAAATACAAAAATACAAAAAGATCAAAAGCTGCCTCCACTAGCATACAAAGATGTAGCATAAGAGATACTGGGGAAACATGCATATAAAACACGCTAAACAAAAATACAAAAAGACCAAATGGTGCCTCCACTAGGCATCACGAGCATAGGCTCGGTCTGTTCTCGTACTCCATCCTAGTATCGAAAATCAAACATCGGAAGCTAGCCGCTTCCTCTTGTCTATACCTGCAGACATGAAGCCTGTTCAGGTACCCTAGGCGACTCAAACAGGGTGTGAGATATACTTAGTAGGTCACCACCAATGGTGTTTAGAACTATTCAGTCTGTACATATAAAATCAGCACTGTGCCAAGAGTAATAGAAGTGAAGCAATAAATAAATAATACACATCGGTTTGGGTTCCTCATGGATACCAGCACTACCTGCTTCGGCCTAAGTTGAATGTCTCTAAACCAAGGTGAACCTGTACAAGTATGACATGGGTGTATAAATGGGTCATCATAACACAAGTATAAAAAATAGACCGAGCCCTAGCATGTTATTTGGCTTGGCGGACACGTCCTTTAATTTAATAGGTTGACATTTCCGGAATTTTATATTAGGCATCTCTAGAATTTAATAAAGCGGCATCCCGGGCCTGTCCAAGGCGAACCGTAGAAAGGAATCCGAGTATTGCACTAAGAGCACTACAAATACCCAACACTATAAGAGTTCGTCCAAATAAAGGCATCCCAAGTATCACTCTCGGCGTGGTGTAAAACATAACCCTCTGAGCTCGTCCCAGATGGACCACATAGGGGACCAAGTATCGCTTGTGGATGGTGTAACCATATCGCCCACCGAGCCCGTCCAAGATATCTTCCCCAGGGAACTGGTATCGCTCACAGGTAAGTAACTAATCCGCCCGGTGAGCGTGTTTAAGGCATTCTATAAAGAATCCAAGTATCGCTTCTAGCGTAAAGATAACCATTCCTGTTTCTAATTATGAAGCATGATGAGCCCATTCAAGGCTTCCTTAAGTCGGGACCCTTGTATCGCCCTCGACTGAAGTGAAGGGAATATTATGGTTAACACTAACTCATACCATACCTCCAAGCATTTGTTAACAAGTTGGCCAATTCATTTAATTCAAGCAATTCAAACTATGACATAAAGTATAGGGGGCTAACTCATGGCCAAACATCTCTTATGGAATTCTCATTCCATTTCATTTATTACAAGGTAATTCATACACCCCAATTAATATTTAATAATCTCATTGCCAAAGCATATGGCTCTTAAGCCTTTAAAGAGGGGCACACCCAAAGGGGTGGCTTATGTCGAGGTAAACGCCTCACAACGTTGATTTGTGGGTAGCTAGGGTCCCATTACATATGAGAATAACCTTTAATTTAATTAATTAAACAATAAGGAGGCGACGTCGGGAAGTCCGGCGCGCGGCACAACGACGCATGATAAAATACAACTAGAATTTGAGGGAAAAGAACTAAACCACCTATCTTAGACCCGTAGTACTCTCCTCGTCCAGTATCAACCCTTGAATCGAACTAGAACGGGAGAAATGACGAAAACCTTGAAAATAAGACATATTAGCTCGCACCAAAATAACACAAAAGATTGAAAGATAAACGACAGAAAGAAGGAAAAAGAGTGGAGAGTTTACCGAGAGGAATCCAACGAGACGAATGGTGGTTGATTTCGAGCTCGGACGGAGGAGTAATGGAAAAGCCTTGCTTAGGCTTGAGGAGGAGAGCTTCGTGTGGGAGAGGGATGTCCACTGGAGGATAAATGAAAGGGGGCGAGGGTTTATAACATTTTAAGAGTAAAAGGGTAATTTACCCTTCATTTAGGGGGGGTTGCACGGTTGGCTGGCCAACCGTGCGGAAGCTACTGCCCAGGGAACCCCCTCGCACGGGCTAGGCGCACGGTTTGACTAACCGTGTAGCCCGTGCGAAATGGCTCTGTCACCCATTTGGGACAAATTGCATTGCCATGCGGCTCGGGTCACATAGTTCAATCAAATCGTGCGGCCCCATGCTGTGCACTGAGTACCCCGCACGGTTGAGTCGCACGGTTAGCATTAATCGTGCGCTAACCGTGCGGCTCAATCCGCCTTTCCAAATTCTAGAGTTTCGGGCTCTGAACGAGCCCCAAACTCTCTTGAACCACTCCTTAGCCTTATGTGCACATAATTAACATTAAATGAGAGGTTTTGAACAATAACATAAGTGTCCGCACCTCTACGAAAAGCCAGGACGTTACAACCTCCTCTTCTTAAAACAACTTGTCTCCGAGTTGCCCTTCCAAGGGTGGCAAAATGTCATCTTGGAAAAGTTTCGGTCACTGAGCTCGTACGTCGGCCTCCTGCTCCCAGGTCTCGTCCTGTACACGTCCGTGTTGCCATAGCTCTCGGACCAGAGGAACTGACCTGCCTCAGAGAGCCTTCGTGCTCCAATAACGACGAAGATGCGATACGTGGAATACGTCGTGCATGACAGGTACCTCTGAGGTCACTGCTACCGATAGGCTACCAGTCCAACTCTCTCCCCGATCTCAAAAGGCCTAATGTAATGAGGCGATAACTTGCCCTGTCTCCGAATCCATCTATGACCCAATCTAGGCGAAACTCGCAGAAAGACTCGATGTCCCAGCTCGAACTCCAGAGGTCGTCGGCGACGATCGATATAAGACTTCTTCCTGGACTGAGCTATAGCCATACTCTTCTGGATCACCTGTACTTGTTCTGAAGTCTCCTGAACGAGACGAGGACCCAGTAGTGCTGCCTCACCTGCCTCTAACCAGCATAGGGGTGAAGGGCACTACCTATCATAAAGGGTCTCATAGGGATTCATCTGAATCGTTGCCTTAAAACTGTTATTGTAGGCAAACTCAACGAGAGGTATATGCTTCTCCAAGAACCTTCAAAATCATGGACAGACGCCCGAAACATGTCCTCTGACACACGGATCGTACGCTCGGACTGCCTGTCGGTCTGAAGGCGATATCCTGTACTCAGAAGAACTTGTGAACCTAGTGCCTTTTGCAACACTTGTTAGAACCGCGACATAAACCGAGCGTCTCGATCCGATACGATAGAATGAGGAACATCGTGGAGGCGTACAATATCTCGAATGTAAAGCCTCCCAAGCTCTTGAATGTAAAGCGTCTCGACGATCACCCATATTGTATCACTGCCTTGAGGGGATCTCGACAAACCCGTCACGAAATCCATAGTGACGTCATTCCATTTCCACTCAGGAATGGATTGAAGGTGTAAAAGTCCAGCAGGTCCTTGGTGCTCAACCTTCACCTTCTGATAGGTGGAGCACTGAGTGATAAAATCTGCAATCTGGCTCTTCATACTCAACCACCAATACTCCACCACCAATACCGACGACGAATGTCTCGGTACATCTTGGTAAACCCAGGGTGTACTGTCCATACAGAGGCATGAGATTCCCGCATCAACTCTTCCCGCATCAACTCTTCCCGCATCAACTCTTCCCGCATGTCCGCAGACACCCATACACACCCTTGGAAGTGTAGGATCTCATTCTCATCAACAATACAACTAGGCGGTGGGTTTTCACTTGAGACACTCCCTCAGGATGAGGCCCTCGAGATCTAAAAGGTGTCTTATCCGCACCTCTTCAAGAAGGGAGGATGTCACTGCTAAAGTTCCTAAAACAGGTTGCTCATGATACACCTGAACCTCAAGGTGCATCTCAGAAAACAGAGCCATTAACTGCCACTCACTATTGGCCTCCTGGACGGCTTGTGTCCGAGTCTTCCGGCTCAGGGTGTCAGCTATTGCATTTCCCTTTCCGAGTGTATAAGCAAAAGCTCAAAGTCGAACGACTGCAGGTATTCTACCCACCTGCGCTGCCTAAGGTTTAAGTCACGCTGTGTGAAGATATATTTGAGACTTTATGATCCGTCTAAACAACGAACTGCTCCCCCAATAAGTAGTGTCTCCAACAGCGTAAAACATGAACCACGACTGCTAACTCGAGGGTCGTGTGTAGGGTAATTCCGCTTGTGAGGTCTCAGCTGGCAGGACCCGTACGCTACAACCTGATCTCCATGCATTAGAACTGCTCCAAGCTCGATTCCTGAAGCATCATAGTAAACGGTATAGCTTCTGCCCGGCTCCGACAGAATTAGGATCGACGCTGAAGTCAATCTCGCTTTCAACTCCTGAAAGGCTGTCTCACAAGCTTTAGATCAGAAAAACTTCACACCCTTCTTAGTCAAACCCGTAAATGGTGCTGCTAGGCGTGAGAAATCTTGAATGAATCGCTTGTAATAGCCAGTCAGCCCAAGAAACTGTGTATGTCAAAGACATTCTTGGGCTGCTCCCAGGAAACCACGACGCTCGCCTTCTTTGGGTCAACAGACACTCTGATCTTTGAGATGACATGATTCAGAAAGCGAACCTTATCGATTCAAAAGTGGCATTTGGTGAGCTTAGCATATAGCTGACGCTCTCTCAGTGTATTCAACACTATCTCAAGATGTTTGGCATGGTTGTGTCGAGTGTGAGAATATATCAAGATGTCGTCTACAAAGATTATCACAAATGAATCCAGGTACGGGTGGAAAACCCGATTCATCAAAGCCATGAAAACGACGAACGCGTGTTCTGAAGGCCAAACGACATAACCGGGTACTTGTACAAGCCGTATCTGCTCTGAAACGCTGTACGTGGTATGTCTGATGGTCTCACACGCACCTGATCATAACCCGACCTCAAATCCGATCTTAGAGAAAATTGCCGCTCCTTGAAGCTGGTCGAAGAGGTCGTTTGTATGTGGCAGTGGATACCGGTTCTTCACTGTAAGCTGGTTCAACCGGCGGTAATCCACGCACAATCTGAGGGTATTATCCGCCTTCTTGTCAAAAAGTGTCAGATTGGTGTAGCTCGATCCGTTCCGGATGATGATTGGGCCAAATGCTTTCGACCCAAATTTTGAGCCACTGTAGCAACTTTGACCGATTGTAGCAGAGCTGACCGATCGACACCGACAGGGCACTGTAGCTGTGCAAACCTTTGGCATGATTACTGTAGCTCTGTGGATTTCCAGCCGCCGACCATTGTAGCACCTTGGACTTGGATGACCGCGACACTGTAGCGATGCAGACTTCTAACCACCTTTTACTGTAGCACAACAAACTTTCTGTGCAGTTGGTGGAATAGTGTTTCCTCATTGCTTATTTCAGGCTAGGGTTTTGTGTGTGATTGTGAACCTTGAAACTCCCTGTAATTTTGTGCTCTCGACTGTAGTGATATTTCTGTCTCTCTGTGGATATAGGGATCATTTCCCGAACCACGTAAATCTCTGTGTCCCGAGTGTTTCTTTCTTCTGTCTTTTTTCTTCATCTGCAATCTTTTTCTGTCGTTGTGACTCGGCGTTTCTGCTAGAAAAAGGACCGGTGAAACCCACGATGAAATACTGGGTTGTATGAAACCTTTTGCTTCTAAGTCTTCCAACTACTTCTTGAGTTTCTGAAGCTCTGTGGGTGCCATCCGGCAAGGAGGAATGAACACTGGTGCCCCTCCTGACCCTAGCTCGATGGTGAACTGCATCCCTCTCATCGGAGGTAATCCAGAGACGTCATCAGGGAAGACGTACCTCAAATGATCCACCACAGGAGGGAGTTCCGTATGCTGTGTTCCCTGATCTCTCATAAAGAGACTAGCCATGTGGGCTGTCACTTTGCCCAGCCCACGATGCCCGGGTTTTGCTTGACTCACCTGGACATCCCATTCGCCCTTATGAACACACGTACTGCCCTCAGGTGATGTAAAAGGCACCCTCCAGAGATAGCAATCAACACGGGCGTGGTATAGTTTCAACTAGTCCGTCCCGAGAATAATATCGAAGCTGGTGATCCCGAGGACAAAGAAATTTCACAAGAATCGGTACCCACCTATCTCAAGGGGACACTCCTTACATTGGTGTATACTCTCTGATCGAATCCCTAACGGTGTGTCGAGAGTCATCACACCACAAAAGTATTCCATCTCTAGGCCCAGACTTTCCATAATTGCTGCAAATATAAAACAGTTCAAAAAACCTGTATCAAATAAGGCAAATACTAAAGTAGAGACTATCAAAATAGTACCTAGTACTGCACAAGGCCTTGGATTCTGCTCCTCGGGAGTAGGGTACGCTGCGTATATATGGCCAGATTCGCGACCCTGAGATGCAACCTGACTAACCTGAGCATGCCCGCTCTGCTGGCGCTGAACCTCTGAAGTCTGACTACCTTGGCCACGACCATCTTCTCGGCCCGATCGACTGGTAGTAGACCAACTCCCAGCCTGACTTGGAGCTACTAATCCTATACCCGAATGCGATGCTGGTACAAATTCCTTCTCACTAGGCATAAGAGGGAAAGTTCGGCAGAGTTGCTGAAGGCGACCCATCTCGCCACACGCTCAATACTCCATTGGGTCCCTCTTACACTGGGGCTTCTTATGGCCAGTCCTACCACACTGGTGGCACACCACATAGCTGTCGGTGCATGTTATCTGACCTGTGGTGCCGCCGCAAGCAGACTCGAAGCGATGTTTCCTGCCGTTAGACAAACCGCCTCCCTACCTAAATACTAAACTACCCTGACTCACACTGTCGGCTTCCCTCGGGTTCCGCTCATTGATGAGGGCCTGATTAACTATCTCTGAAACATTGGTCAATCGAAAGACATTCACCTGCGATCAGATGACGTTCATACGCACATCCTCAAACCGTCTCGCCCGGACCATAGCTTGATGATGATCGGCCTGAGAGATGACATCCCACCAATGCTTGACGAAATCACGAAGCATATAGGAGGCGAGCTTGACCCTCCGCTTTGGAGTCGTCTCCATATGCTCGAAGATTGATAACATGGCCTCTAGCCACGACTTAGCAGCCTGAGGACCGCCATCCCCTGAGAAAGTGGGAGGATACTGCTTTGCTGGAATTCCCGCGTCAATTTTGCCATAGAAGGGGCATGTCGCGGAGCTCCCTGTATAGACTGCATGACGCGTAAAAAGCTATCTCGAAATTGGGCATCGACGCCCAGTGGAAGGTCAACAGGAGGCGCCTCAGGTGGCACTACGAGAGGTAATACTGGTGGCTTAGGGCCCACCACCTCCGAAGCATTGTCGTCGCCACCCTCTTGGCGTACGACTCGAGGACATCGTGGCGACATAGCTTTACAATTTCCAAACGCACGTCTCAGATAAGATTTACAACGAATAAGAAACAACGATAGCAGAAAGAACATGCCCATAACCTTTCTATCACGAACCACACCTCTCTGCCTGCTCCTAAAGCCTGGTCTAGGTGATAAGAGAGGCCGCATGAGCCACAAGAGACACTGCCACTGCTAAGGCAGGGTTAGGGTCAAAGTCTCATATAAAACAGCAGAGGTTCCGGTATATGGAGTGTCAATTGCAAGGTATAGAGAAAAACACCGTTTACTTTGCAATTGAAACCTCCATTTAGCGGTAACCATTTCATTTAAAATTTAAATTTATATAAGTTCATGTTTATTAATATGCATATAAATATCACAGTTCAGTTAGACGTGTCACCATTCCCAATTTATTGTTGCGGAATCGTCGGGAGTCGCAACGACAGAAACGAGAAACGAAAGAAAATGCAGAAGAAAGGAAAGCAACAAGAACACAACGATTTACGTGGTTCGGGAATAATCTCTACGTCCACGGAGAGGCAAAATTATCACTGTAATCGGGAGCACAAATTACAGAGTTTTTGCAGTAGCAACCTTAGCCCGAAAATGGGCTATAAAATGGAGAAGACGATTCACAAGCATTTGGCCCAACCGAATCAGGTTACACCAATCCAACATTTATAAAGGCCCATACTGACTGCAATTGGTCCGTCAAGTAATTGCGACCTGACCTTTACGTCCGGTATCAGGATGTAACAGACCATGCAAGATGATTTAATTAGATGAATCACCGTTCCCAATTTATAGAAGTACATGCTTCATAAATTACAATCGACATTCATGTAATCAAATCAACTAATGTTTCAGTCCATAGAACCAATGTTTCATGGCCCAAACACGACATAATTGGTTAATTAAGGTGTCATCATCAATCTATGTCGGAAAACACTACGTAGATTAATGTAGGCACTTTAATTAATCCAATTATATTATGTTATCCCTGCAAGAAACATTAGCACATTCCACATATATTAATCCTGACACTAACTATATGCACAGACAACGCACGTAGAAAGTAAATTTGACATGACAAAATTCATGACATAAAGTCTTAAAGTGCCTATGATGATGCATGAGTTGATACTTCCTCGCCGCACCAGGCCAAGAGAATAAATCCATAATAATAATAATATCAGTAATAATTACGTCACAAAACATGTGCGTCACCAAACGGTGAAATCAATACAGCTGTAATAGACACAAACTAATAACAACAATAAACCCATCCCAGGTAATTTGGGTTTCTCCTGTACGTGGGTTAGCTACTCCCAGACACACTCATTGTCAAATTTCGACACATTCCTAGTCTTCTGTTTAATACCCAAACAGTAAGACAAAGGAAAAGAATCTCTGATACCACTTTGTAGCATCCCCCCGGAAGTCACTTAGTGGTGCCTCAAGACGGCTGACCACATGACTTCAAGCACACCTCCCCGTACCCTAGAGACTGCCGACTAATAGCGAAGGTCTCAGGTGTGTCTGTGGGTAGACTACGCCTTCATGATCAGAGTTTGACACAGTGGTAATATAGATATGATAAGCAGCGAAAACAGTAATAAACAAGCAACAACAAAAAAATAATGAATCATCAAGATGAATAAACAGGCGGAAGCTGAATCATAAATAAATACAAAAATGATGATGATTATGTCATGTAGCTATACAACGATGTAGTACACGAGATATAGGGGGAACAAACATATACCACATGCTAAACAAAAATAAAAAGACCAAAAGCTGCCTCTACTAACATCACGAGCATAGGCTTAGTCCTTTGTTCCTGTACTTCATCCTAGTATCGAAAATCAAACATCGGAAGCTGGCCGCTCCCCTTGTCTATACCTGCAGACATGAAGTCTGTTCGGGTATCATAGGCGGCCCGAACAGGGTGCGAGATATACTCACTAAGCAACCACTGTAATGGCCCGCAAATTCTCATTGGCTTAAGAGTATAACGAGTCATTACTAGGCCTGAAGCGACATCCCCAAGACGCCAAAGGCTGACAATAAATGCCGAAGGGTTTCAAATACAAGTTGGGGGACGATTTACCCTTTAAGAAATAACCCATAAACCAACCAAGCATAATCAAACATTCACTATATGATGCATGAACAAATGAAAGACCAACTCATGCATTACCAAAAGAGAACTCCACTGTTCCACAAACCAATACATAACCAACACAATATCAGAGTACCAAGCGGAAGAATAAACAAAAGACCCAAAACAAGCCAAGACACACTCCACGACTCCACACCGAGCTCCATGCGCCAAGCACCACCACATCTCCCAAGCATCACCACAAACCACTAGTAATGAGATGCCTTACCTTTACCTGTGTCTCGGAATACGACATCTGCAAAAGCACCAAAGTGCCAAAGCAGGGGTGAGTATAAAGCTCAGTAGGTTTTCCCCAATGACTTCCCTACTCACGCCACTAGGATAGAAGAGTTAGTAACATTTATATAAAACAGTTTATATAAAACATTTTCTCAAAACAGTTTATAACAAGATACAAACAAGCTTCCAAAACCATTCATACCCAAAAACATCCAAGTGCAATCGAAACCAATTTTTCCAACAAGTCATTTTTCCAGAAAAATAACCCAACCAGCTTTAAAGCCATTTCACAATCTCTTCTTTTTGACATACCCAACCATTTCACAAACCCGTGAAATCAACCATGCATGCTACGTTATGACAGTTCCATACTCATGAGCGGTTTCTCGTCGATCTACCAAGTCGTCACAAGGTAATTGTTTCCCATGTGCCATTACACCTTTGGCACCGAACACAATGTCATATTTCAACCAAGCCTCGTACATATAGTTACCATGTGCCATTAAACATTTGGCACCGAGCACAAGGTCCTATTTCAACCAAGCCCCGTACATGCAATATGAACACACACCACATATTCCCATCAATCATGCCAAAACACCCTTTCAATAAAAACACCTTTTTATTGAAAACCATTTCCATCAAAACCATTTCAATCTCAAACCATTTCAATAAAACTCCCTTTTTATTGAAAACCAATTCCATCAAAACCATTTCAATCTCAAACCATTTCAATAAAACTCCCTTTTTATTGAAAACCCAATTTTCATCAAACCATCTACAGTTTCAGCAAATCCATAATTTAAAATCAACATTTTAAATTCAATAAGCCAAATCACTTTGCACAATAATTCACCAAGATTTCACAATCTCATCAAAACCCTAAATCATCACTAAAGAAGATTTATTCTATGCTTTTCACAATCAAATCCATTCAAATAAACCAATTTGAATCTAAGCAATCAATTCTAGCAATAGGAGTCGAGAGTGAAGCCTCCTACCTCAAAGGTTTTGACGAAAACCACAACGGTCGAAGAACGCTCAAGAAACCCAGGTCGATTCTCCAAAAACCCGCCTTAGATCTCTTCTCCTAGCAAGATCAAGACCAAATCTCATCATATTTGGCATCCACACACTTAGATCTACCCATAACGGGCGTAGATCTAAGAAACCGAGAGAAGAGGAGAAGTAGATCTAAGTAGATCTAAAAAACCGATCAAGAACGAAGAAGAACGATCACATACCTCAAGAATCCGGCTTCGATTCGCCAAGATAAGCCTTCGGATCGCCTTCGGAACGATGGGAGAACCCTCTTTGACCTTAGGAGAAGCAAAATCCCGAGTTAGGGCTGCTTAGGAGCTTCAACGAGACACTTAGAGGCAAAAATGAGTGAGATCCACTTTTATAGGATCTCATTTAAGTGACCGCACGGTTAGTTCGCACGGTTTGACAAACCGTGCATTAGCTACTGCCTTGGTCACCCTTCTCGCACGGTTTGGCCGCACAGTTAGACAAACCGTGCGCCGCCCATGCGGAAGCTACTGCCTCCAAGACCAATTACGCATGGTTTGGCCGCACGGTTTAGACAAACCGTGCGCCGTCCGTGCGACTTCCCTTTTTGCCTCAAAACTCATTCCAAGTTCTCCCGACTCTCCCATTCGTCACCCTTAACTTTATAACCATTAAAAGCATCAAGAAAGAGTTACATACCAGAAAACGGGGGTACTACAACCACCAACGGTGTCTAGAACTATCCAGTCTGTGCATATAAAATGCGCAGTGTGTCAATAATAATAGAAGTGAAGCAATAAATAAATAATTCATATCGGTCTGGGTTCCTCATGGATACCCGATCGACACTACCCACTTTGGCCTAAGTCGAATGTCTCTGAATCAAGGTTAACCCGTACAAGTATGACATGGGTGTATAAACGGGTCATCATAAAACAAGTATAAAGAATGGACCGAGCCCAAGCATGTTATTTGGCTTAGCGGACACATCCTTTAATTTAATAGGTTGACATTTCTGGAATTTTATATAAGGCATCTCTAGAATTTAATAAAGTGGCATCCTGGGCCCATCCAAGGCGAACCATATAAAGGAATTCGAGTATCGCACCATGAGCACTGCAAATACCCAACACGTAAGAGTCCGTTCAAGGCTATCCATAAAGACATCTCAAGTATCACTCTTGGCGTGGTGTAAAGCATGACCCTCTGAGTCCGTGGATGGTGTAACCATATTGCCCACCTAGCTCGTCCAAGGTATCTCCCATAGGGAACCGGTATCGCTCACGGGTAAGTAACTAATTCGCCCGGTGAGCCCGTCCAAGGCATTCTATAAAGAATCCAAGTATTGCTCCCTGTGTAAAGATAATCATTCCCATTTCTAATTATGAAGCACGATGAGCCTGTCCAAGGCGTCCTTAAGTCGGGACCCTTGTATCGCCCTCTCGACTTAAGTGAAGGGAAGTTTATGGTTAGCACAACTCATACCATACCCCCCAAGCATTGTTAACATGTTGGCCAATTCATTTAATTCAAGCAATTCAAACTATGATATAAAGCATAAGGGCTTAACTCATGGCCAAACATCTCTTATGGAATTCTCATTCCATTTCATTTATTACAAGGTTATTCATACCCCTGATTAATATTTAATAATCTCATTGCCAAAGCATATGGCTCTCAAGTCTTTAAAGAGGGACACACCCAATGGGGTGGCTTATGTCAAGGTAAACACCTCACGACGTTGATTCGCGGGTAGCTAGGGTCTCGTTACACATGAGAATACCCTTTAATTTAATTAATTAAACAATATGGAGGCGACGTCGGGAAGTCCGACGTGCGGCACAACGACGCATGATAAAATACAACTAGACTTTGAGGGAAAAGAACTAGACCACCTACCTTAGGCCTACAGTACTCTCCTTCCTCGTCCAATATAGGTCCTTGAATCGAGCTAGAACGAGAGAAATCAGAAGAATAGACGAAAACTCTGAAAATAGGGCATATTAGCTCACACTAAAATAGTGCAAAATATGAGAAGATAAACGATGACAGGAAGGGAGAGGAGTGGAGAACTTACCGAGAGGAATCCAGCAAGACGAACAATGGTTGATTCCAAGCTCAGACGGAGGAGCAAGCCTAGCTTAGGCTTGAGGAGGAGAGCTTTGCGTGGGAGAGGGCTTCCCGCTGGAGGAGAAATGAAAGGGGGTGAGGGTTTATAACATTTTAAGGGCAAAAGGGTAATTTACCCTTTATTTAAGGGGTCACACGGTTTGACCGCACGGATGACCAAACCGTGCGCCAACCATGCGACAACTACTGCCCAAGGAACCCCCTCGCACGGTTTGACTAACCGTACACAGCCCGTGCGAAATGACTGTCACTTGTTTGAGACAAATTGCACGGCCATGCGGCTCGGGTCGCACAGTTCAGTCAAACCGTGCGACCCCATGTTGTGCACTGGGTACCCTGTACGGTTGAGTTGCACGGTTAGCACTAACCGTGCGCACCCTGTGCGAAATGGCTCTGCCACCTGTTTGAGACAAATCGCATGACCATGCGGCCCGGGTCACACGGTTCAGTCAAATCGTGCGGCCCCATGCTGTGCACTAGGTACGTCGCACGGTTAACACTTATTGTGCGACTCAATTTGCCTTTCCAAATTCTAGAGTTCCGGGCTCCGAACAAGCCCAGACTATCCCGGACCACTCCTTAGCCTCATGAGCACATAATTAACATAAAACGAGAGGTTTTAAATAGTAACATAATTGTCCGTACCTCTATGAAAAGTCGGGACGTTACACCATGCTGTTGTACCCCACACTCTTTGATTTTCATGATCACAATCACTTTAATATGTGTTTAACATTGTGTTTAAGTGTTATGGATGATAGGCACAAGGTTGCCAAAGGAATGGCCCAAGAAGAATCAAGAAGTGGACTGAAATTCAGTCCACCGGCCAACCGGTGTGATAGCACCGGCCAGCCGGTGGACCTGGCAGAGGCATTGCCCACTGCCAGGCTCCACCGGTCAGCCGGTGGCTTGACCACCGGCCAGCCGGTGGCACCTGCACTCAGGCAGAGCCACTGCCTCAGCACCGGCCAACCGGTGGCCTTGCACCGGCCAGCCGGTGGCCCCAGCCAGCAACAGTGAGACCTACTGTCTTGCCACCGGCCAGCCGGTGGCTCTAGCACCGGCCAGCCGGTGGCACCTGGACAAGAATCCTATGCCTTTTTGCAAACACCGGCCAGCCGGTGGCCATGCACCGGCCAGCCGGTGGACCAGTCAAACTAGCCGTTGGGCTGTTGACCAGCCTGTCCACTTGGCTCCCAACGGCTCTTTAAGCCTCTCCAACGGCTCCGAAGACTCTCCAAGGGTTCCATGCCTATAAATAAAGGCCAAGGAAGCCCCGGACACTTACCGGAACTATACGGAAGCCCACGGACACCTTGTTGATCATTTGGCGTACCTCCGGCGCATTCCTCCAAGGGAACCCCAAGAGCTCCAACTCAATTCCACATCCAAGGAGCATCTTCAAAGAAGCTTGGGAGTGCACGTCTTCAACTCCATCTATCCAATTGGCGCCCAAGGCTTCTCCTCAATTACGGTTTTTATTGTATATTTATTTTGAGCTTTAAATTTGGGTTTGTGCCTACAAACCCCAACTCTTTTCTCATCCCTCTTTCTTTTGGGTTCTCACACCACCACTAAGGTGTGAAGAGGTTGTCAAGCTTTCCTTTAAATAGCTTGAGTTAGGTGAGCTAGCCTTCACCCGTTAAAAAGGCTAGTGGGTTCTTACTTAACCATTAAAAGTAAGTGGGTTCTTGCTCAACCATAAAAAGCAAGCTGTAATAGGTCCTAGTGCTACCTCAAAGCCTAGTGGGTTTCTTGCTAAAACCATTGAAAAGCAAGCGGTAGGAATCTCTCAACGGTTGAGTTGGGAGCGGAGACGTAGGCCGGGTTTTGGCCGAACTCCGTTATCAATTTCTTGTGTGATTGCCTTCTTTATTTCCGCTGCACTTTACTTTGATTTTTTAATTTGTTATCTTTTTTTTAAAAGGCAATTCACCCCCCCTCTTGCCATCTTTTCCCCGTTTTGTTCCGAACCAACACATGCTTCTGTTGAGTTATGACTTTAGTCGTTGGACCTGCCACGTCTTCGATGCGTGGCTACTCTGCTTTCTGTGACTTCACCTCCTTAAAGTAAGACTCCTCAAGACATGAAATCCTTGAGTATTTTCCTTTTTTCCTTCGTCTAAACTTGACATCTTGGCTATTACCATTATAATAAGCTTATCATAATTTATATTGTGATAAAACTTTACTTACTAGGTACGATTCCAAGAACTGGAACAAATCGTTGCGTATTTTACACTGCTTCAGCTGCATCAGAGGCTGCAATTAACTCGGTATTTGTAGATGTGACCATCACTGGCTTGAATGAGATTCTCATGCTCATTACCTTAGCCCTATTACAGTATTAGGTCATATAGATCCAAAGGAAGACTAGTTTATGTCCCCTTAAAACTAGTGTCCCTTCCTCTCCAAGTACCAGAAACATATCGCTTGTAATCTCTCAGGTACAATTGGATAGTTTTGACTGCTTACCGTGCAATTCTCTTGGATTTTACTGATATTCGCCTACCATAATATATATGTTGGCAATATTAGATCTTATACATAGCATGACATATGTGATAGATCCATTGCTGGCACTTAAGAAATTCTACTCACCACTTTAATCTCCTCCCATGTCTCATACATGTCTTCTTGGTGAGATTTATGCCACATGACATTGGTAACAATTCACTCTCGAATTGTTCGTACTTGTATTTTTCAATATATTGGCAACATGTGTACTTTGACTTGGTTTAAGCAACCCATTAGATCTACCTCAGTAGATCTTGTTCCCTAGAACTTAGTTGCTACTTTAAGTAAATCTTTGGAGAGTTGCTTTCATTCCGGTCTTAACTAATTGTAAGACCAATAAGTGTTTTTTCATATGTTATCAAACACATTTCCTTGGAAAGCAATGGCGCTCCCATTGACCTCTTATAGACACATAGCGAGAATTCATTCTAAATGAATATTCCATGGTCTTGTTTCTTCGATCCAAAACCAGATTTCAGTAACTTGCACCCCTTATTGACATTCTTATGGTGTTACCAGATCTTTCTGTTGTATCGAATAGACACTTTTCAAGAAAGGTGGTATTGACATCCAATGCCAAATAAAATGAAGTAGAATTCTAATGGATTTAGACATGACGACTTGGTATAACCAATCGAGCTTTATTGGTACCACTCTTGTGCCACCCATGTATAGTATCTCTTGAATACCCGCCAATGGATTTACATCAATTAAAGATACTCTCAAAATATAGACTTGATTTCGGTACACAGAATCCATCTCCTGAATTCATATAAGGCTGTCAATCATAGTTGATTTCCATTTACTGCTTTCTTATAGGATCCATTATTCTCAATGAATAACGTATCATCCATTATTCTCAGCCGTGGTGAATGTAAAACCACCACTATGGTTTTATCCTTTCTATGCAATATGTGTCTCTCAAACATTCCTTTTTCCACAAGCTCTTGTGAAACATGTTCCTATGTCAACCACTTGTGCATCTCCGACATCGACTAAATCCAAGTCAATCTTGCTCTCATTGTCTCAAATAGAGATGTGCATCATTTTATAGAAATATAGTCTATCACTTGACTATAGCTTTTCTATCATAGAGATTTATATAATATCCTAAGAAAACTTTAGGATAATTACTTTTGATGAACATTGTGTTTTGTTTGATGCAAATTTATTTATATCATTATCAAACACTTAGTGTCACGACCCCCTCCCTCCAAAGATACCGCAATGAAGGAAGAGAGATAATGATCCCCAAGTCCAGCCTCCAGTAGGCCTCGGGTTGACGACTAACATTGAAGGTATAAAAATGTCACATATGAGTGACATTACCCTCTATAAATAAAACAGGATCGAGAGATGGATAAGTAACCATCAATCAACTCCAGCAGATAATATAATGGGTAACCAAAAACCATCCCAAAATGCATAAACATGGATAATCCAATACAAAAAAGTCTTCGAAGTATAGTTCCAAAAGACAAGTCCTACGATAGCGACTCGACATCAGCTCCAACCCAAGCTAGCAGTGTCCGGCTCGGTTCCCAAAGTCCTCCTAGAAACCTGAAAAACAGTTTATATACGCAGGATGAGCATACACGTTTACTTAGTAGAGACATAACCAAGGTTTTAAGTGCACATGTGAAAACGGCACGCTGATGCGCCAGTGAACAAACAACAGAACCAACAAGCACCTAAACATGTCAACTAACCATCCCAGCCTCACCATGACTCACTCACCAAATCACGCATTCAATATAGTAATATAAAATCGAGATCGTAACAAAGCAAGGCGCCTCGCTGCCGCTTCCCCACTGATTTGCCGCTCTCACTCCCCAATGTCGAATGCCCCGTGCTCCCATCCCTTCCATACATGTCATATTACAACCACATCACATCACATCTCGTTCGAAGACACTTGGGCCATCTCTAACGTGGGTCGAGACGCATCCCTACCTAGCCCACCCTCGTAAGGTCTAGCATCTTGTGCTAGCATTAGGCATCACCACACCACGTCTCGCCCGAAGACACCTGACCCATCATACCACATCTCATCATATAACCAGGGTTGTAGAGTATCATGAACGTGAAGGACATCAATCTTGTGTCCTCCCACCACGCATGACCTCCACCATATATCACATCACATCATTGCCTCATCACATTTCATCGCGCTCGAAAACACCTGGGCCATCACACCACATCTCACCCGAAAACACACGGGCCATCGCACCACATATTAAGAGCGGGGAAGAGGGGGTAGCCAGCATCCGTATCACCATTATCCTGGATTTTGGGGAAAACACCCGAAACCCAGAACCTCTGAGCATTGGTAAGGCTATCCAACTCAGGTGGGGCGTGTATAGAAATAACATAAACATACATGATATATAGATAACACACATTACCCACCTATGGGTTCACAACAACTGCACCAACGCACACCACATCACCACTACCGTACCACACATCAATCGTTACAACCACTGTCATCACTATATGCAACACATCACACCACCACACATAACCACACAACATTTCCTATTTTCAATCGCACAACACCACTTTTATTCATTAAATTAGTTACCACACATCCATTTCCTGCCCATCTCGTTTATTTATCATCCTATTTTGTTTCGTTTTATCATCTCAATTTATTCCATGGCTAACCGGGCAACTAACACAACCACCTGACACGTGTTTGTCGTGGGGTGTGGCAAAAACTCTATTTTACTAAGTTAAAATGTAGTATAGTAATTAACCTAGGTTGTTTCCAGAGAGGAGCGCACAATAATCAAACTGTCACCTTAAAATTAGAGAAAGAAGTGAGGTTGTTTTTTTTGAAATTGTTTGATTTTGAAAAGATAAGAAAGAAACTAAACAAAGAAAATAAATTAAGATCAAATTTATAAAACAAGTGATTGAAAACTATTATATGAGATGGTGATTAGGTCAGGTTTGGTTCTCCAATTGTAATTCTATCATAGTTCAACTTATCCAATTCTCTTATGCTAAGTCGATAGAAGTGAGAATCCACAATCGTTTCTTCTCACTCGTTTGGTCAAATAGTAATGGTGAGAATAAACCTAACTAAAATCTCAGATTGGTCTACTCTCCTTCCAATGTGTAATAGAGTTGTAGCGAATACCCCCAATTGACTTAGGCAATTTCTAATTGGGTCTTGTTTGTTCCAAACAATCAAGAACGTTCACTACTCCTCACACACTTACCGACGATCACCGAGTACTTCACCACTAAGAACTGATCTATTCAATCGTATATAGACCAGATCCTAGTGGAGGGAGAAATTGATCATTGACCAAAGCAATAAAAATAATAGAATTTAAAATCAAATACAATCGTATATAATAATAAAAACCGTTACAAGAAATTGAAAACGATTTCGCAGAATAGAGAAAAGGATCTTAAAACATTAAGTTAAAGAACTCATGGATTACAAAATGGAAAACCTCTCCTTCCCCAATCACACAGAAGTTTTCCCCACCATGGTAAGGGTAATTGTGAATAAGGGGGAAGAAGAACTCATTACAAAACTAAGAAGAATAAAAGGGAGAAAACAAAGAACATAAAATTTGCTCCTCCAGAATCTGTCCGCCAGAAGTTTGCTTACGTTCTGCTCACCAATCGGCTGAAACTCACAGAGGTATCTTCTTAAAAGATGTTTGGAATAAGTTGGGTATCGACCCTCAAAATTTCGAAGTCTTTGGACAGGTGTAAAGAAAGATATGACCTAATCAATGAACATTACTTTTCCTGGCTGCCAAACACCGTTTCACCCACTCCACTTGGAAGCGCTCAAAAAATGCCTTAACGAGATCCTTAATTTATGAAATTTAATATGAACCGTCCCTTTCGAGTCCTCTGTCGAAATCAGCTGGAATCACATCATTTGAAGGTCGGTAATATGAGATATGTCTGATTTAATATGGTGGGGTCCATTCTGCCGGTCAGAAATATTTCTCCACTTGATTGATTTTTCTAGGCCATTTTGTGTAGAATTGGGTCAGGGTTCAGAAGACAAAAATGAATCCCACGAGCAAGGAAAGCCTACAAAAAAGGAATCACTTAATTTGGATCTGAATTGTAAAAGTTATGCCCGAAAAACAGAAGCTCTAGAAAACTGTGAATTTTGCATAATTAAGCGATTTTTACAATTAAGCCCAAAATTCACCAAAAACATTGAAATGATGTAAATATACTCAAATTGAATAACTGGGAGGGATTAAATCATTGAAACACATATGAAAAATAATGAAAATATTAACTCTATCAAATCCCCCGCACTTAGCACTTGGACTCCTGGACAAGTAAACATCAAAAGCAACCCAAAACAAATTTAAAACACATATCCATGAGATCCACCATTTTAACACCAAGAAATAAAAGATATCATGCCTCATCAAAAACCATTATTCCAAGTTCTCAAACCAGACCATTCATTATATTTCCTCTTCATTTATCCTTTCATGCACACAATACACTTACCTAACATGCGTTTCCTCTTATCACATAAATGTTAGTTTTCAACAATGTCTTTCTCATCCAATAATCATGCAAGGGTCCCCATAAGTTTGATAAATCTCTTCATCTCCTCCCGATGTGAGTCAAGGGCATGTGTTTATCATGAGGACTTTTCAAGTTGTTTTGTGGCTTTCGTTTGGTAGGATTTAGATGTTAAAAATTCTGAGGCTGAATGAGGAGGATTTGACTCTTTTTGAAGCAAAATTGCATTATTCTAATTTCACTTAAGTATGGTTTCCTCCTCACTTCCCTTAGTAGCAAATTAGTTCCGTCATCATGAAAACTCAAGGAATGTTCATCCAGTTCAACATTTCAGCAGCAAACATTTCAATCTTCTCAAACATAATTTTTCTTGAAAGCTCTAGAAAAAGTACAACTTTCTTCCTCCATCAGAAGCTCCAGTATCATAAAAGCTTCAAAAAAGGCACAATTTTCAACCTAATGATTTATTTTCAGCAATAAGAAAATATCATCAATTTTTATTTTCACGCAAAGTATCTCCAAATGAGGTATCACAATACAAGACAATTTCCCCCACACTTAAGTTCAACTAGATCTTGCAATTTCACTTCAAGAACAGGTTGAATAGGGAAAATTGGCTTGTAATGTGGCTAACCTAACAGGCTGTTCATGGCTTCTAAGGGTTACAAGGATTAAATGTACAAAGCGGGCCAAAATGAAAAAGATTTTTTTGAAAAGAGAGCTTTAAAACCAAATAAATGCCTCAATCATTTAAAACACTAGTACCTCAAACCCTCAAGTTTTGATAGGAATAAATCAAATTCTGGTTAAATCAAGCATGATTTGGTTCTCTCAAGAAGTGAGGTGAATGTAAAGAATATGAAAACAATGGTTCAGAAGTCTCACAGGAAAGTGATTTCAAAGATATAGACAGTGATATGTGACATGAGATTTAAAAATCAGAGTACTTTTCATGAAATTTCTAATGATTTGAACTTGAAACAAAGTCATTTTCAGCATTCATTTAAGCTCAGTTTCATGGAATAAATTGTTTCATTCGTGGACATGGGTTTCAAAAATGTCAAAGATAATCATTTCTGCTCAAAAGTTTCAAAAAAAAAACACAAAAACTGAAAAAGAAACACAAAATTTGAAAAACACAATTTTTTTTTGTGAAAATAGGAAAACAAACAAATACAAATCCTAAACTACAAAGGTTTTCTCCCCCATACTTAAATGATGCAGTGTCCGCAATGCATTCAAATGGATGTAACATGTAATAAGATTTGAAAAATGAATCACAACAATAAAAAAAGTGTAAAGGAGAGGTACGACCTAGTGGATTTTATTGATAAACAGGTTGGAGGAGTGTGATCTCCTCCACTGGATCTGATGGAATGGTCCCATGGAATTTCTTTAACTTATGTCCATTAACATCGAATGGCTATTGCGCTCCATCCTTCACAATCTGCACAACACCAAAAGGATATACATGAGTAACTGTAAATGGACCTTCCCATCTGGAACGAAGTTTACCTGACATCAACTTGAGTTTTGAGTTGAATAACAACACCATGTCTCCAGGATGAAAGTCTTTCGGTTGGATCAGCTTGTCGTGAGCCACTCTTGTTCTTTCTTTGTAAATCCTGGAATTTTCAAAAGCTTTCCTTCGAATTTCTTCTAGCTCCTGCAACTGCAATCTTCTCTCTTTTCCAGCACTTTCAAGCTTCAAATTCATCTCTCATAGCCTAATATGCCTTATGCTCCAATTCCATTGGCAGATAACAACTTTTCCCATAAATCAACCTATATGGACTCATTCCAATTAGGGTTTCGTAGGCTGTTCTGTAAGCCCATAATTTATCTTCCAACCTTTGGCTCTAATCTTTTATGTTTGGATTAACAGTTTTCCAAAATTTCTTTGATTTTCCTATTGGACACTTCAGCTTGCCCATTGGTCTGTGAATGATATGGAGTTGATGTTTTATGATGCATCCCATACTTCTTCAGTAAAGCCTCCATTCTCCTATTACAAAAGTGAGTCCCTTGATCACTGATGACGACTCTGGGAACTCCAAACCTACAAAATATGTTAGCCCTAACAAAATCACAAACAACCTTAGCATCGTCAGTCCCTGTGGATTTTGCTTCCACCTATTTGGAAATATAATCAACTGCAAGCAAGATATAAGAATTTCCAAATGACATTGAGAAATGTCCCACAAAATCTATCCCTCAAACTTAAAAAATTTCACAAAAAATTAGTGGCTTTTGGGGCATTTCTTGTCTCCTTGAAATATTTTCAGAAAACTGACATTTTTCACACCTTTTGCAATATTCATGAGCATCATTAAAATGGTTGGACCAATAAAGTCCAGATTCTAAAACCTTTTTTTGCTGTACTCTGAGGTCCAAAGTGGCCTCCACAAGCTAAAGTGCGGCAAAACTTAGACATAATCAATTTCACTTTCTGACAAACATCTTCTTATCACTTATTGCAAATCTTCTAAAGAAATAGATCATCCTAGATGTAATATCTAGATTCAGATTTCATCTTTTGAATTTGGTGGGAATTTAAATGAGACGGGACCTGAGATGTTACCAGATAATTTACCATATTAGCATACCAATGCACTTCTCCATCAATCAAGTACAACTGTTCTCCTGGAAGGTGGCCATTCTGTGGTTCTTTACCTGGAATTTCAACTTCAGCGGTGTTGGGTAGTCTACTTAAGTGATCAGCCACTTGGTTCTCAGATCCCTTATTTTTTCTGATTTCTATGTTGAACTCTTACAGTAAAAACATCCATCTCACTAACCTCGGTTTAGCATCTGCTTTCTTCATCAAGTACCTAAAAGCCGCATGATCAGAAAACACCGTGACTTTAGTTCCAAGTAGATATGATCTAAATCTTTCTAAAGCAAAGACAATTGCTAAAAACTCTTTTTCTGTTGTTGTGTAGTTGAATTGGGCCGCATCTAAGGTTCTTGAGGTATAGGCAATAACTTGTGGCCTCCCCTCAATTCGCTGAGCAAAAACTGCTCCAACTGTTTGGTTTGAAGCATCACAAAGTAGCTCAAATGGTTCTTCCCAATTTGGTGGCTGCATTACTGGTGGTGTAATCAATCTCCTCTTCAACTCATCAAAGGCTTTCCTACATGCATCATTGAAATCAAAATCAGTATCTTTCAAAAGTAATCTTGATAGAGCGAGAAAAATATTACTGAAATCTTTGATAAACTTCCTGTAGAATCCTTGCATGTCCTAAAAATGATCTAACATGCTTCACACAAGTTGGGTAAAACAAAGAATTTATGACTTCAATTTTTGATTTATCAACTTCTATGCCCTTTTTGAAAATGACATGCCCAAGGACAATTTCTCTCTCGACCATGAAATGACACTTTTCAAAATTCAAAACAAGATTCTTTTCAATGCAAGTTTTCAAAACTTTTCCAGATTTTTCAAATGGTCAAAAGAATTTCCAAAAACTGTGAAACCATCCAAGAAAACCTCCAAGCAATCTTTAATATGATCAGAAAAAAATACTTACCATGCACCTTTAAAATGTACCTGGAGCATTACACAATCCAAATGACATCCTTTTGTATGCAAAAGTGTTGAAGGGACAAATAAAGGCAGTCTTCTCTTGATTCTTGGGAGCAATAGGTATCTGGAAATAACCTGAAAATCCATCCAAAAAGCAATAACGAGTTCTCCCTGCCAATCTCTCTAACATCTGGTCAATGAAGGGGATGGAGAAATGATCTTTTCTAGTCATCTGATTCAACTTCCTAAAATCTATGCACACTCTTCAGCTATTCTGAATTCTTACAGGGATTAATTCATTCTTCTCATTCCTTACAATGGTTAGACCGGTTTTTTTTGGATCTACATGGATGGGGCTAACCCATTGTGAATCTGAGATGGGATAGACGATCCTAGCTTCCAAGAGCTTCTCAATCTCTTTCTTTACAACCTTCATCAGGGTGGGGTTCAGTCTCCTTTGGGGTTGTCTGACAAGTTTGGAATCTCCCTCAAGAAGAATTCTATGTGAGCATATTTTTGGGTTGATTTCTGGGATATCACCTAAACTCCATCCTATTGCATGGACATTCTCTCTCAAAAGCCCAATCAAAGATTTTTCTTGGGTTTCAGACAAATTATTAGCAATTATCACTGATCATTTCTCTCCCTCCATAAGGTAAACATATTTTAAATCAGTGGAGAAGTGGTTTTAATTCCAAATCAGGGGGCTGGTCAAGGGATGAGATTAAGTTGAGGTTCCCTACTTCCAAAGGGTGGACATCTTGCACACAAGAAATCATATCATCATCTTCATCATTTAACAAATCATTAAAGAAATTAGATTTTACCTCTTCCTCCCACATGAAATCAGAATCTCCAGGAGTTTGAGAATCCTCATGTTCAATGATATTTTTAATGGATAAAGTCTCTCTTAAGGATAAGAATTCATGACACATACCTGATTCTTCAATGGGTTCAGTACCAACTTTATGGGAGAGTGCAAAGAGGGAGTGATCATCAGATGGGTGCCTCATGGATTCAAAAATATTGAAGTGGACAGTGCTATCTCCAAGCTCCATGGTGAGGGTCCCTTCGTGGACATTGATGACGGTGTTGGCTGTTTTTAAGAAAGGTCTCCCCAAAATGATGGGCGAGTGTGATGAACTCCTATCATCTTCTATATTCAGCATATAGAAATCAGCTGGGAATAAGAGATCTTTGACTTTCACTAAGACATCCTCCAGAACTCCTGTTGGGAAAACTATGGATCTGTTTGCAAGCTGGACCACCACTCTTGTGGGCTTTAAGTCTCCCATCTGCAAAGAAGTGTATACCGAGTGAGACAATACATTAATGGAAACACCTAGATCACACAAAGCATTAGAGAAATTTAAAGAACCAATGGTGCATGGAATGGAAAAGGTTCCTGGATCTTGCCATTTGGTTGTCAACTGTGGTGTGATAAGGGCTGTGACACTCCTTTCCAAGTTGATCCTCTTATTCCTTTGAAGTCTCCTCCTCGTGGTGCAAAGATCCTTAAAAAATTTAGCATACTTCGGGCAGGCAGCAGGTGCACCACCATGGCAGAGGCAGCGCCGTGATCGGAGTAGTGGCCAGAGGGGTGGTGCTAGCAGAGGAGCGGGAGCTGGTGGTGGGGGACGACGTCACGAGATCTCCCCATCACCGCTAGGCGGTTCACGTTAGGCTCCGGGAGCTGACGGTTGGGACCACGGGCAGCCGCGGGCTTTGGATATCTACGATCCTGCAGAGCACGGGATGGTGAGAGGTACCCCTTGCGACTCTTCTACTTCTTGCAGTAGAACTGTTAGACTCTGCGTGTGGAAGGCTTTTCTCCCTGCTCCTTGTTTGAGGTGTTACCAGGGTGACGCAGGGCGTCGGGTGCAACCCTGTGTTGGTAAGGGAAAAGGCGTGAGACCTTTTCCTTTAGTCGATGGTGTTGACTCCTTCGCCTTTTGAGCGTGTAAGAGGACATCGACTGTGGAATCTTGCGTGACCAGATATCCTTGGGTGTTCCACCATATGGATATTCTGGAGGGAATCACCGGGCCTTGTTTCAGGTGCGGGCGGTGACTCCAGTCGCGACATGCGACGTAGAGGTTTGGTCGGGGAGGTGAGCTACCCCCGAGGGCCTTCGGGCCGATTGAGACCGTGCGAAGGGATGGCGAGGTACCCTACCGCTTTGCCCTAACCCCAAAGTCTGGAGTGGGTGCACTACATCGGCAAGGGCCGACCTCGCATGAACAGATCAATCCTTTGGTCTGTGTGCGGTGACGCAGAGCTGTGCGTGGGTTCTCCAGGGTATGGGAAAGCCAGGTGTGGGCTTAGTACCCTGTGTTGCTCCCTAGTTTTGCTTTTCGAGGACGAAAAGCTTGAAGGAGAGAATGATGTAAGAACCCGGTTTTTGCTGAGAAAGACTTTGGAATATTCTTGATGATATTTCAGAGCAGCGCCTTCAGACGGTGTGCGATTCCGGGCCCCGGAGTGGCCGGAATTAAATTTTCAGTGCGTTCACACTGGAAACGCTAAATAAATGAGATAAATCCTAAACGGAGTTCCAGATCAGGGATTCGAGTGTACGGATGAGTCCGGAATGGGGTGTTTACCCTAGGAACGACATAAAACTTGTCGGCGCGGGATGTTTGGACCCCTCGCCCGCTTCTGGAACGTTAAACGGATTAATTAATTAATTAATTAATTCGTTTAATGGCGAAATCCTAGTATCTCTTAAACGGTGGCTCGGATTGGAAAACCGAGGGAACCGTTGAGTTCGGAGCGTGCCGTTTACCCTAGGAGGGGTATAAGTTTTGCGGGCGCGGGCCGTTTGTGAAAAATGATCCCAGAGGCGTTTTCGTAATTTGGCGGCCTCGGGCGCTAAGTTTAATAACTTTTGAACGGGGTCTCGGATTAAAATTCCGAGGCCGCCGTTGTGCTCGGGAGGTCGTGTTTACCCCAGGGGAGGCTTAACCTCGACCCTGCTGAGGGTTCGGGTTCGGGCCGACGGGCGGGTAGTTAAGCGTTTTCTATTTAAACGCTTAACACACCCCCACTCCCTCTTCTTCTTCCTCAAATCCTCCTCCCCATCCTTCACCTCCGGCGAGGCGAGCTCCGGCGAGGCGAGCTCCGGCGAGGCAACTCCGGCAAGGGCGGTGGTGCCGGCGGATCGACGCGAAGCTCCGGGCGAAGCCCATCGAGGTAGGTGGCGTCGTTTGAGTTTTAAATCCCGAGCCCCCTTTTGAACCCCAATTTTAGCGTCGAATTGTTGTTGGATCTTCGAGCGAACCACATATTTGCGTAGTATAGTTTTTCCTCTTTCCGACGCTTGTTTCGGATTTGAAATCGGAGGTCGGAGGCATCCGCAATCGCTCGCCGAAGTTTGCGGGAAATTCGGGAGGTTCTTGGGGTTTCCGGCGGTTTCCGGCGGTCCGGCGGCTTAGGCGGCGACGGTCCGAGGCTGAGGTGGCGACGGCTTCGCAGGGCAGGGCGGCGGCGCTTCCGGGATGCGGCAGCGGCTGTCGGAAGCCGGCCGCGGCGCCGGTCGCGGGCGCCGGCTGCGGGAGCCGGCGAGAGGAGGCTGGGGTCGCGCTGTGCGACCCCGCGGCTGGGCAGAGACCTGCGCGACGCGGGTCTCCGCGTGGAAAGGCCGACCGGCCTGTCGGCCGGTCGGTGGAGGAACTGCCCGCGCGGCGCGGGCGGTGTGATTCGCGGGAGGCGGCTGGGCCGCCGTCCCGGCGGGCGGGCCGGTGCGGGCCGGCTCGAGCGGAGCGGACCGGCCGGACCGGGCCGGTCCGGCCGAGGAGGGTCCCCCCCCCCTCTTGTAAATTTTCAGACGCTCGTATTTCGGGCTACGGGCGTCCGTTTTGCGTGCCGTCTGCGGCAGCGCGAAGCTTACATCGAGGCGAAGCTTTTGAGATGGTTTCGGGAATTTTAAATTCCCGAAACGAGGGGTCGCTGAGGCGCGACGCGTCCTTAAGTGGACAAGAGCTTTTCCCGGGATTCTTGTTTTGGACGGCGCGGACGCGTCCGACATCCGTTTTGAGCGCCGTCAGCGGCGTTGTGACCCTGGCACTGAGGCGGAGGTTTCTAGTGCGGTTCCAGGCGTTGAGGCTGGAGTTGAGGCGCGGGCCCCACGACCCGTCTTTTGAGCTGCGTGCACCTTTTAGCGACTTTTTCCTCGGACGTCCGTTTGGGGCGTGCGAGCAGTTGATGTTGGGTGTTTTTCCGAGGGGATTGCAATGGTGCAATCCGCCCGCCCTAATTCGGCACGATGGTGCGGGGCCCACGAGGGCCGTTTGGGCGTCGACGGTGATTTTCCATCTTTATCACCGGGCGACCGTTTTGGACAAGGGAGTGGTCCATCTTGTGTGCTTTTTCGGGAGGATCGCAACGGTGCGATCCATTCGTTGAGTTTCGGGACCGGGTTGCGGGTCCCACGTGGCGCCGCTCGTGTGCGGTGTGCCGGAACGCATCGTTTTCTCCGGATACCCGTTCTACTCAAGCGAGTAGTGCTTTTGACGTGCTTTTCCAAGAGCTTTGCGATGGCGCAGTCCGCCCGACCTCTTTCGGAGATGTAGTGTGGGTCCCACCCGACCGGGCTACGGTGAATAGTACCTTTTTCACCGAGTGGCCGTTTTGGGTGTTTGAGTAGTCAATCCCGTGTGTTTCTCCGAGGGGATCACAGTGGCGTGATCCGTTGGTTCAGTTTCGGGATTCTGGGGTGGGCCCCACGCGGGTTGGTCACGGTGAATAGTACCTTTTCCACCTGTTGACCGTTTCGGGCGAGTGAGTAGTCTAACTCGCGTGTTTTTTCGCAAGGATTACAACTGTGTGATCCGTTTGGCTGTACGGAGCCTCTTGCGCGATCTTGAGAAATGTGGAAGCACGGAAGGTGCTCTAGTGGTGGTTCGCCCTACTCCGCTTGTAGCGGACCTTTGGCGAGGGATCGCGTGCACTCCCGTGTGAGTGATGTAAATGCTTGAGGTGATGTGGATGGCCGTGTCTGGGCCTTTGAGGTGGAGTTGTTACGTCACGCCTTCGCGTTGACGTTGGGTGCCGTGTGCACGATAGCCCTTGGGCTGGAGACGAGGTATACTCTGGGAGTATACGGGAGCGCTTGGAGGTACGTGTGGTTTGTACCTGAGATGTTCGTGCGCTTGGTTGGGGTTGACTTGGGGCCACACGTCGTGTGAGCCCTATGTGCGTGCCGTGTTCCGCCTTACGAACTTTGACCTCTCGCGGCGTAGAGGGTCCCTCTGTGCGTTTGTTTGACCAGCAGGGTTGAGTGGTCTCCCCCTGGTTTCGTTCTCGAAGGATTGGCCGGTAGCGGTGCTAGTGACACCCAGTGCTGGGGCAGACGCTGCACCTCTTTTGGGAGAGCTGTTCTGGAGTTGGGTGCTTGCGCGACACCCACTCCGTGTTCGGTCGGCCAGTGTTGTACCCTCCGGTAGAGATGGCAGAGCGGTTCTGAGTTTTACCCTCCAGCGGGACTGGGCAGTGGGTTACTCGTCGGCTTCCTTGGGCTTACCCTCCAGCAGGGCTGGGCAGTGGGTTGCTCACTGACTTCTAGGGTTTACCCTCCAGCAGAGACTGGGCAGTGGGTCGCCCGATGCACTTAGGGTCTACCCTCCAGCAGAGACTGGGCAGTGGGTCACCCGATGACCTCTTGGGGTCTACCCTCCAGCGGGGCTGGGCAGTGGGTCGCCCGTCGTCTAGTTCCAGGTCTACCCTCCAGCACGGCTGGGCAGTGGGTCGCTTGTCGACTTATTCCAGGTCTATCCTCCAGCGGGGCTGGGCAGTGGGTCGCCTGATGATGTATTAAGGTCTACCCTCCAGCACGGCTGGGCAGTGGGTCGCCTGACGATGTATTAAGGTTTACCCTCCAGCGGGGCTGGGCAGTGGGTCACCCGATATTTTTGGTTATGGATTACCCTCCAGCGGGGCTGGGCAGTGGGACACCAGTTGGCATTCCAGACTCAGTCCTTCCGACTAGGCTAGTCTGTGGCTTTCCTCCGTGATTACCGGAGCGGGACCCTTGGTTGTACGGGTCGGTGATGGATCCGCTTGGCTTTGAGGAGACCTCTCGACTGCAGGGCAGTGATGAGGTGTGGTTTGACTTTCCCTAGAACTCTCAAGTACGAGGGGCGCTTTCCCCACCGAGACGCGTTCTTGCGACGCGATCTAAAACCGTGCGGGCGAGTCAGTGCCGCCCAAAGCGGATAGTATCAAGGTGCGGTGACTGAGCCCCTTGGCTTGTGGTTCAGGGCAGACGTGCGGGATGCTGGGCATCGATGGGTTATGTCTGGGACTGTTGGCTACTCTTTTCTTGGGCTGAGCTACGGGATAGAGATCCCCTTACGAGCTTGTTCGGGTTTCTTGTTGAGCATTCAGAGATGTATATACCTTGTTCCTGGTACCCACTTCTTGGGTTTGGTTACTCTCCTTTCGGGTGAGGCGAAGACGCGCGGGGTATGCCACGTGCTTTCCGTGTCTAGCTTCTCGTGGTTGGACGAGTCTACTCTCCTGCTATAGGCAGCGAAGACTCGACGGGAAGTTTATCTTCTCACCGTTTCCAGCTCCTTGTGCCTGGATGAGTCTACTTCCTTTCTTTTGTTGGGTTGAGCTGGACTCTTACTGCACTTTCAGCTGTTTCTTTTCGTTTACTTGTTGCCGGGTTGTGGCACTTTTCGGTTGGGCGCGTGTTTTGCCCCTTTTTTTCTTTTCGGCATTTTGCTTGTACTTGTAGAGGTCGATGCACTTTTTGGTATATATATAGCAGTTGTTCTTTTTACCCTGCTTGTCTTTTCTTTTACTCTGCACTTTTGCATTGAGTTTGCTGCGTGTGCGTGTGTACAGGTGCTTAGGCAAAGGCCTCCCCGAGTTGTTGTGCCTTCGGCGCTGGTCGCCAGCTCCTGGCCTATGGAGGCGGGCCTGGGGTAGTTGCGGCTCGAGCCCGGGTAGGGTCGGGTCGTGACAGCCACAATGTTGACAGAGGGGACGTGGATGACCCTCTATACGACCACGACCATGAGTGCCCGAGGAGAAGCCACCGCCACGACCGACGAGAGCTGAATGGTCGATGATGGGGGTGGTCGGGGGAAGAGCCCGTTGGGCCTTGCCCAGGCGATGATAGACCTGTGGTATATCCAGTGTAGAAGGGCTGGCGAGCATTTCAGTAGCCGTCATGGCATACTCAGGGGCAAGGCCATTGAGAAGATTGAAGATGCAAAGTTGGTCCCTCTGGGTCTGAGCGGCCACCGGTGTCTGGGGTACAGGCCACAACTCTTGCAACTCATCGCAGAGACCTTTCCATTCCATGAAATAGGCCGTCAAGGGCCGATCCTGTTGGCGAAGGAGCGACAATCGCTGAAGAATATCGGAGACCCGAGCCAAATTGTTGGTCTCAGAATACATGATGTGCAAGGAATCCTAGGGTTCCTTGACGGTATTCGCGGCCCGGGTGACATTCATCACTAAGCGATCCATGGAGTTGACCAGCAAGGCGCTGATCTTGCTATCAGCAAGCTTCCATGGACGGTAGTTGGGATCAGTCGATGCCGGTGGAGGATCCTCCAGGTGAGAATCCAGGTCCATTCCTGTCAGGGACATCAATACAATCTTCCGCCAGATGGAGAAGTTGGTGGCGTCGAGCCGCTCATCGACAAGGCGGGTGGAGGGGGTGATCATCTGGGGCAGAGCTGAAGAGGCTTCCATGGAGGCGTGGGACAACCACCGAAGAGGGCAGGAGTAGCGGGATGCCACGATTCGTGGCCAGTAGAAGGCGGGGCCGGTGGAAGCCGGGAAGCTGCAGTTGCGGGCAACGTGTGCAGCCGCGAGGTATAGCGGACAACGGGAGGGGCACCGGGATTCGGTTCAAGCCGTGCGCAGCAAGAGCCGGGAGGATGCCAGGACGCCGCCTGGAAGGGAGGGTCGATCGGTCCAGAGGATACCGCAGGGAGGGGCAGAGCTGGTGGAAACCGGGAGGCCGCTAGGAGAGAAGCCGGACTGGGGCAGCGGTTTGCCAAGAGTGAGCCGCGGCTGGACAACAGTTACCGCGAGGATGGATGCGCCGGGAGGGGCCGACAGCGGGAGGGGCCGGCGTGGAAGGCAGGGGACCGGGAGTCTGCTGAGGGCGGGGCCGAGCGTGCCTGGACAGGGAGGGTGGGTGCCGCGTCGGGAGGGACTCCGTAGGAGGATGCCGGGATGAATGGAGTGCGCCGCGAGGAGTGCGTTGCCGCCGGCCGTCGGAATTGCGGGAGGGCGTCGAAGGATCAGGCGCACAGGAAGCCGGTCGTCGTCCATCGTCGAGCGCACCAGGGAGCCGCGGGAAGGAGGGGGGGGGGGGGCTTTGCTCGAGCTGGGCGTAGGGCCGCCGTCGGGTGGAGGATCCATGAGTCGCCAGAGGGGGGGCGCATGGAGGCGTCGCGATTGAGGGGCGACGCTGGGTCGGCGCCGAAGGGAGCCGTAGGAGGGAGCCGCCGGGGAAGGGAGGCGTAGGGATGAGAGGCCGCGCAGGGCAAAGACGAAGGGGAAAGGGGTGGCCACGTAGGGCAGACCCGAGAGAGAAAAAAAAATAAAGGGAGGGCTCGGGATTATAATCCCTTTGATACCATGTAGAAGGAAAAACTCCTTACCTCAAGGTGAGGCGGAGAGTTACTTTTATAGATTGAGAATACAGAATACATATAGGAGTATTTCGATGTGGGACTTGGAAATACACAGAATAATAGAAAATAGGGTTTAACACACATAAATGGCAAGATGGATATATGATGTAGGAATAACTTCCAATACTGTGAAATATGATAGCTTTCATCCCATGATTGAAGCAATTGGGCAATTTAGTCCAGGAATGAAGCCACCAAGCTATCATGAGGTGAGAGTTCGCTTGTTAAATAAGGAAATGGGGCACAAAAAGACAATGATGGAAGAACATGAACAAGATTGGACAAAAAATACCTGTACAATTATCTCAGATGGTTGGACTGACAAAAGGCAAAGAACATTGATCAATTTCTTGGTGAATTGTCGCAAAGGGACCATGTTCGTTGACTTCATCATTTTGCAAAAATGGAGACAAAATATTTGAATTGCTAAGCAAATTTGTGGAACGTATTGGTCCAAAAAACGTTGTTCAAGCTGTCACTGATAGCGCCTCTTCAAATGTTTTAGCGAGTGTTATTTCTATCCACTTTATTAGTATTTAAGTTTATACATATACATTATGCATATTAAGAATTTTATTTATGTTTGTTTATTATTCTTTTCAAATCCTATTTTCAGGGAAAATGCTTGAGGTAAAGTTTCCAAATCTTTATTGGACTCCATGCACAACCCATTGTTTGGATTTGATATTGGAGGATATTGGGAAACTTGACATTAGCATGCAAAAATTGAAACGAGCAACTTCTTTGAGCTCTTTCATATATACTCGTTCAGGAGTGTTGAATATGATGAGAGAATTCACGGGGAAGAAAGAGTTGCTTCGACCTGCAAAAACTAGATTTGCTACCGTTTTCCTCACAATGACAAGTATTCATAAGCTGAAGGAGAATTTGAAGAAAATGTTAACATCAGATGGGTGGGCAAGAAGCAAGTGGGCTAAAGAGGTGTAGAGCAAACAAGTTTCTAAAATCATATTGATGCCATCATTTTGGACTTTTATTTTGTATTGTCTTAAAGTGACCAATCCACTTGTAAAAGTGATTAGATTGGTTGATGGAGAGAAAAAGACACCAATGAGATACATTTATAAAGCCATGGATAGGGCTAAAGAGGCAACCATGAGGGCTTTTTTGATGAAGGAAGAGAAGTATATTTTTTTTTTACTATTATTGATCGTGGGTGGGAGATTCAACTTCATTGGCCTTTGCATGTTGTGGGGTATTTCTTTAATTCTGAATTTTGTTATTTAAATCCAAATATCCAATTGGATTTTGAAGTATAAGATAGATTAATTAAATCCAGTTTCAAGTCTTGAGATTTAAGAAAAAATCATGGATGAAATTACTTTGTAGAAGGAGGTGAAGGGTATATTTGCAAATTCTTTGGCAATTAGACTTCGGAACAAGAAGGCTCCTGAATGGTGGTCTGTTTGGATCTTCAACCCCAAACTTGCAAAAATTTGCTTTGAAGGTTCTTAATCTCAAATGCAGCGCATTGGGATGTGAGAGAAACTGAAGCAAGCATATTTGAGCATGTAAGTTTCTTTTCTAAATGCATTTTATTTATTATTATATGCAACTTCACAACAAAAAGTGGAATAGGGTGTCTCAACAAAAACTAAATGATTTGGTCTACATCAAATATAATCGTGCATTGAAGCATCAGTTTCAAATCCGTGACACCATTGATCCCATTACACTCAAAGAGATTGATGATAGCAATGAATAACTTATTGAGAAGGTCGAAGAGAATGAGGATGCTGATAATGACTTTGTATTTAATGATGAGGGTGCTGAAGGTTTAACATGGGGTGCGTATGGTGCTGCTGCTGCTGGGGTTGAAGAGCCTAAATATACTTTCAGATTGAAATCAAATTTAACAACTTTCACTTCTTCCAAATCCCATGGTACAAAACGTGCACGAGTTGTTGATGAGATAAATGATGTTGAAGAGGAAGATTCAGAGGCATATGAGTCAAATAAAGGGTGCATCAATGATGATGAAACTTTCATTAATGATGAAACTTCCATTGATGATGATTTTGATGTTTAGATTTTCAAGAATTGATTATTTGATTATGATTTTGGTTAAAAATTATTAGTTTGTATTTTAATTTGTATTTTTTTTATTGAATTTAAGTTTTTTTTTTTAATTTAAAATATTGTTGAAAACTGGATATATTTAATTATGTGCGCATGCGTCTTAGTTGCGCCCCGTGCCGCATCCCCAAGCGGTCTTTGCGCCTTATTGCGCCGCGCGCCTTTGACAGCACTACCGGACCCGACCACATTGCTAAGGAAAATGTGGTGTCACCCTTCTCTCATGCGGGATTGATCGATTCTCTCAATAAGGGGGAGAACAAAGTGGAGAAGATGAATTTTGAAATTAAGGAGTTGAAGAGATGAGCAGAACTTTTTGCTACACTTACACCTTTCTATTTATTGTCAATAAAAGGGAGAGAAGGTGTGAATTGCTAGACATATTGACATGTATTTATGCTAGGCAGTTCAATGTATTGACAACAAATCCTAATGGGTAGATTAAAGTACTGAAAGGTTTGTGCTGGTTATATTTGTTGTTAATAAGCATGTTAATATATATGTCTTGGAGTGTTAGGTGATGGAGTAAGAATCCACGCAATGAAGATAATGAAGATGCCACCCATCCATTTCGGTAAAGAAGAGTGAATCCGCTGTCTTGGAATACTTGGCTGAACAGATTTTAGATAACAGCTATAATATCTAATGATTGTTGAGCTGGTCTTCATGGAAGATAAGGAGAACAATACTGTCCACAACAGTATTTTGGAGAATCCGTCCTTGTGTTATCTAGCATGAAGGTTGCTGCATACAGTGTCTAATATCACTTGAACGAAGAATTTGAGAAGGCTGTTTTAAAGCTGGAATTAAAACAGCGCCATCCTCCGGTCGCCGCCCTTGACGTAGCGGCGCCGCCGTCTCCCTCCGCAGGCCACTGGGACCACTCCGGTGGTCGGAAAATTGAAATGAGAGTTGTTTCGGGATCCTCGGGTCGAGGGTTTCACAACGCCATCCTCCGCTCAACGATTCATCGATTTTTAGACGTAGTGAAGTTTTAAGGCGAAGAACGACGAAGAACGCGACAGAACGGGGATTCAAAACGGGGATCGGGTGATGGTCGTGTTCGTTTAGCCATCGCCTCGACGCTCAAAACAAAGAATTTGATGACGAATTCATGAATAAATCAAGAATGGAAATTGGGGTGTGAAAAACAACATGAGTCCTACCTCAAATCGGTCGTTCGTCGTTGGCGACGCGTCCACGACACTCCCGCTTCGATCCGCCTAGGTTTCGACGGAGAAAAAAAAACGCCGGAACCCGCCAACGGTCGCGAAATTCGAAACCTCCGCGCTCTCTCATTTTATGTCGCGCCTATGCAAAACATCCCATTTCAAACTCAACGGCGATCTTAGATTTCTAATCTGAGTCCGCGTTCGAAAGTTATTTGATTCGGTGTTCGTGACAACATGATTAAGTTTAATTATTTTATTTACGAAATTACGATTTTGCTCCTGGGTGACTTTTCTCACAGAAGTTCTGCGCCGACAAAAGTTATGCCTCTTCTAAGGTAAACGCCACGTTCCAGACTGAACCGTGGCCTCAAATTTCTGATCTGAGCTACCGTTTAAGAATTATTCCGTTTCCTTTGCGTGCATAGTATAAAATATACTTAATATTTTTATAAAATTAATTTCGAGCACACCTGGTCTTGGAATTATACGCCATCTGAACGCCCGAGAACCATATATAGAAATATTTCAAAGTTTTACAAGGCAAAAACCGGGTCTCCACAATGTCCTCGCTGCGGAATCCTCGTGATCCATTTTTGTGAATGGATGGGACGTCCTCACTGTGCACTCCTCGTGATCCATTTACTTCGAGAAAAATGAGAGATGTTCGGTGTGGACTTATTTGAGATCTATTTGTTTTTGGCAAGAGATTGATCCTTGGGGTGACTTGGGTGATGCCTGTTGTGTGAATTAATTATATATGATACATGTTCATGTGATTGGATGCTCGGTTGACATCGGTTGACTCTCACCCCCTTCTATACTCTTGACATGGGAACCTGGTATAACTAGCGAATTTTCTGAGAACGATTGATTCATTAGTTAGGATTACGCTCTGGATAGTGGCGCATAGAGGGGATATGATATGATGTGTTTTGTTTATCATTGCTATGGGATAGTGCCCCTCAGTCAGACCATTTAGGGTGCGATCGAGCGTGTTGGCGAAATTTGATGTCATCGAGTGAAAAATGCTTTTTGGGATGAATCAAGATGTATAGTATGTTCTGGATTATTTCATGAGCTCCTAGCTTCTCCCATGTCTATTGACACTTTTGTTTGCAGCGGATAATTGAGATGCACTGTTGGTTGGTTATCCTTGTGTACTTATTTCCATTGCCGTTATTATGTGATTATTGCTATAGCTTACTTGCATAGTGTGCTTCTTGGATAAAAGTTGCGTGTTGGCTTCAAAGGTTTATGGAAAATGTTTTGGAAAACGCTTGCACACTTTTTCTTCCTTTCTAAAATGAAATCTTCTTCCTCTCTTTGAAATGCTAATGGTTCCCTCTTGGGATAGAATGTGGTTTTAAATGGAAAAAGGGCAATAGATCGTGCTTTGTTTTAAAGTGGAAAGTGTGTGGAAAAACTTTTATATATTGCGTCTCAAACTTGAAGTTGATGTTTCTTTATTTAGAGGAAGTGCATTGAGAATAGATTTGTTCGGGATGCCTACTGAGTTTTCTTACTCACGCCTATAGTTCTCTCATGTTTTTAGATTGTGGTGCTGGTTTGAGTTTGGTCCCGATCGCCATGGGCGATGGTTTATTTTGGTATCGGAGAGTGACCTTCGGGGTCACATGGAGACGTTGTGGTCGTCAGGTTCAATTTAGGTTTTTCTGTTCAGTTTGTTGTATTTTCAGTTTATGTATAAATGATGTTCAGTTTGGATATTTATTTATATTGGGCTGCTCTGTTTATTTCCGCTATTCAGTTTATTTATTTATATTGGGCAAAATCATTCCCTTGATTATTCTGTTGATTCTTGACACTAGTTGGCAGTCCGGGAGGATCGGGAACGCCTCTCGGGCCTAGCCACGGATCGACTCAGGTGACCAGTTTGGGGTCGACTCGGGTTGGTTTGTGACAGTAAGGATCATGCAATACTTCGTAAAGATGACTCCTGAGTTTGTAAGGATGATCTCTGACTTCATAAGGATCATTTATGTCTTCGTAAGGGTCATTGCCTACTTCGCAAGGATTATTTATCCTTCCGAAAAACACCTTGGTGTCTGAAATTTGACGAAGGCATGGACTCACTCTGAAGATGGTAAGGATGACTTGTATGCTTCGTAAGAGTCATTTTGAGGCCAACGGTTAGAAAAAATTTGAGATTTCTAAAGGATGAAAAATCTGAGTTTTCCGAGATAAAATAATATTCTGAGCTGTTGTTCAAGATCAAAATATCATGTTGCTTTGTTAAACCATGATTCAAACCTTGATTTGAAGTAGATTAAATGAGAAGAGTTTGAGGAGATCACTGTTCTGCTAATTTGGGATGTTCAAATATGGAAATTTAAAAATCAATATTAGTGGTCAAAGCTGAAGGAATTTTTAGAGATTAAATCTGATGATGCTCAAGCTGAATCTTCAGTGGATTAAACACTACCAATCAAATTGTGATTCAAGCTGGTTTTGGTGAAAAATTAAAAAAATGATTACTGCTCAAATGGTTTGAAGTTTTTAAATACTTTAATTTGAAAAATATCAATGGTGATGGAAGCTGGATGATTTTTTGGAAATCAAATGGGATGATGTTGTGCTGATGTTCAATTCATCCCGAGCTAGTAACTATGGTGTGATTCAAGCTGAGTAATCAGAATGTTGCGCCGTGATGAGAGATGTCATGTTGTGAAGCAGATTGAGGAAGATACCAGCCGAAGCTCGTTCAGTGAAATGAAGAGAGAAGATCACTGCTCGAACATTCTGGAATTCTCAAATTCATATATTTGTGATTTTTTTTTTGGTGATCGCTGCTGAAGAAATACCCGGTGTATTTTTTTTAATCAGCTGAAATGAGATTAAATGAGGGTATTACTGGAATATCACTGTAGACAAATGTTTAAATGAGAATGGAATATTAGGTGATCGTGGAAGCATGCCCACGTGAACAACTGAATGGGGAAACGCGCAGATGATTGTGTTGTACAATTCAATTGTTAGATTTCTTGGGAATGTGATCTTGCATTGATTTTCAGAATTTAATTAATTCTGGAATATTGAGAAATGCTTGATTAGGGGAGAAGATTGGTGAGAGACTGAAAACACACTGAAATAGAGAACGTGCTTTCTATGAGAAGAAAAGAGAGAACCCAATACAACTCTGAAGAACTTTCTGGGTATCGAAGAAGAAGTTGACCTGTTTCTGTTGATCAATTCCATTCAGTTGAAGTAGAAGGAGAAGAAGAAGAAGACCCGCGGTACCCTGTACCGCATAAGTCAGGAGTTGAGAGCAAGGTCGACACTACTGATGCTGTTCTTGATCCATGTGTCGAAGCACTTGAAAAAATACTGAGGAGCTACTGCGTTTGAAGATCACTGTTGGCTTGTAAGTTGTGAGAAGCCAACAAGCAGATTCTGTACAAGATCTGGGAGCTGTTGGATTGGTGTAGCCCGATCTGGTTGGGCCGAACGATTGTGACCCGTACCGCGCACCAGCCCACAACTTTTGTGGGTCGAGCTCCACGGTGAGCTCGTTGGGGGTTGCAGGGGGCAACACGCCCCTGCTTCGGGGGCCGAAGGCTCCCAACCCAAATTTGGGGGGACTGTAGCAATGATGAACACTGTAGCAGAGTTGACCGACCACTGATAGGGCACTGTAGCGTAGCGGACTTCCAGTCGGCAGCCACTGTAGTACTTTTGACTTGGGTGACCGCCTTTCACTGTAGCGATGCGGACTTCCTGTGTGGTTGGTGGAACAGTGAATCATTTTCCTCCATTTGTAGCCCATTTCGATTTAGGGTTACTCAATGAAAAACTCTGTAATTGTGCTCTTAAATTATAGTGAATATTCCGGCTCTCCGTGGACGTAGGGATTATTGCTCGAACCACGTAAATTTTCGTGTTCTTGTTCTTCCTTTTTTCCCCTTTTACTCTTCTGTGTTTTGCCGTTTCTGTCGCTGCAACTCCCAATGTTTTGCGTCAACTGGTATCAAAGGTTGAGTTCAGGATTCTCCAACGATGGCCATGGAAGAAGGCAAGGTGAAGATCGATCGCTTCAATGGAACTGACTTCAGTTTCTGGAGGATGCACATCGAGAATTATCTTTATCAAAAAAAGATGCACTTGCCGCTTCTGGGTCTGAAGCCAACAGACATGGAGCAGTCGGAGTGAGAGCTGCTGGATCGACAGGTTCTGGGTGTTGTGCGCCTTACGTTGGCAAAAAACGCGGCGTTCAACATTAGAGAGGAGAAGACGACGATTGATCTCATGAAAGCTCTCGCGAATATGTACAAGAAGCCTTCTGTGGCAAACAAGGTGCACTTGATGCGACGATTGTTCAACCTGAAAATGGTTGAGGGAGAATTGTTGCAGACCACATCAATGAATTCAACACCATCATAAGTCAGCTGACATCGGTGAAAATTGATTTTGGTGATGAGGTATGTGCACTGGTCTTACTATCTTCTTTACCTGACAGTTGGGAAGCAACTGTAACAACTGTGAGCAGTAATTCGGGGAATACCAAACTGGCTCTGAAAGATGTACGAGACCTGATCCTCAGTGAGGATATGCGAAGAAGAGAATCGGGCGGATTCTCTGGTTCTGCTCTGAATGTTGAAGAGGAAGGTACCCACAGCGAGACACTCGTAGAGGGTGATCAAAGTCAAGAGGGAAAAGCCGAGACAAGGCAAAGGAAGTTGGTCCTACCTGCTGGACATGCGGAAAGAAAAGACATGTCAAGAAGTGCAGAGAAAAACTGAAGGGACCTGAAACCAGTGGATCAAACACGACGGTTGAAGGAACTGATGATGTGCTGCTGGTGAGCGTGGATAGCCCGATGGAGTCCTGAATTTTAGACTCTGGGGTGTCTTTCCATTCTACATCGGAGAAGGGATTTCTGAAAAATTACGTTTCTGGAAATATTGGCAAGGTACATCTTGCTGATGATGAACCCTTGCAGATTGTGGGGAAAAGAGATGCAAGGATCAAGACCAACAGTGGGAGTTTGCTGGTTCTGGAAAACGTGAGGTATATCCCTGGCTTAAGAAGAAATCTTATTTTTGTCGGACAACTTGATGATGCAGGGTTGAGTACCACATTCATTGGTGGTGCATAGAAGATCATCAAAGGAGCTATGGTCATAGCTCGAAGAGCAAAGAATGGTACCTTGTACAACATGATAGAAACTTGCATAGACATGGCTGCATCACTCAAAGCTGTAGGAGATTCACAACTGTGGCACTACAGGCTAGGCCACATGAGTGAGAAGGGGATGGAGGTGTTGACAACAAAAGGGTTGCTACCAGAGCTGAAGTTGGTGGAAGTTGGCTTATGTGAAGATTGCATCCTTGGAAAGCAGAAGAAGATATCATTTGCAAAAGGAGCCAGAACACCGAAGGTTGGAAAGCTGGACTTGGTGTACACTGATGTTTGGGGGCGTACACCTGTACTTTCCCTCGGAGTGTCACAATACTACGTGACATTCATCGACAACTCAACAAGGAAGGTATGAGTTTACTTTCTGAAAAGGAAATCTGATGTGTTTAAGATGTTTCAGAAGTGGAAGGTCATGGTGGAGAATGAGTCATGATCAAAGTTGAAATGTTTGAGGTCTCACAACGGTGGAGAGTATGGCAGTCAAGAGTTCATAGAATTCTGTTCTGATAATGGAATTCGGTGGGAGAAGACTATTTCAGGTACACCGCAACAGAATGGTGTGACAGAGAGGATGAATAAGACGTTGAATGAACGTGCCAGAAGTATGAGGTTACACTCGGGGTTGCCCAAGACCTTCTGGGCTGATGCAGTGAACATGGCAGCATATCTCATCAACAGGAGTCCATCTGTGCCAATGGAAAAATGCCTACCCGAGGAGTTCTGGTCTGGTAAGAAGGTGAGACTCACATTTACGATTCTTTGGTTGTTTGGCATATGTACATGTTGATGCTGCTACAAGGGACAAACTTGATGCGAAGTCCAAAAGATGTTTCTTTATTGGTTATGGTGTTGAGGAGTTTGGTTATCGCTTTTGGGATGATCTCAACAAGATGGTCATCAGGAGCTAGAATGTGATATTCAATGAAGGTGTCATGTACAAAGATCGGCATGCAGCTGAAGATGAAAATGAGAACATTGAATCGAGTTTAAAGAGCAAGTGGAGCTTGAAGGTGTATCTGAGCATGAGACATCCGAACCGGTGGAACCTACAACTCCAGTGGAGTTGAGGAGATGAACAAGGGTGAGAAGGCTTGTGCAGAGGTATTCACCATCCTTGCATTTTCTGTTATTGACTGGCGGTGGAGAACCAGAATGTTTCGAAGAGACAATGCAGCTGAAGGAGTTGAGCAAATGGGAGCTGACTATGAAGTAGGAGATTTCCTCATTGCATGATAATAACACTTGGGAGCTGACACCTCTACCACAAGGAAAGAGAGCATTGCAGAACAAATGAGTATACCGGGTCAAGGAAGAACATGATGGCAAGAGGAGGTTCAAGGCAAGGCTGGTGGTGAAAGGCTTCCAACAGAAGGAGGGAGTGAATTTCACTGAAATATTCTCACCAATAGTGAAACTTACCACCAACTGGGTGGTTCTCAGCATTGTGGCATCAGAAGACTTGCATCTTGAGCAGCTTGATGTCAAGACTGCTTTCCTTCATGGAGATCTGGAGAGGATATCTACATGCAGCAGCCAGAGGGATATGTAGAGTCTGGGAAGGAAGACCTGGTGTGCAAACTCCAGAAGTGCTTATATGGATTGAAGCAGACACCCAGGCAGTGGAACAAAAAGTTTGATTCATTTATGTCTAAAAATGAATATAAACGATGTGACATGGATTAATGTTGCTACATCAAGTCCTTTGGCGATGAATACATTATATTGCTTATGTATGTGGATGACATGCTCATTGCAGGATCATGTATGCAGAGGATTGATGAGTTGAAAGGGTAGTTGGCCGTGGAGTTTGAAATGAAGGATCTTGAAGAAGCTAGCAAGATTTTGGGGATGAAGATCAAGAGAGACTGTGCGACTGGAACCTTAATGTTATCACTGGTTGACTACATTGGGAAGGTTCTGAGAAGATTCAGTATGCTGGAAGCAAAGATAGTCTCTATTCCCCTGGCGGGCCATTTCAAACTCTCAAAGGAGCAATCACCGAAGATGACAGTAGAGATTGAGTACATGACAAAGGTTCCATACGCATCAGCTGTTGGAAGTCTGTTGTATGCCATGGTCTGCACTCGACCTGACATCGCTCATGCAGTGGGAGTTGTGAGCAGGTATATGGCTAACCCTGGAAAACAACATTGAGAGAAGTGGATACTGAGGTATTTGAAGGGAAGCAAGGAGATATCTCTGTGCTTTGGCATAGGAAATTCATTGCAGGGGTATGTGGATGCTGACCTTGGAGGTGACGTCGACAGCAGGAGTACCACATGTTATGTATTTACTTGTGGAGGAACTGCGGTAAGTTGGATATCACAATTGCAGATGGTGGTGACTTTATCCACCACAGAGGCAGAATACATTGCTGTAACTGAAGCTGGGAAGGAGATGATTTGACTGAAGAACTTCTTGGATGAATTGGGAAGAAAGTGAGAGGAGAATGTATTGCACTGTGACAGTCAGAGTGCTATACATCTTGCAAAGAACCTTGTGTTTCATGCCCGGACGAAGCATATTCAGTTGAAGTATCATTTAATCAGAGATTTGATACAGAATGGTTTGCTGACGTTGCAGAAGATTTGTGGAACCACCAATTCGATAGACATGTTGACAAAGCTCATGGTGATACAAAAGTTGAGGCACTATTGTGCCTCTGTTGGTCTCCACTGATGAACGAAGGACGAGAGGCATAATAAAGGAGGACACGATGAGAGTACAAGAGGAAAACATCTGGTATTTCATGAATCGTCAGGTTGAAATTGAAATTGTGAACGGGAAGCACACACACTGGTGAGTGAAGAAGAGAAAGAGCTCAGATTAAATAAGTTGCCTTAGTTAGTGGCATTGAAGCATAGTAGTGTCGTGGATCAGGCTTTAAGCGGAAGATTGTTGGATTGATGTAGCCTGATCCGGTTGGGTCGAATGCTTGTGGCCTGTACTGCGTACCAGCCTGCAACTTTCGCGGGTTGAGCTTCACGATGAGCTTGTTGAGGGTTGCAGGGGGCAACGCGCCCCTGCTCCGAGGGTCTGCGGGCCGAAGGCCCTCGACCCAAATTTGGGGGGACTGTAGCAATGATGACCACTGTAGCATAGTCGACCGACCACCGACAAGGCACTGTAGCGACGCAGACTTCTAGCCGCCATTCACTGTAGCGACGCGGACTTTCAGCCGACAGTTGTTGCGGAAGCGTTGGGAGTCGCAACGACATAAACGAGATACATAAAGAAAATGCAGAAGAAAAACACATGGGACACACAAATTTACGTGGTTCGGGAATAATCCCTACATCCACGGAGAGGCAGAACTTCACTATTTCGAGAGCACAAATTACAGAGTTTTTTCAGGTAAGAAACTCTACCCCGAAATGGGCTACATATGGAGAAGACGACCCACTGTTCCGAACAGGAAGTCTGCGTCGCTACAGTGAAAGGCGGCCACCTTTGTCAGAAATGCTACAGTGGCTGTCGACTAGAAGTCAAAAGTGCAGCAGTATAGTTGACTCCGAAGTCCGCACTGCTACAGTGCCTGTCGGTGTTGGTCGGTCAGCTCTGCTACAGTGCCTGTCGGTGTTGGTCGATCAGCTCTGTTACAGTGGTCAGAGATGCTGTAGTGCCGAAAAAATTGGGCCGGGGGCCTTCGGCCCCCAGACCCCAGAAGCAAGGGCGCGTTGCCCCCTGCAACCCCCAACGAGCTCACCGCAGAGATCAACCCACAACAGTTACAGGCCACAAGCATTCGGCCCAATCAGATCAAGCTACACCAATCCAACAGCAGTCACTATAACACTTTTGACTTGGGTGGTCGTCTTTCACTGTAGTGATGCGGACTTCCCGTGCGGTTGGTGGAACAGTGGATCATCTTCCTCCATTTGTAGACCATTTCGAGTTACTGAAAAACTCTGTAATTGTGCTTCCAAATTATAGTGAATATTCTACCTCTCCGTGGATGTAGGGATTATTGCCCGAACCACGTAAATCTTCGTGTTTTTGTTCTTTTTTTCCTTTTTACTTTTCTGTGTTTCATCGTTTCTGTTGCTGCAACTCCCGATGTTTCCGCATCAGGAGCTAGGTTGTTTACAGTGACCTGGCTGTATACTACTGTTCTTGAAGATCTACGGGCAATTGAAGATGTGAATTTAAGGTGTTTCCATTTTTAATTTGCCTTGTTAATTGAATCTGCCATTTATACCTTGTTTCTATATGCATGCAAATTGTAAATTTAATTTTCCTTTTATCATTATGCTCTTACTTTGTTTCTGGATCTTAAGGTTACCCTCATGTAAGGTTTTCCTTACCCTTACGTAGGTCTGGGTGCCTGTAAGTACCCTCACATGGGTCTGACCCTTATTTAAGTACCCTTACGCAGGGCACAACCCTTAAGCGTGTACCCTTACGTGCGGGTCTTACCGTTATGTGACTACCCTTACACGGGGTTTACTTTTACGTGGGTACCCTGATGGGGCTGTTACTCTTAAGGGTTTACCTTTACGTTCAGGGGATCCGACTTGATACCTTTATGCAGCGGGTTTATTACCCTTACGCCGTACTGGTCTCACCCTTAACACCAGTTTACCCTCATGTGGGTGAATGGCATGGTCTGATTCGTTGTGCAGTTAGACTAGCCTATGGGATTGTCCGAAGATTCAATGCCCCCTACGGCATCATCCTCTGTAGATCTCGACCGAATCTTTCCTTCCAGTTTTTCCCTGGTTCTCGGAGTGGAAAGCCCTAGCGGTTCTTTGTCCGTTGCTTCGTAGAAGATCAGGTTTTCCGGCCTACCGTCGTTCGCTAGAGCTGGTGCTGCTCGGTTTATGGTGGAGATCGTCGACATCCCTTCGCAGAGAAGTGTGGCCTCCTGTTCCCGATCTTGAAGCTATCGAGCCAGTACTTGGGAGTTTCAGAAGAAGTCTTCAAAGATCCATGCGAGAAGTGATCCGGATTGTTGGATAGTAAACCTATCCCGCATTGTAAGTTCTTTCGAATTTCTTTTGATTCGTTATGGACTGTTGTACTTTGTTTGAGCTTAATAAAATGCGTGTTTGTGAGTGGTGTTCTTACTGTGCATGTAGGCCCCAAAGGGATCAAAAGATATTAAATGCCGTGTTCTTTTTCTTCTGCCTTCTCTCTTTGTTCGAGATAAATCTGTATTGTTTGAATATTATTCAAGTTCTGGTTTCTGTCTTTAATTCTACATTACTCTCAAATTGTCACTGTTCGCTTCTGTTTGTGATTGAAATTATTATAACATAAAAGGATCTTTTCGAATTCAAAGACTTAATTGAATAAGCGTGTTCAACCGTTGATCTTGGCTTTTTCTTGGGGGCGTACGCTTCATGTTGTCCCCAACAAAGTGGGTATCAGAATCTTCGGTTAAACAAGAGTTCAACTAAGTATGTAATTGAAAAGTTTGACGGTGATAATGATTTTAATTTGTGGTGAATTAAGATGAGGGCTCTGTTAGTTCAACAAAGCCTTACAGGCCTTGCATGGCCCAAAGAAACCAATTGCATCCTTTATTGCTGACGGCCATACCTCTACTGTTTATCAAGATGTCTCTCTTGACATTCTTGTCAAGACCCATAGTTCTTTAGTGCTTTCTTTAGGTGACAAGGTCCTTCAGGAAGTTGATTTTGACTCTACTTCTGCTGGTATATGGCTTAAATTAAAGAAACTTTACATGACAACTTCACTTGTTGGTAGACTTTGTAATAAACATCGTATGTTTACTTTTAAAATGCGTTCTGGTGTTTCTATTAAAGTCCATTTGGATGAGTTTAATAAAATAATGCTTGATTTAGCCAATATATGCGACTGTTGATGATGAGGATCAAACTATGATTCTTTGAATTCCTCTTGATAATTCCTACAACACGTTAGTACCATGATGTACGATCGTGACTCTCTTACTCTAGAAGAGGTAAAATATGTCCTGCTTTCTAAGGAGTTGCATTCTAAACCCAAAATGAAAGGTGAGACTGAGAGTCTGTTTACTAGAGGGAGGTCACAGTATAAGGGTAAAAAGGAAGAAAAAGGTAAAGAAAAAGGCAAGAAAAATAACGAACCCAGACCTCGGTCAAAGTCCAGGGATAGAAAGCTTGTGTTTTACAACTGTGGTAAGCTCGGGCATATAAGACCCGAGTGTTGGAAAAACCCAAACGAAATCCTAAAGCTGAAGAACATGCGGACCAATCCCTTTTAGTGCATTCTGGTTCTGACATTGCTTAAGTTTTAAATGTATCCAAATATGCACTCACTGATGAGTGGGTTTTGTTGGATTCAGGCCGCTCTTTTCATATGTGCCTATCTAGAGTCTTTTATTGAGTTATTTGAGAGTAGAGGGAGATGTTATTGTTGCAAAAACATCTGGAGCAACAAACGACAAACGATTCACAGAAGAAGAGTAAAAGGGAAAAATAAAAGAACGAGAAGAAGATTATGGTACACAAAGATTTACGTGGTTCGGGAAATGATCCCTACGTCCACAGAGACACATAAATTTCACTATGATCAGGAGCTGAATTACAATGAGAATTTCAGAGTTTCAGGCATACATAGGAACCCTAGCTCGAATGAGCTCATAAAAAAGACGATGCTACTGTGCCACCAACCGCACAGTAAGTCCATTGTGCTATAGTAACCGGTGATTGAAAGTCCGCGTGGCTGTAGTACCGCTGCCTCCAAAGTTCGAAATGACGCAGTACCCCTGTTTTCAAAGTCCGCACTGCTACAGTGTCATGTCACATGCCGCTATCGTAAGTCCGCACTGCTACATCGCCCTGTTGGTGTTGCCGGTCGCCTCTACTACATTTTGGTCAGAGTTGCTATAGTCTCAAAATTTGGGCAGAGGGACTTCAACCTCTAGTAGGGGTGTGGTGCCCCTACAACCCCTAGTGTAATGTCCCAACCCGAGAGCCACTAAACGGTGTCCCGAGCAGGTGGGTCACATGGCTTCAAGTGCACCTCCCCGTATGAGGGTGCCGATTAGCAGCGAGAGTCTATGATGATGCGGTGGGGAGACTACCCTCATGATTAGAGTAACATAGCGGTATCATAAATGAACAAAGAGGAAACATAATATCAACCAACAAAAGAAGATAAACCATCTAGACAACAGTAGTAATAATCAGAGCCAAGGGCAGTGTCATATACAAAATGATGAGCATGTCATGGAACTATACAAAAGAAAACCAATACATGACCACAGACATCCAATACAATACATGTATCAAAAGTACAAAAAAATAAAAACCAAGACTCTTCAGATGCATCATGAGCCATAACTCTGTCCTGTGCTTCCCTACTCCTATGCAACAATCAATCAATTATCACCAAGCGGGCATTTGCCCCTGTCCCTATCTGCATCCATGAAGTCTGTTAGGGTATCAAACGACGGCCCGAATTCATCCAAGCAGTGTGCATGTATAACAGGAATAAAAGTGAGAAAAGTAAAGTGATACTGTCCAGTCTACAAAGGCTCACTGCGATCAAGCAACCATATCATAAGGGCTAACTGTAAAGCGAGGTATAACATCAGCAACGACCTACGTCGAGTAATCAAGTGTTAAACCCTACATGGGTCAGGATCCAAAGCCAATGGCTAGAGCATCCTCTTCGAGTTCACGGAGCATATCCATAGCAAACTCGGTAAAGACTTAGGTGGAGCCCGATGAGCATGTCCAAGGCGGTCCAAGCAAGTCGAATCCAACGTGTGAAAACCAAGGCATCCAAGTAAGCCGATTTAAAGGAGTAGAAATGTCCAAGACATCCAAGTAAGCTGGATCTAAGGAGTAGAAATGTCCAAGACATCTAAGTGGGTTGTCGGTACCATACCACAAATCCTCCATTATCATCATAACCAATTCATTCACCATTCCATAAACCATTTCATTAATCCCTTTATAATCATATACAAGCCAAGGGATTATCTTTTTCATACCTTTCATATACAAGGTGTTTTAAGTTGCTTACAACCTTTAACAATCTACTTGATTACCGCATTCAATTCCCCATAAAGAATAACGAGCTCAACTCACCCCAAGGGTGACATTTCCGTGGACAAAGGGAAGAACCCACCCCATGGGTGGTTTGGGTTGATGTCAACAACCTCCAACTTAGTGTAAGGGTGTCATGGCATGTCTTAAACCAGAATTTAACATTTGATTTAGGGGTTTACTAATTTAGGAAGCAACGCCCAGAAAGTTCGGCGTGTAGCACAACGACAACAGGGTATAAACAACTAGACTTTGAGGGAAAATGTATAGACCACCTACCTTATGCCTGTAGTAGATTCCTCGTTCAGTATCGACCCTTAGTTTGGTCTCAATTAGAAGAAAACAAAAGAATAGATGAACGCCCTGAAAATAGAGCATAAGAGCTTGCACCAAAATAACATCGTTGAAAGGAAGAAGAACGACGAAAGGAGCCTAAGGATTGGAGGCCTTACCGATAGCTATCCAACGCCACAGACGAAAGTCGATTCAGAGTCCGGACGGAAGAGGAATCGAAAAACCTAGGTGAGGAGGTTTGAGGATGCTTCAACCGGAGAAAAAGAGAGCCTCTTGTCTGCTGGAAATAAGAAAGAGGGGAGTTTAAGTTATAAAGCCCCCAAGGGAAAAATTGTAACTTTACCCCCTTTTTAAAGGACACACGGTTTGGCCGCACGGTTGGCCAAACCGTGCGCCAATTGTGCATGACCTACTGTCCAAGGAAGGGGCTCGCACGGCTCACGCTTGCCATTTGCCTATGTTAAAGTCCGCAGTTTTCTCGTACGGTCGTGCGGCCTGGGTCACACGGTTATGGCAAACCATGCGGCCCTAGGCAGTGCACTGGACGACCCCACACAGTTTCATAAAACCGTGTGGATTGGGCGAAACAGTTTCTACTTACCGTGCGACCCAACTATTTCTTCCACCTATCGGGGTTTCGGGCTCCGAACAAGCCCTGAACACCCTTGTTTCCTCCGAGATTTCATTAAGCACTTCTATTAGGATAAAACCAAGGAATTAAAAGAAAAGTATCCATACCTCAACGAAAAATTGGGTTCTTAAACCCGGTGACCTCACCGCGGAGGTCGAATTGCGAGAGTTGCGGTTTGGTGTACAGTTTGGGCCGCTAGCATTCGGCCGAAATTCATCCAAACGGATCGCCCTACGTCATTCCAACAATCTCTCACTTGGTGCCTGATTCGCAATGCCGACCTGCTTCGATACTACCGACTTAGTCAACTAAATCTGAGCTTTTCATCTTTTCCCGTATTCTGCCTCTCATCCTCTATTCATCCGTGGAGAACAACAGAGGCACAACAATGCCTTAAGTTCTCTATCACCATCGGTTTGTTGGTTCCATGAATCTTCTGCAATGTCAGCAACTCATCCTCTATCAAGCCTTTGATAAAATGGTACTGTAACTGAATGTGCTTCGTTTGGGCATGAAATACGGGGTTCTTTGCAAGATGTATGACGCTGTGACTGTTACAGTGCAATACTTTTTCCTTTCGCTTTTTATCTAGTTCATTCAAGAAGTTCTTCAGCCAAGCCATTTCCTTCTCAGCTTCTGTTACAACAATGTATTCTGCCTCTGTAGTGGATAAATGCACCACCTTCTGCAACTGAGATATGAAGCTTACTGCAATTTCTCCACAGGTAAATACATTACCTGTGGTACTCCTCCTGCTGTCGACATTACCTCCAAGGTTACATCCATATACCTCTGCAATGAATTTCCTTTCCCAAAATACAAAGGTACTTCCTTGCTTCCCTTCAGGTATCTTAGTTTCCACTTCACAGCTTTTTAATGTTGCTTTCCAGGGTTAACCATGTATTTGCTTACAACTTCCACTGCATGGGCAATATCAGGTCGGGTGTAGACCATGATATATATCAGGCTTCCAACAACTGATGCGTATAGACCCTTTGCCTTGTACTCAAACTCTTCTGTTGTGTTTGGTGATTGCTCCTTTAATAATTTGAAATGGATTGTTAGGGGAATAAAGGCTTACTTTGCTTCCAGCATACTAAATCTTCTCAAAACCTTTTCAATGTAGTTAACTTGTGATAACATCAAGGTTCCAGTTGCGTGGTCTCTCTTGATCTTCATCCTCAAAATCTTGTCCAACTTCCTAAGATCTTTAATCTCGAACTCCTCAGCCAGCTGCCCTTTCAGCTCATCAATCCTCTGTATTCATGATCCTGAAGTTAGCATGTCATCCACATACAGAAGTAGTATAATTTATCCATCACCAAAAAGATTTGAAATAACTGCATTAATCGATGCCACACCGTTTGTATGCATTTTTAGTCATAAATACATCAAACTTTTTGTTCCTCTGTTTGAGTGTTTGCTCCATATAAGCTCTTCTGGAGTTTGTACACCAGGTCTTCCTTTTCTTACTCAACGTATCTCTCCGGCCGTTACATATAAAGATCCTCTTTCAGATCTCCATGAAGTAAAGCCGTCTTTACATCAAGTTGCTTAAGGTGTACGTCTTATGATGCAACAATACCGAGAACCCCCTGAATGGTGGTAAGCTTTACTACATGCAAGAAAGTTTCAGTGAAGTCCACACCTTCGATTGAAATTCTTTCACCACCAGCCTAACCTTGTACCTTCTCTTACCATCACGTTCTTTGTTGATACGGTACACTCATTTGTTCTGCAATGCTTTCTTTCCTTATGACAAAGGTGTCATCTCCCAAGTATTGTTGTTAAGTAATGAAGAAATCTCCTCCATAGCCAACTCCCACTTGTTCGACTCCTTCAACTGCAATGCCTCTTTAAACTATTCTAGTTCTCCATCACCAGTCAATAAAAGATAATATAAGGATGATGAATACCTTTGCACAGGTCTCTTCACCCTTGTTGATCTTCTTTACTCCACCCGAGGAGTTGGTTCCACTGGTTTCGGTGTCACATGCTCAGGTACACCTTCAAGCTCCGGTTGTTCATGGCACCCTGGTTCTTTATTCTCACTATCAACTTCAGCTGTATGACGGTCTTTGCACGTGACACTTTCATTAAATATCATGTTCTAGTTTTTGATGATTATCTTGTTCTTATCATCCCAAAAGCTATAATCAAACTCCTCAGCACCATAGCCAATAAAGAAACATGATTTGGACTTAGCATCAATCTTGTCCCTTGCATCAGCATCTATATGTACATATGTCAAACAACCAAAGACTCGTAAATGTGAGTCTTACCTCCTTTCCAGACTAAAGCTCCTTGAGTAGCCATTCTCCCATTGGTACAGATGAACTCCTGTTGATGAGATATGATTCCATGTTTAATGCGTCTGCTCAGAAAGTATTGGGTAACCCCGAGTGCAATCTCATGTTCTTGGCACGTTCATTCACTGTCCTATTCATCCTTTCAGCTACACCATTCCGCTGTGGTGTACCTGGAAGAGTTTTCTCCCACTGAATTCCATTATTAGCACAAAATTCTTTGAATTCCTGACCGCCATACTCTCCTCCATTGTCAGACCTTTAACATTTCAACTTTGATCTTGACTCATTCCCACTATGGTCTTCCACTTCTGAAACGTTTTAAACACATCAGATTTTCTTTTCTGAAGGGAAACCTCATTGGTAGGCCTTGAAGTGGTACTTAAATTTGTTTCATGTACTACTGGCTTGTCTTTGTGTTTTGGTAGAAATGTAAATAATGATGAACTAATTACTGGATATGGGATGCTGATTATGCAGACAATGTGGATACCGGAAAGTCCCTCACTGGATATGTCTTCACTACTTGTGGAGGACCCATATACTGGAAATGCAATATGAAATCTGTGGTTTCTCTTTCAACCAGAGAAGCTGAGTACATTGCCTTGACTGAGGCTGTCAAGGAGGCTTTATGATTGAAGGTTTTGGTTCCTGAGCTCAGTTTACCCAATTCTGTTATTTCATTTTATTATGATAGTCAATCTACTTTGCATTTGTCTAAAAATTTAGTTGTCATGGTAAATTCAAACACATAGATATTAAGTTACATTTTATTAGAGATATCATTGAATCTGAAACCTTATGTGTCACAATGATACATACTGATGATATCCCAGCTTATAGTTTGACTGAAGCTGTGGTTTTATTAGAATTCATGTTTTGTTTAGATAGAATGAATTTGGTTCCTATTCAATGACAATAGGTGCAAGAACATCGTCAATTTCAAATAAAAATAGTGGAGATTTATGAATTTAAGGTGTTTTTATTTTGAATTTGCCTAGTTAATTGTTTTTGCCATTTATACCTTGTTTCCATATACATGCAAATTGTGAATTTTAATTTTCCTTTTATTATTATGCTCATATTGATTCTGGATCTTAAGGTCACCCTTACGTAAGGTTACCCTTACGTAAGGTTTTCCTTACCTTTATATAGGTTTGGGTATTCTTACGTGGGAGTCCCTTACCTTTACGTGGCTACTCGTATGTGGGTGGTACCTTTACGTAAGTACCCTTACATGGGTCTGGCCCTTACGTAAACACCCTTACGCAGGGCTCAACCCTTGTGTGTACCCTTACATGCGGGTCTTACCTTCATATGGCTATCCTTACACGAGGTTTACTTTTACATGGGTACTTTGACGCGGTTGTTACACTTACGGGTTCACCTTTATGTCCAGGGGATCCGGCTTGATACCTTTACATAGCGGGTTTATTATCCTTACGCCGCTCGGGTCTCACCCTTGCGCCGGTTTACCCTCACCTGGGTGTCATCTAACCCTTACGCAGCCCTTTCAATTTGTTGCACGGTTTGTTTTTCTGTTTCGCAGGGGTTAATGGCATGGTCTGATTCATTGTGCAGTTAGACTAGGCTGCGGGATTGTGAGAAGATTCAATGCCCCCAGCGGCTTCGTCCTCTTTAGATCTCTACTGAATCTTTCCTTTCGGTTTTGCTCTGGTTCTCAGAGTGGAAATCCCTAGCGCAACTTTGTCGTCCATTGCTTCATAGAAGATCAGCTTTTCCGGCCTGCCGTCGTCCGCCGGAGCTGTTGCTGCTCCGTTTATGGTGGAGATCTTTGGTTTCCCTAACCGGGGAAGAAGTGCAGCCTCCTATTCCCGATCTTGAAGCTGTCGAGCCAGTACAAGGGAGTTTTAGAAGAAGAAGTCTTCAAAGATCCGTGCGAGAAGTGATCTGGACTGCTGGATAGTAAACCTATCCAGCGTTGTAAGTTCTTTCAAATTTCCTTTGATTCGTTCTGGTTTGTTCTTGTATCATTGTTTGAGGCTGATAAAAAGCACGCATGTGGGTGGGTGGTGTTCTTGCCATGTGTAGGATGAGAAAATGAGAGACCCAAACCCCCAAGGTTCTCTCTAAAGGAGCCCTTGGGGTGTATTTATAATGAATATTAAAAAACCACACCGGACCTCAAGTCCGATGTGGGATGCAGACTCCAACACTCCCTCTCAAGCTAGGTGTACCTAGCTTGGACACATAATGAAAAGAAAGCAAGAAAACAGAGACCAACACTCCCCCTCAAGCTGGACATGCCCAGCTTGATTACAAAACAGACGAAAAAAAAAAAAACTGCAAAGGGCTGCTGCTCCCCCTCACGATCAAAGCTCCTCCGCAGGATGATGGATGAATGATGTTGCGGGCGCAGCAGAAGAAACCACTCAGACCGGCCGGTTGACGGAACGCCAGGAATGCCGCACTAGTGGGGCCGGTCGATGAACGCCGGGAAATCCAATCTAGCACCGGGAAAACCGCATTTGCGGGGCCGGCGACGGGAGGCGGGGATTCCGCAGAATTGTTGCGGGATCTGGCGGCACCAAATGGACCGGTCCGAGTCGGGCAAAGTGTTGCGCCACGGTGGAGGAAGCGCACGGGCGTGCCGATGGACAGAGATGCGGCTGCCGAAAATATGCCGGGAGATGCCGACGAGGCGGGGATTCCGCAGGAGGTGCCGAAAGGGAGCGGATGAATCCAGTCGGAGGGAGGGCCGCCTTGCAGGAGGAGGCCGACAAGGAGGGAGAGCAGCGGAGATGCGCGGGGACGGATCTGGCCGGAACAGCCCGGAACTCGCCGGATCTGGCCGAAAATCGCCGGGATCTGGCCGGAGTAGCCTGGATCAGGCCGGAGCCGGCCGGAGCTGTCCGGATCTGGCCGGGAATCTCTGGATCAGGCCGGAGCCGGCCGGAGTAGCCTGGATCTGGCCGGAAATCACCGGATCTGGCCGGATTCGGCCGGAGCTGTCCGGATCTGGCCGCCGGAGAGCAGCAGGCGAGGTCGCCGGGAGGGGAGCGGGACGGGAGATGCCGCCGGAGAGGGGTCGCCGGACTGGAGGGAGATCCGTCGGGAGCCGCGAGCGCACGGGAGCAGCGGGAGGCGTTGGAGCAGCGGGAGCAGCGGGAGGCGCGGGAGGCCGTCGGGGCTTGGACGCCGACGGGAAGAACCGCGGAGGGCCGACGATGGGAACTGGAGGCGCGCCAGGCAGGATCGGCCACGCGGGAGGAGACGCCGGGAGCCGGGGGGACGACGCGGCGAGAGGGCCACCGGACAGGGGGCCGGCTGCTCAGGAGGGAGGGGAGGGGCGACGGCGCAGGAGGCGTGCGCACGGCGGGAGGGGCGATCCGCGCAGGAGGCGTAGGAGGGCCGCCGGGGAGCCGCGACGGGGCTGGACCTGGGCCGCCGGGAATGAGGACCGGCAGGAGCAGCGTGGGGCAGAGGCGGGGGGGGGGGGGGCGGCGGTAACCCTACGGGGCTTTGAGGCCGCCGCCCCCCCACGGGGGATTGCCAAGTCGGAAAAAAAAAACCTAGACGGGAGGGAGGGATCGGATTAGAAAACCCTCTGATACCATGTAGGATGAGAAAATGAGAGACCCAAACCCCCAAGGTTCTCTCTAAAGGAGCCCTTGGGGTGTATTTATAATGAATATTAAAAAACCACACCGGACCTCAAGTCCGATGTGGGATGCAGACTCCAACACCATGCATGTAGGCTCCAAGGGGACAGAAGCATGATAAATTCTGTGTTCTTTATTCCGTCTTATTTCTTTCTTAGTTCGAGCTAAATCTGTATTGTTCGAATTGTTGAATATTATTCAAGTTCTGGTAACATCAAAGGATCTTTTCGAATTCAAAGACTTAACTGAATATGCGTGTTCAACCCTTGATTTTCTTGAGGGTGTATGCTTCACGTTGTCCTCAACCTAAGACCTCGTTGAGGAAGAAGATCTGATAATTTGATGTAGTGACATCATGGAGCTTGAAGCAGATCTTGTTCATTGGTGTTTGAGAAGAACTGTGTAACCGGCAGTGGGATGCTGTATATCCGGTGAGATGCTGGATATGTATGGAGGCACGGTGAGCTGCTGTGTGTGCGCGGGAAGCGCTGTGGGATCGTGATGATACCCATTGTAACCACTTGCGTATATAGTGGAAAATCTGTGACTTGGGGTGAATAACCGATCATAACAAGGAATAGATTTCCCAAAGGGGTCGGACCTTATAAAAACACCGTGTGCTGCTCTTTACTTTACTGTTTTGCATGCGATTGATGTGGTTTGGGTAATCATAAACAAATCCATTACTATCCTAACAGATAACAGAAGTTCGATATTGATAAGGGAACTTAAAAAGGGTTAGAGTTTTAATTCGGTAAAAAGTCAGTCACACCTGATCCCCCCCCCCCCTCAGGGCACACTGCACATGATCCTTTGGGGCATTTCAAGGTGGTGACTCTGAGGTGTATGAGTTTGTTTTCTGTTTGAGGAAGCAGGGGTGGGGGGTGCGGGAGTAACAAATGCTTGGCTGTTGGAGGCTGCGGCTTTGGCTCTAGGAGTGACTTGTCTGAAGAATCTTCTGCTTCTGGAATGTTCTGTACTCTTGTTTCTTTTCAATCTACTGTAAATTGTTTTCTAGCATTCTACTACATTTTTTCCTCCAAAGCCCCTGTAGCTTTCTTATCTGCACCTATTTGAGTAACAACTGCTTGGCTGTTGGAGGCTGCGGCTTTGGCTCCAGGAGAGGCTTCTCTGGAGAATCTTCTTCTTCTACTTCTTCTGGAGTGTTCTGTACTCTTGTTTCTTTTCAATCTATTGTAAATCGTTTTCTAGCATTCTACTACATTTGTTCCTCAAAAGCTGCTGTAGCTTTCTTATCTGCACCTACGGTTCCATCAAATGTGTACATGTACGCATGCACACTGCATGCAGTATATTTTTTATTAGACTGGAAGCAATGTGTCGTCAGTTGTACATGCAATTTTATAGCATATTGGATGAATCCTTTGAAGTTAAAACAACATGCAGGTCATTTTCTTGATCACAGAAGTTGGAATTTCCAAGATTAACGTGGCTAAGGTCATAGCTTCGGAACCCGAGCTCCTGGGGTGCAGCATAACGAATAAACTTGATGTGGGTTTGAATTATTTTCTGTCGCTTGGCATAACTCGCCAACAATTGGGTGAAATGGTTGCGGATTTTCCAAGGCTGCTCCGGTACAGTGTAGATCGGCTGCATCCTAAATATCGATACTTGCGACGGACAATGGTCAGACCCCTGCTGGATCTAATTGAGTTCCCAAGGTGAACACTTTAATTGATCCAAACACTCACCTTTTTATTTCTCTCTGTTTGACTGCACTTATTGAAGACTGCTTTTAACAGTCATCGCTTATGTAATGGCCTTGTTTCACAGCACTTATTGAAAACTGCTCACAGCACTTATCACTTATGATAAGTGCTTTTGCATTAGTGTTCCAGATTGATTATTGAAAAAGTGATTTTCTGCCACTATTTAAGTGGGTTTCTTCTGGAATGCAAGTATTATTTCAGAAGCAGAACAAACAATACCTAGGCTCTGTTTGACGGCACTAATAACTGATTATCACTTATGATAAGTGTTTTCAGATTCCTTATTGAAAGTGAATTGAAGTGGAAGTGTTTTTTTTTTAGAAACAGAAAAAACCCTACTTTGTTTTTCAAACTGCTCAAGTGGCAAGTGTTATAAGCAATTTTGTAAGTGCTATATGCAGTTTTCAACAAGTGCTGTGAAAGAAGCCTTGAGTGATGGTTTATTGGAGAAAATGGTTTTTTGTCACTGATTTTTTTAGTATGTGCAGGTGTTTTTTTAAAAGAAGAACAAATACCAGTTATTTTTTCAAACTAGCTGTTATACTGTTCCCGGTTTGCAATATAAGCAAAAAATGACCGTTTCGTAAGAATTAAGAAAATCGGTTAAAATTGGTTTGCCACATTGAATTCATCACAAGTTATAATATATTATCAAGAACACCACTGATTCTCTCTCATGATTAATTAAGGCCATTTGTAAACAATTGGAATTAAACGCACTACATATTTTAATATTATGGGTCATGAAAGCACCTCACTTTTTTTCTTAAGGTAGTATTTTGTAAGTACTATAAAACAGTTATCAATAATTGATGTCAAACGGAGCCTAAAAGTGAACAGAATGGATTCATCCATTCTGGTTTAAGATCATTGAGCGCCATGAAATTTGTTGCAGGTTCTTCAGTTACTCGCTGGAAGAGCGCATAATTCCAAGACACGAGATTCTGGTGGAGAACCACATGAACTTGGAGCTGCGCTCCATGCTGGCATGCACGGATGAGGAGTTTAATCAGTGGGTTGAGGCTGAGATCGAAAGACGGAGAAGTTTTGAATCCTCGACTCGGTTACAGTTCTAGGCAACAAAGGGTTAGTGCATTTGTTGTAGAATTGATATATCTCAATTATGTTTGCACTCATTAATTTATTAATCATTTGTATTATACTCACTTGTAATTTATTAAATAATTAGTTATAAATGTAGTTAACTATAGTCATAAATTTGTAACCCATTTTTAAGTAATCTTACTGTACAACTTTATTACATTTACAATTATCCCTTTGTTGAGCTCATGCGTGTTTTGTTGGTGGTGTTGTGTTTGTTCCTCGTCATCCTAGCTTCGTCTCCATTGTTTTTCCTGCAAATTAGTTGCAACTTCGTTGCAAATCCATTGCAAACCAACTAATAGTGGATGCTACAATTTCCATCACTCAAATAACAAAATATAAAATCTTATACTCATAATATCCACAACCCAGTGTCTCCACTTCCATCAAAACCCCAATCCCTTTTTATTAACATATTTTCATTCATTTCATTATGTTCATCGCACAAATTCGAAGAGATTTACTAATTTCACAACATGGTTTCCGTATCCAGGATTTATAATTAATCTATTAATAATATAAATTTCTATCTCAACATCCTTTCATTATGTGATTGTTAACTTTTAGGATTTGTAGCCAACTTCAGTTGACCGGACGCAAACGGTCGGATGAAGTGAGTTGGACGATACATCTTCCGTGCTGACAATGGATCTCTCCAGCAGATGGCTGGACGATAAAACCATTCGATGGAGGTGTGCATGGGTGATGTTCCGGACAACACTGAGTTGAAGTTATTGGTGCAAAGTGTAACTTGAGTAGTTCACCGGGACAAGTGGTGAAGTTTAGAATGCCACTGGAGATCAACCGTCGTCATTCTAAATAGAGGGACCGTGTAGGAGATCAGTGTGACTACAATGTCCAGCTGGATACTTCCATAAAAGGATGTGGGGACCCTTGTGCACAGTGATTTGGATTTGACAGTGGTCAGAGAATTGTAGTGTTAAATCTTGTAGAATGAGGAAACCCCCTTACCCTCAAGGTAAGGTGGGGGCTTACTTTTATAGAATGATACGGCGAAAGATACAAAGGAGTATTCCAATGTGAGACTCGGAAATACCCATAATAATAAAAAGAGGGTTTAACACTCCCCCTCAAGCTGGACATGCCCAGCTTGGACAACGAGTCCCACAAAAAAAGAATAAGATGACACCACACAAGACCAAGACATACTCCCCCTCAAGCTGGGTGTCAGATGTGGTGGATCCCCAGCTTGGAACTGAGTGAGGCAAGGCGAGCACCAGGGAGGCCTTTGGTGAATATGTCAGCAAGCTGGTCTGCCGTCGAAATGTGGCTAAAGCCGACATGTTTGTGCTCCAGGTGGTAGCGAAGAAAGTGACAGTCCACCTCAATATGCTTCGTGCGTTCATGGAAGACGGGGTTCAAAGCAATTTTAGTGGCTGCCTGATTGTCACACCATATGTGAGCAGACGTCTGCTGAGGAAAGCCAAGCTCCTGGAGGAGTTGCCGAAGCCAAAGGATCTCGGTAGTGACGGTGGCCATGGCACGGTACTCAGACTCGACACTGGAGCGAGAGACGACCGTCTGTTTCTTGCTGCGCCAAGAAATGAGGTTGCCTGCCAAGAAAATGGCAAACCCAGAGGTAGATTTCCGAGTGGCAAGGCAGCCAACGTAATCAGCATCGCAAAAGGCCTCAATATGCTGATGAGGATGCTGGGAGTAGTGAAGACCACGGGCAGGATCTCGTTTGATGTACTTGGCGATGCGGATGACAGCATTCCACTGAGATGTGGTCGGATGCTCCATAAATTGACTCACTTTGGCTACCGCATAGGAAATGTCGGGTCGAGTCATGGTGAGATAATTGAGTTTGCCCACCAATCGACGCTACCGCTCGGGATGTGGGTATAGTGCCGAGGAGGCATAAAGAGACCGTTCTCCAGGCTTGAGAGGAGTATCGACCGCAGTGACCTGAGTCAGCCTAGCATCCTGCAATATATCCAATGCATACTTCCGTTGGCAGAGGGAGACGGTGTCCGAGGAGTAGGAAACCTCGATGCCGAGGAAGTATTTGAGAGGACCAAAATTCTTAGTGTGGAAGTGCTGGTGAAGATGGGCCTTGAGATGGGTGATACCCACAGAGTCGCTGCCGGTGATGACGATATCATCCACATAGATGACCAATAAGATGCAGCCATGTGGAGTCGTCCTGTAGAAGACAGTGTGGTCCTTCATACTGCGGGAAAACCCAAAGTCGCTGACGACCGTGCTAAAGCGGCCGAACCAAGCACGGGGAGACTGCTTGAGGCCGTAAAGAGAGCGGCGTAGACGACAGACACGAGATTCAGCGCCGGAGGCACAAAATCCGGGGGGCTGCTGTAGATAGATTTCTTCCTCAAGGAAGCCATGGAGGAAGACATTCTTGACATCCAATTGATGAAGAGACCACTGATGATGGGCGGCGAGAGAGATGAATAACCGGACAGAGGCCATCTTGGCAACCGGGGAGAAGGTATCAAAGTAGTCAACACCGTATGTCTGAGCAAAGCCTTTGGCCACAAGGCGGATTTTGAGGCGATGGAGAGTGCCATCGGGATTCAGCCTGACGGTGTAAATCCATTTGCTGCCCACTGCCTGTTTGCCTGCTGGAAGGGGGACAAGATCCCAAGTATGGTTTTCCTCCAGAGCCTGCAACTCATCCCGCATTGCTGCTAGCCACCCGGGGTGAGATTTGGCTTCACCAACCGTGCGAGGTATAGAAACTGTCTCCAGAGCGGACAGACCCCTGTATGAAGATGTAAATAGAGGAGTACTCTGGCAGGAGCGAGTACCTTTCCGTAGGGCAATGGGCAAGTCCTCGGGTGGCGGAGCAGGAGCAGCGGACGAAGCGGGAGCATCAGTGTCACTGGCCGGAACGGGGTATATAGTCGAAGGACGCCGGGAGTAGACCTGACCAAAATGGGTGTCAACAGGGGTTGACGCCGGTGGAGGATGGATGAGGAGAGGAGGAGGCAAATCCGGAAGAGGATGGATGATGAGGGGAAGACAATCATCAATGGCAGAGTCAGGAGGAGGAGAGGGAAAGGAGAATGGAGAACTCTCAACAAAGGAGACATCCGTTGAGATGACATACCGGCGAAGGTCTGGGGAGAAGCAGCGGTATCCGCGCTGAGTGCGGGAATAACCAAGGAATATGCAGCGGAGAGATTTGGGAGAGATTTGGGAGAGAGTTTGGTGCGGCCAGGGCAAGTGTCATGAACATAACAGAAGCAGCCAAACACTCGAAGAGGGAGGGAATGAAGAGAGAGAGTGGGGAAAAGAGCCCGAAAGGGAGTCTCCTCCTTAAGGATAGAAGAAGGAAGACGATTGATGAGGTAGGTAGCAGTGAGAATGACATCTCCCCAAAAGAGCAGAGGCACCTGTCGGTGGAAGATGAGGGCACGAGCAGTCTCCAGAATATGTCTGTGTTTCCGCTCGGCCACGCCGTTCTGCTGGGGTGTATCAGGACAGGAGGTCTGATGAAGGATGCCATTCGTCTGGAGAAACTGCCGAAAGGAAGTGGAGAGATACTCGCGCCCATTATCCGAGCGGAGACATTTGACAGAGATAAAAAAACGGTTCTGAATTTCATTAAAAAAAGTTTAGAAGGTGGAAAACACTTCGGAGCGTTCTCGAAGAAGGTAAAGCCACGTCATTCGCGAATAGTCATCAATGAAGGATATATAATATTTATATTCCAAGTGACTCGGAATGGTACACGGGCCCCAAACATCTAAATGAACCAGATCAAAAGGGTGGGAGGCCCGTGTATCCGTGCGAGGAATGTAGGAAGAGCGATGATGTTTCGCAAAAGAACAGGACTCACAATGAAAAGTAGGAGTCCGACTGAAGTCTAGAAACATCTGATGAATGGTGGATGCAGGCGGGTGTTCTAATCGGGAATGAAGATCAAGTGCCCGAGAAGAGGTAGACGTGCAAGCAATGGGTGCTGGGCCCTCGAACATGTAGACCCCGTCTCGAAGCCGACCTCGACTAAGTTCCCGGTTCGTAGTCTGCTCCTGAAACACAACACCAGAAGAGGTAAATATGGCCGCACAGTTATAATCCTTAGTCAGTTTACTGATGGAAAACAGATTAAAGGGACTGCGGGGCACATGTGCCACAGAGGGTAGGTGTATCGATGGCGTCAGGGAGCATGCGCCAAAGCCCGCTATGGGGATAGTGGACCCATCAGCGACGGTAATGGCTGAAGAACCGGCATATGTGCAGTAAGACGTCAGCATACCAGCATCACCGGTGAGGTGGTCGGAGGCACCTGAGTCCAGCTGCCATGCAGGGGAGCAATGACTGATAAGGGTAGTGGGGCGAACAGTACGGGCCAGAGAAGCCGAGGAGGGACCGGGTCGGACAGAGGCCGGAGGATCGTGAGGCCGCCTGAGGTCGGCCATAGAAAGGGCCAGAGACGGGGAAAGAGAGGCGACAGTCGAGGACGCGGCCTGGACCGCGGGCTGTCCCTGCCGCGGGTGCTGAGATGGCCGTCCATGCAGGACCCAACATCGGGCGATCAGGTGGCCAAACTTGCCACAATGTTGACAGAAGGGACGTGGACGACTAGAAGCACGACCACGTCCCGAGGATTCTGCCATGGAAGCGACGGGTAGCTGATGCAGCGGGCTGGTGGGATGATTTTGCGCAGGACGTGCGCGTGTAGGAAGGGCCGCCGGAACGAGGCCGCGCTGCCAGGACGAGGGTGTGCTGCCGGGAGAGGCTGCCGGGGCGAAACTGGGGGCGCCGGGACTAGGGTGCCGGGACGAGGGCGCGCTGTCGGGAAGTGGTGAACCGCACCTGGACAGAGGGCTGAGGGAGGGAAATAACGCCGGGAGAGAGGGCCGCTGGGTGAGGGGAGCCGCGGGGCGAGAGCAGCTGGAGCGCGCGGGAGGCGCGAGAGTAGCGGGAAGCGCCGGGCGAGGGTGGCCGGGAGGCGCCGGAGGTGCGGGAGCAGCGGGAGGCGGGGCGCGGGGAGCTGCGGGAGGGCGACGTGGGGAGCCTGGACGCCGGGATCCACGCCAGGCAGAAGGGCTGCCGGGGAGCCGCGCCAGGCAGGAGGGCGACCGGGGAGCCGGGAGCCGAGAGAGACGCCAGGCAGGAGGGCCGCCGGGGAGAACCCTAGCTGGGAAGGAGGGGAGAGGTGGGGCCGGACAGAACCGGGAATCCGTAGTGAGGGAGGGTCGGGACTAATCACCCTCTGATACCATGTAGAATGAGGAAACCCCCTTACCCTCAAGGTAAGGTGGGGGCCTACTTTTATAGAATGATACGGCGAAAGATACAAATGAGTATTCCGATGTGAGACTCCGAAATACCCATAATAATAAAAAGAGGGTTTAACAAATCTTTATAATTATTTTCCTAGTTTATGGTTTTGTCAGTTGAAACATAAATCTTTTAACGCCTGATTGTAATGGAAAGTGAAGCAATGTTTCTTATGGATGTAAAACACAGTCCAAACCATGTAAAATCTTCTTTACCGCTTTCCTTTGCTTGAATGTTTGTGAGGTGTGAGTTTGATTGAGTGTGTGAGGGTTCGGCTTAGTGTGGTGAGTAGGGTGCAAGACTTTCTATCTTTCAGTACACTAACGTAACAAGAGTCTGTTCGAACGACTAGATGTTTTCTCTACGTGGCATCATTTGGAGGTTTGATGTCCGGTGGCCGTTCAGCTCGCTCAAAGCATACTCTGAGGCAACTTAGGTAATGCTCACTTTTGCCTCAACATTATCTTTGATTTCAATGAGAGTTTTCCATCATCAAAAGGTATGATGTCCAATGAAGGCAAGGTTCAGATAAATAAGTTTGATGAAATAAATTTTTTGCTTTTGGAGAATGCAGCAGGAAGACTATCTCATTCAAAAAGACACGGAGGTTCTGTTGGCTGAGTGGAACCGGGCAAGATGAAGAAAGTTGAATGGGAGTAGTTGGATAGGAAGACACTTGGGTTGGCGAGGATGTCATTGACAGAGCACGTGGCCTTTAACATTCGAGAAAAGAAAACAACAACAGAAGTAATGAAGGTGCTAACAAATATGTACAAGAAGCCTGCAACACTTAATGAAGTTTTCATGATATAGATGTTGTTTAACATGAGGCTATCAGTCTCAGCTATGGTATGAAATTGGGCGTGTTCCTTTGAACTATATCACTGTGGGTGTCGCATCGCTGAGCGTCTTGATAGATTTTTGGGCTCTACCGATTGGATTAATATGTTCAGCATGTTTCATATCGATCACATGGCCCTCAACTGCTCGGACCACTGTCCAATTCTCATTGACTGTACACAGGGCGAACGAAATAGACAGTTCAGCAGACCCTTCAGATTTGAGAGCTTCTGGTCAAAAGATCAGGAATGCGAAGAGGTGATTCGGTCAAGCTGGAAAAGTACTCACGAGGATGTTTGCCTCAACCTCCAACAGGTCGCATCCGATCTGAGGTCTTCGAGCAATAAGAAATTCCGACACCCCGACCGGCAATGTGGCGTCCTTGAAAAGAGACTAAACAATCTCCTCAAACAACCCACATCCAATTGCAATCTCTCTAAGATTGAAGCCACTCAAAGAGAGCTGGACACGACCCTGCGTATTAAGGAAAGCTTCTGGGCTATGCGTGCGCGGGACAACCATATTAAAGAAGGGGACGCTAACACCCGGTATTTTCACCAGAAAGCATCAGCCAGGCGTCGGAAAAACTCTATTACTTGCATCTCACAACCCGATGGAAGCAAAGTTTCTGACACCAATGGTATCCACGAGGCCTTGACAGGCTTTTTCCAGAATATCTTCTCTGCAGGAACCCCTTTCATGTCAGCTGAGGTGGAAGAATGCATCAGACCTGTGATCACTGAAGAGATTAATAGGAAGCTCACCAAAGATGTGACAGATGACGAGATATGTCTGGCTCTGAAACATCTTCATCCCACTAAGGCTCCGGGACCGGACGGGTTCCACGCCCTATTTTTTAAGCAATACTGACACATAATCGGTCCTGACATCTGCAATATGATTAAAAATATCTGGGCTGGTAATACCAGCATTGCGGCCATCAATGAAATTGTCCTTGTCCTCATCCCCAAAATCAAGAAACCTCTGGCGATCCCTGACTTTCGACCTATCAGCCTCTGCAATGTCTCTTACAAGATCTTTTCAAAGATCCTTGTCAATCGGTTGCGACTTTGGCTACCTGATATTATCTCTGAAAATCAGAGCGCCTTCGTGGCTAAGAGATTGATTACTGATAATGCGATTGTGGCCCATGAAGTGTTCCATTCTATGAAATCACGCTCCACTGCGAAAAGAGGAACCATGGCCTGGAAATTGGATATGACCAAGGCCTACGATAGGGTTGAATGACACTTAAGATTCGTTATGCAGAAAATGGGTTTTTGCGCTAAATGGACAGATATGGTCATGAACTGTGTCTCGATCGTCTCTTTCAAAATCAAGGTCAATGGGGAGCTTACAAAAGAATTCACCCCATCCCGAGGCCTTCGCCAGGGAGACCCCCTCTCCCCTTTTCTCTTCATACTGGTGGCTGACGTATTTTCTAATCTTATTTCCAGGGCTGTATCTTCTAAGTCTATTCATGGGGCAAAAGTCTGCCGAGCTAGCCCTCCAGTGTCGCATCTCTTCTTCGCTGATGACTGCCTCCTTTTCTCCAGAGCAACAATTAATGAATACCGGGTGATCTGCCAAGCGATTCATCAGTATGAGAGGGCGTTTGGCCAAACAATCAATCATGGTAAATCAGAAATATCCTTCAGTGCAGGAGTGCCTCTTGCTAAGAGGGATGAACTTTGCGCATCAGCTGACATCCATATGGTTGATAAACATCAGAAGTATCTCGGGCTCCCCACGGTGATTGGCCGGTCCAAAAAAGAAATCTTCGCATCCCTTGTGGACAGGATTGAGGCAAAAATTCATGGTTGGACCCCAAAAAGAATTTCTAAAGCTGGCAAAGAGACCCTCATCAAAGCTGTCATTCAATCTATCCCCAGCTACTTTATGTCCCTGTTTAAGCTCCTGGCGGCCATCGTCGACCAGATCCACACACATACTGCCAATTTCTGGTGGGGGAAGAACGATGGAAGGAACCGACCCCACTGGATGGCCTGGGAGAAACTCTGCAAACCCAAATCAGAGGGTGGGACGGGGTTCCGGAATCTTCCTCTCTTCAACGACGCGCTTTTGGCCAAGCAGGGATGGCGCCTCATTAACCGTCCATTATCTCTATGTGCGCGAGTTCTTCGAGCTAAGTACTTTCCCCACACGGACTTTCATGCTTCCTCTCTTGGTCCCCGCCCTAGCTTCCTCTGGAGAAGCATTTGGGGGGCTAAAAAACTCCTGGATAAAGGACTGGGCTGGAGGATTGGGACGGGCTCATCTGTCAAAATCTGGACTGATCCCTGGGTCATTGATAATGAGGGTTTACGGGCTACATCCCCCGCCCAACCAGGTCTTGAAGACGCCACTGTTAGCTGCCTCCTTTCCGACCAGGGACAGACATAGTTATTAATGGCGCGCGCCATGGCGCGTCATTGCGCCATGGCTAGCGCCAGGGAGTGGTGCGCCGCGCCATGGCTTCGCCATGGCTCATTTAAGATGGCTCACTGTGGCGTGCGCCATATTGCGCAATGGCGCGCGCCATGTTGCGCCAATGGCGTGCGCCAATGAGCCTTTTTGATTTTTTTTTTGTATTTTTTTAACCTGCCAACTCTTACGCCCCGATTGAAAATACCTCTTTTGAGGTCAAACAACGACCTCCCCTTTCGACTCTACGCAACACTCTTCCCGTGAGCGTAGCGACCTAGCCGGTGTTGGACCACATTGACTGCCACGACCAAACCGAGATCCCTCGACTGCCGTGACCCAGTCGACCACGACTTAGCCGAGCTCCCTCAACCACCGCGACTTAGATACGCAATGTTGTCCAGAGCAGGCGCACTTTCTGTGCGAATCAATAACTTTTTTTTTGTTTTTAATTCAATTTTATTTATGTTGCTCGCCCCTTATTTTTTTTCGAATTACTCCTGTTGTTTTTTTGAGATACATGGTTTTTTACTCCCGTCTTGGTTTTTTGAGATATATGGTTTTTAATATATTTCAGGATTTGATATATATGATTTTTTGAGATATATAGTTTTTAATATTTAATTGTAGGTGTCATTGCTGACTTCATTTGTTTTTTGATGGATGAAATATGAATTATTGACATAAATCTTTGTTTTTTATATATAAATTGTATAATTTATTATTTGTTATTGTTGATATATGTATACACCTCTTTTGTGTGCCGCAAGTTAATATTGCCACGCGCCGTGCGCTTTTGCGCCGGGGGCTCTTGTCGCCGGGGGCTCTTGTCGCCGGGGGCTCTTGTCGCTGTTGTGCGCCATGCGCCGTAAAGGGGTGGTGTTTGGAAAAGATCCTTGATTGGTTTAACGAAAGAGATCAAAGAATTATCCTTAGCATTCCCTGGGTACCAGACGCAGGCCTTGACCATCTCTTCTGGATCAATGACATCTCGGGCGACTACACGGTGAGATCTGGCTACAGACTTGCTCTTGGAATCCATTCAGACGGCCGGGATGAGGGACCATGGAAATCGATTTGGAAGCTCAACGTCCCCCAAAAAATTCGTCAATTTTGGTGGCAGGTTTGTACGGGCACTCTCCTAACAATGAGCCTTCTCGTTTACCGACATATGGCCAGTACCGTTTTTTGCCCTTTCTGCCCGAACACTCCAGAAACTCCTCTGCACGCTATCATTTACTGCCCGGGAGCGAAGGAAATTTGGAATCAATGGGGCCCGGTTTCAGTTGCTTCGCTGGCATTGACCTCTGACCTTCCCGATCTGCTGACGCGTTGGTGCTCCTCTCTCTCTTCGGCAGATGTTGGGTCACTTTGCACTTTGGCTTGGATTATTTGGGTCCGGCGTAACGATGCTGTTTTTCATCAAACTCACAGACCCCCCAAATTCTGGATTGATCGGGCCACTTCTTGGATTGAGGGTTGGAAATGTCACAACGGACATTCTATGCCGGGTGGTTCCCCCTGCCATCCCGCTCATTGGAATCCCCCAGCGGAAGGGATCCTCAAGATTAATGTGGATGCGTCTCTTCCAAAGGATGGACTTGTTGCCCTCGGCCTCCTTGCCTGAAATCATCTGGGGCATATCCTTGCTGCTAAATATGAACCACATCAGACATTCTGGGAACCGGCGGTTGCTGAAGCCACGGCCATCCTTGCTGGTTTGATGCTCGCTTTAGAATGTGGATGGGGTGATATCATCATTGAGTCTGACTGTCTTACCGTGATCGATGCTATCAATCACAACGACGGCGGACTCCAGTCTTTTGGCATCATCATCAGGAGAACTCTCTCACTTCGCCAATGCTTCTCCTTTTGTACCTTCTCCTTCACCAAAAGGGACGGAAACAACGCGGCCCATCAGCTAGCGGCCTCAGACCCTTTTGATACTAACCAGTTCTGGTTGGACAATTTCCCTTCATGGCTTTGCACATGTACTTCTGCTCATCTTTGCCATTAATGTTATCTGCCTTTTTCAAAAAAAAAAAAATATCACTGTGGGTGTGGATCAGAATGTTTCCAATGAAAGATGGCAAGCGCGGGAGGTTTCTTCCTTCAAATCGATGATGGTGAATCTTGCTACTAAGATCTTGCTCAACCATATTCAATCCGGACTGGGAAAGGTCCTTCAATTCTCCTCAGAATGCTCCTGGTGCGGGTTCTGGCTCCTATTCTCTTTCTCGAAAAGCTATCTCGTTTGTGGAAGCTCTTGCTGGACCCTCCATTGCTTCATCTGGCGCCAGCTTACCGCCCATGGTTAAGCGCTCGGGGGACGGTTCCATCACTGTGACTGCGGATCCGGATGCGCTAAAGCAAAGAATGGATCTATGTAAGTTTTCAGTGCTCGGTCGTATCTCCTATGAAAAAGGTGCAAAGCCCTGGTCATACGCGTATCTGAAAGACAGAGTATTTCACTGCTGGAGTTCTTCAAAATGGAGACTTTCCGATTGGCAAGAGCTTCTTCCACGTCATTTTGGAAAGGCAAAGAGGACCTTGATGCGGGTTTGGCGCATTGAAAATCTTAATCTTAAACCAGGGTTCTTCCAGATTTCTGATTGGGATCCTAATTTCAACCCCTTCACTCAGCGGCACTCCTTTGCATAGGTTTGGACCAGGATTCATGGGCTACCATGAGTTTACCGGCACACCCCAAAATTCTCAATGATCTGGCTTCTGGAATTGGGACCCCCCTGAAGATTGACCAGCGTACCATTAATGGAGATCTTAGACTATATGCCAAGGTGCTCATTGAGATCAACATGGAAACACCCCCTCCAGAAAGGGCATCCCTGGTCGCAAATGAACATCAATTGGAGATAAGCTATGAATTCGAGAACCTCCCTCAATTCTGTGAACACTGCAAGATGGTGGGTCACACCTTCAAAAATTGCCGTGTGGTTCAGAGGTTGGTTAAGCCATCCACTAACATATCATCTTGGAAGGAAGTTTCAAGAGGTAGGAAGAACAACCCGGTGGACACTGGAAGAAGGGATACCTCTGATCCATTGAAAGGAATAAAAATTTCTAAACCTACCACAACAAGCTCCTCGTGGGCAGTTCTGGTTGAGGAGGAACAACAACCTGACAATGTTGAGATTCCAATTAGCCCATCTGAGGATGACAATTAGTGCAATTCCTCAGAGGAATCTCTCAACCATCTTCTGACTTCAGATGTCCTATCCACTGCTCTTTCTTCTCAAGCTGAGGATTTTCTGCTTGATCTCATTTCTTCAGACCTAAATGCTGCTATCCAATTGGAGAAGCCCCTAAATATTTCTGAGGAACTCCAACACACTCTGACACCTGAGAAGGGAGCAGGTGTGGTGCATGTCCAGAACACATCTAACACTTCCACTGAAGACACTTTTGTTCAGAGTCCTATGAAAGAGGAAGTCCCTGCATCCACTCAGATCCACATTGGTGATGATTCTAAAGGGCCCAAATCTATCTCCTCAAAGGCATAAACTGCCAGGAAATAAAAAAGACAAATGGAGAAGAAAGAAAAAGGAGGAATTACCCCCAAACCAAAATCATAATGAGGACAATCTTTTGGAACTGCCAGGGAATAGCCAACCTTGGATGACAGGTTCCCTCAGGCTCCATGCAGGTAGGTACAAACCTGACATTATTGGCATCTCTGAGCCAAAGACTATTGCTTCAAAACATGGCCCCCTCTTTAACTGCAGAGGGTACTCTTTGCTGGGATCTGCTCGGGCTGAGTCCAACTTTGACAGGATCTGGTTCCTGGTCCACAACAGTGTTGATAATCCTGTTATTGTCCATGAGGATAACTAGATCATCACCTGTAGTTTTGATAAATCTGGTCGGAAGATGTTCTGTTCAATTGTTTATGCCTTCAACAACTACATTGACAGGAGACTTTTATAAATGAAAATTAAAGGTCTGGCCAGTGTTATCATGGATTCATGGACTATCATTGGAGACTTCAACTCCATCCTTCACACGGATGAGAAACTTGGAACAACTTTCAGCACCATCTCCACCAAAGACTTCAGACCATGTGTTGAGGATGCAAGATTAACTGAAATCAAACTCATTGGAGCTAAGTTTACATGGTACAGGAGGCATTTAAATGGTATGAGGGCAAGCAGAATCGACAGATCCTTTGTCAATGATGCATTGCTTGGAAACTAGAGGTCATTGTCATGTGTTACATTGGCAAAGCACAATTCTGACCACCACCCTATCCTGGTTAGCTTTATAGATAATGAGAAGAGGCAACCTCTTCCATTCAGGTTCAATAGTGCATGGAATGCTCTCCCAGAATGCTCAAAGATTATTCAGGACTCTTGGGCCTCAGATGATCATAGTGACAACCCTCTGGTTTGCATATCCAAGCTCAAAATGCTCAAGATCAAACTGAAGGAATGGAGCAAAGTCAAGTTCAGCTCGCTTGATGCAGAAATTGAGGCCCTTGAATGCTCTTTACAAAATCTTCAGGAATCAATTATAAAGAACCACTTCTCCGGAGATTATGTCCAGGAAGTTGAGATGTCTTATAGGCTCCAAAATCTCATCCAACTCAGTGATAACATCAAAAAGGGCATCTTCAAAGTCAAGTGGCTCGTTAATGGGGATAGAAACACCATGTTTTTCAACGCTCTTCAAAAGGGTTCGACGACAGAATAGGCCCCTCTCATTACTCAAAGATGGGGACCAAATTCTGGAGGAAAGATAGGAGCTATCCAATCACATTGTCTCTTTTTACTCAAAACCTCTTCAATGGACCACCAAAGGATGCGGTGCTAAAGGAAAGCATTATTTCCAAATTAATATCCAAGGAGGAAAACTCATTTCTCACTTTCACCCCTTTGGACATTGAAATCAAGGATGCAGTTTTTGGCCTTAAGAAAGATAGCTCTCTTGGTTCGGATGGGTTCACCAACTTTTTCTTCCAATCTTATTGGGATATCATCCAGAATGATGTGTGCAAGCTTGTCAAGCATTTTTTCAGGGGGGGTTCTTTACTCAAGGCTTCAATGCTCAATTCATTGCCCTTATATCAAAAGTGGAGAATGCCCGTGATATCAACCAATTCAGGCATGTTGCTCTCGTCAACACAATTCACAAAGTTATTACAAAAATACTTTCTAACAGACTTGCTTGGGTATCAGATAGAATTATATCCTGAAATCAATTTGGGTTTGTGAAGGGAAGGAGCATCCAAGATTGTTTTCTCATTGCATCATAGTGTGTTAATCTCCTTCGAAAATCCAACAGGGGTGGCAATATTGCTCTTAAACTTGACATAAAAAAAGCCTTTGACACAATGAATTGGGGCTTTATAAGCAATGTACTTCAAAGCTTTGGCTTCAGCATGCAGTTTGTTCACTGGATCACAACTCTTCTTGGCTTTTCCCACATATCCATCCTTATTAATGGGTCCTCGGAAGGATACTTTAAATGCACCAGGGGAGTGAGGTAAGGGGATCCTCTATCAGCTATTATCTTTGCAATTGCAGAGGACTATCTCAGCAGGCTTCTCCTTCACATGGTGGACAAGGGTGAAATGGAAACTATCAGAGCGGCTAGAGGTATCTATGCCCCTTCCCACTTATTTTTTGCTGATGAAATTATCATCTTTACTCTGGGAAAAAGGAGGATCATCAACAACATCAAGAATGCCTTGCTATACTATGAAAATATTTCAGGCCAAGAAATTAGTTGGAGCAAGTCATTCATCTACTTTGGCAAGAATATTCCAACTTCAAGAAAGATCAGTATCATCAATGATATGGGGATAAGGGAAGTCTCTCTCCCTTTCATCTACCTTGGAGTTCCCATGTTCTGGGGTAGACCTCGTGTCTCTCATTTTTCTAATGCCTTGAGTCAAATTAGAAGAACTCTTGTATCTTGGAAAGGAAAATCTCTCTCAATGGCAGGAAGAATTTGCCTTATCAAGAATGTGGTGGTTTCAAAGCTTGTGTACTTATTCATGATGTATCTTTGGCCTACCTTTGTTATCAAAACCATTAATTCTATTATGAGGAATTTTGTATGGAGTGACAACATGATGGAAAGGAAAGTTATCACAACATCTTGGAAACAATGCTGCATGCCCCACGCCTTGGGAGTTATTGGAATCAAGAATCTGGAGCTCTTAAACCAATCTCTGCAAGCTCAATTCATGTAGTGGTTAATCAACAAAAAATCTGCTTCCTTGGAATTCCTCAGATCAAAATTCCTTGCAAGGCTCATTACAGGAAAACCGAGCTACATTGAATCCTCAATCTGGCCTGGGTTGAGAACTGTTTTCTAGAAAATTCATATGCACTCTCATTGGTTGGTTAGCATGAACCCCACTCTTATCTTTTGGCATGCCAAATGGATTGGAGATCCCTTGATTGATCGGGTCAGTTCCCTAGATCATGAAATTGACCACATCATCTCGATCAAAGATCAACTGGAAAATATGGATATGCTCCCTGATGATGTTCTCTCATCTGTTGCAAGTTATGACTTCATCAACTAGGAGGATATGCTCATATGTGAGAAGTCTCCAAATGGACAACTTGATTCCAAAACCTTCTATAATCACCTATTCCAAGGAGATCACAAGTGGATTAATGCCTTTAATAAAAAGTGGTTGATTCCTTCCAGGTTCACCCTGCTCTAAAGGATTTCTCTCAACAAAATTCCAATGGAAGAAAATCTTCAACGTGTTGGTATCTCTCTATGTTCTAAATGTGTCCTTTTCCACTAGCACTGTGAAGATGTCAATCATCCATTCCTGTGCTTCAAAACTGCCTCATCTTTATGGAGAGTTGTTTTCGATATTTTTGAGACCCACCCCTCAAAAACCGACTCTATCCAACAATTTTTGCTTACTATTCTTGACATCTAGCTCTCTAAACAACTTACATTCCTTTTCAGGGTTGCTGGTTTACACCATTTGGAGGGGCAGAAACAAGGCCATCCACAACCGGGAAAGATTCAGCACTCGACCTGCTCTTGCTGACATCATTGTAGCTATTCAAAATTCAAACTCATTGCATGCTGAATGTTGTTATAACTCGGTGAGGGACTTTACAGTTCTGAGACACCTGAACCTGCCAGGCAACTTCCCTCAACCCTGTGGCACTCTTGAGGTCTTTTGGATACCCCCTTCACTAATTGGTTAAAATGAAACACAAATGGTGCCTCGAGGGGAAACCCAAGGCCAGAAGGATATGGATTAATCTACAGAGACCGCAATGGTGATGTTGTGGAATACCTTCATGGTTCTTGTGGTAATGTCACTACCCTGGAAGCATAAAGGATGAGCCTTATCAAAGAAGTCGACCTTGCTCGTCAAAGAAACTGGAATAACATATGGTTTGAGTGTGACTCTACTACCATTGATGAATCCATAAGGATGAGAAAGATTCATCTCTCATGGAAGCTAACTACAAAATGTGCTAATTGTCTTGACATGCTCTCTGCTATGAACTACATCATCACTCACATCTATCGAGAAGCCAATTATCTTGCTGATGCTCTTGGTAACAAAGGAGAAAATGAAGAGGGAGATACATGCTCTAGCATTCTTCCCTGTGACATGCTTCCCACTTTTCTCCGGGACAAATGTAAAATGCCTTCCTTCAGTCTCTTGTAACTTTTCTTTGCTATAATCTATGCTCATTTTTCTCTAAAAAAACACGAGGCTATCAGAAGGAAGACCAATGACATATCATGTGAATGATTTCAACATGATTCGAGGGTACCTTGAATCGGTGAAGGTGACATTCACGAATGATGTATGAGTGTTGCTTATACTATCATCGCTTCCAGAGAGTTAGGATGCGATGGTAACTGCTATCAACAATTCTTACGAGAAGGCTGATTTGGGGTTTGAGGATGTTTGGAACTTGATTTTGAATGAGAAGCTCAAGCAAAGGGAAGTACAAGCACCATACCGAAGTGTACTTAATGCAAATGGATGAGGACGTTCACCTCAATGGACGAAAAATCAAAAGAAACTATCAAATGACAAATCATGAGAGTGAAGTCAAGGCAAGTCGGCTGGTCCAAGTTATACATGTTGGCAATGTGAGAAGAAAGGACAAATCTGAAGAAATTGTAGGAGTTAGAAAGAGGATTCCACATGGGCATCAATGTCAGGAAGATCAAATTCCATTATTATAGTTGAGGTAGACAACAATTTGTTGCTAAGTGTCAACCTTCCAGTGGAATTATGGGTGATTGACTTAGGAGCATCGTTCCACTCAATGAGAGAGCAAAGGTGCGTATAGAATCATGTGTTCGGAAAGTTCAACAAAGTGCATTTGGCGGACGATGAAGCTCTAGAGATTTTGGGAAATATAGATGTTAATATCAGGATAAAGAACGAGAGTTTCTTGAAGTTGACATAAGTTAGGCATATTCCCAAATACAGAAGAACTTAATTTCCGTAGGGAAGCTGGCTGAGGTAGGCTATGAGACCAGCTTTGTAGGCAGAGTTTAGAATGCGACTCTTGGATCTATAGTGGCTGCATGAGGAATAAAATATGGAACCATGTATCTGACTGAAAGATCACATGGAGATGTAATTTTTAGTGTTTCAATAATCGATAGTCTGGAATTATGACATTACAGTCTCAAACATATCATTAGGAAGAACATGAAAGTTTTAACTATGAAAGGCATACCGAAGATCAGACACACTGAGTTTAGAAGTTGTGTGCTTGGGAAGCAGAAGAGGGTGTCCTTCAACTTGAACAAAAAAAATCCCAAATCCTAGAAGTTAGAACTAGTTCACTGTTTGGGGACCTTCCCCAGTTCGATCTCATGGTGGGCCTCTTTATTTTGTCACTTTCATTGATGATGCAACATAGAATGTATGAGTTTACTTTATGAAAAATAAGTCTGATATGTTCGTAGCATTCACTCAATGGAAGACCATGGTGGAAAGAGAGACTGGTCGGAAGATAATGTGCTTGAGATCTGATAATGATGGTGAATGCAATGGAAATAAATTTTAGAACTTATATCAGAAGAAAGGGACTGGACTGGAGAAAATAGTGTCCAGAACACCGTAGTATAATGGTGTGATAGAACATATGAACCAAACATTAATAGAGATGGTTCAAAGTATGCTTGTACACTCCAGAATGTCTAAGACAATTTGGGTAGAAGGTGTGAATACAACTGCGTATCTCGTTAATAGAAGTCTGCCCGCTCCACTGTGACAGGAAGTGTTGGATAAACCATGGTCTGGAAAACCACTGGATATTAGTCACTTGAAAGTCTTTGGTAGTGTTTCTTATGTACATATTGATTCAAAGGACAAGGACAAGCTTGATGCAAAGTCCAAAGCATGTTTTCTCATTGGGTATAGTGATGAGAAATTTGGTTTCCGACAACGGGATGATGACAAGCGGTAAGTCATCAAAAGATGAGATGTTCACTTCAAAAAGAGGGTTCCATAGAAGGAGAAAAACTTGGAAAATAAGGAAAAGGAATCATCTGATCAAGTCCAAGTTGATTTTAATGGGAGTACTAGATGGAAACAAGTTCTGAATAATTCAAATGGAAGCACCAAAAGTTTGGATGAAAGATTAGTAGAAGATTTACCAACAATCTTGAGGATTGTTGAGGCTTGGAGAAGAGAATCATAAAATAAAGCTCCGAAAGTTAGAGCATTAGACAGGGGCATTCCTGAGGATAGAGAAATGAAAGAAGAAATACCGAATAGAGCTGAGCCGTAGGTCTTGTAGAGATCCGCCACAGTCATAAAACCAGTTCAAAAGTTTGGAGCTGACATGAACTTCCTTCTTCTCACGGACATTGGAGATCTAGAAATCCTAGACGAGGCATCCAGTCTCAGTGACTCTGGACTGTGGGAGTTGTCCATGAAAGAAGAAATGTGTTCATTAAAAACCAACAGAACATGGGAGTTGAATGAGTTGCCATATGGGAAGAGAGCACTAGAGAAAAAAGTGGGTGCATTGGTAAAAGGAAAAATCAGATAGAAGGAAGATGTAGAAGGAACGACTTGTGGTAAATGGATTTCAACAGAAGGAATGAGTTGATTTATCAGAGTTCTTCTCACCGATAGTTAGACACGCTACTATTTGGGCAATGTTGGGAATGGTTGCATCTATGGATTTATACTTAGAAAAAATGGATATAAAGATAACTTTCCTTTATGGTGATTTGGCGTAAGAGATTTACATAAAGAAATTGATGAGTTTCACGGATGATAGAAACCAAAAATTAGTGTGTAAGCTGAATAAAATCCTCTACAGCTTGAAGCAGGTGCCAAGCTAGTGGAATTAGAAGTTTGATGCCTTTATGGTCAAGGAAGGTTTAACGTAGTGCAACACACATCATTATTGCTACTGAAAGTCATGGGATGATAATAGATTTATCATCATACTCCTATATATTGACAACATATTGCTTGCTAGATAGGACCATATGAGGATCCATAAGCCGAAGCATGACTTGTCCAGAAGGTTAGAGATGAAAAATCTTGGATAAGCCAAGAAGATATTTGGAATGAAGATAGAGATAGATATAAAATTAGGGAATTTGATACTATCTCAAAGGGAATACATCCAAAAAGTCATTGTAAGGTTTGGGATGTTTGGATGAAAGCCGACCTTGACTCCCTTGGTTGGACATTTCAAGTTGTCCAAGTAGCATGCATTGAGAACAGGCGATGAGACAAAGTACATGGTGATGGTGCCATATGCATTGGTCATTGGGAGTTTGATGTACATTGTGATATGTACCTATCCATACATTTCATTTACAATGAGTTTTGTGAGCTGATTCATGTAAAATCGAGGCATAGAACACTGGGAGGCTATGAAGTTGATCCTCTGATGCTTGAAGGGATCAAAGATAGAGCTCTGTGTTTTAGGGATGATGATTCATTGCAAGGTTACATCGATGCTGACATTACTGGAGATGCAGACACATAGAAGAATACCACATGGCTTGTGTTTAACTATAGAGGAATGGAAATCAGTTGGATGCTTTTGTTGCAACTGGTGGTTACTTTATCCACAATGAAAGTATAATATGTAGCTGCAACGAAAGCAGGGAAGGATCTAGTATGATTGATGCAGTTACTTAAGGAGCTTGGAAGGAGTCAGTAGGGTGGGGTGTTATTCTGTGATAATCAGAGTGTGATTCACTTGGCTCAGAATCCAGTGTTGAATGCTGGGATGAATCACATTGACTTGAAATATCACTTCATCTGGACATTTCTAGAGGACAAGGTTGTGGAGTAACAGAAGATAGCCGAACGATAGAATCTTGCGGACATGTTCACTAGGGTGTTCTTTCAAGAAACTATGAGGCAACATTGTGTCTCAGTGAGACTTGGGTGAATGGATGAAGAATGGAGAACACTACTTACTATGAAAGAGGTTGTTTTGTGCTAAAAGGTTGGAGAGTTTCCAGAGGTTCCCTAAAGCAGTCTTCAAGTGAGAGATTGTTGGGATATGAATCCATCTTTAGTTTATCTGACATAGACGGTCAGATGAAGTGATCTAGATGATACATCATCCGTACGGATCAAGAAATAGCAGCAGATGTCTCTAGTGGGCAACAAGGTGGTTATATGAGAGAAATGTTCATGTATGTGTGCATGGGTGATGGTTTGGACAACGGGGAGCTGAAGTTACTGGTGCAAAGTGTAATTTGATTAGTTCAGTGGGATAAGTGGTCAAGTTCAAAAGGCTACTGGAGATCAATAGTCATAATTCTAAATATAGGGACCCCTGTGAATGTAGGAGGTCGATGCGTCTGGAATGACCGGTTGGATACTTCCATAAAAGGAAGTGGGGACCCTTGTGCACAGTGATTTGAATTTGATAGTGACCAAATATTTAGAGTGTTAATCTCTGCAATTAATTCCTTACTGACCAGTTTTGTCAGTTGAAGTGTAAATCTTGTAATGTCTCATTATAATAGAAAGAACAATAGTGCTTCTCCCATGGATATATGACACATTGTCCGAACCACATAAATTCTTGTGTCATTTTCTTTATCTTTTTCCCTTGAATGTTTGTAAGGTATGAGTTCACTTGAGTGTGTGCGAGGGTTCGAATTAGTGTGGTGAGTAGGGTGCAAGACTTCCTATCTTTCGATACACTAATTTCAAGGGATTCCATTTGAATTGAAGGTTCCGGGCGCAACGGAAGCGCGTGGGTGGATGTGCCCACTTGGTTTTTTGTCATTAGCAATGATCAATCCGGGATCAATACGACGATAAACGTCAGTCTCCACGGATCGAATCACAGAAAAAGACAAAGAAGATGGTTTGCCCCAGAACCACAAACAAGGATCGTTACAGGTTGATTATAATTAATTTAATTAATTATAAAGAAATATCTTTTGGGTGTTCTTTCTTCGTTGATGTTCTCGATCACGTTGTCGATGTGATCTGTCGTTGCGTCGCAGAAGCCAAGTGTAGACTCCCTCTAGCGGTGATCCACACGTGTACCTTGTATCTCTGGACGTCGCCAAAGGATTCTCCGGGTGCTTGCGTGGAGAAGCCTTTGCTTGCGTTGTTCGCCTTAGATCGTCTTGATCCGATGGAATAGGATCTCTCTCGGTCTTGAGAGCGTTCTTGGAGAAAGATGTTCTTTCGGTCTTGAAAGAATTCTCCAGAGATGTTGTGCACACCGATTCTCTTGTGCGTTGGAAAAGAGTTGGTGTTGTGAGGATATTTATAATCGGGTGTGTTGGGTTATAGAGTTATGACAATAAATAAACGCGTTACGCGTTTTATTTATTTCATTGACTCTTTATTTAAAACCCCCATGTCGAATAAATAATTCCTTGACATGCGCCCACGCTGATTATAATAAATATCACTTAAAACAATATTATATCCTCAAAATCCCGACTGGAAAAACTACACGGCGTGTAATAATAAATACACGACGTGTACTTGTTTTTCATTGAAAACTACATGGCGTGTACATTAAATGTACACGGCGTGTATATCTTGTTTTCATTTATTCATTTTCTTTCTAAAATAAAACTACACGGCGTGTACATTTAATAATACACGGCATGTACTTGTTTTATTTTATTTTTCTTCCATCATTTAAAACAACTTAGGCTTCCTTGAATAATTATTAAACCACGTACGGGAATAATCTTTATTCAACTTGAGATACTTGGATACATTTAGTGTGTGACCCTCTAGGCCTCGTTCTCGTTGGCATTAGGCGGGCTTGCCTAAAGTCCAAAATTACTGTCTAGCAACGAGTCAAGGCACCCAAGAGAAAGAAGTTGACGCCGCATTGACGTATCACCTCATACGAACGCTTACTGTGTAATTTAATCCCTTTGTCTCGATATCTCATCAAGCAGGTTTCATGGAAGTGTCATAAACCTATATGCTTGATCCGTCGTTCTTTGACTACCTGAAATAAACTCGTCGTTTACACCATGACCATGGAATTTAATGCGACAGTTCTATTTCAATCAAAGGGCCGAGATATCAACTTCCATAAATGGAAGGGACAAATCCTTCCTCGACTTATCCACTAACAACATGTCATTCGTGACGCACCCAACGTACCCTACTTCCCGCCAACTGTCTGCGTGACGGTTTTCGTCAGTAAATCTAAGTGCGCGAGTCATGACATGAGTTAATGATAATCTTCCAGTCTAAGGACCATTACACACGCTCGCAGATAGCAATATCCGATGACACCAAGACATGCAGAATTACTACTGGCGGGTCTGTTCTCATAATCTCCCATCTTGGAGATTACCAAGTGCGAACTCCATGAGAGAGAGTCTCGTCTTCTTACAAGTACTCGCACATGACGGTTTGTATACTATGTGTCCTATCATAATATGTCATCCAACCGCAGAACTTTATTTAAGAATATTGTTATAGCATTTCAAGGTTCTCATCATAGCGGGGATCTGCTATGACCTTATTAATGCAACAAATATTCCAGGACATTATTATATTATAGTCATGCAGAACAATGAACAATATATAATAAGTGAACATTTATGTAATCAAAGTACAAAACAATTGGTTCTGAGGACACCAACCCTTACAAACTCCCACTTGGACTAGAGCCAACTGCCTACGACTTTTAGTCTGCTAGACCTCACATGATGATCATGTTTCTGCTGAGTCAAGGCTTTAGTCAATGGGTCTGCCACGTTGTCTTCCGTGGAAATACTGCTCACTGCAACTTCACCTCTCTGAGAAAAATCCCTCAAAAGATGATACTTCCGAAGTATGTGCTTTGTCCGCTGATGTGACCTTGGCTCTTTTGCAAGTGCCACCGCTGCAGTATTATCACAATAGAGTGTGATAGGATCTTTACTGCTTGGTACAACATCCAGCTCTTGGACGAAGCTTCGCATCCATACTGCTTCTTTAGCTGCCTCAGAAGCTGCGATATACTCGGACTCCGCTGTAGAATCTGTCACCACACTTTGTTTTGAGCTCTTCCAGCTCACTGCACCTCCATTCAAACTGAAGATGTATCCAGTCTGCGACTTCATGTCATCTTGATCAGTCTGGAAACTAGCATCTACATGTCCTCTGATGACTAGTTCCTCATCTCCTCCATAAACCAGGAACATATCCTTAGTACGCCTAAGATACTTAAGGATAGTCTTGACTGCCATCCAATGGCGGTCTCCTGGATCAGCTTGATATCTGCCTACCGCACTTAATGCATAAGCAACATCTAGCCTCGTACATAGCATATCATACATGACTGACCCAATCGCGGATGCGTAAGGGATCCTTGCCATTCTCTTTCTTTCCTCATGTGTCTGAGGACACATTTTCTTGGAAAGATGAATGCCATGTGACACTGGCAACAATCCCCTCTTGGACTGTTCCATACTGAATCTCTTCAGTATCTTGTCAATGTATGTACTTTGACTCAGACCCAACATTCTCTTGGATCTATCACGATGGATATTGATCCCAAGAATATATGATGCCTCGCCCAAGTCTTTCATGGAGAAGCATTTATGCAACCATGCCTTAACTGACTGTAAGACAGGTAATTCGTTTCCAATTAGTAATATGTCATCAACATATACTATTAGGAAAACGACCGCACTTCCACTAAACCTCTTGTAGACACAAGGCTCACATTCATTCTTAACAAAGCCAAATTCTGTTATAGCTTCATCAAAACGAATGTTCCATGACCTTGATGCTTGCTTTAATCCATAAATGGATTTCTGCAACTTGCACACCTTGTTGGCATCCTTTGGAGTCACAAACCCTTCAGGTTGTGTCATGCAGACATCTTCCTGGAGGTTCCCATTAAGGAAAGCTGTTTTGACATCCATTTGCCAGATTTCATAGTCATGGTAAGCAGCAATGACCAATAGGATTCTGATGGACTTCAGCATTGCAACCGGTGAAAAGGTTTCATCATAGTCAATTCCTTGACGCTGTCTAAAACCTTTTGCAACCAGTCGTGCCTTGTAGGTGCTGACTTGCCCCTCCATGTCCAGTTTCTTCTTGAATACCCATTTATTACCAATAGGCTTTACATCAACTGGAGGATCTACCAAAATCCAGACTTGGTTTTGGTACATGGAATCCATTTCAGAATTCATGGCTTCTTGCCACTTGACAACGTCTGTGCCTTCAACTGCTTCCTTGTAGGTAAGAGGATCATCATTGTCAACCAATAACGAGTCACCATCCTCGGTGACAAGTAAACCATATCATTCTGGTTCTCTCACCTCTCTCGTGCTCCTACGCAGTTCTTGTGTCTCTGGAACAGATTGTTCTTCCACGGGGCTTTGTGGAATCTGTTCTTGTACCAACTCATGTGTATCTTGAGCCTCGACTTCATCGAAGTCTATCTCGCTCCCACTATCTCTTTTGGAGATGTGCTCCCTCTTAAGGAATATGACGTGTCTTGCCACTGTAACCTTTTTGTCTGAGGGGTTGTATAGGTTATATCCCATTGTTTCCTTGGGATATCCTATAAAGACACACTTTGTGCCTCGGGGTGCAAGTTTGTTACCTGAAGAGGCCTTAACAAATGCTTCACTACCCCACACATGTAAATTCGATAACATGGCTTTGCGTCCACTCTATAATTCTTATGGAATACCATTTATCGATTTAGTTGGTACTTGGTTTAGTATGTGCGCTGCTGTTTGTAATGCATATCCCCAAAAGGATAATGGAAGACTCGCATGACTCATCATTGATCTCACCATGTCCAACAGGGTGCGGTTCCTCCTTTCACTTATACCATTCCACTGCGGTGTGTAAGGAGGAGTGAGTTGAGATAGAATCCCAAACTCCCGTAAGAAATCAATGAAGTTTTGATTAAGATATTCTCCTCCTCTGTCTGAGCGGAGTTTCTTAATCTTCTTACCAAGTTGGTTTTCAACTTCATTCTTGTATTCTTTGAACCGATCAAAAGAATCTGACTTATACCTCATTAAATAGATATATCCATATCTACTAAAATCATCAGTAAAAGTTATGAAGTATGAGAACCCACCCCTTGCTTCAACTGGAAATGGTCCACACACATCTGTGTGAACTAATTCTAGAAGCTCTTTAGCTCTTTCACCTTTCCCACTAAATGAGGCTTTGGTCATTTTGCCTTGTAGACACGCATGACATACACCAAGTGGTTTTAGTTCGAAAGAATCTAAATACCCATCTTGATGTAATTTTGTCAAACGTTTCTCATTGACATGACCTAGCCGGTGATGCCAAAGTTGGGTGTGGTATGAGTCATGTGAATTAACTTTGTTATCGATTGCCATTACTTGGTTTGTGTAGTCTAACACATAAAGACCGTTATATAAATGTGCCCCACCAAAACAAATGCTATCTTTATAAAAGTAGCAACATTCATTTCCAAACTTGAATATGAATCCATCGGTATCTAATCTGGATACTGAAATAATGTTTTTAGTAACAGAAGGCACATAATAACAACCTTTCAAAACCAAGACCATCCCGGTAGGCAATGTGAGGTGGTAGTCTCCGACAGCTACAACAGCGAGTCTGGCTCCGTTGGCTGCTCGTAGATCTACCTCCCCTCGACCAATCTTCCTGAATCTACTTGGTTCATGTATTTGGATACAGATGTGAGCACCACAAGCAGTATCTAATACCCAATTAGTAGAAACAGATAGATTGCATTCGATAACAAACGCACCTGAAGCTTCCCCTTGCTTCCTTGGCTGGGTGCAATTTTTTTTCCAGTGGCCCTTCTTGCCACATGCGAAACAAACGACATCCTGTTCCTTTGCCTCCCCTTTGATCTTCCTTTTCTTGGAAGGCCTTGAAGAAGCTTTGGGCTTAAAGCTCTTCGCCTTCCCTTTCCTTTTATTCACCATGAGGACAGAAGGCTTTTCACGCTTCATGTCGGTGTCCACTTGGCGAATGTGGATGAGAAGATCAGACAAAGACTTCTCAATGTTGTTCATATTGAAGTTCACAACAAAGTTTGAGAAGCTCTGGGGGAGTGATGCAAGAATGAGATCGGTACCCAGTTCTTCGGGGAGTTTAAACCCTAGAACCTCCAAGCGCTCAATGTAGCCAATGAGCTTGACTTACATGAGGCCCGACTGGGGCACCTTCTCCAAGCTTGCTCTGAAATAGAGCCTTGGAGATCTCAAACCTTTTCTGTCTTGCTCTCTCCTGGTATAGACCACGGAGATGCTCGAGCATGCTATATGCATCCATGTCTTCATGAGACTTCATGAGCTCACTAGACATAGATGACAGCATCAAACATTGAACGTCGAGAGCGTCGTTCAAATGTTGATCATAGACCAGGAAATCTTCATCACTCGCCCCTGGGGCAGGAGAATCAGGAAGTGAGGACTCCAACACGTAAAACTTCCGTTCATGGCGTAGGATAACCCGAAGGCGCCTAAACCATTCCTGAAAGTTACTGCCGGTGAAGATATTGTCTTTATCCAGTATTGATCGCAGAGAAAATGTGGTTGACGAGTTTGTCATCTTGATTCTACAATTTTAAGAGCAGATTTATTAGTACTTTTTTGATTACATTTTTATGAGAAATAATAATAAATTAATTAAGTCTCCCACTATTTTATCAAGTCCCAATTGCCCTCCCCATTGAACTCGGAATGTCCAGTTGCTTTGACATTCTAGTGGCAAGGATCCATATTCCCCTTCGCATAACCCCAACAAGGGTTGGTCAAGCTATTTGAAGGTATTTAAGTAGGTAGATCTTTGCCAACTGTGAGCTTACAATTTCTTGATCTGTTGAGTGGACTCCCCAATCCTGAAATCCTGACTTGGATTTCCTCAACTCTTGCCTCCAATATTACATCAAGTCTAGCAAGGACTACTTCTCTTGATGTAATATGGTTAAGTCAACCCGAAACCTTTCATAAGGGCTTCCTTTATAAAAGTAAGTGTCCCAACAAGGGTTGGTCAAACACATAGTTTTATTGAGTCTTGCCCTTAATCAAGTAACAGAAGGCTTGGTCTGACTTAATATGGTATTTGATGGATTTTATTCTTTATGCGTATCTTTGCATTATCACATGCTTGTTAATATTAAGTGATGCTTGCTTAAGTGATTAACCATGTTCTGATAATGTTTACGTATAGTCCGGTTTTTATTTTATTCCATCTTTGCATGCTTGTTCATTTTATTAATTATGTGATCGCGACAACACATACATAATAAATAAACCATGCAATCAGACAGAAATAAAATAAGATGGCATGATCATGAGCTTCTATTTGGTTAGCTTATCTAGCGGTTTTGATAAGCTAACCCTGACATAGAGAAAACACATTGAACCTGATGGTTCGTGTTTTGCAGCTCCTACCTGTCCACCTTTGTATCTTCTTGTGTCGGTTTCGCCTCGGCTTCGGGATTTGAACCGTCTCCTCTGGCTTGGGAGATCATCCATTACATGGGTTTACATTAAAGAAACCATGGGCACGCAGACCCTACATTTTATTGGAAGAAGACGCGCAGACCAACAAATTTAAATTAAATAAATTTAAATGAAACGATACACATACAAAGGGTCTTTGGTCTAGCTCATGATCATCCATAGTATGTAACGATATTTACGCATATTAAGAATTCAAATTCTTTCAATCGTTCTTTTATTTAAGATAAGACGCGCTCGAATTCAATTAATTATGATCTTATAATTAATCAATTCTTTATCTTAAATTCCTTTCTGAATTTCCTTGAGATTCTTCTCATCCATATTCCTTGTACGGGTCTTTGTACATTGGAGGAAACCTGGTGAAATTCCATTTCTGGAAAGTACACGGCGTGTAGTTTATAATTACACGACGTGTATTTTTCTTTTCACCCTTTATCCAAAGTACATGTCGGGGCTTTGGCGTGTTTTCTGTACTTTGGAAATTTTAGAGTACACGGCGTGTAGATGAATCATACACGGCGTGTACTTCCTTGTTACGCGGTAACCGGCCTGGCGATCCCGTGTACGCGGTACGCGGCTTATCTTTGTACACGTTTTCACCTGGGTCGGAACAGGCTACACAGCGTGTTGTTCCAACATACACGCCGTGTATTCCGGTTTCCACGCGCTGTTCTATTCTGGTCAACACAGCGTGATTAAAACTTAGGCATAATCAATTCACACGGCGTGGTTTGGCGGACCAGTGCCGGTTCGTTGAACCTAAGTACACGGCGTGTAGTTTTAATTACACGCCGTGTAATCCCGTGTTGTACAGACAGAAAGAGCGGCTCCTCCGGATGAGTTCCTCATTTTTATTTTAATCAAAATTAAAATTAAAAGGTCGTTTCTGTGATATGAATCGAGAAACGAAGGAGGAAGAATAGATCTCGTTAATTCAGATTTATAAAACGATTTATTTCGAATTGAATCAAATATGAATGCGTAAATTATCAACGAAAATTAAATAACTACAATCAACGTTGTAACCTCCCTCTGATACCATTTGAAGGTTCTGGGCGCAGCGGAAGCGCGTTGGTGGATGTACCCACTTGGCTTTTTGTCATTAGCAATGATCAATCCGGGATCAATACGACGATAAACGCCAGTCTCCACGGATCGAATCACAGAAAAAGACAAAGAAGATGGTTTGTCCCGAAACCACAAACAAGGATCGTTACAGGTTGATTATAATTAATTTAATTAATTATAAAGAAATACCTTTTGGGTGTTCTTTCTTCGTTGATGTTCTCGATCACGTTGTCGATGTGATCCGTCGTTGCGTCGCAGAAGCCAAGTGTAGACTCCCTCTAGCGGTGATCCACACGTGTACCTTGTATCTCTGGACGTCGCCAAAGGATTCTCCGGGTGCTAGCGTGGAGAAGCCTTTGCTTGCGTTGTTCGCCTTAGATCGTCTTGATCCGATGGAAGAGGATCTCTCTCGGTCTTGAGAGCGTTCTTGGAGAAAGAGGTTCTTTCCTTAACATGCGCCCACGCTGATTATAATAAATATCATTTAAAACAATATTATATCCTCAAAATCCTGACTGGAAAAACTACACAGCGTGTAATAATAAATACACGACGTGTACTTGTTTTTCATTGAAAACTACACGGCGTGTACATTAAATGTACACGACATGTATATCTTGTTTTCATTTATTCATTTCCTTTCCAAAATAAAACTACACGACGTGTATATTTAATAATACACGGCGTGTACTTGTTTTATTTTATTTTTCTTCCATCATTTAAAACAGCTTAAGCTTCCTTGAATAATTATTAAACCACGTACGGGAATAATCTTTATTCAACTTGAGATACTTGGATACACTTAGTGTGTGACCCTCTAGGCCTCTTTCTCGTTGTCATTAGGCGGGCTTGCCTAAAGTCCAAGATTACTGTCTAGCAACGGGTCAAGGCACCCAAGAGAAAGAAGTTGACGCCGCATTGACGTATCACCTCATACGAATGCTTACTGTGTAATTTAATCCCTTTGTCTCGATATCTCATCAAGCAGGTTTCATGGAAGTGTCATAAACCTATATGCTTGATCCGTCGTTCTTTGACTACCTGAAATAAACTCGTCGTTTACACCATGGCCATGGAATTTAATGCGACAGTTCTATTTCAATCAAAGGGCCGAGATATCAACTTCCATAAATGGAAGGGACAAATCCTTCCTCGACTTATCCATTAACAACATGTCATTCGTGACGCACCCAACGTACCCTACTTCCCGCCAACTGTCTGCGTGACGGTTTTCGTCAGTAAATCTAAGTGCGCGAGTCATGACATGAGTTAATGATAATCTTCCAGTCTAAGGACCATTACACACGCTCGCAGATAGCAATATCCGATGACACCAAGACATGCAGAATTACTACTGGCGGGTCTGTTCTCATAATCTCCCATCTTGGAGATTACCAAGTGCGAACTCCATGAGAGAGAGTCTCGTCTTCTTACAAGTACTCGCACATGACGGTCTGTATACTATGTGTCCTATCATAGTATGTCATCCAACCACAGAACTTTATTTAAGAATATTGTTATAGCATTTCAAGGTTCTCATCATAGCGGAGATCTGCTATGACCTTATTAATGCAACAAATATTCCAGGACATTATTATATTATAGTCATGCAGAACAATGAACAATATATAATAAGTGAACATTCATGTAATCAAAGTACAAAACAGTTGGTTCTGAGGACACCAACCCTTACATGAATGACTTGGTGTTTTCGCGGTATGGCATCGTCCAACGGTTTGACATCCTTTGATTGGATGCTGGCGGTTGACTCCCAACATTACCTTCTTTGAAATATCATAATCGTATCATTACATCATATCACAACTTCTCGTCTTCCAATAACACTTCATTCAAACATCTTCTTTGGAATACTACATCCAATCATTCTATTTTTGGCATACCACATCCATTCATTCTTCCTGGGATACTATATCTGAATAACCCCTTTTTAATTTCCACCTTTAATTATTTCCTACAAAATACCAAATTCATGTCTACCTCAAAAATACATTCAATTCATCTTTTTGGAATACCAAATTCGATTAATTTCATTGGAATACAACATCCAATCAACCACTTCCACCAACCTCCACATCATCCCAAATGAATAAATTATAATATTTATTTTAAAATGGAATCAATATAAAATCCATTTATTCAATATCACACCCCCTTAAATAATTTATTTCACCATTTTAACCATATAACCAAATTAATCCATTCATTCATGAGCACTAAAATATTTTATATTCACAAAAACAAAAGAACATGATAAAAATTCCAAGCCACCTACCTTAATTCTCCGTTCATGATTCCTTTCATAAAAAAATCAAGATTCACTACCCTGAATTTTTATAAGACAACCCACAGATGTAACCATCTCAACTACGTAAGCAAATATTTCATTACAATACATTCCCAAGACCTTTTAGGTTTAGAGTTTTAGATAATTAGGACACAACATTAACAAAAAAACTCATGCCTTTTAAAAAAAGGACATTCTTTCCACTATATAAACAACATCTTGGCCCATAACAAGTCTTCAACATTTCCCACAAAATCTCCATACAAAACTCTTCTTGACACATCATATGTATTGCTTTTCTTCATAACCCAGGGAAATGGAAACATAAGAAAGGGGAGAACTAAAATGCTCAGTAAGTGTAAACATAAGCAATAACAATTAAAGATCATTATTGAACATAAGATGAGCATATGAGTAAAATCAAGATACATAAGAAAATCATACCCAACAAAGCTTAGATAATAAAACACAGTCATGAGATACAACATGACATAACATAAGAAATGAATCAAGAGAGCATGGAAACATGAGTTAATAAACATGATCCATGAGAGCATGACTTCATCATAAGCATAAGACTATGACACAAATATAAGCACAGGGCATCATTATATTGTGAGCATATCTAAGACCCACACTTTAGTTTTTTATAATATCCAAGAAGGCTCACCCTTTTGTTTGTGAGCATATCCAAGAAGACCCATGCTTTAGTTCCTGAGATATAAAACATTCATCAATGCATTGGAGATGAATATAGGACCCCACCCATTAACCATCTATACATATGTGTGCCATAAGATATCAATCATTTCAATATATCATGAAAACCCATGGGAATAAAATGAGTTTCATTCATCACATCATAAAGAAACCATGTAAATAAAATGGATTTCATATACTTTTCAAATGGAATCACATAAAGAAAACATTCATAATTCCATCAATAATCGTAACATGATATACTCATGGAAAATAAACAGATATCCAAAGATATTCAGCAACTTTCTAGGTAAATACCATTAAATCAAGCTAATAGAGAATATGGTATTTACACTATATAGATAAAGGCTATACTATTAAGTTAATAATTTCCCCAATCAATCGATGCATGACATCCAGGTGAACACTCTTCAATCAAAGGAATTAAAAATTGGGTATTCACAGAGGAAAGACATTGGAAAAAAATTGTGGCTATACATCGAAGATGATCAGGCAAGATAAAGGTAGTGATTAATCACTTCTCTTATAGAGATTCAATGTTTCTTATTTGTGAAAACTTAGGTAAAGAATCAATAGGTAGATGGAGAATATTATTAGAAGCATAGTAAAATTTTACTTTCAAAAGCATGAAAAAATAACCCTTTTCCTATGACCCCCCCTTTAAATAAAACTCATAGAATAATGGAAAAAATAATTTTTAAAACCATGAATCATAGAAAAGAATTTTCAAGATGATGGGAAATCCATTCTTGTGATTTTTTTAAAATATGTTTCTTTTCTTATTTTTATAAAGAACTAGTACTCGCCCATACATTCACACGACATTATAAAATAAATTCTGATTTCAATAAGAAAATATTATACTACAATGATAATAATGAACATTAATATTGAATTTATTTATGTCACAAATAATTGGTAAATATTATTGGAATATTAGTGGAGAAACTATTAAGACATCATTGATATAGTAAAAAATATTAAACTGATTCAATTATTTAAAGCTTACAACATACATGTACTATGGTTGAAAGTGGTGAAGGCGGAAGGATGGGGGACCTTACATAATAGATTGTCACATGATTCAGAACAATAATTGAATAAACAAATAAATCAATGTTACACGACACGATGGATAAAAATTATCTAGCACCACTGTTACACCCTTCAATTTGTGAGACTTTAAGTTGAACATTAACGAAAACTTCTCTTTGGAAACCGTCTATTTGGGTCCCAAATCTCATCAATAATTGGGTGGATCAATGCCTCCAAATCTATACATCGAATATTGGGAGTATTACAGCAATCCTGACACCATAACATGCATAGATAAGGTCTATAATGGACATATAATAACAGAACTAATGGAAAATAATAAAATATCTTGTCGATGAGTAGAACCAATAAAAAACAGTGTGGAAGGATTCAGGGAGCTAGAATACATATTATGTAATGAAAATGTAATAGATAACATTGAGTTTGAATTATGATATTGATAAAAGTTAAAAGGGATATATTTTCAAAGATGAATATGTAATATGCATGTGCTGCATATGAAATATTCATGTGAAAATATATAGTATACAAAATAGGAATAACCCAAATATACTCTATAGATTAAAATTTTTCATATAATAATGGATTTTTAAAATGAATAACAAAATGAAGATAAAAGGGAAGAAGAGAATACAACACACCTGTTGTGGACATTTGTGGAAGAAGGTAGAATAAAAATTCCAGACAGGTTAATTTACCACCAAAAATAGCACAGGAATGCCTTTTCCAAGAATACCAGAAAGGTTAATTAACCACCCATAAAAATAATGCACTGGATGCCTTGTCGAGTGCCTCATGATCCTTCCAACTGACCAATGAATAAACCAAACATTATGATCTAATATCAACAGGTTCTGTTAAAATTATCGAGGAACTCTCTGCATAGAAGAAATTAGATGTTTCAGAATATGTTCTATGGCTATTATACACAAACAAATTCATAGGATCTGAGCATTTTTTATTATCATATAAATCATGTCTTGGGTGAAAGAAATCACCAAGAACTAAAAGGAATAAAGATAGAGTTAATAACTAAACATTGAGCATATTTTAATATCGTGTTTCCTGTGAATACCATTAATAAAAATATGTATACAATATCCATTATTGGGATCAACTTTCAGGAGCATGGTTGATGAGAGGTGCTATAATTTTAAAATATTCTTGAAATTATATATCCAACTGTATTTGCTTGAGATGTATTCAGGAAACCCCAATTGAAACCGATTCAAGATATGAACTCCGAATCAAGAAGGATTTTTAAATATGAATGTAGAAACTTGTAGGGATTCATAAAATAAAATAACATTAATTAAGATTTCCAGAGTAAAAGATGATAAGATCCATACCTGTTTGTACTTATTCTGCTGGTTCATAGGGGGTAAGAATAAGGAAAAGGGAAATGAGTGAAAATGAGACATGATAATATCCAAACATGTTTGTATTTCTTCTCAAGCTTGCCTCTTCCATATCAAAACCCATTAATGCTCTGATCATTGCTCTGATGAGGAAAATGGAAATGAGTGAGAATGAGACATGATAAGATCCAAACATGTTTGTATTTCTTCTCCAGCTTGTCTCTTCCATTTCAAAACCCATTGATGCTCTGATCATTGCTCTGACGAGGGATCCTTCTTCAAGTCTAGTAGATTATGATAAGTCTGTTTCTCAGATAAATTATACAGTACAGGTAACCGATTCTACAATTACTAATGTTGGTTTAGGAACTATTACCCGGTCTTAATTTTCAATAGTGGCTCATACATCAAGAGGATTTCCTATTGCTTGTTATTGTATCGATCCTATTTATCATTCTGGTTATTAGGACATGGATAGGGTGAGGGATTTATCTTCACTATCCAATTTAGATGTTTTGAATTTAGGAAAAGGGGATATTGTTATATTTCAGGTTCCCAGGCATTACCAAGTCACTTGGTTGCTAAGGTTTTTGATTTATTGTGTTTTGATTTAGGCTTACTTATTCCTGCATCAGTGGTTATTCTTAGTTATGTGGACTTGGGAAACTATACTACTCCTTCCCCAGCTTCTGTATCGGATGGGCTAATCGAACCTCTTCCCTAATCCTTGGATAGATGCAAAAAATTGGTCTATCATGATTCAATTGGGGCTTGGCTAGATTTCTAGGTGGGGGATCTGATTCAAGTATTGAGATCATAAAAACATACTGTTAAAAAATTCTATAGTTGTTTGTGAATCAAGTGTGTCAACGATGAATAATAAATAATAAATTTGTAATGGTTGTTATTGAAAAAAGAGATAATCAATGAGAAAGTAATACATGATTTAGAACCATTTCATGTAGGAATTTATTAGACATAACGATATATTTCAAGAACTCCATACCACATAAGTTGGCAAAGGTGATGTTATTTGGGATGTAAATAGATTGAATATATCCCAAAAAATCAGCAATGTTAAAAAATTAAATACTAAAAAAGAGGGCATATTTTGTTGTCATGTATGCATATATAAGGTGTAAACATACATGTACCTTGTATTTGTAACCTTCTTCATTGTACATATAACACATCTTCTGAAAAAGTTTCCATGTTTCGTTCCAGACAACCTGTGCGATGAATGACAACAATATATGAGAAAACAACATGTGCAATGAATCTCATTTTTCCACTGATACGATCAACATGTTAAAATATAGGTCATCCTCTACCTGTGATGGCTAGTAAGATTGAAGCCTGCTTGAATTTACATAGCCCATCTATTCCACTGATATGATCAACATCATTGCTTGTTGAATCCAGAAAAAAACAGTAGTGCATCACGATAAGTAAATGAATGTAAATAAATAAAAAGAAGAATATAAATAAAATGATTGAAAGGAGAATTATAAATATATTTTATATCTTATAAGTAAGTTTCATTTCATATATGACACATTTTTTCCTCTAACAAAAAAATTACGGAGTCAAGAAATGCATTTAGAAGAATGGATGGTACCTTGATGAACATGAGACTTAGCCTGGTTGGTAAGGACTCCATAAGTGCATTCGAGAGACCTGGGATCAAATCCAGGTGGAGACATTATTTCCGGGTTACTGTAGCAGGTATTGTAGCGGGAACTATAACAGGTACTGTTTGACACTGTAGCAGCCGGGAATATGCCCCTGTTTGGGCCTTCGGGCTACCGATTTGGTCCTTGAGTCCTTTAAGGCCTTCGGGCCACCCAGGCCTTCGGGTCAGTAAGGCATTCGGGCCACCTCAAGGCCTTCAGGCCACCTTAAGTGCTGATGCAAACCAGATGACCTACAAGGAACAAGCTCTACAAGGAGGATGAGCAAGGAGCTTTCACCATAATAGAAGCTAAACAGATTGCAAGAATGAGAGGGTATGGAACCTACCATCGGGACAAGCCTGTGCATGCACGGGAATGCCTAGCCGAACAACCATGCGAAGGTGAAGAGCTGATTTCACGATGAAGATGCTGGGGAGGAGCAGTTCCAAGTAGTTAGTCTGGGTTGTATGTAATGTTTGAAGCCTACGGGAAAATGAATTCCTCTAAGGCCTACGGGCCATGTAATACATACGCCTACGGGCCTTGTAAGGGTTCCACCTCACCCCTTGAAAGGTGGATTATCAAAAATCAATAAAAAATGAAGGCATTCGGGCCATTGGATAGTACCTTGATAACCTTGAGATGAGTAGATCTAAAGAAGTTTCATGTAGTTTTAGAATATGTATCAAGTGTTAAAAATGAATTGGAAATTTATATATCACATTAGTTATTGTTTCTTTTGTAATCAGGATTCAATATCGTCTACCTGGAGATTCAAAACCTCTTCAATAAGAAGCAAACAGCTCAACAAATTTTTAAATTAGAAGAAAATAATATGAATATAAATTCAACAGTTATGTAAACAGTCTGATTATAGATCAAAGCTATTGTATGAGTCACAGTAGTGAAAATACAGTAGCAGCTTTCTGGAAACTGAAATGAGATAGTTACTGATTAAGATAACAGTATTTTCAAAACAGTCCTGTAATAGCTGATTTAAAAGTACACTACCTCAATGTAGAAAGATAAACCTATTACAATAATATCATACCTACTGGTGAGTTTGAATTCTGATAATTGTGGATGTGATGGAGAAGAAGATGATCCCTTTTCAAGTACAATGGGTAATGTAGGTCCTAAAAGCTAGAATCTGCAGTGATAGTAGCAGCTATCTGGAAACTCAAATGGAAGAGTTACTGATAAAGATAACAATATTTTCAAAATAGTCTTGTAATTGGAAATTTAAATGTAGGCTACCTCAATGCATGGAGAAATACCTGTTATAATAATCTCGAGTTAGCAGATGACTGTGAATTACGATAATAGTGGATGTTTGAATACATGCATCATGAGATGTTAGAGATCAATGCACATGAAAGCCACCATTTTATGAGTTTCAGAAGCTCAAACTGTAAGCTTCTTCTTTGATAAACATAAAACTAATGCATTGGTATTGAAATAAAATTGATTATTATGGTATTGTATGGTATACCGAACATGTATCATCCATATAAAGAATGAATAGTGGCTAAATCAGTTGGGTATTTAAATTGAAGGACACACTACCTGCATGATAAGATCACCCAAGACAAATGGGTTTTTTTAAATGAGAAAATCTATTAACCCAACATATCATTGTAATAACTTGTGACCTATTTCATTATTGCACAATACAACAAATATTTACCATAAAAAATGGAATTGCATTATAAATGACTATTCTAGTATTGTATAAAATTACGAACATAGAATTGCAGTTACTTGTGACCTATTTCATTACTGCACAGTATAACAAATAGTTACCATTCAAACATGGTGTTGAAATAAAATGGACAATTATGGGATTAAACAGTGTACAGAAACAGGAAATGTAATAATAAGAGGTAGAAAATAGGAAATGTAAATTTATCAGTTATTGGATAGAAAAATACATGTTTTCTCCATAAACATGTATGTACAACACCTAAATAATGACCAGAATAAAATTTAAAATAAGGTATGTGTACTCTGCATAATGTAATACACATTTTTCGGGATACAAGAATTCAGAAAGTAGATGGGCTAATTGAACCTCTTCCATAAGCCTTGGATAGATGCAAAAAACTGGTCTATTAGGATTCAATTGGGGCTTGGACCAGATTTATAGGAAGGGGGATCTGATTCAAGTATTGAGATCATAAAAAACATACTGTTAAAAATTTCTATAGTTGTTTGTGAATCAAGTGTGTCAAAGATGAATAATAAATAATAAATTTGTAATTGTTTTTATTGAAAAAATATATAATCAATGAGAAAGTAATACATGTTTTAGAACCATTTCAAGTAGGTATTTATTAGAAATAATGATATATTTCAAGAACTCCATGCCACATAAGTTGGAAAAGGTGACTTTATTTGGGATGTAAACAGATTGAATATATCCCAAAAAAATAAGCAATGTTAAAACAAAATACTAAAAAAGAGCTCATATTATGTTGTCATGTATGCATGTATAAGGGGCAAACATACATGTACTTTCTATTTTTAACCTTCTTCGTTGTACATATAACACATCTTCTAAAAAAGATTCCATGGTTCGTTCCAGACAACCTGTGCAATGAATGACTAAAACATATGAGAAAACAACATGTGCAAGGAATCTCATTTTTCCACTGATATGATCAACATGTGAAAATATAGGTCATCCTCTACCTGTGATGGCTGGTAAGATTGAAGGATGCTTGAATTTACATAGCCCATCTATTCCACTGATATGATCAACATCATTGCTCGTTGGAAACAAAAAAATAGTAGTGCATCATGAGAAGTAAATGAATGTAAATAAATTAACAGTATAATATAAATAAAATGATTGAAAGTAAAATTATAAATCTATTTTCTATCTTATAAATAAGGTTTATTTCATATATGCCACATTTTTTCCTCTAACAAAAGAATTAGGTAGCCATGAAATGCATTTAGAAGAATGGATGGTACCTTTATAACCTTGAGATGAGTAGATCTCAAGAAGTTGCATGTAGTTTTAGAATATGGATCAACTGTTGAAAATGAATTGGAAATTTATCTATCAAGTTAGTTATACTTTATTTCATAATCAGGATGAAATATCATCTACCTGGAGATTCAAAACATCTTCAATAAGAAACAAACAACTCAATAAATTCTTAAATCAGAATAAAATAATATGAATATAAATTCAACAGTTATGTAAATAGTCTGATCATAGATCAAAGCTGTTGTATGAATCACAATAGTGAAAATACAGTAGCAGCTGTCTGGAAACTAAAATGAGATAGTTACTGATTAAGATAATAGAATTTTCAAAACAATCCTGTAATAGGTGATTTGAAAGTACACTACCTCAATGTAGGAAGATAAACCCATTACAATAATATCAAACTAACAGGTGAGTGTGAATTTTGATAATTGTGGATGTGCTGGAGAATAAGATGATCCCTTGTCAAGTACAATGGGTAACATTGGTCCTGAAATCTGAAATTGGCAGTGACAGTAGCAGCTATCTGGAAACTCAAATGACAGAGTTACTGATTAAGATAAAAGTATTTTCAAAATAGTATTGTAATAGTAAATTTAAAAGTATACTACCTAAATGCATGGAGAAACACATGAAAGCCACCATTTTATGAGTTGCATAAGATAACACTGTAAACTTCTTCTTTGACATACATAAAATTAATGCATTGATATTGCAATAAAATTGATTATTATGGTATTATACAGTATATCAAAATGTCATGAAACATCTCATCATCCATATAAAGAATGAACAGTGCCTAAATCAGTTGGGTATTTAAATTTAAGGACACACTTCCTGCATGATGAGATGTTGCATGAAGAATAATTGAATGCATACTGCTAGCTTTGAGGCATGAAGATCATCGAAGACAAATGGATTTTTTAAAATGAGAAAATCTAATAACCCAACAGATCATTGCAATAACTTGTGACCTATTTCATTATTTCACAGTATAACATATATTTACCATAGAAAAATGGCATTGCATTATAAATGACTATTCTAGTATTGTATAAAATTCCGAACATAGCATTGCAGTTACTCGTGACCTATTTCATCACTGCACAATATAACAAATAGTTACCATTCAAACATGGCGTTGAAGTAAAATGGACAATTATGGGACTGAAAAATATATAGAAACAGGAAATCTAATAATAAGAGGTATAAAATAGGAAATGTAAATTTGTCAGTTATTTGATAGGAAAAAACATGTCTTCTCCATAAACATGTATGTACAGCACCTAAATAATGACTAAAATACAATTTAAAATAAGGTATGTGTACTTTTCATAATTTAATACACATTTTTATGCAAATTGGAATTCATAAAGTAGATATGAAAACAAAGTTAACACGCAACATCTGTTAATACCATACATATATGAACAGTTGAGTGTGAATTCATCCTTTGTCAAGTGCAATGGGTCACGCAGGTCCTGGAAGCTTTAATATGTAGAGATAGTTGTGTAATATAGGTTGCAATGTTGGTTTGAAAGTAATAAGAATGTTATAAGTACAGTGAGCTAACCCAACGCCAATATCTACCAGAACTGAGATACAAATGATGGGAGGAAACTCGCGGAGTTTGTAGTAGTGATTGAGCGTGGGAGATTATTGTAGTAGTTTAGGTTTTCTGGAATCGGATTATGGTATTGTAGTAGGTAGGGTTACCTGGAGAGGATTTCGAGTGTACCTGCACATTGAGTAGGAGGTAGCTAATATCAGAGGTAAACCACATAGTAGTGGACAAAAATCACAAACAGTTGATGGAGGAGTAGTGGAAGTAAACTGGGAGTGGTAGACTGCGTATTCGAAGGCCTAGACGTAGTCAGAGGTGGCGATCGAGGCTAAATTGGAGGCTGAGCAGGAGGAGAAACTGATTGAGATGAAGATAGACATCGACTTTGTGCAGTGAGAACCCCAGATCGACAACGTGAGCGAGAGGAGAAACCCAGGGTAATGTCGTGACGAAGAGGGATGAAGCGACAACTGAGGCGAAGTCGGAGGCTGAGCAAGAGGAGAAACCGATTGAGACAAATTTAGAAGACGAATCGTGCATCCAGAACCCTTGTTCCACAGTGCGAGCAGGATGAGAAATCTAAGGTATCATCGTGGTGAAGAGGGATGGAGCGAGGGTAGTGGTTGTACGCGGATGGTAGATATAGAAGATAAGAGGTGTTTTAGCGTGGAAGTTTGTAGGATGTACACGTGGATTGAAGGGTTTACCTAAGATTAGTATATTTAGTAGAAGTCTAAGAGACAAAGTCACCAATTACTTTTGAAAAGTCATTTTCAAAAAGGTTGGAAGGAAATATTTTGAGAAATATTGACACATAACTTTTTAAGAAGTCTCCAATAATTGAGTCTTGAAAAAGATATAATATTTTTATAGAAAAAACACAGAGTGGAAGATAAGGAAGATATCCATGATATGTAAAACCTTTTAATATTTTGAAAACACCTTTATTGAAAACCCACATTATAAATAGAGAAATAAATTTTACTTTTGAATAGTGGTGATGAGAAGTAAGAGGATCACATTAATTAGTCCATATTTGAGTTCCTATAAAGTGAGGGAAGCATTAGCGGGAAGAAAAATATGGACAAGGAAGAAAAGATTCATTGTTAAGAATGCAAGTTATTCTTACCAACATTATACTTTTATTTTGGAAACCATTTTATCAAAGAAGTGGTTATTGACGATGAGAAGTAATTTACCTAGAGAAAGAAAGGAAATACCATATAAATAGGGGAAAATAAAGATTAAAGAAATCTTGAAAATTATATTCAAGTAACAAAGACTGTGACCCAATGTATGGGAAATTGAGTTGATGAAAACCCTTACTGTAACGACCCAAGTTTTTTAAATGATATTTTTTTTCCTGAAAAAATGTATGTTATAATATATTACACACAAAAAAACTATATCTCTTTAATAAATGATCAATAAATGATAGATTTAATATTTTCATTATTATTTATATGTTTTCCAATGATTTAATCCCTTCCAATTATTCAATGTGAGTGTATTTGCATCATTTATGTGTTTTTGGTGTATTTTGGGCTTAAATGTGAAAATGGGGTAATTCTGTAAAATTGGCAGTTTTATATAGGTTCTGTTTTTCAGGAATAACTTTTATAATATTGGTCCAATTGAAGTGAATCCTTTTTTTTAGGCTTCATATGCTTGTGGTCTTCAAATGTTCCTTCTGGACCAAGACCCAATTCGAAACCCAATGGTACAGAAAATTCAATCAAGTGAAGAAATCAGTTTGGCAGGCAGAATGGACCCACTGCATTAAATATGGCCTATCTCCTTCATCCGACCTTAGAATGAGGTTCTTCCAGCTGGTGTCGACAGAGGACTTCAAAAGGATGGTCCAAATTAAATTTCATAGATTATGGAGCTCATTAATGCATCTTTTTGGCGCATCCAAGTGGAGTGGGTGAAACAGTGTTTGGCGGCTAGAAAAGTAATTGTCATTGATTCGGCCATATATTTCTTTACACCTGTCCAATGACTCTCAAATTTTGAGGGTAGATAGCCAACTTCCTTTTCAACATTCTATAAGAAGGGACCTCTGGGTTTTTCGGCTGGCTGGTGGGCAGAACAGAGTCAAACTTCTGGAGGACATATTCTGGAGCATCAACTTTTCTGTTCTTTGTTTTCTCTCTTTTGTTCTTCTTAGCTTTGTAATGACTTCTTCTTACCCCTTCAAATCAGTTAACTTTACCATGGTGGGGTAGATCTTTTGAGTGATTTGGGAAGGGTAGGTTTCCCCTTTTGTAATTCTTGAGTTCTTCCACGTAATGTTTTAATATCCTCTTTTCTCTTCTGCGAATCTGTTTCAATTTCTTATAACAGTTTTTATTATCATGTACGATTGTATCTGATTTTAGATTCTGTTGTTTATTTATATTTAGTCAATGATCAATATCTCCCTCCACTAGGTTCTGGTTTATAAACGATGGAATAGACCGGGATTTAGTGGTGTAGTACTTGGTGATCACCGGTACGTGTTTGAGGAGTAGTGAATGTTCTTGATTGCTTGGGATAAACAAGACCCGATTGGGAATTGCCTAAGATAATTGGGGGTATTTGCTACAACTCTATTACACATTGGAAGTAGAGTAGACCAATCTGAGGTTTTAGTAAGGTTTATTCTCACATTTTTATTTGACCAAGAGAGTGAGAAGAAACGATTGTGGATTCTCACTCTTAACGATTTAGCAGAGGAGAATTGGATAAAATGAACAATGATAGAATTACAATTGGAAAATCGACCCTAACCTGATCACCATTTCATATCACTGATTTAAATCACATCATTTGTCAATTTGTTTCAAAACTTTCACTTAATTACTTTACTTTATTTAGTTTCTTTCTTGTATTTTCCAAATCAAACAATTTCTAAAAACAACCTCACTTCTTTCTCTTATTTTAAGGTGAAAACTTAATTTTTGTGCACTCCTCTCTGGAGACAACCTAGGTTTACCACTCTACTTCATTTTAGCTTAGGTAATATTTGTTTTTTTCACACCCCACTATAGGCACGTGTCAATACATTAGTTACTAAAATGGAAAAATATGGATCGTTCCAATCTGTTAGAATCATTTCCCCCACGAACAACACTACATAAATAAAACAAAATATTAGTAAACCAATCAACATATTATAAAATGATTGTAGTAAATATTGAATGAAATAATGAAGTGGTATTTATAGAGTATAAAGGGAAATGTGACCGTTGAGATTTGACCGTTATAAGACCGTTGGTCAAATTTAACTGTTAGTCAATATAACTGTTGGAAAATTTGACCGTTGAGAACTATACCCCTTGGTAATAATTCTAACATTATAATTAGTGTTTATAAATAGTAATGAAAAAGTATAATTAATTTAGAAAGGAGAAGTGATGACCTCAACCAGTAGAGTCATGCCGTATGAAGCACATTTTTCAGAACTTGGGAGGGAGGTAGCATCACTGGGGTTCACCTTTGACTAAGACCAATTAGAGCTTCAACAAGTGAAGCTTAAACAAAATCACATACGATAGAAGTTTAAGTTAGTGGAAATCACCAATCGGTCAATGTTTGTCGAGCCACCCCATGAATCTATCACCATCACACACCTTACCCTTAGGTTGTACATGGGTGTTATAAGGGGTTACATGTCCAGGACTTAGTTACTTAAAGTATAATTTCTTTGTATAAATAAAATTTTCATTCTATCAATTCTATTTTAAGAATAGTTTTGATTAATAAAATATATGTTTAATTGAGAGGACTTTGATAAATTTATTTTTCAAACACAAATTGTACTTTTCAGAAAAGATATAAATTTTTATAATAAACTAAGGTTTTTTGAATAATATTTACTTTAATGAAAAAATATGATAAAAACAATCTTTTTTAAATATATATGATAAAATAATTTTATTATGTCCTAGGAAATTTTTAAGTGTCAGAAACTTGATTATGCCTTAGAATCCGTTATTTTTTTAATAAATAAGTTTATTTACATTTAAAAGTTAAAATTAAAATATTTTTAGAATTATTCTAATAAAATAAACATCATTTTTTAAATTAACTTGTAGAAATTAGGTTAGGTTGAATTTATTAGAATTTTCTAAAATACTTTAACTTTTCTGTGAATATTAGAAATACAGTTTTGAGTTTCTAGTATGTTTAACGACTTCATAATTATTTCATAATGATGTAATAATTAATTAACCGCAATCCACAACCTAAAATATTTTATTTTATTAATATTAAGTATTTTAATGGATTTTAATAAATTTCCTAAACCTATAAGTAACTTTGAAAAAGCCTAAAATGGAAATTTTGATTTAAAAAACATTAATTTGTGGAAACTTTAATTTTACATGCCAAAAGATGTAATATAAAATGATGTTTGGTTCTTATGGGTTAAAATAAATTAAAATATGACCCAAATGTGCAAAACCATGGGTAAACCAATGGTTTTTCTTTTTCCACAACCTAGATTTCGAAGACCTCAATCTGGAAATTATTAAATAAATACTCTGCTTTTTCTATAAATACCCACCCATTTCTCTATTAATTTTCACTCCCAATCCACCCTACACAAATTTATAGTTTTTTCCCTCCCAAGGAGTCCCCCAAGGTGTCCTAAAGCCCCCAAGGTTCCATTCCTCAAGATTTAAGAGTAACTCTTTAAGGTAAGAGAATTATCCTTATTTTCTCTTCAATTCAAGAACTTATTTTTTGTATGTGTCTTCTAATTATTATGGTTACTCTATTTTATTACCCTTTTTATCATACCATTACTTCAAAATTATGTTTTATCAATGGTAGAACCTTGTCCCCTATCATTTTACCCTTTTCTAAAACCATGTTTTATACCTGTCATGCTGTTGAATTTACTCTTAAAAATTTCTCTCTCTACTTAAGAAATTATATTATATTATATTTTTGTGAATACCCAAACCTCTTTCTTTTCCAAATATATTCAACTAGATGAAAAACTGATTTTTTTTCAAGGATTAACATACATGAAATCCACATTCCCTTTCCATGAGTTAAAAATGACACAATGATCACGTCTTTAAGCACTTTTGAAACACCATGATTTTGATAAGAAACCCGTTCTTTATTATCCATGGGTTATTTATGAAATGTTTTATTATGATCTACGTGGATCACATTAATTAAGAAATATGAATGATGTTCCCTGATAGAGATCTAATGTGTTGGATAAAGAATTTAATCTCTAGAGATGACATGTTTTATGGTACCTCGATGAATAGCCTTGATAATTTTCATTTATGACACCTTAGTGATATGCTTATGAATGTATCATTTAAATATTGTATCCACATTTCCATGTTATGATTAATGTTATTTTTATTATGATATTACTCATGTTCCCTTTCTCATTCCATTATTATATTCTTCATGTTTTTATTGATATTCCTTATGATCACATGTAAACTCTTTCCCTTTCTTATTCTCTTACTGGGCCTCATGATCATCCATTTCCTTTGATTCATGTCTCTAGGATATGAGATGAATTAAATTTACTTAGTATGAACCCATGAAGAATATTTTCAAGTGGATTAGAATAATGTTTTATGTTTTCATGTATCATGTTTCTGATTTCCAAGAAACTAAACTTTAAAAGATCCTCTATTTTGTACCAAGTAATAAAAAGCTCATGTAATAAAAAGGAGGGATTCCATAGTTGGTATCAAAGGATGGTTTAGTTATTTGTGGGAATTGGGAATATAAATCCTTAGTATGAACCCGTGAGAAAAAATTAAATATAGGAAAGCATCTTGGTATTTTGGTGAAGTATTAAGTAAGTGGTTTTCGAGCAAAGAAATATCTTTATGGATCCGAACAAGTGGATGTGGCTCTGACAAAAATATATCTTGGGGTAACACCAAAAAATACCTCATTGAGCTAGACTCGATAGAGAACTGGTGCATGACAATAGGCCTTACTGCACTCCTGGTTTGACACTCCTGGGGGTATGTTTGGTTGATCACAAGTTTTTTTTATGAACCATTATGAAGGATATATAGAAAATGTAATTATTGATAAAGAATAACACATTTAAGCATGATGTTTAAAGACATAAAATTCCTTTAGAATTATAATATTATTAAAAGAAACATGTTTCTCACTAAGGTTTTATTCTTTTAGAAAATGGTGGGAAATAGGAGGAACCATATAAATGATGAGCACAACAGACGATGCACTGATGGCCCTTTGATGGAAGCCAGAATGGAAAACTTCCTAAGAATGATGAATCAACTATCTTGAGTTATGAATAATAACTTGAATCAAGTTGAGTGGCCAGATTCACTTCAAAGGGAACAACTTTCTGTTGAGTCCTTCATGCGTCAACAACCACCTTATTTTAATGGATCTACGACCCATTGATTAATGAACAATGGATAAGATCCATATAAAAGATATATTCTATACTTTATTGTTCAAAATAAGAGAAGGGAGATTGATGATATGGGATAGAAAGAGTACATGGGAATCTCTTTCAATAAATATTTCCTCTATTCGATGTGAACAAAAATGGAGATGGAATTCCTAGAACTGAAGCAAAAGGAAAATGAATCAGTGGGAAGCTACGAGATGAACTTTTCAAGACTTTCTCATTACACCTCTAGATTTGTTATGGATCCTAAGGGAAAGGTTGATAGATTCTTCAATGGACTGAGACCTCATATATCAAGGAATCTAAAAAATCATGACTATGAAATCTATAAGGAGATAGTGAAAAGTTCTATGAAGGTTGAATTGGATTTTGGAGAAATGTATTAACCACATAGGTCGAATGAAAAGAAGAGAGCTATGGATCCAAACACAGAGAGTAACTTTGATCATGGAAGAGGAGGAAAGAAAGTGAAACTTCCCACATATAACAAATGTGGGAAGAAGCATTCAGAGAACTACTTTCTCAAGAGTGTAAAATGTTACAAGTGTGGAAGAGATGACCATATAGCTCGGAACTATCATGGTGAGGTGAAGCCAAAACTTCTCAACACTAACAACAAAGGGTCTCCAGGGCCTTCGGGTCACATAGACCATGGAGTAGCCCAGTTCACACAGAACAGGCCCCAGAAGAGGATCAGAGCAACAGGAGTAGCAGCCACCAGATGTAGAGCTAACCAGATTGGAAGAATGAGAGGGTATGGCAGCGCCATCGGGACCAAGCACCATGCATCTTTGTACGGGGAAATGCTAGTCGATCATCAATGCAAGGTGGGGAGCTAAGGCGGTCAATGATGCAATATTCTGTGGAGGGGCAGTTCTAGTGGGCTGGGTCTATGGGTCATGTAATGGGCATGGTATGCCTCTGGGCCTTCAGGTCATGTATTGCGGGTCATGTCGGGCCTTGTTCCTTGGGCCTATGGGTCATGTTCGGGTTCCCCTTAAACCCTTAAAAGGGGGATTATCTATAATAAAATAAAAATAAGGCCTTCAGGCCATTCGGGCCATTCAAGCTAATGATTCAAGTGTGAAAAAATTGGACACTTTTCTAATCATTTTCCAAATCAGAAGATAATGGAGGGAAATCAATATTAACCTTAGTTTAGGCCAAGAGAGCAAGGATGGACATTTTCTATCACAACGACTGAAGTATAGGCTCTAAATGATGAGGTGGAAAGTACTATCATTATTCTCTCAAAGTTATCATGTACTTTGTTTGATTCTAGTTCTACACATTTCTTTATTTCCTCTAAGTTTGAAAAGAATATAGAATCAATTCCCAATATTATATAAATCGAGTCATCAGTCAAGACTCCTAGTGGGATTATCCAAGCATCAATGGGGTATAAAAACTCTAGTATTGACTTTGGTGAGCAAAATATCAACGCAAATCTAGTAGTAATTCCCATGGTGGAATTTGACACTATACTAGGGATCGATTGGATATAAAAGTATAATGATAAGATCAACAGAATAAGAAAGGAAATCTTAGTAGTATTGAATGGACAACCTATATTTATTTTCAATAGAGAGATATCCAGAACTGATCTTTGTCTAGAATCACCTCCTATAGCCTTATTTATGGAGATGATCAATGAAATGGGAGAAGGAAATGAAAGTATAATAATTTAAAGTTCCCTAATCATTTAGGAATACATTGCGTATTTTCTGAGGAGTTACCTAGACCTCCCATAGAAAGAGAGGTATAGTTCTCTATTGAACTCATACTTGGATCCAAGATGATATCAAAGATCTCATATAGAATGGAAAATGTGGAGTTAGAGGAACTAAAGAAAAAACTTCAACATCTTTTGGAGAAGGGGTTTATCTAACTAAGTGTGTCTCCTTGGGGAGCACCTATTCTCTTGGTAAATAAGAAGGAAAGATCAATGTGGATATGCATTGATTATAGAGAACTTAATGAGATCAAAATAAAGTACATGTACCCTCTCCCAAGGATTGATGATTTATGCATAGAGTCTTTATAGAATACCTTGATAAATTTTTGGTAGTTTTTATTAATGATATTCTGATATATTCAAAAAGTCATGAGAAGCTTGAGGATCATCTAAGGGTTATATTGAAAACTCTGAGGAAGGATAAGATATTTTTAAAATTTAGAAAATGTGAATTTTGGTTACAACAAGTTGCTTTCTTGGGGGCACATTATAACTAATGAAGGAATCTTAGTTGACCCTACCAAGATAAAGGTTTTATAGGAGTGGCCTCATCCTAAAATAGTAACTGAGATTCATAGTTTTATTAGTTTATCAGGATATTATAGGAGGTTTGTGAAAAAAAATTCATGACTTTATAATCCACTAACCAAGTTAACTCGAAAAGGGGATAAGTTCATCTGGACTAGGAGTGTGAAGAATATTTCCATGAACTAAGAAGATATTGGTTACTTCACCCGTGTTAACTCTACCCACTGTCATTATTTTTAGCGATGAATCTCTGAAAGGGATTGGGTGTGTCCTTATAAAAAATGGCAAGGTGATTTCTTATGCATATCGATAGCTAAAGCCTCTTGAGAAGAATTATCCTATGCATGACCTGAAGCTAGATGTAGTTATTTTTTATCTAAAAATATAGAGGCACTATATTTATGGAGAGAAATGTGATATATACATAGACCGCCAAAGTTTGAAGTATATATTCACACAGAAGGAATTGAACATGTGACAAAGGAGATGGTTGGAACTTCTTAAAAACTATGACCGTTCAATTCATTATCACCCTGGAAGGTAAAACAACATTGTTGATTCATTAAGTAGTAAAGACCATGTGGTGTTAACAATTATGAGGATTCAAGGAGATCTTTTGACCAATGACCTAGTAATATTGGAAAAGTGAATCATGAGGGAATGGAAATCATCAATCCTATCCCAAATGAATTCTCAACCATCATTACTAGAGAAGATCAAGAAATTTGAAAGAGAATATCCTTTGTTATAAAATAAGATAGAGGATGTGAAGAATGAGAAGTTTCCTGATTTCAATATTGACCAAGAAGGTGTACTGAATTTTTTTACAAGGCTATGTGTTCCATATATTCTAAGATAAAGAAAGATATTATGGATGAATCTAATATTTTTACATTTTCTATACATCTTGGAAGCACTAAAATGTAAAAGGACCTTCATGATCATTATTAGTGAGATAATAAATAGAATGGGATATTGCTGACTACACTGCAAGGTGCTTGGTATGTCAGCAAGTGAAGGTGGAATGACAACTTCCTAAAGGGGTATTGCAACCACTACCCATATAAACATAGAAGTGGGACAACATCACTATGGAATTTTTCACTAGTCTCCCAAGAACATCCAAAGGAAACAATGCGATATGGATTATAGTGGACCGACTCACTAAAACTTTCCATTTTATTTCTATTCATGAAGATTTATCTCTTGACCAACTTTCCAAGATATATGTAAAGGAAGTGGTGAATATGTATGGGGTGCCACTTTCTATCTTTTCTGATCATGATCCAAGGTTCACATATAAATTATAGAGAAGTATTCAACATGCTCTGAATATTGAATTGAATTTCATTACAACTTATCACCCATAAAATGATGGCCAACAAAAAAGGAATATTCATACACTTGAGGACATGCTCAGAACATGATCAATGGAATTTAAAGGTGTATCATATCAACACCTCCCATTAGTTGAGTTATCATACATCAAAAGCTTCCACTTGACTAACCAAATGACACCATATGAAGCTCTATATAAGAAGCAATGTATAACTCCTATTTGTTGGGATGAAGTTGGAGAGAGAAAGATGATTGGGACTAATCTTATACAAGGGATGACAGAAAAGGTTCATTCCATACAAAAACATATAAAGGATAATCATATTCGCAGGAGGATCTATGTTGACAACCGTTTAAGGGACTTGGAGTTTGATGTTGGCGATAAATTTTTCCTTCAAATATCACTGTAGAAGAGTCATGTGGTTTAGGAAGAAAGGGAAACTTAGCCCTAGGTACATCGGCCCCTTTGAAATCCTTAATCATATAAGAGAAGTGGCCTATATTTAATGCTTCTACCAAATCTAGCTCAAGTTCATGATGCATTCCACACATCTCTCTTGAGGAAGTACATACCCGATCCCTCACATGTACTGAATCCGAAGGTGGTACAACTAGAACATGACCTATCTTATGAGGTGAAACCGATGGAGATCTTGGACTATAGAGATAAGTTTCTATACAACAAGACTACTAACCTTGTCAAATTATTTTGGAGGAACTATAAGTTTAAAGATGCGACTTGGGAATCATAGGAAAAAATAAAGCAGACGTATCCTCACCTTTTCTCAACTGAGAGAATGATTTGAAATTTTGGGGATAAAGTTTCTAAAGGGGGGAAGAATGTAACAACTCAAGTTTTTTAAATGATATTTGTTTCCTCATAAAATGTGTGTTATACTATATTACACACAACAAAACTATATCTATTTAATAAATGATCAATACATTACTCACCAAAAGGAAAAAATATAGATCACTCCAATCTGTTAGAATCATCACCCCCACAACCAACACTATATAAATAAAAATATATATATATTAATAAACCGATAAATATATTAAAAAGTGATTATAGTGAATATTGAATGAAATAATGAAGTGGTATTTATAGAGTATAAAGGGAATGTGACCATTGGGATTTGATAGTTATAAGACCGTTGGTCAAATTTGACCATTAGTCAATATAACCATTGAAAAATTTGATCGTTAAGAACTATACACTTTGATAATAATTCTAAAGATATAATTAGGGTTCATAAGTAGTAATGTAAAAGGATAATTAATGTAGAAAGAAGAAATGATGGCCTCAACTAGTAGAGTCATACTACATGAAACCCATTTGTAAAAACTTGGGAGGGAGGTAGAATCACCGAGGTTCACCCTTGACCAATCCCAAGCCGAGCTTCAATAAGTTAAGTTTGAATGAAATATCCAATAGTAGAAGTTCAAGTTAGTAGAAATTACCACTTGATCGATGTTAGCGAAGTCGTCCCATGAATCTATCACCATCACACACCTTACCCTTAGGCCGTACACATGTGTTATAAGGGATTATGTATCCATGCCTTAGTTATTTAAAGTGTAATTCATTTATATAAATAAAATTATTATTCTATTAATTCCATTTTAAGAATAGTTTTTCTTAATAAAATATATGTTTTGAGATGAATTTGATAAATTGATTTTTTCATACACAAATTGTATTTTTTAGAAAAGATACAAATTTTTATAATAAACTAAAATTTTATTAATAATATTTATTTTAATTAAATGGTATGTTAAAAAAAATATTTTTTTAAATATAAATGATAAAATAATTTTATTATGTCTTAGGAAATTTTTAAGTGTCGGAAATTCGACTATGCCTTATAACATGCTATTTTTTTTAATGAATAATGTTTTTTATATTTAAAATTTAAAATTATCATATTTAGAGAACTATTATAAAAAAATAAACATCATTTTTGAAATTATCACGTCAAAATTAGGTTAGGGTGAATTTATGATAATTTTTTTAAAATACTTTTATTTTTTTGTGAATAGTAAAAATACATTTTTATGTTTTCGATATGTTTAATGACTTCATAATTATGTAATAATGATTTAATAATTAATTGATCACAATACACGACCTAAAATATGTTATTTTATTAATATTAATTATTTTAATCAATTTTAATCAATTTTCAAAACCTATAAGTAACTTTCCAAAGTCTAAAATGGAAATTTTGATTTAAAAAACATTACTTTGTGGAAATTTTAATTTTCCATGCCAAAAGAAGTAATATAAAATTATGATTGGTTATTATGGTTAAAAATAACTTAAAATATGACCCAAATGTACAAAAACATGGGAAAAAACCATAGGCAAGACAATGGTTTTTCTTTTTCTATAACCTATATTTCCAAGGCCTATATTTGGAAATTATTAAACAAATCCTCCACTTTTGCTATAAATACCCCCCATTTATCCATTTATTTTCACTCCCAATCCATAATCCATGAAGTTATGGTGTTTTTTCATCCCAAGGAGTCCACCCAAGGTTTCCTCAAGCTCCCAAGGTTCCATTCCTCATGATTTAGGAGCAACTCTTCAAGGTAAGGGAATTATCCTTCTTTTCTCTTGAATTTTGGAGCTTCTTTTTGTATGTGTATTCTAATTGTTATGATTACTCTATTTTATTAAACTTTTTATCATAACATTACTTATAAATTATGTTTTATCATTGGGATACCCTTGTCCCCTCTCATTTTACCCTTTTTCTAAAACCACATTTTATACTTGTCATGCTGCCAAATTGACTCCCCAAAATTTCTATTTCTGCTTAATAAATCATATTTTGTTTTCTTTTTGTGAATACCCAAACCACTATTTTCTAGGGTTATCCACCTAGATGTAAAAATGATTTATTTTGTTTGGGTATTAACATAATGAAACTTGAATTCCCTTTCCGTGGGTTAAAAATGACATAATGATCAAGTCTTTAAGTACTTTTGAAATGACATGATTTTGATAAGAAACCCATTCTTTATTCTCCATGGGTTATTTATGAAATGTTTGATTATGATCTATTTAGATCATATTAATTAATACATATTAAGGGTTCACCCTAAAAGTTCTCCAATGCATTGGATAAAGAATTTAATCTTTAGAGATGACATGTTTTACGATAGCTTTGTGAATTACCTTGGTAATTTTCATTTACGACACTTTGGTGATAAACCTTGGTGATATGCTTATGAATATCTCATTTAAATTTCATAACCAAATTTCCATGTTATGATTTATTTTATTTTTATTATGATATTCCTAATGTTCCCTTTCTATTTCCATAACTATATTCCTCATGTTTTTATTGATATTCCTCATGATCACATGTAAACTATTTCCCTTGCTTATTCCCTTACTGGGCCACATGATCACCCCTTTTCCTTTAATGTATGTACCTGGGATATGAGATGCAGTAAATGTACTTTGGATAAACCCATGAAGAATCCTTTTAATTGTATTAGAATAATGCTTTATGTTTTCATGTATTATGCTTCTGATTTCCAAGAAACTAAACTTTAGAAGATCATCTATTTTGTACCATGTAATAAAAAGATTATATAATAAAAAGTCAGGATTTCATACTTACGACATTAGAAACCTTCAAATGAAAACCCCTTAAAGTAAATGATTACAATTTAAACATTAAATACCATTAATAATGAGTGGATCATGATACAAAATACTAAAGGGAAGTAGATACACCACTCCAAAGAAAACATAGTGTATAATAAGAAGTATGTCTCAGGGGATTAAGATTTGAGACAAGAAACCCTTACAACTTTGGTATCTTTTTAACCTAATTCCATGTAAATAAATAAAAAAATATGGATCTTCAAACCCCATGAATTTCATTAACATTATAAAATACATTCATTAGTCAATAATCACACCATATAAATGAAATGATGCTGCACAATGTCAAAGATGTCTCGTGAATTTGAAAATGAGATAAAGAAACACTTACCTTGTATTATCGCTTACTCGAATGCTCTATAAAATTCTATATAATAAACAAAATTATATTAATCACCTATTTTATAACCTTATTCACATCTATAATTTTTTATAAACTTCATTTATAATTATTCACTCTCTCTATATTAGTTAGTTATTATCTATTTTCAATACCAGGAGTGCACATGAGCCTCAACCCAGTTGGTGAGGACTCCTTAAGTGCATCCAAGAGACCCGGGATCAAAACCAAGTGGAGGCTAATTTCTGGGTACTGTAGCAGTACTGTAACAGGAACTGTAGTAGTACTGTAGCAGTATTGTAGCAGGAACTGTGCAGTACTATAGCGGGAACTATAACAGTCACTATTTGGAACTATAGCAGCGAGGAATATTCCCCCGTTTGGGCCTTCGGGCCACCGATTTGGTCCTCGAGTCCTTTAAGGCCTTCAGGCCACCCAGGCCTTCGGGTCAGTAAGGCCTTCAGGCCACCTCAAGGCCTTCAGACCACCTTTAGTGCAGATACAAACTAGACAACCTACAAGGAACAAGCTTCAGAAGGAGGATGAGCAATGAGCTTTCACCAGTGCAGAAGCTAAACATATTGCAAGAATGAGAGGGTATTATACCTTCCATCAGGAAAAGCCTATGCATGCATGATAAATCCTAGCCGAATATCCATGCAAAGGTGGAGCGTTGATTTCATGATGAAGATGCTGGGGGGGAGAAGTTCCAAGTAATTAGTCTGGGTTATATGTAATGTTTGAAGCCTATAGGCACTGAATTCCTCTAAGGCCTATAGGCCATATAATACTTACACCTACGGGCCTTGTAAGGGTTCCACCTCACCCCTTGAAAGGTGGATTATCAAAAATCAATAAAAAATGAAGGCCTTCGGGCCATTGGAGGAATACCAGGAGTGAGTTATCTTGATCATTTTGAACTAGTTTTGTAATAGTGGCACTGTTATTTATTCTTCCCCTAAAGTTCATAATTCCTATATAATACATGGTATTGGAATTAATTCTTTATAATCATTTATAATTTTATATTTTCAAACTACGGGATTTTTGTTTACGATCCTTAAAGATGAAATTGAAGATAACCATGTTTCAGTAATTTTTAATGAATTGAAATTGAAATCTTAATTGATGATATTAATATTAATTTTACCATTATAGAAAAAAATTAAAACCATTATTTACATATTTATATCTTTTATTACCATAAGTTACATTCCCAAATTCATCCACGATATAAATTCATAACATTGTTCAAGTAGGTGGTCAAACCAACTCAAACAAGAACATACCATAATTAATGGATGATTATGAAGTTATTTTGTTATAATATCATTATAACAGAAGAATAATGATATTATTTGGTGTTTATTAGTGTGATATATCATAATTTTAAAAAATTAAATGAATATGATAACCTATACAAAGTTATTATATAGTACAAATAAATCATTTTTTCCCAGTATGCTCTTTTGGACGGTTGAATTTACAATAGTTGTTTATTGATAATATTGTTAAAAAGTTTCCCAATTGAAATTAAAATAACCTTAATAATTTCATAAAAATCATATTCGCACCTTAAAACCAATATTAGAACCATCCATGAAAGATGGTAGTGAAAGACGAAATACACTATTCCATGGAGGCGGTAGTCCGCACGTACACATAGATGATGATTTTGTTTTTCATAGAATGGAGAAAATGAGTAATATGGTTTATCATTTTAGAATATAAAACATGTCATATATATCATACTTATTTATTAAATTCATCATTAGTACTTACCATGTAAGGTGACTAAGAAAAATGAAACACATTGCGTCGTGGAGGCAATAGTCTGCACATACGCACGATTGAAGTTTTCACTTTTATTAAGGGAAGGGGAAAGGGTAGATAATTTATATCCCATAAATATAAAAAATATATGTATATAGATAATAATTATGTTATCATGTCATAATGGGTAATAAAATTTTAAAGTAACAAGATAGATAAGGAAAACAATTAGAGAGTGAGAACTACTTACTTTGAGATTTTAAAAATTCTCTTGAAGAACTTATTTGAAATAGAGTAATTTAACCAATAACTTGTGACCAGAAGTTTAAATTAGGGAAAGAGTATGATGGGGGAATTAAATATGGTAGATTTTTAAGTGGAAACCAATTTTTTAGAGTGGTACTGAAGGGGTTATGAGAAACCTCTTTTATAAGTGGTGAAAATGAAATTTTTGTAAATATAACCACTTTATATATAGTGAGATAAGATGTGGAGAATAGTTTGTGCACTATTTTTCTAAACTTTGTGGCCTCCCTCCCCAAATCGTGCAACCTCAAATAGTGGTGTTATGTATGGTTGGCACACGGTTTGTCAAACCGTGCACCATTTTGGGGAAACTGTGCGACCCCTAAGTAAGGGCACACAGTTAGGGAACATAGTTTGGAAAAACGTGCACCCCTGCCCAGGAAACCATATGCACGGGATTTAATTCCACTGATTTTTTTAAAAAAAAATCCTGAACCCCCCAATTTTTATCCCCATTCGCCCCGCTAGACCTAAACCTATTTCCTTTATTTTTGGAGGCTCCTGAGTGGATTCCAAGGATCCTTAAACCCCTTTATTAATGAATCGAAGATCCTATTGAAGGATTATCCCCTCTAAAACACGTTATTTTTTCCCCGTTTGGTTTCCTCTCTCTCCCATATCTCTTTCCTGATTAAGAGACATGATTTTTTCTCTATTGGTGATGGTTTAAATATAGGTTTTGATGGATCTTAGTCCTCTAGATATTAATCTTAGCTATTAGTCCTAGATCTTCCACATCATTGTGGTTTTGATCATTCCACATCAATTTGGGGATTTTCAGTTTGGAAAACGTCCATTAACGACCTTGAGGTAGGCAGTCTAATCTTCAAATCCCATAGTCTTGATTATAATTGCATGTATGTAATTTTTTAATTACAATTACCACATTGGGAAATTTAATTCTAATTAAATTGATTAATTGATTTCCCATGTGATTATAAAATGGGTTAATAATGGGATTATGAAATTGGTTGATAATTGAATTTATAAAATTGGTTGATTAATGAAATTATTAAATTAATAGTCACTCATGGGGTGTGTTGATAGTATTGAAATAAAAATTTATAAATTATTAATGTTGATGAATGAATTTATAAAATGGGTTGAATAATAAATTATGGAAATGGATTATAAATGACTGAGAATGTGGAACCATGAGATGTGATATTTATGAATGAGTCATGGGATTAATACTGCTACTCCAAATACCCACGAAGTTCTAGACTACCGATCTAGGCCCCCAATATATATATATGTATTTCACGTGATCATTGAGTTGCGGGACATGTACTGCTACTCCAAATACCCACGGGGTACCAGACTGCTGCTCTAGACCCCCATTGTTTAATGTGATTTTGGATTTGAATGAATAATGGAAATCTATGATGGAATTAAATGTAATGTACCTTGGTGGATGGTTCAGACTCCGGTATGGGCTGAAATAGGTATTGCTGGTTCAAGTGTCATCATGAACCTAAAGATTTATGTTGTTAATTAAAGAATAATTTAATTTGAAAATTGTTTACTTTATCTTTGTACTTTATTCTTTATACAATTTAATACACTGTTATATATTGGATATTGTTTTGTACACCATTGGTGGTGTCCTACTGAGTTGTACTCACACCCTACTCGAGTTTTAATTTGTAACTTGACACTTATTATAACATTAATTATTTACTTCTTTGGTTTGGATATTGTTTTCCTATTTTGGGTTTATCATGTGATGTTGGTCCTTATTGGTCATGGTATTATTTTGGTTATTATTTATTATCATTGGATATTGTTTATTGATTTACGATATTGTTGTACTTTAATAAAAAGGGCATAGTCTCCCCATGATATATATTATAACCTCGCTACTAGTTGGAAGCCTCTAACATATGGGGAGGTGTGCCTAAGGTTATGTAACCAACCAAATTGGGGCACTGGTATGTGGCACCCAAGTCGGGGCATTACAAAGTTGTATCAGAGGAGTTTTCATTTATTTTATATTGCCTTAATATTTAGGAATGGTAGATAAGAGAATAATATGAGTCATGCCTTGGTTATGAGCTCGTGCATGAGAGTAGTTAACCCATGTATAGGGGAGAACCCAAGTACCCAGGGTTAGATTTTGTTGTTGATGTTTGATGTTACAATTGAATGTTATTTCACATCGATTGATTCACTTTTTGTGTGATGTTATTATTTTTATGAGGTTTTTCACCATGGATGGGTATGTGATGAGAGTTGTGTAAGAATGCGTCATTTTAGGAACATAGGGTTTATTGTGACATGAATCATTTAAGAACGCATGGGAAAACATGTTTTGGTTGAGTTTTTTAAATGAAAATGATTTTATTTACTTGTTTAATTTAAATGAAAAGGTTCTTAATGATATATTTAAATGGATAAAATGATTATAAATGTGGTAATTGAAATGTTTAAATAGATTTATAATGGGAAACCTTGAAATATTAAAATGTTTTACCCTATGTTATCCATGAAATAGATGAGGTATGGTTGGGGGTAATGATAATGCCTAGGTTTTGACCATGTTCAGGGGAAAAAGGGATGACTTGTTATAGATTTACGTGAATACCTCATATGTAAATGTGATAGTGTTGTTTTATATGTCCTAAGAAGTGTATTTGTCATCATAGAGATATTCCTCCATGATGAAACTTGTTGATAGGATGAAATGAAGACATGGATCGAAATGAACCTACAACAGTGGAACCTGAGGCACCAATAGTACCAGGTGATGGAGCTGGAGAGTAGTTCCATGAGAAAATTTCTTACTTTATATAGTTTATGGAATGAGACCCAGGGAGGGTTGTGTGGAGTATGTTCGACTTGACATGAGAATTCTAGTTTCATCACCCTCCGAACTTCACCAGAGAGGGTGGACATAAGGAAACTGAGTTTTGGATTGAGTTTTTCCAGATGATCCTTGATCATTTAGAGACTCTTATTGAGAAGTGAGTCAAGATAGAGGCTTATATGTTATGTGGTCAGGTGAAGAATTAGTGGGAAATCCAAACTCAGGATGAAAAGCTGGAGAATATGGAGTGGAAGGAATTTTAGGAATTTTTTTTGGATCAATTTTATCCTGAGATTCTCATGAAGGAGAGGGTAGTAGAGTTTATGTGGTTTACCTAAGGGAGTATGTTCGTGATGGACTATTCCATATTCTTCACTAATTTTGTTCCAGAGTTAACAGGAGATTAGGGAAATGAAGTGAAATATTTCCAGGATGGGATTAAATGTGTGATTAAGTCCTAGGTTAACATATTTAGGATGAATAAGTTTTTTGAGGTGGTAAATCAGGATCTCATTTCTAAGGTGAACCTGAAGGAGGATTCCAATGGAATACATGTTCTTTCTACTAGATGACGAGGAGGTATGTCTTTTGATAGTAGGAAGCATCGCTATGAAAATGTCAACCAGGGTGATGGAAGAAATAATGTTTAGGGATAAGTATCAATTACTCAGAGTAGTAACCAAATATACTACCACTAGTGTAGTAGGATAGGTTACATTTGTAGCCAATGTCCCTGAACATTAGTAGAGTACCAAGATTATGGAAGTATGGTCACTTGCAGAGGTATTGTAGAAATCCTTTATCAATGGGAAATGATGGAGGATCCATTCATAGTTAGAGTACTGGAAAGGGTATTATACCCCATATCATTTAGGTAGTTGGAGTTCTTCTAGATATGGTGGTTGAGGTAGCAGACATGGTACTTTAGGGAAAGAGCACTTGTTTCAATAGAGTGGTGTAGCTCAGGGGACTCAGACTACAACTTAAGGAAGAGGAGAATGATAGTTTCATATAGTTTAGCCTGTGCTTTTGGATAGCAAGGCTGGTCCATCGACAGTTATAGGTATTATTATTGAAGCTTCTATGCTTACTAGTGAATTATTTGATACATAATCCTCTCATTCTTTTATATCTTCACAACTTGTGAACGATTTGAGTATGGCTATGGAGTTCATGAGTGGGGTTATGAGGATTGAAACACCATTGGGGGTATGGTTGAGGGACATCTATCTATGCAATGGGTGTTCTCTCAAGGTTGGGGAGTATCAAATATATTGGGATCTTTACATAATTTACATGCACTACTGGAAAACTAACCTTTACCAATGTTTTGCAACCGTTGGTATAGGCCTCCAAACCGTTGGTATAGCCTATACCAACGGTTTGGAGAACCGTAGCCAAGTAAGCCGTTGGGATAGGTCTATACCAACGGTTTTCCAAAAACCGTTGGTATAGACCTATACCAACGGTTTTGGAAACCGTTGGTATAGGTAATATGAAATCTATACCAACGGTAATGGAACCGTTGGTATATAAATTCCAAAAATAAAACATCCGCTGGGATTTGATCCCAGGACCCCTCGTTTATAATCTAACGACTTAACCACTAAGCTAACATCACTTTTGTAAACATAATTTCATAAATATATATATGTATTATCATAATTATTTAAAATTTTGATTTATATAATGTTCTCAGTTAGTAGATCTGGAAAAAAATTAAAGAACCTATCCCAACGGTTTTGAAAACCGTTGGGATAGCCCTTTCCCAACGGTTTTCAAAACCGTTGGGATAGGTTAGGGTGGGTTTTGGGTGGTCTTTCCCAACGGTTTTAGTGAACCGTTGGGAAAGGTCACTCTTTCCCAACGGTTTTGGTGAACCATTGGGAAAGGTCACTCTTTCCCAACGGTTTTGGTGAACCTTTGGGAAAGAGTCTCAAAACACACCCTTTCCCAACGGTTTATGCTAAACCGTTGGGAAAGAGTGACCCTTTCCCAACGGTTTTCCAAACCGTTGGGAAAGGTAGGGAAATCCATGGCTTTCCCAATGGTTTTGGTGAACCGTTGGGAAATGGTAGCTATACCAACGGTTTTTACAAACCATTGGTATAGAAGTGTTGGGAAAGATCATCTTTCCAGTAGTGATGTTAGGTTTTGAATTGATTTTGGGTATGGAATAATTGGTATCATACCAAGCCCACATATATTATTACCATAGTAGAGTGACCTTTATGTCTCATGAGGGTAACATTTATGTTCATTATGGAGAGTGGGATATTCAAGAAGGTCATGCAGGTTTAGTTCATTATCAACTGGGGGAGCTCATCACCAAAGTTTCTAGTCTTTTATTGGATGATGGGAGTGTAAATCATGATACCTTTCCACCCTCAGTGGACCAGTTCTAGGATTTATTTCCCAAGGACTTCTTAGGGCTTCCACCCAAGAGGGATGTTGAGTTTATAATTGAGATCATGCCTAGAGCTGAACCAATTTCAATTATACCTTATATAATGACACCAACAGAGCTAAAAGAACTTAAAAATCAGCTAGAAGAGTTGGTGGATATGGTATTTATTCATTTGAGTACATTGAATTGGGGTTCTCCAATTTTGTTTGCTAAGAAGGATGATGAGATGTTATGATTATGTGTTTATTACCAAAAATTAAACTATATGAAAGTGAAGAACCAACATCCTATACTACATATCAATGATCTATTTGATCAGTTGATAAGAGCTTTTTTTTCTCCAAGATTGACTTGAGATCGGTGTACCATCAGTTGAGAGTTAGACCTTTTAATATACCACAAACAGATTTCAGAAGCAGGTATGGACTATATGAGTTTGTCATGATTCCCTTTGGTCTGAAGAATTCTCCTATCATGTTTATGGACTTGATGAGATGAATATTCCACCCATAACTGGATCATTTCATGGTTATTTTTTGGATGAAATATTGGTGTACTTAAAAACTCATGATGATCATTCCCAACATATTGACATCATCTTGAGTACACTGAGAGAGAATTGGATACATGCAAAGGTATATAAGTGTAAATTATGGATCAACATCACATTATCTTGTAGGAAGGTGTGTCAGTGGACCTATAGAAAGTTTAGGTAGTGGTATCTTGGGAGCAACCCAAGAATGTTTTTGACATCTGTTTATTTTTTGGGTTTATTAAGATATTATCAAAGGTTTATCTAGGAATTATTCTACTTGGTAGAACCACTATCATTATTTACCAAGAAAGTGATCAATTTTGAATGGTCTGGAGCATGTGATAATACTTTCTATGAGTTGAAAAAGTGCTTGACTACTACACCAATTCTAATCCTAACCGAACCGGGTGAGGAGTATACCTTGTTTTGTGATGCATTTAGGATTGGACTTGGAGCAGTGTTGATGTTAGAAGATCGAGTTATGGTGTATGAGTAATGGCAGTTGAGGTCACATGAACAAAATTATCCTACACACGATCTCGAGTTGGAAGTGGTGATTTATGCCTTGAAATGTTGGTGGAATTATCTATTGTGCAGAAATATTACTGTATATATCGACCATAAAAGCTAAAAGTATATCTTTTCATAGTGATATTTGAATCTCCAATAGAGGAGGTGGGTTGAGAATATACAATCATTTGATTTTGAGCTTTCATATACACTTGGTAAGGTAAAATTATTGTTGACACTTTGAGCAAGAAGAAACAAACTGAGGCAATATGAGGATACAAAGTGTTTAGCTCTGAGGGAAATCCTTGAAGGTGGGGATTCAACTTCTAATTGGGATATAGATGAGGACAAGATCATCTATGTCCAGAATTGGGTTTTTGTTCCTACATGTATATGAGAAGAATTTATGTGTGAGTTTCATTCCTCGAAGTGGGTGGTGCATCTTGGTTTTACTAAAATGTACCATGATTTATGTCGATAATATTGGTGTCCGAGCATGAAAAAGGACATTGCAGAATTTGTGACATAATGCTACACCGTCTAGTAGGTGAATATGGAACATCAATGACCTGGTGGTTTACTATAGTCATTGCACATTCCATAATGGAAGTGGGATGACATTACCAAGGACTTTATGGTGGGTCTTCAAAGGAAACCTTAGAAGTATAATGCTATATGGATGATAGTGGACCCATTAACAAAAGTATCCCATTTATTTCCTACCAAGGAGACTTTTAAAGTGGATCAATTGGGGGACATGCATGATTGGGAGATAGTCCGTCTTCATGGGGTGCCACAAAGCATAGTTTCATAACATGACTCACGTTTCACTTTGTGCTTCTAGAAAGGATTGAAGAAGGTTCTTGGTACACAGGTATTTCTGAGTATGGATTTCCACTTGCAAAAAATAGGCAATCAGAATGTACTATAAAAGATTTGAAGGATATTCTATGGGAAGTCATTCTCAATTTTGGTGGGTTTTGGGAGAAGCACTTAGCTCTCGTTGAGTTTTCCTATAATAATAGTTATCATGTGACTATTCAGGTGGCACCATATGAGGCACTTTATGGAAGGCCATGAAGATCACCTCTATGATAGATGGAGGCAGGTGATTCCAAGTTGTTGGGATTGAGTCTCATGTAATGTACATCAGATTAGGTTCAACTGATTCATAAATGTATGGATATGGCTTATATTATGTATAAGTCGTATACTGATCGACATCGATGACCCCTTGAGTTTAAAATGGGTGATCGTGTGTTCCTTTAGGTTTCACCTATATTGGGTCACTGCAGGATTTAGATACCGGGAAAGTTGGCTCCCAAGTTTTTTGGACCTTTTGAGATTGTAGATAGAATTGGGCTGATGGCATATCAATTGGATCTTCCATAGAGTTATAGTGCTATTAACAATGTTTTTCATGTGTTAAATCTTCTACAGTATCACACCGACCCTTCTCATGTGATTGATGTTGATAATGTTGATCTTGAGGCCATGCTTCCTTTGAGGAGAATCTGATTCATGTTATGCATCATAGTGAGAAAGTGTTGTTGGTAAAGGCCATGCCGATAGTTTGAGTATTGTGGAAACATGGCCATGTTTAGGAGGAAACATGGGATAGGGAAGAAGATATACGGGCTTAGTGGCCTGACCTTTTTACCTTGAAATCATAGAGATGATTGGGAGTATAACTTGAGGATGAGATGTTATAAGGTGGGGATATTGTATGATCTCTACCTTTCTGGAGATGTCTCATGCTCATTTTTAGGTACTATTTTACCCTTGTTTTGATGATACCCTAGTGGGGGGTTTATATGGAGTTGTTTTGGGTGAAGTCGGAGAATTTTTGAATCCCATGGGGCTGTGCACAGTTAGGGAAAACCATGTGGCTTTCCCTAGTAAACCATGCACCCTATTTTTGAGAGATATGATGTGGAACATGGTTGGCACATAGTTTTTACAAACCATGCGACCTCCCTCCCCAAACCATGCACCCTCAAACAGAGGGGGTTTTCATGGTTGGTGCACAGTTTTTCAAATTTTCTACCATGTAGGGGAAATTGTGTGACCATTAAGTAAGGGTATAGGGTTAAGGTGCACAGTTTGACAAACCATGTGCCCCTTCCTAGAAAACCATACATGCATGATTTAATTCCCATGGAAATTTTAAAAAAATCCAGAACCCCCTGGTTTCTATCCCCATTCACCCCCGATCAACCAAAACCTATTTCCTTCATTTTTGGAGGCTCCTAGGTGGATTACAAAGCTCTTATAACCCCTTTATTGATTAATTGAAGATCTGATTGAAGGATAGTCTCTTTTACAGTATGTGATTTCTTCCCCATTTGGTTTCCTATTTCTCCTGTCTCTCTTTCTTGATGAATATGAATGATTTTTCCTCCAATAGCGATGGTTTAGATCTAGGTTTTGAAGGATCTTAATCCTTTGGATATTGATCTTATGTATTGGTTCTATATCTTCTGCTCCATTTGGTTTGATAATTCCACATCAATTTGGAGATTTTGGGTTTGGAGAACATCCGTCAATGACTGTAACAGCCCGAGATTTTATGAATGTCTTGTGTTGTACGCTACACCAAAAAGAGCTTGCAAAACACGCATCCTTGACTTTCTTTGCATTACACGCAATCACGACCTTCCTCGATAGCGTGTGTAGTACGCAATAACGAGTTTCACTAAACAACAATATGCTATTAAAATATTATTAAAACTAGCCGTTATGAATAGTAATAACCACTTTTTGAAATTTTGAAAATTTTATTTTTCAAAATGGAATTCATTTTTGGATTCGTAATATCAAAATTAGCTTAGGGTGAAGTTTTGGTACTTTTCGGATAACTTTCATTTTCTGATGAATAGTGAAAATTACTAAATTTTAATTAAAAACAACCTTTTTAATCGAAATAATTAATAGTGATAAATTATTAATTTGAGTGGTTTTAAATTATATTTAGAATATATTTTTACAATTTAATACAATGTTGGTCATTGGATGTAATTTCACATTTAAACCAGACATAAACAAGTGTCAATCTTTTGATAGTTATTATCTTTTAAAAACACGCTATTTGTTTTGACGAGGGGAATTAATTTTTAAATTAGTTAATGTAACTGATATGTTTTGAATTTTGTAAAATAAACATCATTTTTGAATTCATAATATCAAATATAGCTTAGGCCTAATTTTTGGTATTTTTCTGAAAACTTTCAATTTTTGATGAATAGTGAAACCACTAAGTGGTAGTTAAAAAAACTGAATTTTTCATAAAACTTAATTTTACCGCTTCTGTGAGTGGAATTTCAAAAATCCGAGAGACACGATTGATGTCAGTAAGTAAAATGTGGTTCAATGAGATGAAAATAATTTTTGGTGAATAGTAACTTTTTACTTTTATTTACCACGGTTAAAAGTAAATAGGGTAATTAAGGGTAAAAATGTTATTATTATTACCCTAACACATGTCCTAATTCTATTGGATAAGTGTAATTCGACAAAAAACAACCTTAGAAATAAAATATGATCATTTAGGCCCACTTGGATTAGATTAGGACATTTATTATTATTTAATTCAAAGAAGAGTTAAAAGAGTTAAAATCAATGTTTATTTACTAAAACATTTTTAATATAGGGTTATACATAAGATAAATTCAATTGTAAATATTCATTATAAAGCTAATAAGATTTCATACATAATGATATTTTATTTATAATTTTTAGACATTAGATAATTTAATTTATTTATGACACAATGATGATGCATTAATTACCATAATAGTGAAAAATTAGAATAATTGATATTATAAATACCCAAATAAATATAATTTGAGACTTTTTATGAATTACACTAATTTTCTAGGTTAATATGACATGTTAATATTGATTTAATTAACTTGGTTAGAGCTAATAATTCTGTTATGATTTTCACAAAAATCAATTACTATATAGTGTCAAAATTGACATAAAATAGTTTTTAAAACAAATATTATATTATTAATTGTTATTTTATTCCTTAAAATCTAAGGTTCGGCCAAATGACTTATATAAGGTTATATATATTAATAATAAAAAACTTAGGGTTCGTTTGTCTTGATATAGTAAGTTTATTAACCTTATAGTGTAAGAAAACAAGAAGACACGGTGAAAGTTAAATTATCTAACTTAAAGTTAAATCTAAATGATAAGGTTAAAATTGATACCTAAACTTGTCTAAATTCTATTGGATGAGAGGATTTCGACCCATCCCCAACTTATCTTCGAAATGAATCAATTTTGAGCTATTTAAAACCGAATTTGACTTTATAATAAAATAATAGTTTTAGTTATTCCAAAGGTGCCCCTCTCCTCCCTTATAAAAGGGAACCTCCTCCCTCTCCTCCTCACACCAATTTGAGCCTTCAAGCTCGTCCAACCCATGAAAAATTACCTTCTCCACTTCCCTAGAAACATCCTAGAGGTTCTGGTCTTCCTCAAAGATCAATTTTAGTGCCCTAAAAGGAGATCTCAAAGAGGCGCTTCAAAGAAGAGGTAATGTCCGTTACCGATTCTTTCATCTTTATTTCTTCTTCCACTTCTTCTTATTAGGTTGTTTTATTATGAAGTAATAACATCAGTATCACTTATATACTTATATGTTATTATAATTATGAAACAACCTTATTTCACCATCTATCCATCCTACGGAAAACAAAATCACCGCGCGTGCGTACGTATGGAATACCGTCTCCACGCCGTGGTATAATCTTTTTTCCACCACCACGTTACTTGGATGGGTATAATGATGTACATAATAACTATATATGATTATTTTAAAGTGATATTGATTCTAAAATAGTATACATACACTCCAATACAATTCCACGATCATGAGAACGATATCATCGCTCGTGCGTACGTACGGACTACCGTCTCCATGACGCGATGAGATTCATTCTCCACGTTAACCATTCATGAATGATTATAAAGTATATATAATAATTAATAATGAAATATATGACATAATAATGATTCTGGATTTATGTGTATATATATGTATGTCATCTACTTAATTCCATTCAACTCAATAAGGAAAAGAAAACAGCGTTCATGCGTACGTACGGTCTAACGTCTCCATGAACGGTGTATTTCTTTCCATTTACTGATCTATTATATATATATATTCTGAATATATATTATATATAAATCATGTTTTATATTCTGGAATTAAGTAATCATGATCTAAGTAATCATATGAATAATTACAAGTCAAAACACGGATGACAAATGAAACGATTTTACCCAAAACGCTCTTTAACATGAAATTTACAAAAGAACGGGTAATATAAAGACATAAGTGAACCATATATGATATCATAAGAATGAGTATGATTCTTGAATAAGTCAATGACATTATTTAAATCATTATACAGGAGGTTCGGACACTTACGAAGCAAATCGAACCTAAGGTAAGAGAAATATCACAATCTCATTTTTATCCGAGATTGTTTATACTTTGAAATTTACTGGGGTGTATTTTATCATCCACATCCATGTTTCCTCAATATGTAATATTATTTCCATTCACCTACAATTTTTTAAATCCAATTTTACCCTTTGGTGAGTATTTAGTAAAAGATATGAAAGGAATCTTTTGTCTTTTTTTGTACGAGGTACTTTTTGACTTTTCCGACAAAAGTACGAGAAGAATGTTTTTTAACTTATACGGCATGAATGGATTTTTAAAACATTATTTCCAAGAATATTCCTTTGCAAGTTCTCAAGTTTATTTTTAATCAACTTATTTTAGTTTAAAATTGTATGACATGTTAAGAAAGGAAAAATGTTTTTGAAGTAGAAAGGATATTTTCTTCAAGAATGGAGTTCAAGTGTTTTATCAAAATTATTTTCCATCTAAGATAAAATAGGGTTCTGTTTATATCCCTATTATTACATTGATTTGATAATGTTGTGATGGAATTATTTTTATGAATTACTTTATCTTATATGAATTGTTTTATGATGTCATGATGTTTAAGAATCCCATTTTTATTACATGGGTTATGCAATGATGTATGATTTATGATTTTGTGGCACACATAAGAATGGTATCATTATGAGATGGGTGGGACCTATATATCCCTCCAATGCATTGGGTAAAGTTTTTATATCTCACGAGATAGATATTGCTGGAATGGTAGGTTATACCGGTTCAGTGAAACAGGACTGAAACGAGGAGTGAACTCGGTTCAGAAAGGGACTTTGTCCACTAAGATAGTCTTGGAAATGAGTCTTGACTAATAAGAAATGATTCTCTATGATTATGTGTATATGCCACAAAGTTTCATGTTTTAAGTTATGATTATTGGGATTTCATTTCACTACTATGATTTATCCCATGTTATGAAATTATGCTCTCTTTTGCAGGTTAAGATTTCCAAAATGTTATGTTCTTATGAATATGATGTGATTGATATTTCTTTTGTTTACCCTTAATGAGCATTTGAGCTCACCCTTTTATGTTTTCTTTTCCCCAGGATATAAAGAAAGGTTTTAGGTAAAAAAAAGGAAGATCTTTATGGGAGATGTTGAAGATCTTTCACCACGATTAGAAGATTATATTCCGAGTTTTCAAAGACACTAAACTATTACGATCCTTGTGTGTGTGTTTTTGTTATGTACTAAGTATTCCGAAAAAGTAATGTAATGTTCATGTACATCAGGCTTCGGGTCTCTACAGTTGGTATCAGAGGAAAAGTTTAGTCAACCTTTGGAAACTAGGATGTGAAAACGTTAGTGAGATCCCTAGAGATATTTCTAAGGTATGTCTAGGGATGTCCCTAAGGATAAGTATACATATAGGATACAGTCCTAAAACTATGGTAACAATCATAGAATTTAACCTAAGATTTTAGATATTGAGGATACTCCCCCTTTATTATGTTGTTTTCCATAGCATGATTTTTGCCTCTCACACTATTCTTTTTGGGTTTTAGACGATGTCTGGAACCCGAAGGAACCGTGTTGATCAATGCAATGAACAATGCAATGATTGTCCTCCTGAACAAACAAATGTTATGGGAGATGGAGTGCAAAATCTTATTGCTATACTTACACAAGCTATGAATCATTCTGGACTTCCAAATGAGCAGAGAAGGGAACTATATTCTATTGAGTCCTTCATGAGGCAACGTCCACCTTCTTTCAGTGGGTCTTATGATCCACTTGTTGCTGAACAATGGATCAGTACTACTGAAAAGATATTTTCAGTTATTCAATGTTCTGAACATGATAAAGTCATCTTAGCAGTATATCATTTGGAAGGTGAAGCTGATCAATGGTGGAATCTTATCAAGAATACGAGGCAAAGAGATGAAATTGAGTCCATGGAATGGGACGAGTTCAAGAACTTATTTTTCAATAAGTACTTCCCTCATATTCTTCGAACAAAGATGGAGAAGGAGTTTCTTGAACTAAAGCAAAAGGATGATGAATCTGTTGGTATATACGAAGCGAATTTTACAAGGTTTGCAAGGTATTCATCTGGATTTTTCATCCAACCTGAAAGTAAAGTTGATCGATTCTTCAGTGGCTTAAAACCAAATCTTCAAAGGGCATTAGCTATAAGATACTTCAGTAGCTATGAAGAAATTGTACGTTGTGATATCAAGGTAGAAATGTAAGTTGGTGTTACTTATCCATCTCATAGTTTTGACAAGAAACGAAAGATGGAGTTCAAGGAGAAATCTCAGAATAATGGTGAAAAGAAGATGAATGTTTCCTTATGCTCAAAGTGTGGAAAGAATCATGGTGGAGATTGTCTTAAAGGGACTAGAAAATGTTTTAAGTGTGGAAAAGAAGGTCATCGAGCAGCTGAGTGTCGAAGTAATGGAAAAAGGGTTTCTAATGATGTGAATAAAGAAAAGACTGCAGAGAACGCACCAACAACACTTCAATGCTTCAAGTTCAAAGAAATGGGGAATTATGCTAATAAATGCCCTAATACAAGGGTTAGTGATGATCGACGTGAGCAACCACTTAAGGAAAAGGACAAAGGGAAGTCACATGCGATCACCATTGGCGATGTTGAATATGACAACGATGTGGTGGAATGATTAAGTGTTTATGTAATGAGATTCCAGAATAATGTTGTATATAGTATCGTGGAATATTGGAATATTTATGTTTTGGTCTATTGTGGTTTTCAGTAATTTTATGGAATCGGTAACCATGAAAAGTGATTGAAATATTTTTGGAAAGCAGATGATATGCACATAATGAAGGGATAAGGAGAAAATTAAATGTTTGATAGTATTCATGAGCTCATGACTGATATAAGGAGAAGGTTATATAATGGTTTGAGTATATAGAATTTTTGGATTTTGGTATGTGGAAAGAGTTAACTTTTGACTGCATTTATGTTTTCACTAAGGTTCAATGGGTATTCATTCTTCAAGAGAATACATGATTAAGGTATTCACATGTTTGTAATTTGACCAACAAGATATATCTTATGATATATGGGGGATAAATAATGGCATTCAAGTGATCATTTTCTTTATACTATGATCTTGGACCGAAGTATTTTAGATAAGCCTAAAGATTGGAATGGATTATGTTGGACATAAGTTAGTATTGTTTAAGGATAAAACTTTTTTGATATTGTTGATGGGATGTTATAGTAATATAGCTTTAGAAAAAGGACAACCTGTAGGATGGGCGACAGCCCATCGCGTCGGACAAGGCTGTGGGAATCGAACCCACAACCGAATTGCGACTGGCCTTTATCGCCTACCACTGGCCTACAGGAAGTCCCTGTTTAGTAGAAACTAGTTTTATTATATTAAGCAGTATGATATATGAAGTATAAGTCCATTTAAGGAACCATATATGATTAATCTCACTATAGATAGACTTATGTATTTTTTGATAACTTTTCTAACCTTTTGTTTGAGACAGATGGAATGAACCATCATTCTATCACATGATCTGCTAACACATCATGAATGACAAATTCAACTTCATTTCTTTAAGAGATGAAGTGGAAATTGTCCAAAGAATGACAAACAGTGAGACTATACCAAAATCATGAAAGTATTTCTTCTAATTCTAATTTCATCAACTTTAGGGAAATGATCTTGAAAACCAAAAATGTTGTCCTAGTACTCTTATATCTGATGAATCAGATGGTACCTTAGATCGTCACAAATTTATGGCTTTGTGATTGCTGGCTTTTCCATAGCCATGTTCTCTACCACTCTCCATTAGAACATGATGGTTATATTTCTCTTCCATATCCATATTTTCACATATGTGGAAACCCAGTGATTAGTTTATTTGAGTAACCGTTACGTTTCATACTTTTGTTTTTAAAGATTGGTTTTGGTATTCCTTTTTATGATGTGGGTTTCTATTAAATAAACTTTCGAATAGTAAACCATTTATAACCCCGATGAATTTCGAGGGCGAAATTCATTTTAAGGGGGGTAGAATGTAACAGCCCGAGATTTTATGATTGTCTTGTGTTGTACGCTACACCAAAAGGAGCTTGCACAACACACATCCTTGACTTTCTTTTCATTACACGCAATCGCAACCTTCCTCGATAGCGTGTTTAGTATGCAATAACGAGTTTCACTAAACAACAATATGCTATTACTACTGGAAATCCTTTTTTGATTTTCAATAGCCGGTTTAATGGGTTCCGATGCCCAAGCATACAACCACAACTTAAACCCAGAAACAACAATCAACACACAAAACCATTAGTAAAAATCATCAAATGCGTAGTCCTCTCCGCTTCCCCTTCCAGACTCATCTTCTCCAGTGGCCGAGGCCGTTTCCCAACCTGGTGTCCTCCAATACTGAGGACTTTGCACCCGATTCCTGAGAAGTTCTAGAACAGGGTCCGGTGAAATCCTCTCAGTCACAATGTTATTCGCAAAAGACATAGCGACCTTGCCTTTCTTCCTAGATGCTGAATGAGTCTGCATAGGCCGCGGGAGATGGGAGCAATCCTTCCTTGACCGACGTCTTACTGAGGGGGAGCCAGGTCCTCCGACTGGAACCGAGGTTTGCTCACTCTTTACCACCTCACTGAACAAACGGCCACCTGTTCCGCACACCTTCTCTGTCCCTCCCAACGGGAACTCCCTTCCTTTTTCATCCTGACCAGTAGTTGTGTTCTCCATCACCGGCAGAGGCACCCCCACTGGAACACCTTCATCCATTGTTGCCGCATGAACTGCTTTCAAGCCCTGCTCAACCTGGCACTCATCATCTCCCACCACATTGGAGTTTCTGTCTTCCGTGAAAACCTCTAAGGATGATCCCTCCAACCCTAGTCCCCTGTCACCCTCTTGCAAAACCTCCATAGCCTCTATTCTGACCAAACCGACTTCAGTCACCAAACCTCCAGCCAACTGATTCTCTAAGACCCTTTCACCATTCTCCTTTCCTGAAAAATCATTCCCTTCCAGGCATTCAGATCGAACATCCCCAGCAATGATAGAGAATCTATTACTCAAAGGTATAAAGGGGGGAGCCACAGGATCCAGGCCCCTGGATTCCTTCGAGCAATCCAAATTCGGATGACAACCTGGCCCCTTCCCATTCAAAGAACCAGGACCCGTATCACCCTCCAGAGTTGCCTTTCCAGCCCTGACACATGTCCTAATTCTATTGGATAAGTGTAATTCGACAAAAAAAAACCTTAGGAATAAAATATGATTATTTAGGCCCACTTGGATTAGATTAGGACATTTATTATTATTTAATTCAAAGAAGAGTTAAAAGAGTTAAAATCAATGTTTATTTACTAAAACATTTTTAATATAAAGTTATACATAAGATAAATTCGATTGTAAATATTCATTATAAAGATAATAATATTTCCTACATAATGATATTTTATTTATAATTTTTAGACATTAAATAATTTAATTTATTTATGACACAATGATGATGTAGTAATTAACATAATAGTGAAAAATTAGAATAATTGATATTATAAATACCAAAATAAATATAATTTGAGACTTTTTATGAATTACACTAATTTTATAGGTTAATATGACATGTTAATATTGATTTAATTAACTTGGTTCGAGCTAATAATTCTATTATGATTTTCACAAAAATCAATTACTATATAGTGTCAAAATTGACATAAAATAGTTTTTAAAACAAATATTATATTATTAATTATTATTTTATTCCTAAAAATCTAAGGTTTGGCCAAATGACTTAGATAAGGTTATATATATTAATAATAAACAACTTGGGGTTCGTTTGTCTTGATATAGTAAGTTTATTAACCTTATAGTGTAAGAAAACAAGAAGACACGGTGAAAGTTAAATTATCTAACTTAAAGTTAAATCTAAATGATAAGGTTAAAATTGATACCTAAACTTGTCTAAATTCTATTTTATGAGAGGATTTCGACCCATCCCCACCTTATCTTCGTAGTGAATCAATTTTTAGCTATTTAAAACCGAATTTGACTTTATAATAAAATAATAGTTTTAGTTATTCCAAAGGTGCCCCTCTCCTCCCTTATAAAAGGGAACCTCCTCCCTCTCCTCCTCACACCAATTTGAGCCTTCAAGATCAGCCAACACCTGACAAATTACCTTCTCCACTTCCCTAGAAACATCTTAGAGGTTCTGGTCTTCCTCAAAGACCAATTTTAGTGCCCTAAAAGGAGATCTCAAAGAAGCGCTTCAAAGAAGAGGTATTGTCCGTTACCGATTCTTTCATCTTTATTTCTTCTTCCACTTCTTCTTCTTAGGTTGTTTCATTATGAAGTAATAAAATCAGTATCACTTATATACTTATATGTTATTATAATTATGAAACAACCTTATTTCACCATCTATCCATCCTACGGAAAACAAAATCACCGCGCGTACGTACGTACGGAATACCGTCTCCACGCCGTGGTGTAATATATTTTCCACCACCACCTTACTTGGATGGGTATAATGATGTACATAATAACTATATATGATTATTGTAAAGTGATATTTATTCTGAAATTGTATACATACACTCCAATACAATTCCACGATCATGAGAACGATATCATCGCTCGTGCGTACGTACGGACTACCATCTCCACGACGCGATGAGATTCATTCTACACGTTAACCATTCATGAATGATTATAAAGTATATATAATAATTAATAATGAAATATATGACATAATAATGATTCTGGATTTATGTCTATATATATGTATGTCATCTACTTAATTCCATTCAACTCAATAAGGAAAAGAAAACAGCATTCATCCGTACGTACGGTCTACCGTTTCCATAAACGGTGTATTTCTTTCCATTTACTGATCTATTATATATATATATATTCGGAATATATATTATATATAAATCATGTTTTATATTCTATAATTAAGTAATCATGATATAAGTAATCATATGAATAATTACAAGTCAAAACACGGACGACAAATGAAATGATTTTACCCAAAACGCTCTTTAACATGGAATTTACAAAAGAACGGGTAATATAAAGCCATAAGTGAACCATATATGATATCATAACAATGATTTTGATTCTGGAATAAGTCAATGACATTATTTAAATCATTATACAGGAGGTTCGGACACTTACGAAGCAAATCGGACCTAAGGTAAGGGAAATATCACAATCTCATTTTTATCCGAGATTGTTTATACTCTGAAATTTACTGGGGTGTATTTTATCATCCACATCAATGTTTCCTCAATATGTAATATTATTTCTATTCACCTACAATTTTTTAAATCCAATTTTACCCTTTGGTGAGTATTTAGTAAAAGATATGAAAGGAATCTTTTGTCTTTTTTCGTACGAGGTACTTTTTGACTTTTTCGACAAAAGTACAAGAAGAATGTTTTTTTAACTTATACGGCATGAATGGATTTTTAAAACATTATTTCCAAGAAGCTTCCTTTACAAGTTTTCAAGTTTATTTTTAATCAACTTCTTTTAGTTTAAAATTGTATGACATGTTAAGAAAAGAAAAATGTTTTTGAAGTAGAAAGAATATTTTCTTCAAGAATGGAGTTCAAGTGTTTTATCAAAATTATTTTCCATCTAAGATAAAATAGGGTTCTGTTTCTATCCCTATTATTACATTGATTTGATAATGTTGTGATGGAATTATTTTTATGAATTCCTTTATCTTATATGAATTGTTTTATGATGTCATGATGTTTAAGAATCCCATTTTTATTACATGGGTTATGCAATGATGTATGATTTATGATTTTGTAGCACACATAAGAATGGTATCATTATGATATGGGTGGGACCTATATCTCCCTCCAGTGCATTGGGTAAAGTTTTTATATCTCACGAGATATACATGGATGGAACGGTAGGTTATACCGGTTCAGTGAAACAGGACTGAAACGAGGAGTGAACTCGGTTCAGAAAGGGACTTTGTCCACTAATATAGTCTTGGCAATGAGTCTTGAATAATAAGAAATGATTCTCTATGATTATGTGTGTATGCCACAAAGTTTCATGTTTTAAGTTATGATTATTGGGATTTCATTTCACTACTATGATTTATCCCATGTTATGAAATTATGCTCTCTTTTGCAGGTTAAGATTTCCAAAATGTTATGTTCTTATGAATATGATGTGATTGATATTTCTTTTGTTTACCCTTGCTGAGAATTTGAGCTCACCCTTTTATGTTTTCTTTTCCCCAGGATATAAAGAAAGGTTTTAGGTAAAAAAAGGAAGATCTTTATGGGAGATGTTGAAGATCTTTCACCACGATTAGAAGATTATATTCCGAGTTTCCAAAGACACTAAACTATTACAATCCTTGTGTGTGTGTTTTTGTTATGTATTATGTATTCCGCAAAAGTAATGCAATGTTCATGTACATCAGGCTTCGAGTCTCTACAGTTGGTATCAGAGGAAAAGTTTAGTCAACCTTTGGAAACTAGGATGCGAAAACGTTAGTGAGATCCCTAGAGATATTTCTAAGGTATGTTTAGGGATGTCCCTAAGGATAAGTATACATATAGGATACAGTCCTAGAACTACGGTAACAATCATAGAATTTAACCTAAGATGTTAGATATTGAGGATACTCCCCCTTTATTATGTTGTTTTCCCTAGCATGATTTTTGCCTCTCACACTATTCTTTTTGGGTTTTAGACGATGGCTGGAACCCGAAGGAACCATGTTGATCAATGCAATGATTGTCCTCTTGAACAAACAAATGTTATGGGAGATGGAGTGCAAAATCTTATTGCTATACTTACACAAGCTATGAATCATTCTGGACATCCAAATGAGCAGAGAAGGGAACAATATTCTATTGAGTCCTTCATGAGGCAACGTCCACCTTCTTTCAGTGGGTCTTCTAATCCACTTGTTGCTGAACAATGGATCAGTACTACTGAAAAGATATTTTCAGTTCTTCAATGTTCTGAACATGATAAAGTCATCTTAGCAGTATATCGTTTGGAAGGTGAAGCTGATCAATGGTGGAATCTTATCAAGAATACGAGGCAAAGAGATGAAATTGAGTCCATGGAATGGGATGAGTTCAAGAACTTATTTTTTAATAAGTACTTCCCTCGTATTCTTCGAACAAAGATGGAGAAGGAGTTTCTTGAACTAAAGCAAAAGGATGATGAATCTGTTGGTATATACGAAGCGAATTTTACAAGGTTTGCAAGGTATTCATCTGGATTTTTCATCCAACCTGAAAGTAAAGTTGATCGATTCTTCAGTGGCTTAAAACCAAATCTTCGAAGGGCATTAGCTATAAGAGACTTCAGTAGCTATGAAGAAATTGTGCATTGTGCTATCAAGGTAGAAATGTAATTTGGTGTTACTTATCCATCTCATAGTTTTGACAAGAAACGAAAGATGGAGTTCAAGGAGAAATATCAGAATAATGGTGAAAAGAAGATGAATGTTTCCTTATGCTCAAAGTGTGGAAAGAAGCATGGTGGAGATTGTCTTAAAGGAACTAGAAAATTTTTTAAGTGTGGAAAAGAAGGTCATCGAGCAGCTGAGTGTCGAAGTAATGGAAAAAGGGTTTCTAATGATGTGAATAAAGAAAATACTGCAGAGAACGCACCAACAACACTTCAATGCTTCAAGTGCAAAGAAATGGGGCATTATGCTAAAAAATGCCCTAATCCAAGGGTTAGTGATGATCGACGTGAGCAACCACTTAAGGCAAAGGACAAAGGGAAGTCACATGCGATCACCATTGGCGATGTTGAATATGACAACGATGTGGTGGAATGATTAAGTGTTTATGTAATGGGATTCAAGAATAATGTTGTATATAGTATCGTGGAATATTGGAATATTTATGTTTTGGTCTATTGTGGTTTTCAGTAATTTTATGGCATCGGTAACCATGAAAAGTGATTGAAATATTTTTGGAAAGAAGATGATATGCACATAATGAAGGGATAAGAAGAAAATTAAATGTTTGATAGTATTCATGAGCTCATGACTGATATAAGGAGAAGGTTATATCATGGTTTGAGTATATAGAATTTTTGGATTTTGGTATGTGGAAAGAGTTAACTTTTGACTGCATTCATGTTTTCACTAAGGTTCAATGGGTATTCATTCTTCAAGAGAATACATGATTAAGGTATTCACATGTTTGTAATTTGACCAACAAGATATATCTTATGATATATGGGGGATAAATGATGGCATTCACGTGATCATTTTCTTTATACTATGAGCTTGGACCGAAGTATTTTAGATAAGCCTAAAGATTGGAATGGATTATGTTGGTCATAAGTTAGTATTGTTTAAGGATAAAACTTTTTTGATATTGTTGATGGGATGTTAAAGTAATATAGCTTTAGAAAAAGGACAACCTGTAGGACGGGCGACAACCCATCGCGTCGGACAAGGCTGTGGGAATCGAACCCACAACCGAATTGCGACTGGCCTTTATCGCCTACCACTGGCCTACAGGAAGTCCCTGTTTAGTAGAAACTAGTTTTATTATATTAAGCAGTATGATATATGAAGTATAAGTCCATTTTAGGAACCATATATGATTAATCTCACTATAGATAGACTTATGTATTTTTTGATAACTTTTCTAACCTTTTTTTTGAGACAGATGGAATGACCCATCATTCTATCACATGATCTGCTAACACATCACGAATGACAAATTCAACTTCATTTCTTTAAGAGATGAAGTGGAAATTGTCCAAAGAATGACAAACGGTGAGACTATACCAAAATCATGAAAGTATTTCTTCTAATTCCAATTTCATCAACTTTAGGGAAATGATCTTGAAAACCAAAAATGTTGTCCTAGTGCTTTTATATCTGATGAATTAGATGGTACCTTAGATCGTCACAAATTTATGGCTTTGTGATTTCTGGCTTTTCCATAGCCATGTTCTCTACCACTCTCTATCAGAACATGATGGTTAGATTTCTCTTCCATATCCATATTTTCACCTATGTAGAAACCCAGTGATTAGTTTATTTGAGTAACCGTTACGTTTCATACTTTTTTTTTTAAAGATTGGTTTTGGTATTCCTTTTTATGATGTGGGTTTCTATTAAAGAAACTTTTGAGTAGTAAACCATTTATAACCCTGACGAATTTCGAGGGCGAAATTCATTTTAAGGGGGGTAGAATGTAACAGCCCGAGATTTTATGAATGTCTTGTGTTGTACGCTACACCAAAAGGATCTTGCACAACACGCATCCTTGACTTGCTTTGCATTACACGCAATCACGACCTTCCTCGATAGCGTGTGTACTACGCAATAACGAGTTTCACTAAACAACAATATGCTATTAAAATATTATTAAAACTAGCCGTTATGAATAGTAATAACCACTTTTTGAAATTTTGTAAATTTTATTTTTCAAAATGGAATTCATTTTTGGATTCGTAATATCGAAATTAGCTTAGGGTGAAATTTTGGTACTTTTCGGATAACTTTCATTTTCTGATGATTAGTGAAAATTACTAAATTTTAATTAAAAACAACCTTTTTAATCGAAATAATTAATAGTGATAAATTATTAATTTGAGTGGTTTTAAAGTATATTAAAATATATTTTTACAATTTAATACAATGTTGGTCATTGGATGTAATTTCACATTTAAACCAGACATAAACAAGTGTCAATCTTTTGATAGTTATTATCTTTTAAAAACATGCTATTTGTTTTGACGAGGGGAATTAATTTTTAAATTAGTTAATGTAACTGATATGTTTTGAATTTTGTAAAATAAACATCATTTTTTAATTCATAATATCAAATATATCTTAGGCCTAATTTTTGGTATTTTTCTGAAAACTTTCAATTTTTGATGAATAGTGAAACCACTAAGTGGTAGTAAAAAAAACTGAATTTTTCATAAAACTTAATTTTACCGCTTCTGGGAGTGGAATTTCAAAAATCCGAGAGACACGGTTTATGTCAGTAAGTAAAATGTGGTTCAATGAGATGAAAATAAATTTTGGTGAATAGTAACTTTTTACTTTTATTTACCACGGTTAAAAGTAAATAGGGTAATTAAGGGTAAAAATGTTATTATTATTACCCTAACACATGTCCTAATTTTATTGGATAAGTGTAATTCGACAAAAAACAACCTTAGGAATAAAATATGATCATTTAGGCCCACTTGGATTAGATTAGGACATTTATTATTATTTAATTCAAAGAAGAATTAAAAGAGTTAAAATCAATGTTTATTTACTAAAACATTTTTAATATAGGGTTATACATAAGATAAATTCGATTGTAAATATTAATTAGAAATCTAATAAGATTTAATACATAATGATATTTTATTTATAATTTTTAGACATTAAATAATTTAATTTATTTATGACACAATGATGATGCAGTAATTACCATAATAGTGAAAAATTAGAATAATTGATATTATAAATACCCAAATAAATATAATTTGAGACTTTTTATGAATTACACTAATTTTCTAGGTTAATATGACATGTTAATATTGATTTAATTAACTTGGTTCGAGCTAATAATTCTGTTATGATTTTCACAAAAATCAATTACTATATAGTGTCAAAATTGACATAAAATAGTTTTTAAAACAAATATTATATTATTAATTGTTATTTTATTCCTTAAAATCTAAGGTTCGGCCAAATGACTTAGATAAGGTTATATATATTAATAATAAACAACTTGGGGTTCGTTTTTCTTGATATAGTAAGTTTATTAACCTTATAGTGTAAGAAAACAAGAAGACACGGTGAAAGTTAAATTATCTAACTTAAAGTTAAATCTAAATGATAAGGTTAAAATTGATACCTAAACTTGTCTAAATTCTATTGGATGAGAGGATTTCGACCCATCCCCACCTTATCTTCGAAATGAATCAATTTTTAGCTATTTAAAACCGAATTTGACTTTATAATAAAATAATAGTTTTAGTTATTCCAAAGGTGCCCCTCTCCTCCCTTATAAAAGGGAACCTCCTCCCTCTCCTCCTCACACCAATTTGAGCCTTCAAGCTCGGCCAACCCCTGAAAAATTACCTTCTCCACTTCCCTAGCAACATCCTAGAGGTTCTGGTCTTCCTCAAAGACCAATTTTAGTGCCCTAAAAGGAGATCTCAAAGAGGCGCTTCAAAGAAGAGGTAATGTCCGTTACCGATTCTTTCATCTTTATTTCTTCTTCCACTTATTCTTATTAGGTTGTTTCATTATGAAGTAATAACATCAGTATCACTTATATACTTATATGTTATTATAATTATGAAACAACCTTATTTCACCATCTATCCATCCTACGGAAAACAAAATCACCGCGCGTGCGTACGTACGGAATACCGTCTCCACGCCGTGGTGTAATCTATTTTCCACCACCACCTTACTTGGATGGGTATAATGATGTACATAATAACTATATATTATTATTGTAAAGTGATATTGATTCTAAAATAGTATACATACACTCTAATACAATTCCACGATCATGAGAACGATATCATCGCTCGTGCGTACGTACGGACTACCGTCTCCACGATGCGATGAGATTCATTCTCCACGTTAACCATTCATGAATGATTATAAAGTATATATAATAATTAATAATGAAATATATGACATAATAATTATTCTGGATTTATGTTTATATATATGTATTTCATCTACTTAATTCCATTCAACTCAATAAGGAAAGGAAAACAGCGTTCATGCGTACGTACGGTCTACCGTCTCCATGAACGGTGTATTTCTTTCCATTTACTGATCTATTATATATATATATTCTGAATATATATTATATATAAATCATGTTTTATATTCTGGAATTAAGTAATCATGATCTAAGTAATCATATGAATAATTACAAGTCAAAACACGGACGAAAAATGAAACGATTTTACCCAAAACGCTCTTTAACATGGAATTTACAAAAGAACGGGTAATATAAAGCCATAAGTGAACCATATATGATATCATAACAATGATTATGATTCTGGAATAAGTCAATGACATTATTTAAATCATTATACAGGAGGTTCGGACACTTACGAAGCAAATCAGACCTAAGGTAAGGGAAATATCACAATCTCATTTTTATCCGAGATTGTTTATACTTTGAAATTTACTGGGGTGTATTTTATCATCCACATCCATGTTTCCTCAATATGTAATATTATTTCCATTCACCTACAATTTTTTAAATCCAATTTTACCCTTTGGTGAGTATTTAGTAAAAGATATGAAAGGAATCTTTTGTCTTTTTTCGTACGAGGTACTTTTTGACTTTTTTGACAAAAGTACGAGAAGAATGTTTTTTTAACTTATACAGCATGAATGGATTTTTAAAACATTATTTTCAAGAAGCTTCCTTTACAAGTTTTCAAGTTTATTTTTAATCAACTTCTTTTAGTTTAAAATTGTATGACATGTTAAGAAAGGAAATTTTTTTTTGAAGTAGAAAGGATATTTTCTTCAAGAATGGAGTTCAAGTGTTTTATCAAAATTATTTTCCATCTAAGATAAAATAGGGTTCTGTTTCTATCTCTATTATTACATTGATTTGATAATGTTGTTATGGAATTATTTTTATGAATTCCTTTATCTTATATGAATTGTTTTATGATGTCATGATGTTTAAGAATCCCATTTTTATTACATGGGTTATGCAATGATGTATGATTTATGATTTTGTGGCACACATAAGAATGATATAATTATGAGATGGGTGGGACCTATATCTCCCTCCAATGCATTGGGTAAAGTTTTTATATCACATGAGATAGACATGGCTGGAACGGTAGGTTATACCGGTTCAGTGAAACAGGACTGAAATGAGGAGTGAACTCGGTTCAGAAAGGGACTTTGTCCACTAAGATAGTCTTGGAAATGAGTCTTGACTAATAAGAAATGATTCTCTATGATTATGTGTGTATTCCACAAAGTTTCATGTTTTAAGTTATGATTATTGGGATTTCATTTCACTACTATGATTTATCCCATGTTATGAAATTATGCTCTCTTTTGCAGGTTAAGATTTCCAAAATGTTATGTTCTTATGAATATGATGTGATTGATATTTCTTTTGTTTACCCTTACTGAGAATTTGAGCTCACCCTTTTATGTTTTCTTTTCCCCAGGATATAAAGAAAGGTTTTAGGTAAAAAAAGGAAGATCTTTATGGGAGATGTTGAAGATCTTTCACCACGATTAGAAGATTATATTCTGAGTTTCCAAAGACACTAAACTATTACGATCCTTGTGTGTGTGTTTTTGTTATGTACTAAGTATTCCGCAAAAGTAATGTAATGTTCATGTACATCAGGCTTCGGGTCTCTACAATGACCTTGAGGTTGGTGGTATAATTGTAAAATTCCATAGTATTGATTATAATCACATGTGTGTAATTATGCAATTTAAATTACCACATTGGGAAACTGAATTCTAATTTAATCGATTAATTTATTTCCCATGTGATTATGAAATGTGTGAATAATGGGATTATAAAATTGGTTGATAATTGAATTTATGAAATTGATTGATTAATGGGATTATGAAATTGATAGTGACCCATGGGGTGTGTCGATAAGATTGAAATGATGATATATAAATTATGAATTTTGATGAATGAATTATGTTATTAATTTATTCATAATTTTTTTATTTACTCCATTTACTAATTTTCTATGAAAAGTGCATAATTGGTGTGAAATATTCATGTTTTAATATTAAATATAAATTTTGAACATTATCTGAATTAATCCATTTTCGATTCAGTTTAATGTTCTAATCATAAATCTCATCCTACTAATCCAAATTATGTGATTATTTTTTTAGGGTTCCTTATTCAATTTAAAAAATACCATTAGAAGGAATATTTGAGCAATTATTCCATTTGAATGGTCATATGGTCCACACAAAAGGGCCAAAGAATCTGTGATGAAACTGAACCATCTATGATGATTGAATTTATGGGCTCAATCCAGAAGCCTGAATTTTATAAAACTCCATAATATGTTCTTTATTACCCAAAATAATCATGGATAAAAATTTAAAGGCCCAGATCCAACAAAAAGGGGCCCAACATATGATTTTAAGTCCAACCCACCATTCTGTCCATAATTTAAGAGCAGCACACAATTATTTAACTTTTATTCTAATATATACATTAATTTTAGCTGATATTTTTCCATGTGAAATCCCAGATATAGTTATAATAATTTTTAGGATAAATTTTTTCAAATTTGATGGCATCTTCCTATCCTAAAATTCATTCACATGTAGACCAGGGAAATATTCGACACAAAAATGGATAAAATAAAATTATTTAGTAAAATATCCATAACTTTGTATAAAAAAGTTTAATGGCTGCTAAAATTTTATATTAGATAGAAAACAATCATATATACAACTTTAAGAAGAAAATATCTCAATATTTTGCTGTTTGAATGGTCAAATAGTCGATCAAAGTGGAAAGTTAGTTTTGGAATGCAAACAGTCCACCTTCTCAGGCTATAAATATATTCCCCTCTTATCCTGGAAAAATATTGGCATTTCAGAATAGAGGATGCTGGTTAGAGTGGAATCTCAAGAGGGGGGTGAATTGAGTTCCTACTTAAAAATTTTGTTTAAAAATTTTCTTATAAAGATCCCCCAAATTTGAAACGGCGTAGTTAATTAAGGTAGTGGAGATGTAAATGTCTAGTTGGTCAACAAGTTTCTAAAAGGGTGATTAGTCCTCAGTTAAATTGGTGTAAAACACTTCTTCAACTTTTGAAACAAGTTTACTGAACTAAACACACACACACACTAACCAAAACTAACTATCAAAGTGAATGAAAAACAATTTTATGTTTTAGTAATTATAAGTAGTGAAAAATAGATAAAACAGAGTAAAAAAAATATAGTGCTCAGTAAAGTTGAATAATAGGTTCAGTATCAAGATTAGACTTAATCCTCTCCACATGGTGATCACCTTGCACCAAGCAGTTTATATAAACAATAAACTTGATACACAGCCTGTATCGGGATTTACAATAGTTTTCACAAACTGTCCAAGGTTCATACCCTCTACCATAGTTCTTTGTGGGAAAGACAAACAACACAGACCACACACAGTCTCTTCCATATTTATATGTGGGAAATAGGATGTAAGTGAGGTTTGATGTGAGGATATTCAGTATCCTCCAATTCAAGCACAAGAGACAATGTGTGTAACAGACAGACATGCTTCTAAGAAAAGTAAAAAGAATGAACACAATAGAGCTAAGATTATAAGATTGAGTTTAGAAAGCTCTGTGTGTTGGGAGTTCAACTCTTGGCCCCTTGGAGTGAATAATTTGATGTTAGAGTCTTTCTATGAAAGTTGTTTTCAAAAACAGAGTGTCACTCTAGCTTTGAGTGTTCTTCTTCTGGTGTTGATCAAGAGTTGATGAGGCATAGAAGGCAAAAGTAAGTTTGTATCAAATGATATTCATGATGCTTGGGTTCTTAGTGTAAGTGTTGAATGGTTCTTGTTTGATCTAGCAAGTAAGATCTTTCACATGTACTGATGAGCTTCTCATGCTACTCTACTTATTTTTCTTCCTCAGTATTCTCATTTATATTTGAGGTTTGACAATAGGAATGATTAGATCACGTGTGATCTTTCTCATACCTCATACCGTCCCCAGATACGGTCTCCTAATATGTCTACAATCAGCATTAATTAATGTCATAAGCATTTAAATTTACCAAATATGACCATTAGAACAATCTTAAGAATTTGACAAAGTATGGAGTAGAAGAGTATCAGTAGACTGGTAATGGTAGCCTTCATAATGGTAGGCTTCAACAGTAAGTGCACATCGGTAGTATTCATTGGTAACCTTCACAACGAAAACCTTCATCTGTAGCCTCCGGCGGTAGCCTTGCAATGGTGACCTTACATGGGTGACCTTTGCATCAGTGACCTTTTCATTGGTGACCTTCGCATCGGTGACCTTCGCATCAGTGACCTTCAGATCAGTGGCCTTCGCATCAATGGCCTTCGCATAAGTGACCTTCTCATCAGTGACCTTCACATCGGTGACCTTCGCATCGGTGACCTTCGCATCGGTGACCTTCACATTGGTGACCTTTGATACTTAGAGAAATTTTACGCTGTGAGATTTAAACAAGAGAGCAGTGGGATTAAATAATACATAGTTATTAATTTGATATAAACATGATTTTCGCATAAATTATTATCTTGTAAGAGAAAAAAGATGCTCTATATAAATGAAACATGATTTGGGATTATCAAAATAGGTGATTCCAACAATCCCCCCTTTTTGATAATCACAAATTATGTCAGTATTTTCTGAATCAGGGTTAAGCACATTTTCTAGTATCTTCAAGGGTGTGTAAAGGAACATTTTAACTGAGTTTATGATGGAAAAATATAGATAGGATTAGATATGAAATTTCAACTTAAGAACTTCTTCTTATTTTAGTTTAGGCAGTTTAAAACTTAAACCTAACTGTCCTATTTCTCCCCCTTTTTGATTAACAAAAAGAATGAAGGAACAAAAGAATATTTTCAATTACTGAAGTAATAATACAATATAAAAAACAAAATTATATAGATTCATATCAACTAAGATATCCCACATTCAATCCAAATCAGATATGTCCAAGGGATCTTTGTCTTTGGAAGTTGAGGAAGCAGGTTCTGAAGATGGAAGAATATGTCAAGGGATGGTAGTCATCAGGGTAGGAGGAGCTTCAACAGATGTATTAATAGATCTATAGTGAGTAGATCTTTGAGGAATCATAGGGGTCAAATTTCAGATGACCTGTATAGGAGTCATCAATGGAGAAACACTGGCAGATTTTGAGGCATCTGAGGTAGAAGGCAAGGCTAGAGGAACAATGATGGGAGTGAAGTCCACATGGAGGAAGTGTAGAAGAAGATTTCTAAAATACATAATAATACTTCCTCCTCTCTTCATGGCTGAAATAAAATCATCCTTATTCTACATGAATTTATCTAAGGTAGGAGTCAACTCTTTGAGCTTGCTAACCCGATCCTTAAATTCTTGAGTGATCGGTGGAATCCTCAAGTTCTCCAACAACAACTTGAAGTGACCATCCATATGATGTTTAGTATAAACCCTTTTGTAGTAGAAATCAAATTGCTCTTTTATGGCCTTCTGATCTTGAGAAGCTTCCCTTAGATAATTTCCCACATGATTATGAATCTCTCTGGTAGTGGAAATAACCTGATTCATAGACTGAGGGTCTAAGGTACTGGTACTAGAGAACTTATCAACTTCTTCTCTAACAACCAACCTAAAAGATTCTAGATCAACTAGAGGAGAGGCTGAATATGAAGCAGATTCACATAGAGGTGCTATAATGAAAGCCACTGTCTCCTTAAAAGATTTTTTAGCCCACTGATTAGCCTTTTCATATCATCATCTTGGCCACTCACATGCGTCTCCATGGACTTCTTAAAGTCCTCAAACAGAATGACCATTTGCTGAACCACACTTTTAACATATCTCATATCTCTATCCACCTGAGCCCTTGAAGCCATATAGGAGTCTAATCTAGCTATAGACTATTTCACAGATTCCATAGAATCTTCCAAGGTTCTAATCTGATTCTAACAGTCCTTTACTTCCTCTAGCAGGATGGAGTGAGAGGTAGAAACTAGTCTTTCCATTGTATATGTGACAACTTCTTGATTTTGAGTCATAACCCTCTCTAACCCAACAATTCTCTCGTCAAGATGACTCTTCAGATCTTATTTTATTGATTCCAAATCTTCCTTCTTCACATAGTCTTGAGGAAAAATAACTATTGGATGAAAAATAGTAGTATCTATAATTGAAGGGATTGGAGGACTTCTGATAGACTAGTCATCATTAGAGTGTCCATAATCTAAACCCAACACCAAAAATCCAGGGTCTTCTGACCAATCTACTATTCCATGAGAAAAAAAAAACTGAACCTATAGCAATAGGTTCCTCCTCCTCACTTGAAGCATTCTCCTAATTATCCACATTCAGCTCTACCATACCTCCTTAAGGAACTACATCAACAGAAGGGTCCACTGCCACTTCCTCCTCAGAATCTTCAACAACTTCCAAAAAAATTCCAACATCAACTGAATCAAAAACCTCTTCCTCTACTATTTCAACCATTTATGCATGCCTTATCAGAGGACTGAGACTAAGACACTATTCTTCACTTTCATTAGTAGCAGTCTCAAAGTCATCCTGACTATACTCAATGTCCTCATCCTCATCTGAGGTCTCTCTAATATCTCTTAAGACATTTTCTGCCCCTTATTCTTCACAAGTATCTTCATCATCACTATCCCTTAGGACTGTCTCCCTTCTAGGAAATATATTTTGTGGGATAGGTTAACCAAAGGATATAATATTATCATGAGTATTGGAAGGAAGATCAGGATCACTCCTTTCATCTATAGGAGAATCCTCTCTTTCCGGCACAACACCATCCTCTGCTTCTTCAACTGAATATACAGGCTCCACTTCATCAGGCTTTAGACAAGGATCCCTCTTATCCTTAGGCCTGGTAGGATGAGAGATAGGATTTAATTCCTCATAAATCATAGCCTCATCATGCACCCATCTTCTTTTCCAAGGGTTCCAATTTATTTTCATTAATTTTCAAATCACCTTTGTAATGAAAAAATTGTCCCTTACTACAACTGTTTCCTCCTTATCTCTATCAAATCCTTTCACCTTCAAAATTAAGGACAACAATCTAGCATGAAATAAGGCATTGGATTTCGAACTGGGATTTGTCATATCTTCTAACTGAATCCTCAGTAGCCTACATAAATTAATCTTATATCCATGATTCAACAGATACAAGAGAAAAACATCTTGAAATTTCAATGTAGAAAAGTCCCCTCTCCTGGGACTTAAGGCATGCTAGAAAAACTTAAATAGTATATTGTCTTCTCCTTCCATCTCAGTAGAAATGAATTTCCTAGGGATCCCACTACCTATCAGTTCGGACAGGGCTTCTTCATAATAGAATAACTCAGTAGTGGGAGGCACCAATACTGAGTAGTAGTCATAAATACCTTCATGTGGTACTCTTAGACACTCATCCCATTCAACAGAGGAAAAACTTTTACTTATTCCATTCACCCTTGAAGACATTCTGTTCTCATATTCAGTCTATTTGAACTTCAAAAACTCATAAAACTCCTTCACTAACTTCAGGTAATAGGTTCCATTGTTGTTTTCAAATCATTCAACCCAGCCTTGATCTTCAAGTTCCCTCAGCACCAAAGATCTGCTCGTCAGTAACCATTCAGAACTAATATCCTTTTCAACTACAATTTCCCTCTTCGACAGATGAGGGTTGATCGACTTTGTCACTAACTGGTTTCCACTACTCGACTCAGCTCGAGGTCTCTTTGGATTTGGCGCATCCCCTTCATCACTGACTAATGGTCTCTTTACCTTTGCCATAGATCTGGAGTGGTTTGAGGGTTTTGAAAGAGGGTTAGGTACCGAGGTTAGGGATAAATAGATTTTGGAGAGAGTAGAAGTGGATAAAAATGTGGTACGTACTTTAATATTATCACTTAGGGATTAAAAAAGAAATAAGATAAAATAAATAAGAAAAAAATGTTTCAGATTATGACAGAGAAAACACTAAGTCCTGGAAAAGTTTAACTATCGGTAAGGTAACAACGGTGAGGTATATTGGTGTAGTCCTAACAGTGAGGTTCCTAATGGTGAGGTCCAATGGTGAGGTTTCTAACGATGAGGCCCAATAGTTAGGTTTCTAATGGTGAGGTCACTAACAGTGAGGTTTCTAACGGTGAGGTTTCTAATGGTGAGGTCCCTCGGTGAGGTTCAACGGTGAGGTCTCTAATGGAGAGGTTCAACAGTGAGGTCTCTAACGGTGAGGTTATAAGTTTATCATACCTAACTCATGTTTGATGTAATTTAACCTCTCAGAATTCAAAGGCTTTGTGAATATATCAGCCAATTGGTGTTCAGTACCAATTAATTCAAGAGTGATATCACCTCTTTGATAATGATCTCTCAAGAAGTGATGTCTCACATCAATGTGCTTTGTCCTATCATGAGATACTGTATTTTTGGAGATGTTAATAGCACTTGTATTATCGCACTTTATAGAGACATGTTTGAATTGATATCCATAGTCTAGTAAAGTGTGTTTCATCCACAAAATTTGAGCACAATAATTACCTACAACTATATATTCAGCTTCGATAGTAGATAATGCAACAAAATTCAGTTTCTTACTATACCATGATACTAGTGACTTGCCTAAAATGTGACATGTTCCAAAGGTTCTATTTCTATATAATTTGAAACCAGTAAAATCAACATCAGAATAACTTATTAAATAAAATGATTGTCCTTTTGGATAAAACAGTCCTAAGTTTATAGTATACTTGTGATATTTAAAAATCCTTTTAACAGTAGTTAGATGAGTCTCTTTAGGATTAGCTTGAAAATGATCACACATGAATACACTAAACATAATGTCCAGTCTTCTAGCAGTAAGATAGAGAAGACTCCTAATCATACCTCTATAATTGATTTGATCCACTGGTTTACTAGTTTCATCAGCATCCAGCTTATAGGTGGTACTCATAGAAGTATCACTACCTTTATTGCAGTCCAAACCAAAACGCTTCAAAATATATTTAGTATATTTACTTTGATTTAAAACAATACCATTTTTATTTTAAAATTTTTTAAATCCAAGTAAAAATTTAATTTCCCCCATTAAACTCATTTCAAATTCATCTTGCATCATTTTTGAAAAATCAGCACATAAATAATTTTTAGAGGATCCAAAAACATTATCATCTACATAAATATGTACTATTAAAACATCTTGGAAAATCCTTTTAATAAAAAGAGTAGGATCCGATATTCCTTCAGTAAAAAATTTTTAAATAAGAAAAGAACTAAGTCTGTCATACCAATCTCTTGGATCTTGCTTCAGACCATATAAAGCTTTAGATAGTTTAAAGACATGATTTGAAAAATGGGGATTTGTAAAACTAGGGGGTTGTTCAACAAATACATCCTCAACTATGTACCCATTTAAAAATTCACTTTTGACATCTATTTGATAAAGTTTGAAATTAAGATGATCTGTATAGGAAAGTAGTATCCTAATGGCTTTTATTCTAGCTATAGGTGCAAAGGTTTCTTCATAGTCTATTCCTTCTTCTTGACTTATCCTTGTGCAACTAGTTTGTCCTTGTTTCTAGCTATATTTAAAGATTCATCAACTTTATTTCTAAATACCCATTTTTTGCATATGTTCAAAGTGTCTTTAGGTCTTTCAACTAATTCCCAAAATTTCTTTATTTAAAACTGATTTAATTATTCTTTCATAGCTATCACCCAAAATTTATAATTTATTGTATCATTGATATTTTTAGGTTCTAGCTGTGAAAGAAAGGCTTGATGTTCAACATGGTTTCTCAGAGAATCTCTAGCCTGTGTTCCTCTATTTAGATCACCTACAACATCATGTAACAGATGATTCTTGAGAGTTATAATCCCTCTATAAAGTGTTGAACTAGACTCCTCATGATTATCTATAGGTTTAGATTCACCATGCACAGATTCTGGAAAATTTCTAGAGTTGGTTATTTTCACTAAGGGTTCACTGTCTTTATCATTAAGGTCCAGAATTGACATATCTCCCTCAAGATGTTCAACAGAGGTTTTCGGTTCATGTGGATTAGTCTCATCAAATTTGACATGAACTGATTCTTCCACACATTTGGTTCTCTTATTGAATACTCTATAAGATTTACTAGATATTGAGTAACCTAGTAAAATTCCTTCGTCACTTTTGGAAGCAAACTTGTTAAGACTATCCTTAGTGTTAAGGATGAAGACTTTGCAACCAAAAAATATAAAGTAATTTACCTTAGGCTTCCTATTATTTCAAATCTCATAAGGGGTCTTCTTAAGAATAGGTCTTATTAAGACTCTATTGATAATGTAACAAGATGTATTAACAACTTCAACCCAAAAATAGATAGGTAGATTATACTCATTCAGTATATTCCGACCAATATCTTGAAGTGTCCTATTTCTTCTTTATACAACCCCATTTTGTTGAGGTGTAGGAGCAGAGAAATTGTGAGTATATCCATTTTGTGAGCAAACAGATTCAAAATACTGATTTTCAAACTCACAGCTATGATCACTTCTCAATGTCTTAATTCTAATTCCACTAAGATTTTCTACAGACTTGGAATATTTAATGAAGTAAGATCATGCTTCACTTTTGTGAGCTAGGAAGTATACCCAAGTATATCTAGGAAAATCATCTACAAGAACATAAACATAGTGCTTCCCATTTAAAATTGAAACTCTAGATGGTCCAAAAAAATCCATGTGAACCAACTCAAGTGGTTGAGAAGTATAAACTTATTTCTTTGATTTGAAAGAAACTTTGTGTTGTTTTCCCTTTTGAAAAGGATTAAACACTTTATTAAGAGGGAATTCCAATTTAGGTAAGTCTCTAACTAAAAATTTCCTAGTTAGTTTCCTAAGTGAGTGCACATTGCAATGTCCTAATATTCTGTGCCATAACTAGGATTCCTTATGAAAAGTATTTAAACAAGAAATATTTTTCTTAGCTAAATAATTTAAATCAACAACATATAAATTTTAATTTCTAAGAGCAGTAAATATTAAATCATTTTTAGAATTAAAAACATTACAGGCATCATTTTCAAATTTAACATTGAATCCATCATCACACAACTGAGAGATACTCAATAAATTTTACTTTAACCCATCAACAAAAAGTACTTTTGAAATTAATACAGTATTAGGGTTACCAATTTGGCCTAAGATGACAATTTTCCATTTTTCATTATCACTGAATGTGACATGTCCACCATCAACTTTAATTAGGCTCTTGAAGCATGAATAATACCCTATAATGTGTCTTGAACATCCAATATCCAAGTACCATAGAGTTTTACAGGATCTCTCCAGACAATTTTCCTACAAAATAGATTAAGTATAGGGTAACTTTGGTATCCAGATTTTCTTGGGTACATAGAGGTTAGAAAGTAAAAATTTGGGAACCCATAATTGTCTCACATGTTTCCTATAATCAACAGACATGTTTTGAGACATGAACACTTTGTTGGGTCCTTTAGAGATTTTTTTTTTCAAAAGATGGTCCAGAACTTGAACTAGCAGTAAAATTTCCAGATTTTGGAACAAATTTATTTTTAATAATTCTTCTATGTCTTGGTTAATATCCTATACCAGTTGTATATTTTAGATCATTTTGTTTCCCTATAAAATGAGTTAAGGTATCTCTACCAGCAGTAAAATTTTTCAAATCCATTTTTAATTGCTCATTTGATAATTTATGTTCAGTATTTTCTTTTAACAGTTGAGCACATTTTTATTTTTCAATATCTAGATATGACTTAACATTAGCATTTAAAGCATGTTGTCTTTTCAATGATTTATACTTATCTTTAAGTTCATTAAAGGTATCCTCAAGCATTCCAAAATATTCAAATAGCTCATCCTTAGTCATATTTTTATCATTGTTTGATTCACTTTCATTCCCAGAATAGTAAGTATTATGTACAGGAGAATTGAGTGTTACCTAAGATGTTTCTATCATGAAACACAGGTTTTCATGTTTGTTCTTGTCAGCATCAGAAGTGTCATATCCACTCAAGCTATCTTCTGAGGCACTCCAAGTGGCTTTCATAGCCTTTTTATATCCTTTTCCGTTGTCTTTATACTTCTTCTTAAATTTAAGCTTGGGGAAATCAATATTTTAATGGCCTTTTTGTTTACACTCATAACATACTATTTCATTTGTGTTATCATTCCACTTTATATCCTTTTTTCACTATCCTTTATTATCATAATTTCCTTTGTAGTTTGACTTTCTAAAGAACTTCTTCTTTCAGTAGAACTTTTTAAACCTTCTAGCAAGATGATCCATCTCATCACCACTATCAGACTCTGAGTCTTCACTGGTGGAAGTGTCTATAGGAGCTTGAAATTTTTCTTTGTCTTTGTTCTTTGAGGTAACAATCTTGAATGCTATAGATTTATTTCTTGGTTCTTCATCTACTTCTTGATTTACCTTGATCTTTTCTTCATACACCATAAGCTTTCCAATTAGTTCCTTTACTGGTAGTTTGCCTATGTCACAAGATTCTCAGATAGAAATAGAAATTACTCTCCATCTATTAGGTAGGCATTGAAGAAATCTCATAATTTGATCCTTACTCTCTGCTGGTTTCCCAAACAAACTCATGGTATTCACTATTTCATTTAACCTGAGATACATTTCAGAAATAAGTTCATCAGAATTCATTTTAAAATTATCATATTTAATAGTATAGGTATTTAATCTCATTTCCTTAACATTTTTTTAAAAGGTTGGGGCCAAAGCCTCATTTTTATTAATAAAGCAGAGCAAAGACCTCTTTTAACTGGGTAGAGGGAGACCCATTACATAGCTCGAAGGCCCAGTGGGCTTGTAGCCCATTACATAGCCCGTAGGCCCAAATTTTTGGCCAAATTCCTATTCTGTGAATAGTAACCCGGCAACTACAGTACCCGCTACAGTACCGCCACCGCTACAGTACCCGCCGATCAATAGTACCACCGCTGCTATAGTACCGCTACAGTGCTGCTACAGTAACCTGCGCCCAATGGGTTTTGAACCCCCATTTTTCATGTAGTATTAAGGGGTGCTTACCACTAAGCCAAAACCCCAAATACAAGTTCATTTCCTTAACATTGGTTGTTCCCTCATTTGAAATATCTAAGGTATCCCAAACTTCATAAGCAGTTTTACAAGAAGATATTCTATTGAATTCTTCATCACCTAGAGAACTGTACAATGCATTGATTTCTTTACAATTATTGTTGTATGTATCTTTTGTCAATTGAGACCATGTGTACCTAGCAGTAGCAGGAAATACATGTTTTTTCTTCAATTGTGTCCTAGATTTTAGGTCCCATACTCTCTAAATACATTTTCATTTTTAGTTTCCATTGAGCATAGTTATTACCATTAAATAAAGGTGGCCTATTAGTAGCATCACCCTAAACTTTGTTATCCATAGTTAACTATAATTTTAAATAACTAAAAATTTAGATATGACATAAATTTTAAGATATTTAAGATACAACTAAAATCACAGTTAAAGAATTTGACAACTTTCACAATAGTTCAGATAGTAACAACAAATAATACTTTGATACCAAATGTTGGTCAGAGTGGAATCTCAAGAGGGGGGTGAATTGAGTTCCTACTTAAAATTTCTTTTTAAAACTTTTCTTATAAAGATCCCCAAAATTTGAAATGGCCCAGTTAATTAAGGTAGTAGAGATGTAAATGTATAGTTAGTCAACAAGTTTCTCAAAGGGTGATTAGTCCTCTATTAAATTGGTGTAAAACACTTATTAAACTTTTGAAACAAGTTTACTGAACTAAACACATACACACACTGACCAAAACTAACTATCAAAGTGAATGAAAAACAGTTTTATGTTTTAGCAATTATAAGCAGCAAAAAATAGATAAAATAGAGTAAAACAAAATATAGTGCTCAGTAAAGTTGAACAAGAGGTTCAGTCTCAAGCCGAGACTTAATCCTCTCCACTTGGTGATCACCTACCACCAGGCATTTTATATAAATAATAAACTTGATACACAGCCTGTATCGGGATTTACAATAGTTTTCACAAACTGTACAGGGTTCACCCCCTCTACCATAGTTCTTTTTGGGAAAGAAAAATAGAATAGACCGCACACGGTCTCTTCCACAGTTATACATGGGAAATAAGATGTAAGTGAGGTTTGATGTTAGGATATTCGGTATCCTTTAGTTCAAGCATAGGAGACAATGTGTGTAATAGATAGACACACTTCTCATAAAAGTAAAAAGAAGGAATACAATAGAGCTAAGATTATAATATTGAGTTTAGAAAGCTCTGTGTGTTGGATTTCAGATCTTGACTCCTTGGAGTGAAGAATTTTATGTTCGAGTCTTTCTATGAAAGTTGTCTCTAAAACAAAGTGTCTCTCTATCTTTGAGTGTTCTGCTTCTGGTGTTGATCAAGAGTTGATGAGGCATAGAAGCCATAAGTGAGTTTGTCTCAAATGATCTTCATGATGCTTGGATTCCATGGATCATTAGAACCATTAATACACTACCATAAACAAGTTTTTATTAAGATTATAACCCTAAGTTATGTTAAGGCTTGGACTAAAGCCTCAACACTTGGTAATTCTTATCAAAGTCATCTTGTGAAGTGGGAATTAATTTAATACAATATAAAGAAAATCTAAAGGATATCATAAACTTAAATACCTAAAAATGAAATCACCCCAAATTTTATCAAATTGTAAAATCAATGTACATAAATCAATCATTTTATTTTAGCTCTGCAAAAAACCCCCCATTAAAAAGGTAAATCACAAAAAAAATATACTATAAAAAAAGTACCATCACTGAGGATTCGACCCGAGTGGCACTATACACATTAGCAGATCACCAGACCCTTGAACGGTCGATAGGAGATAGTCGGACGCAGTTAAAATGGCACCGTTGCTAGGGATGGTACGTTAAGTAGTTTTTGGTTTTTGGTTTTTGTAAAAAAAACAAAAAAAATATGAAAAAAACACAAAGAAAAACCCACCTTCCTCATAAAAATCATAAATGAAAAAAACACAAAGAAAGACCCGCCTTCCTCATCCTTCCAAATTCTCTTTGAATGTCCTGTAACTACCTAAAAAATACCTCAGATCTATTTGAACTTAAAATAGAGTGAAATCTTCCCCAACTTAGAAGGACCATTAGGTATAATCAAATCACTCAAGAGACAATCATTTTATAACCAATTGAACTAGATATGGCCAATCCTAGGGGAAAAACACTTAAAGAACTTGCTGCACCTGATATGAATTACCAACCACTTGGTATTCAATATCCAAATATTGAGGCTGATTTCAAACTCAAATCGGGTTTTTTCATCTTATACCTCATTTCCATGGGCTAGCTGATGAGGATCCACATCTTCATCTCAAAGAGTTACAAGTGGTCTGATCTACCATAAAGCCTAAAGGGGTTTCTGAAGAATAAATCAAACTTCGAGTATTCCCTTTCTCCCTAGATGACTCTACCAAGTCATGTCTCTACTACCTCCCTCCTGGTTCCATAACCACATGTAATGTTATGAAGTGACTCTTCTTAGAGAAATTCTTTCTTGATTCTCATACTACCTCTATCCAAAAGGAAATAAGTGATATCTATCAATTCCATAATGAATCACTCCATGAGTATTGGGATAGGTTAAAAAAGATTATGGAAACCTTCCCATATAACCAAATCCCTAACCAAATCTTGATCCAATACTTCTATGAGGGGTTATTGGAAATGGATCGAACACTCATCAATGCCGCAAGTGGTGGTTATTTTGTTGATAAAAATCTTGTAACTGCATGAGATCTCATAAGAAACATGGATGTATAAATGAAAAAATTCCATACTTGAGCATATTATCAAGATAAAGAATTCCAAGATAATCAATCCATAGAGACCAACAAGATAACTGAGTGGATGAGTGAACTTATAGGTCTTGTGAGACAGATTGCGATGAATTACAAATCCCCAACCTCATGTTCTCCTCAATATCTATTCCCTGGACCTATTAAGAATTTTGGAATCTTTAGCTCACCATCTCATCCAACTGACACATGTCCACAAATTCAAGAGGATCTATCTGATTCATTTTGTCCAATGGAGTTCAATGAAGCATATGCACAAAGGAACACCGAACCTCAACAACCAGGTCAGTTCATTAGAAACTTCAACCAACCCCACTATAAACCCTTATCTTCTACCTTTAACCTAGGCTTGAGGTATGGTAATCCCATTTCTCATTCCCCTTAGTTCCCTCCTCAAACTTCAAACCAATTCTAATATGGTCAAGGTGGTGGTAACTTCCAACAAAATTATCCTTTTGTTCCTCAACCTCAAAGGATAAATCCTCCTCTTTCTCCTCCTGGATTCCACTATCCTAGTAAGCCTTCCAAATTCCCAACTCAATATAAGAACTTTCCCAAGAACCAAAATCAAGGTAATCCCAATACGAGGCATTCCTCCTATTCCAAGAAACCATGGGAAAGCGCTGTACTAGATCTTACCTCCTTCACCCATTCTAGACTTAAAAATATTGAAACACAAATTAGTCAACTTGCATCCGACCTTAGCCAACAATAATCATCCAATTGTTTCCAAATCCTAGCTCAACCATTTCCTAACCCCAAGGGTAATGTAAGTGCAATTTCACTTAGATCGGGAATTTTTTTTCCATACCTCATGATGGATCCTCAAATGAACCTTTGAATGTTGAGCTTAAAAATTAAAAGAAAAAAAATCTAGAAAAATAACATGAAGAAACTCTCTCACCTCTTTCCATCCCTCTACGGAACCTAATTCCTTTTCCTCAAGCCATCTATAAGATAAAGAATCCCTTTGAACCTGATACTGAAATTCATGACATGTTTAGACATGTTGAAGTCAATACTCACCGCTTAGATTCTATAAAATAAATCCCTAAGTATGAAAAGTTTCTTAAGAATATGTGCACCCATAAGAGACAACTTAGGACCATTGAGAATGTTTCAACCTAGTAGTCCACACCCATGAAGTGCAAAGACCTAGGGATATTTACTGTTCCATGCTAAATATGGAGTTCCAACTTTGATGATGCACTCATAGACCTAGGATCCTTAATAAATGTCATGCCAAAATCCATATTCTCTAACCTTGGTCTAGGTCCCTTTCACCCAACAGGTGTTGTCATCCAGTTAGCCAATAAAAGCACAACCGATCCTGAGGGAATAATTAAGGATTTCCTTATCTGAGTTAATGATCTTATCTTCCCAGCTGATTTTTATATCCTTGACATGGAAGGTGAGACAACCTATTCTTGATTTCCCCTAATTCTAGGAAAAATATTCCTCCTGACAACTAAAACTTAGATTGATGTCCATGAAGGTATCCTATCCATGGAATTCAGTGACCAACTGATCAAGTTCAACATTTTTCAAGCCATGTGATACCCATTCAAGGATCACTCCACCTTCTCAATCCATGCTTTTGAGGACACTTCTGATAGTCAATTGAACCCCATTACATCATGTTCATCAGGTTCTAATGAGAGTGGAGCTTGTGAAATTTTCACTATGATTAACCAAGTAATAAATGGGGAAGTTGATGTTGAAAATTCATTAATAGACTCCATAAATCTAGAGGATCTTGAAAACTATCTTGAATCCCATCTCAACTATGATCTCTACTATTCCACCTTGGAAAATATTGAGGAAAATGAACTAGAACCAACTAAAATCCCTTTCCTTGTTCCTGAGTTGTTTGGACCAAAAATGAAAGATGAGACTAATCTGAAACCTCTTCCCACACACTAGAAATATGTATTCCTTTTTCATAATCATTCTTATCCTGTCATTGTCTCTACCACACTTACTAAAACTGAGGAGTCCAAACTTGTTTAGGTGTTAGAGTAAAACAAAAAGGCCTTAGGTTGGAACCTATATGACACACCGGGAATTAAATCTTCTCTTTGCATGCATCACATCCATCTTGAGGAATCATCCAAACCAATCAGACAAACATAAAGAAGACTCAATACACTCATACTTGAGGTAGTTAGGGAAGATATTACCAAGATTCTCTAAGATGGTATTATCAACCCAATTTTTGATAGTGAATGGGTTATTCTAATTCAAGTGGTACCTAAGAAGGGTGGTATAATTATTTTCACAAATGAACATGGATAGGTTATCATAACTAAAGTTAAAAACAAATGGCATGTGTGCATAAATTATCAAAAATTGAATGCTGAAACATGAAAAGATCACTACCCTCTTACTTTCCTTGATCAAATTCTAGAATGATTAGCCGGAAAGTCACATTATTTATTTATTGATGGATACACCAGCTACTTACAAATCCCAATAGAACCTCAAGACCAAGAAAATACTACTTTAATTTGACCCTTTGGAACATATGCATAAAGGAGAATTCCTTATGTCCTTTGAAATGCTACGACAACATTCTAGAGATGTATGATGAGTATATTTTCAGAATTCATGAGCACTGCATGGAGGTATTCAAGGACGACTTTACTATTTATATAAATTCATTTGAATCCTTCTTGAATTTACTATCTCTAGTCATTCAAAAGTGTGTCAAATGTAACCTTGTGCGAAATTATGAAAAATTTCACTTCATGGTTATTAATGGGATTTTCTAGGGAATATAATTTTGAAAGATGATATTCAAGTCGATCATAATAAAATTGAGGTGATCCAATATCTTCCTGAACCCACAACTGTTTAAAATATCCATTCATTCCTTTCTTATGATGGTTTCTATTAGAGATTCATCCATAAAATCAGTAGGATTTCCCTCCCACTCACTCAGATACTCCAAAATGATGTTACATTCCATTTCGATGAGGTTTTCAAGAGTTCCTTCATTGAAATCAAAACTATTCTTACATATTCCCTAGTAATCCAACTCCCAGATTGCTCTATACCCTTTGAATTCATGTATGGTGCTTCTAATAGGGCCATTGAGTCTGTTCTTGGTCAAAGAAGAGAAAAGATTCCTCATGTCATCTATTATGTATAAAAAAGGAGAAAACTCAATATCACTACACTGTGATCAAGAAGGAACTTTTAAATGTGGTTTTTTTTGTCTTAGATAAATTCAAGCCCTATCTCTTAGGTTCCAAAATCATCATCTTCATAGATGATTCTGATATAAAGTTCTTACTCAAGAAAATTGATTCCAAACTGAGGATAATAATATGTATCCTAATACTCCAAGAGTTTAACCTTGAAATCAAAGATAAACCAAGAAAAGAAAACCTTATGGATGATCACTTGAGTAGAATTTATAATTATTTTAATCCAAAAATCATTGATCCTAAATTCCACACTGAGAACCTTTCATATCTCACTCCAAAGTCACCATGGTGTGCCCCAATTGTAAATTACTTGGTTTATGGTATTTTACTAATTTTTTTTCAAAAGAACAAAAAATTAATTTGAAAAGTGAATCAAAATACTATTTTTGGGAAGATAATAAACTTTGGAAAATTAGGGATGACATGGTAATTAGTGTTAGGCTAGAATATATAAAGTAACACACAAGAGGGGGTGAATTGTGTCTTTTCAAAAATATTCCACAATTCTGGATTTTAACCCATTTTGTAATTTATGGAGATATGCAGTGTTTTTCTTCTGTATGAAAATATGTAGCGGATAAACAAAAATAAAGAACATAACTTTTTATAGTGGTTCGGGGCACAAAGATCCTCTAGTACACTCCACCAAATACTCTCTCTGTGAGCTTGGAAAATTTAACTAGAATGATCCTCTTATCACAAGACCAAAATTCTACAACTGAGTGCAGGTAGTTGAAAACTTTACAAGAATAAATAAATAAACTTATGGTTATATAACAGAGAACTTATTATCCAAAACTTATATTAAGAAGCTAATACTCCACCACAACTGAGTACGAGTAGTTGAAACTCAAATAAATCAAGAGATTGATTTGTTGAAACTGGTTGAACTTTATAATTGCAGCAACAAAAATTGACAGTATATGGATCTTCTTCTTCAAAAATGATAATTTTCTAGAGTGAAACAATCTGAAGTGATTTGATTTCAAAAAGATATTCAATATGGTAGAAAAATAAATAGTATTAAAATATTGAACATGTATATCTCCAAAGTATAGCTTCTTTCATAATTGATCATTCTTTGCAGTAGCACAGTAAATAATTTTCAATAAATAAGTCATATATGTGAATCACTTATCACAAACATATATGAAGAGATACTATAATAGAATATATAGAACAAAAAACTTGCTTTGGTGTTCTAGATCCAAAATAATAGCCCGATTGAACATGAAAATTAAAATTTAAAATAACTAGGAGAGTCATAACTTCCCACAGAAATAAGAGAGATTTTCTCCGATGAACTTGGTTCTTTGAAAAAATAAAAACAATCATTGAATCTATATTTAATTATGACTTGAACATTGCAGAAATCTCAAAATGAAAACACAAATTGAAAAACTTCGAAGTTGAGAACACAACGTAGGGTTGAGCTGCATAGTGTAGGGTTCCTTTGCGTAGCATAGAGTTCCTTTACATAGAGTAGGGTTCCTTTGTGTAGTGTAGGGTTCTTACCAATGCATGGTTCCTTAACTGTACTTTCATATTTATGTAACATAGGGAACAAATTAGCATGGGTATGATGATCCATACATTTATCCTTGTCGGTATAAAATCCCGAACATAGAATTGATTAACCATACATTCAAATTTCATGAACGTAGGGTATGAATAGTAAATTTAGACTCCAACGTAGGGTTGATGATCCATACACATATCAATTTTTCGAACATAAGGATGAAAATCCAAACACAAACTCTTTAGCATAATGTAGGGTTGATACCATACACAAGCGATAGATTTTTAGCATAATGTAGGGATGAAAAAATTGTTTCCAGAATCATTCCCATAATGCTAAATTTCTTTAAATAGAATGTAAATTCCTGTAAAACTCACTTAAAAAAACTTCATTAGAAAATAAATAGGGGTATTTTTGAACATCAAAATCATCATAAAATATAGATTATTGTTGAGACAATACATGCCCAACAATCTCCCCCTTTTTGATGATCAAAAAACCCATAACATAATCCTTAATGAAAATTAAAGAACATATAGGATTTGTAAAACAAAAAAGTAGATATAGATTTTTTTTTCAAAATTTTGATTTCACCAAATTATTTCAATAAAGAAAAATTTTCAAAAGAAAATGTTGTGGTTGAAAATATTCTCCCCATCTCCCCCAGAGATAGTTTCTATTCCATAAACTTAAATCTTTTACCCCTTTTGTGATATCAAAAACATGGTTGTGAAAGAATAAATGAAATAAAACATAGTTAATATAGCACATAACTATAAAGGAATAGTTATGAAAATATGGCATAAGAAAAAATAAATCTAAGTTTGGCAGTGAAGTATTGAACTTAAATTAAAGAAAATAAATCTAAATATGAATAAACTAAAGTTAAACATAAATTCAAATGTTTTGAAAAGTTAGATTAAAATCTATAATCAATCAAATATAATTCAAAATGAATAGATAAAATTCAGTTTTAGCAAGGAAAAAGGTTTCTTCAGGATGAGGAAGGGGATGAACTGCACTGCTAAGATCAATCAGCTTCAACAACAGGCTCTAGAAATGGATATTGAACACTTCTTTCTAGTGCTAAAGTACCTTCCTAAAATCATTCCCAACCTTCAAAATTTCAACCAAATTGACTTTTACAAACACATTCACAACTTCTTATAACTAAATGAAAGATGTCAACTTGTCCTTAACTTGATTAATCACTGGTCCCAACCAGGATTCACTCAAAGTTAGTTGACTAATCAGATGCCTATGATTTTCCAACAAAAAATTCAAGGGAATTCTATCACACTGAAGAGTTTTTAGCCTATAATTAAAATTAACTAGCACATAGGTAATTTCTTCAAACTTACTAAGCAATTCTGGCAGTTTTTGTTGAGAAGAAGTAGACGCTTGATTGCTTACTCTGAGAGATTGAAGCTCTCTCCCTATCATCAACTTAAATTCATCAAACTCTGTCTTCTTGATAGAATCATCATTTAATGAATAACATTTTCTTGAAATCTTGGAAATAATCTCCTTAAAATATCAACTAAAATGAAATTTTATTTTAATTCTCTTAAATGAAGTTTCTGAGCTTCAAACTCTAATCTCAGCACTGAAATAACCTTGTATTATTCAAAATTTTTCTTCTCAGCTTCCAAATGTTCTCTTAAAAACAAATTTTGAGCCTCCAACAACTATATTTTTATAACTTGGGAATTAGCCTCTGAATCAAAATATTTAGGAGAATTAGATTTTTCTTGATCAACTTCAACTAAATCCAGGCTTGGCTCACCAGCTCGTTCTGGTTTGTTTCCCAAATAATATCCTCCCAAAACACCAGTGTCATGGACAATTTAATTTCTAGGGTCAGAGATATCTTCCTTGTGAAGTTCTTGACTTTGAGACTCCTACTCAACTTTCTCATTCACTTGAGCCTCACTCCCATATTCTCTTTTCTCATCAAGTGGAGTGGAATCCACTCCTCTAATAGTAGCTTCAATAACAACCTCTGGAACATTGACTAAAAATATTTTTCTTTTTTGAACAACATATTCTTCTGGCCTTGAAGTTCCTTCATCATCAGGTCTCTAAAAAATGATCCAACTAAAGGGATAACCCTTTACTCTCCTTGAGAATCTTCCAACAACTTTTTTTTGTTTCTCTACACCAACTGGAAGTAAACTACTGCAAGGGTTTCTCTAGACAAAACCAAGATTCTTCACCGTTATAACATTCAATGTGTTTCTATGATGATATGATCTACCAAAAAACATATTCAAAATCCTTCATTTTCTTCCTAGAAAGAAAGAAAGAATACTACCATAGGGATAATATCCCATCTTCAAATCCGCATGACAATAATGGTTTAGATATATTATCATAAACTAACAAAAATTAAACTTAACATTGTTTAGAACTAGAAAAATGATATACATGTCTGGGTAAAGGACTTTATCAAGCTTAGTGGTCCTAGGTAAGATCCTAGATTGAATAAACTTCATCATCATGTGGTGGTAATGAGAAAGTTATTTAATAAACACTTTATTGAAAATTATTTTTCTAAAAAAAGAAAACATAATGCCCTCATACATATGTCTTCCATTACCAATATGTATTAAATCAAACTGAAACTCCCCCTCATGAGGACAATGAAGTATCTCTACCATTTCCATAGAGGATAATGAAAATTACTTATTATCAATTGAAGATACAATAATATATTCATCAAAACCAATACTGAATGAATAATTTTTGCAAAATTCATTTACTTATATTTAATAAACAATTGTCATGTTATCTTCACTAAATGCATAAACCAGAACTTCAAAACACATCTCTTCCTTGAGAGATAGATTTTTTAAATCTACATATCCAAAATCTATTACCTTTCCCTACAACACCTTGCGAGCTTTTCTTGAATCATATACATTGTTTTCCAACTCATCATCTACGAATATTCATGTGGTTTCTATCTCTGAAGTTTTCGAGACTGAATGGATTGAAGGTTTAGGGTTTTGGCAGACAAGAATTGAAAGAATCTCTTTAAACCAAAAGGATGTGTAGGAGAGGAGAAAGAGAGAAGGAGAAGGAAAATGGTTTTCTCATACCGATTAAGGATGTACGCATTATGTTTTTAATTTTAAAAAGACAACTATAATAAAATTTAAATGAAATTATTTTAAAAAAATTTAAAATGAAATCAAATAAAGCATATTAAATAAATCTTACTAAAATAAAAACAGAGAACTAGAAATAAATTAATAAACAATTACTTAAAAAAATATATTTGTAACTCCCCCTTAATAAAATCAAAATTTTCATTGATAAGTGGTTTAGTAAAAATATCCGCTAATTGATATTCGATATTAACAAATTCTAAAGATATATCCTTTTTAATAACATGATATCTTAGAAAATTATGACTTATGTCAATGTGCTTACCCTAGAATGAATTATAGGTTTTTTAGAAATATTAATAGAACTAGTATTATAACATAAAATAATAATACTATTAAATCTTAGTCCAAATTCCAGTAGAGTGTTTTTCATCCATAATACTTATGCACAACAACTGCTAGAAGACACATATTATGCCTTAGTGGTTGATAGGGAAATTGAATGTTGTTTCTTACTACACATGAAACTAAATATTTTCCTAAAAAGTGATAGGTTCCTAAGGTACCTTTTCTCTCTAATCTAAAACCTCAAAAGTCAATATATGAATATGAAATTAGATTAAAATTATAATTTTTGGGGTAAATAAGAGATTGAAAAATAGTTTCTTTTAAATATATGAAAATTCTTTTAACAGTCAAAAGATGTGACTCTTTTGGATTTGATTTAAATATAGCACAAAGACATATAGAAAATATAATGTTTGGTCCACTAGTAGTAATATATAACAAACTAACAATCATACCTCTATATAACTTGTTGTCAATGGGTTTTACAGCTTTATCCAAATTAAGTTTTATATTGGTACATATAGGAGTTGTATATGTATTGCAATTATCAAGACTAAACTTCTTCAATAAATCAATAATATACTTACTTTGATTTAAAAAATTTCCATAATCTTTTTGATAAATCTGAAAGCTTAAAAATAAATTTAGTCCTCTCATCATACTCATTTCAAATTCATTTTGCATTAGATTTGAAAAATAATGACAACGATTTTTATTAGTTGAACCAAAAATAACATCATTAAAATAAATTTAGACTAATAAAATATTAGAACATATGTTTTTATTAAAAAGTATTGGATCTTATAATCCAACCACAAATCCATTTTTCAAGAGAAAATAACTTAATCTTTCAAACCAAGCTCTAGGTGCTTATTTAAGGCCATAGAGAGCTTTAGAAAGTTTAAAAACAGAATTCAATTTTTGAGGATTTTCAAAACCTAGGGGTTGTTCAACATAAACTTCCTCCATTAAATAACCATTTAAAAAGGAAGATTTAATATCCATATGATATAATTTAAAATTTATATGAGATGTATAATCTAAAAGGATTCTAATCTAGCTATATAAGAAAAGGATTCATCATAATCTATACCTTCTTCATGATTATATCCTTTAGCTACTAATATGGATTTATTTCGAGTTATGATCCCTTAACCATCCTGTTTATTTCTAAAGACCCACTTGGTTCCTATAATTGGATAATTGGTTGGTCTTTATACTAGTTCTCAAACTTCATTCCTTATAAATTGAATTAGTTCTTCCGGTATAGACAACATCCAAATTTCATAATTTAAGGCTTCCTCTATAACATCACGCCTTTTTTTCACATAAACTTTCATTACATTATACAAAACAAAGGATCTTTAAGGTTTAGTGTCTTGGAAACCAGGAACTTAATACATGAAACAAAAAAAACATTCTTCGTAAACACTTGAAAGGATTCTGCTTATGTTCATCCTAGGTTCATTACTGAATCTCATAACTTGGGTACATACATCAAAAGAAAGGGTGAGAAGAAGGCCCAGTAAGGTAAATAAGGGAAACATTTAACATGTGAACTTGAGATACATCAATAAAGTCATGAAAAGAACTTTAAGGCATGAGAATGAAATCACGAGGCATATCATAATAAAAATAACGTATTTCAAAACTTGAATATGTGGCTAAAACATTTAACAAAGACAATCATTTCCATTTCACCAAGGTCCATCCCCAAGGTGTCAATAAAAATTACCAAGGTTATTCACCAAGGTATTAGTCTAAATAGTCATCGATAGAGATTAAGTCTTTACCCAATGCATTGGAGCGCTATCAGGGCGCACCCTTAAATTTGTATTTATTATCATGTGAACCACATATATCATCATAAATAATTTAATAAACAACCCATATAGCATAAAAGAAATGGGTTTCATTTCATAATCATAAGGTTTTAAAACTGCTTTAAAGACATGATCTTTATGTCACTTTAAACCCACGGAAAGGGAAAGCGGGTATCATGTATGTAAATACCAGAATTTAAAATAGAAAAACTTGGTATATATGTGAATAACCCTATAGAAGAGATATCTTTGAGAATTAACTTAATAAAATAAAGAACTTTAGAAAAAGAGAGAGACATTTTGAGACGGAAATTCTGCAGCATAACGGCTATGTTTTGGGGTTTTAGAAAACATTGAAAAGAGAGGGGACATGGGTGAAACATTCATAAATGACCCATAAAACAGTAGAGGGACAGAATATAAAGGATTTAAGAACATGGTAATGAAATTTGAAAGACATACCATATAAAATGAAGAACATGAAAGGAAGACAAAAATAATATTTCTCTTATGAAAATTTGGCAGCCTAACGGCGTCATTAAACTTCAACAAAAATGAATTGATGAGATCAAATAGGGTATCTCATCATATGAAAATAAAATATTAGTATGATATATTTAGAGATAATACCCCAACATAATAAAAAGGGACTTGAAAGACTTGAAATGAAAGTAGAACTTTGAAAAATGAGAAAGGTGAAAGAATCCCTTAAAAATTCGGCAGCCTAACGGCGCCACTTAAATTTCAACAAAAATGAATTGACGAGATCAAATAGGGTCTCTCATCATATGAACATAAAATATCAGTATGATAGATTTAGAGATCATACCCCAACATAATAAAAAGGAACTTTAAAGACTTTACATGAAAGTAGAACTTTGAAAAATGAGAAAGGTGAAAGAATCCCTTAAAAATTCGGCAGCCTAATGGCGCCACTTAAAATTCAACAAAAATGAATTGACGAGGTCAAATAGGGTCCCTAATCATATTAATATAAAATACCAGTATGATAGATTTAGAGATCATACCCCAACATAATAAAAAGGAACTTGAAAGACTTGACATGAAAATAGATCTTGAAAACGAGAAGGGTTAAAGAATCCCTAAAAAATTCGGCAGCCTAACGGTGCTACTTTAAAATTCTTAAAATGAAATGATGAGAGCAAGAGGGGGTCTCTCATAATATGAACATGAAAAGGGAAGTAAGATGAATATAAAAGAACATCCTTCAACATAAGATCAAGGAGCATAAAAGGAATGACATAAAAGAGATTACTTGAAAATAAAGAGAGAGGTCGGATCCCTTACCTTAAAACGTAACTCTTAAAAATCAAAGGTTGGGACCTTGATGGCTTGGGGGAACCTTGGGAGTACTTTTTGGGAGGTAATGAGACCAGAGCTTCATTGGGGGAGTGAAAAATAAATGAGGAAAGGGTGGGTATCTATAGGGAATGTGAGGGGACAAGGCATTAATGGCCAAGGGACACCTCACAAGTGGTTTTCTCAAAACCATGGGCTCTCCCATGGTATTTCCCATGGAGTTAGGCCACATGGGCCCCCCATACAATAATTCATCACCTTTGGTTGGCCAACCCTTAAAATATCTCATGAAATCATCATGAAACAGTTATGATGTCATTAAACATACCGAAACCCTAAAACTGTATTTTCACTATTCATCGAAAATTCAACTTTCTCAGAAAAATCCCAAAATTTCACCTTAACCAAATATAAATTCTATTATTTCAAAAATGAACTCCATTTTATAAAAATAATTTTCTAAATATTTTTAATTTAATTTTTAAATAAATACACTATTCACCGAAAATTCATTTTTTCAGAAAAATCCCAAAAAATGACCATAACATAATATCGATGCTCTGAGTTCAAAAATAAAGTCCATTTTATAAAAATAATTTTCTAATTATTTTTAATTTAATTTTTAATTAAAAAACACTATTCATTCGAAAAAACTAATACTTGACTAATAATTTATGAAACCGTTATTTACCCATTTTATTGAATCACATTACTTAAACAAGGTGTCTAAATTATATTAAAACTTTCTTTAAGTGAGATTACTAATCCATTTGGTCACATTACTAATCCTAAGTGTAAAATCACTATTCATATTTTACTATTCATCAAAATTTAAGTTGATCTTATTAGACTCCAAATTTCATACTGAATATAATTGTAGAAGACCATTTTTCGAAAATCATTACACATTTTTAATTATTTAAGGATTACATAAACATTTTTAAAATATTATTTTTCTAAAATTCATCAAAAATATGCATACTATATTTATCCGTTCATTTGAAAATTCATAAACTTCATCATAAGAAGAAATAGAAATTTTTATTTAAAACAAAGGATTACACAAGGCAGTTACGGTCTCCTTACATAGCCCCTTATCACACCAGTATAGGACCTAAGTGTAAGGTGTGCTATGGTGAGAGAATCTGAGGGTGGCTCGACCAACATCGCACGAGTAGTAATTTCTATCAGTTTGAACTTCTCATGAAGGCGATTCCGTTATAGCTTCACATGATGAAGTTTGGCTTGGGTTTGGTCTAGAGAAAAGCCCAGTGGTGCTACCTCCTTCCCAAGTTCTATTAGATGGGCTTCGATCGGTCCAAGACTACTGGGTGAGGCCATCAAATCTTCTTTCTATATTAATTAACCAAGATCACTTGTATTTAGAGACAATGATCACAACATTTAGTTTCCAAAGGTCATAATGACTAACAGTCATATAATAGTCAAAACCCAACAGTCTCATTTTAATTATACTCAAGTTATCAAATGAAATAGTTTTGTTGAGTATAAAATAAAATAACACACAAAATTAGGAAACAAGATTTATTCAAAATTTCGGGTCATTACATTCTTCCCCCCTTAAGAAATTGCGTCCTCGCAATTTTTAAATTTGGGTTTGGAAATTTCATTGAAGGTCCCATCGAAAAAGGAGTCAGTAAAACTATTACTTTAAAAGAAATAAAGGGAAGTACAAAGGTCACCCGAGTTAACCCACACTAGGATTCCATATAGGAAAACCTGGACATAGAAGAGAAAACAAAGGGTCAAGTTCTTGAGGGAGAGTGATAGAAAACATGATTAGGAGAAAGTTAACCACGAATAAATCCCAAACTTATGATGTGTGTAAACAGTCTTTGATTACCTAGTAGGAAGCATAAACCAACAACGTTTTTGTTTTATGTTCCTTTTCATAATTTTGAGGAATTCATTTATTACATAGAACAAAAACATATGGAAATATACCAACCTTCAAGTAGAGTTTCATCCTATAATAAGTTTCTACCAAAACTAATCTTTTCTCCAAACGATGAGAATTCAAAAACACTTGGTCTCATCAAAACACAAGAATCATCTTCTTGAGAGTCACATAATCCACAAAAGATTAACTATCAATTTCTTCTATCTTTAAACATTGTCCCAAAAATATAAAGGGTAAGATAAAACAACTCTTCAAAAAGAAATAATCCCATAGGAAGGGAAACTACTTTTAAATCTTCAAAGTTCCATGGTACTACCCAGAGTTCATCATAGACCATTCCATAAATAACTTTCCTTAAAAATCCTCAAAAATAAACCAAAGTAATATTGAAACCCAAATACAATAAGGATTTGATAACATAGTCTTCCAAGGTAAACTTTATCATTCATCTCCAAAAAACATCAACCACTCCTAACATCTTATAAAAAAAGTAACTAACCTAAACATATTTACCCCAAGAAAGGTTAATCATTTCCATAAGTAACCTAAATTACTATAAGTCCTCCTTAAATTCATCGATTCTTCAAAATATAATTCAACCTTTACTCCTCAAAGAAAATACCATAGTAATCTATTTACCTCGATCATATAGGGGCCCCAAAATAGTGAACGTCTTCCAAAATAATAATCATATTTTAATCCCCTAATCATCTCTGTCATATTAATACGGAAATCATCACATTTCCTATCACATTGGTTGTTGGGTCATGTTCTTCCATTTCCCACCATTAACTAAGAAGAGAAAGTATAATTAGGGGCTTAAATACTTAGCCAATAATCATGAAAAGGAACTTAAATCATATAAGGATAACTTGTAGAAGAAAAGTATACCCTAACTTGTGATCCCCTAGGTTCCAAACTAGGTTATCCATGATCATATATTCTTATGCGAATCTTTATTTTATTTATCTTTGTTCCTTTAATAATGGTTCATACTAAGCTTATGAATTTACAAAAGCATATCCCCCAAGAGTGTCGTAACCAAGAGTGCAGAAAGGCCCATTGTCGTGTACCAGTTCCCGTTCAAATCTAGCTCAAAGTGTTGTTTTCGGGTTTTACCCCTATATACATCTATGCCAGAGCCACCTCTACCTACTCGTATCCAGACAGGGATGTATTTTCTTGGAAACCCCTTACTCAATACTCACCAAAATACCAGGAAGATTTCCTATATTTAAACTTTTCTATAGGCTTCTTCCTAAAGTTTTCATATCCTAATTTCCACAAATAACTAAACCATCCTTTGATACCAACTATAACATCCCGCCTTTTTTTCACATAAACTTTCATTACATTATACAAAACTAAGGATCTTTAAGGTTTAGTGTCTTGGAAACCAGGAACTTAATACATGAAACAAAAAAACATTCTTCTTAAACACTTGAAAGGCTTCTCCTTATGTTCATCCTAGGTTCATTACTACATCTCATAACCTGGGTACATACATAAAAAGAAAGGGTGAGAAGAAGGCCTAGTAAGGGAAATAAGGGAAACATTTAACATGTGAACTTGAGATACATCAATAAAGTCATGAAAAGAACTTTTAGGCATGAGAATGAAATCATGAGGCATATCATAATAAAAATAAAGTATTTCATAACTTGAAGATTTGGCTACAACATTTAACAAAGAAAATCATTTCCGTTTCACCAAGGTCCATCCCCAAGGTGTCAATAAAAATTACCAAGGTTATTCACCAAGGTATCATTCTAAATAGTCATCTCTAGAGATTAAGTCTTTACCCAATGCATTGGAGCGCTATCAGGGCGCACCCTTAAATTTGTCTTTATTATCATGTGATCCACATATATCATCATGAATAATTTCATAAACAACCCATATATCATAAAAGAAATGGGTTTCATTTCATAATCATAACGTTTTAAAACTGCTTTAAAGACATGATCTTTATGTCACTTTAAACCCACGGAAAGGGAAAGCGGGTCTCATGTATGTAAATCCAAGAATTTAAAATATAACAACTTGGTATATATGTGAATACCCTTATATAATAGAGATCTTTGAGTATTCACTTAATAAAATAAAGAACTTTAGAAAAAGAGAGAGACAATTTGAGACAGAAATTCTGCAGCATAACAGCTATGTTTCGGGGTTTTAGAAAACATTGAAAAGAGAGGGGACATGGGTCAAACATTCATAAATGACCCATAAAACAATAGAGGGACAGAATATAAAGGATTTAAGAACATGGTAATGAAATTTTAAAGACATACCATATGAAATTAATAACATTAAAGGAAGAAAAAAATAATATTTCTCTTATGAAAATTTGGCAGCCTAACGGCGTCACGTAAACTTCAACAAAAATGAATTGACAAGATCAAATAGGGTCTCTCATCATATTAAAATAAAAGATCATTATGATAGATTTATATATCATACCCCAACATAATAAAAAGTGACTTGAAAGACTTGACATGAAAGTAGAACTTTGAAAAATGAGAAAGGTGAAAGAATCCCTTAAAAATTCGACAGCCTAACAGCGCCACTTAAACTTCAACAAAAATGAATTAACGAGATCAAATAGGGTATCTCATCATATGAACATAAAAGATAAGTATGATAGATTTATAGATCATACCCCAACATAATAAAAAGGAACTTGAAAGACTTGATATGAAAATAGATCTTGAAAACGAGAAGGGTGAAAGAATCCCTTAAAAATTCGGCAGCCTAACGGCGCCACTTAAACTTCAACAAAAATGAATTGAAGAGATCAAATAGGGTCTCTCATCATATGAAAATAAAACATCAGTATGATAGATTTATAGGTAATACACCAACATAATAAAAAGGAACTTGAAAGACTTGACATGAAAATAGATCTTGAAAACGAGAAGGGTGAAAGAATCCCTTAAAAATTCGGCAGCCTAACGACGCTACTTTAACATTCTTAGAATGAAATGATGATAGAAAGAGGGGGTATCTCATCATATGAACATGAAAAGGGAATTAAGATGAATATAAAAGAACATCCTTCAACATAAGAGCAAGGAGCATAAAAGGAATGACATAAAAGAGATTACTTGAAAAGAAAGAGAGAGGTCGGATCCCTTACCTTAAAACGTAACTCTTAAAACTCAAAGGTTGGGACCTTGAGGGCTTGGGGGCACGTTGGGAGGACTCCTTGGGAGGTAATGAGATCAGAGCTTCATTGGGGGAGAGTTGGGAGTGAAAACTAAATGAGGAAAGTGTGGGTATTTATAGGGAATGTGAGGGGACAAGGCATTAATGGCCAAGGGACACCTCACAAGTGGTTTTCTCAAAACCATGGGCTCTCCAATGGTATTTCCCATGGAGTTAGGCCACATGAGGCCACCCATACAATAATTCAACACCTTTGGTCGGACAACCCTTAAAATATCTCATGAAATCATCATGACACAGTTATGATGTCATTAAACATACCAAAACCCTAAAACTGTATTTTTACTATTCATCGAAAATTCAAATTTTTCAGAAAAATCCCAAAATTTTACCTTAACCAAATATCAATGCTCTGATTTCAAAAATGAACTCCATTTTATAAAACTAATTTTCTAAATATTTTTAATTTAAGTTTTAAATAGATACACTATTCACCGAAAATTCATTTTTTTCAGAAAAATCCCCAAAAATGACCATAACATAATATCGATGCTCTGAGTTCAAAAATAAAGTCCATTTTATAAAAATAATTTGCTAATTATTTTAAATTTAATTTTTAATTAAAAAACACTATTCACTTGAAAAAACTAATACTTGACTAATAATTTATGAAACCGTTATTTACCCATTTTATTGAATCACTTTACATAAACAAGGTGTCTAAATTATATTAAAACTTTCTTTAAGTGAGATTAATAATCCATTTGGTCACATTACTAATCCTAAGCGTAAAATCACTATTCATATTTTACTTTTCATCAAAATTTAAGTTGATCTTATTAGACTCCAAATTTCATACTGAATATAATTGTAGAAGACCATTTTTTGAAAACCATTACAAATTTTTAATTATTTAAGTATTACATAAACATTTTTAAAATATCCTTTTTCTAAAATTCATCAAAAATATGCATACTATATTTATCCGTTCATTTGAAAATTCATAAACTTCATCATAAGAAGAAATAGAAATTTTTATTTAAAACAAAGGATTACACAAGGTAGTTACGGTCTCCTTACATAGCCCCTTATCACACCAGTATAGGACCTAAGTGTAAGGTGTGCTATGGTGAGAGAATATGAGGGTGGCTCGACTAACATCGCACGAGTAATAATTTCTATCAGTTTGAACTTCTCACAAAGGTGATTCTGTTCTAGCTTCACATGATGAAGTTCGGCTTGGGTTTGGTCCAAAGCAAAGCCCAGTGGTGCTACCTCCTACCCAAGTTCTGTTAGATGGGCTTCGATCGGTCCAAGACTACTGGGTGAGTCCATCGAATCTTCTTTCTATATTAATTAACCAAGATCACTTGTATTTAGAGACAATGATCGCAACATTTAGTTTCCAAAGGTCACACTGACTAACGATCATATAATAGTCAAAACCCAATAGTCTCATTTTAATTATACTCATTTTATCAAATGAAATAGTTTTGTTGAGTATAAAATAAAATAACACACAAAATTAGGAAACAAGATTTATTCAAAATTTCGGGTCGTTACATTCTTCCCCCCTTAAGAAATTGCGTCCTCAAAATTTTTAAATTTGGGTTTGGATATTTCATTGAAGGTCCCACATCAGAAAAGGAGTCAGTAAAACTATTACTTTAAAAGAAATAAAGGGAAGTACAAAGGTCACCCGAGTTAACCCACACTAGGATTCCATGCAGAAAAACATGGACATGGAAGAGAAAACAAAGGGTCAAGTTCTCGAGGGATAGTGATAGAAAACATGATTAGGAGAAAGTTAACCACGAGAAAATCCCAAACTTATGATGTGTGTAAACGGTCTTTGATTACCTAGTAGGAAACATAAACCAACAACTTTTTTGTTTTACGTTCCTTTTCATAATTTTGAGGAATTCATTTATTACATAGAACAAAAACATAAGGAAATATACCAACCTTCAAGTAGAGTTTCATCCTTTAATAAGTTTCTAACAAAACTAATCTTTTCTCCAAATGACGAGCACTCAAAAACACTTGGTCTCATCAAAACACAAGAATCATCTTCTTGAGAGTCACGTAATCCACAAAAGATTAACTATCAATTTATTCTATCTTTAAACATTGTCCCAAAAACAGAAAGGGTAAGATAAAAAAACTCTTCAAAAAGAAAGAATCCCATAGGAAGGGAAACTACTTTTAAATCTTCAAAGTTCCACGGTACTACCCAGAGTTCATCATAGACCATTCCATAAATAACTGTCCTTAAAAATCCTCAAAAATAAACCAAACTAAGATTGAAACCCAAATACAAGAAGGATTTGATAACATAGTCTTTCAAGGTAAACTTTATCATTCATCTCCAAACAACATCAAACACTCCTAACATCTTATAAAAAAAGTAACTAACCTAAACATATTTACCCCAAGATAGGTTAATCATTTCCGTAAGTAACCTAAATTACTATAAGTCCACCTTAAATTCATCGATTCTTCAAAATATAATTCAATGTTAACTCCTCAAAAAAAATACCGTAGTAATCTTTTTTCCTCGATCATATAGGGTCCCCAAAATAGTGAACGTCTTCCAAAATAATAATAATCTTTTAATCCCCTAATCATCTCTGTCATATTAATATGGAAATCGTCGCATTTCCTATCACATTGGTTGTGTTGTACCTCTCGTTCCCCTCGTTGTTTGATTTTCATGATCACAATCACCTTATTATTTATCTAACATTGTTTTAAGTGTTTTTGTTTTATAGGAAAAAGATTGCCAAGGAAATGGGCCATGAAGCACATCAAGTGGACTGAATTTCAGTCCACCGGCCAACCGGTGTGATAGCACCGGCCAGCCGGTGGACCTGGCAGAGGCATTGCCCACTGCCAGGTTCCACCGGTCAGCCGGTGGCTCTGTCACCGGCCAGCCGGTGGCATCCAGACAGAACAGGATGAGCTACTGCCTCAGCACCGGCCAGCCGGTGGCCTCAGCACCGGTCAGCCGGTGGCACCTGCAAGGAATGGCAAGCTACTGTCTTGCCACCGGCCAACTGGTGGCCTCACCACCGGCCAGCCGGTGGAGCCTGGACCAAAACTCTTCCCCTCTGCCAAGGCACCGGCCAGCCGGTGGAGCTGTACCGGCCAGCCGGTAGCCCAGTCAAACTAGCCGTTGGCTTTGACCAGTCAACCCTCTTTTGGCCTCCAACGGCTCCGAGGCCTTTTCCAACGGCTCCGAAGACTCCCCAAGGGTTCCATGCCTATAAATAAAGGCCTAGAAAGCCCCGGATCATATACCAAGCGCTTGGACATATTGTTGAACATTTGGCGAACCTCCGGCGCTCCACCTTCAAGGATCCTCAAGTGCTCCAACCAATTTCCAATCCAAGGAGCACCTCAAGAAGCTTGGGAGAGAACGCTACATCAACTCCATCATACTTTGGCGCCCAAGTCTTCCTCAATTACGGTTTTTCTTGCTTTATATTTTTTGAGCTTAAAATTGGGTTTGTGCCTACAAAACCCAAACTTTTCTCATCCCCTCTTTCTTTTGGGTTTCACATCACCACTAAGGTGTGAAGAGGTTGTCAAGCTTTCCTTTAAATAGCTTGAGACATAGGTGAGCTATCCTTCACCTGTAAGAAGGATAGTGGGTTTTTGCTAAACCATTAAAAGCAAGTGGGTTCTTGCTCAACCACCAAAAGCAAGCTGTAATAGGTCCTAGTGCTACCTCAAAGCCTAGTGGGTTTCTTGCTAAAACCATTGAAAAGAAAGCGGTAGGAATCTCTCAACGGTTGAGTTGGGAGCGGAGACATAGGCCGGGTTTTTGGCCGAACTCCGTTATCAATTTTGTGTCTTGCCTCTTTTATTTTCCGCTGCATTCTTTACTTTGATTTTAATTTGTTAATCATTTTTTAAAAGGCAATTCACCCCCCTCTTGCCATCATTCCCTTCTTTCTCCGCCCAACAATTGGTATCAGAGGGGAAATTTTAGTAATACCTTAACCGGTTTCAAATTCAAGATCCATTGTGATGGCATCTACCTCTTTCGCCCCCGAAGGCTTTTCTTTGGGTCGGGCTCCATTTTTTGATGGGTCCGACTATAATTATTGGAAAACCCGCATGACCACTTTTTTAAGAAGCATAGGATATCCTATTTACAAAATTGTCATGCAAGGTTATTCTTTGTCTTCCCCCGACGAATCCAAATGGACCCCCGCCGATATTAAGAATTTTGAGCTTGATGGCAAAGCCATGAATGCTCTTCATTGCGGGTTAGATAGAAATGAATTTAATCGTGTATCCACTTGCACCACTTCACATGAAATTTGGAAGCTTTTAGAAGTGACCCATGAGGGCACTAACAAAGTTAAGGATACTCGGTTAGACATGTATAGACAAGATTTTGAAAGCTTTTCCATGCATCCAAATGAGTCTATTTCTGAAATGTTTACACGCTTCACTGATGTTTGCAATGGTAGAAAATCTCTTGGTGATGATGTTTCAGCTGAAGCAATGGTCAAGAAGATTCTATGGGTCCTTCCGAGCTCATGGGCACCTAAGGTGATGGCTATCCAAGAATCTAAGGATGTAAAGAACATGCCGGTCGAGGAGCTCATTGGATCCCTAATGACCTACGAGATCACCATGAGGAGGCAAGCTAAAAAGGAGGGCACACCAATCAAGACACCAAAGAACATCGCCCTCAAGGTACAAAAAGAAGTAAGCTCCTCCTCCTCATCATCATCTTCATCTTCTTCATCATCAAGCGGCGACTCGGAAATGGAGAATCTCGCCCGCCAAATGCACAAATTTATGAAGAAGCACAAGAAGAAGAAGAAATCTCGCAAGGCGCGAAAGCAAGAACCCACCGCAAGATCGGAGCCCAAGGTAAAATGCTACGGGTGCGGCGAAAAGGGCCATTACAAGCCCGATTGCCCACTCAACAAGAAACGGGCTAAGGAAAAAGGAAAGAAAAAGGTCCTCAAGGCGACATGGAGTGACACCTCCTCATCATCCTCCTCCTCCTCCTCCTCGAGCGACCAAGGTACAAAATGCCTAATGGCATTCCATGAGGTAACTTCTTCCGACTCCTCATCCTCTTGTTCTTCAAATTCAAATTCTTTCAATCATTTGTCTTATGAAGAACTCCAACATGTTAGAGACCAACTTGAAAATGGTTTTCATGAACTTTCTTCAAAATTTGTTGCTTTGAAAAAGAATTTCAAAAAACTTTCCTCCGAAAAAGAACAACTTCTCAAAGAGAAGGAGGAACTCTCCCTAAAAATCCAAAATTTTCCAAATGTTGATTCTTTGGAATCAACCATTAAGGACCTTAGGGAATCCCTAGCCAAGTTCACACAAGGGGAACAAAATTTGAACAATTTTCTTGGTTCTCAACGAGTATCTAGAACCACCAATGGACTTGGCTACACCAATATAGCTTCCTCCTCCCATGCACCTACTGTTTTTGTTAGGGGGAGCTCTAGTTTTAAATTTTGTAATTATTGCAAAAAACCCGGGCACCTCATTTATGAGTGTGATTGCAAAAATGCCCGGTACGGCCAACCCAAGTCTATTTTCTTTTCCGATGAGTTCTATAGGAGAAGAACCGCCATGAGACAAGTATGGATTAAAAAATCCCTTCTAGCGAGTCTCTCCGGGCCAAAAATAGTTTCTTTTCCCCGATGATCTTTTGTTTTATTTAGGGGGAGAAATTTTCTAAAATTCAAAAATCTCTTTCGATTCATTTTTCAATTTAAATTCTTTTTTGATTCAAAACTCTCAATTTCAAAAATTTAATTTGGTTTCAAATTTCAAATTTCAATTGGTTTTTGATTCAAAACTTTCAATTCAAACTATTATCCAAAATTTCAATTGATTTTCAAATCTCAAATCTTGTTTTTCAAATCTCTCTTCCCTCAATCAAGTTTTATGCCCCGAGCTATTTTGATAATCACAAAGGGGGAGAATTTCTTGATTGATTGGGGGAGAAACCTTTTGATCATGCTTAGCATTTACTTTCTTTATCCTTTAAGCATGTCTTTCTTTTATGTATTTTACATTGATTGTTTTGGTGATTGTGCTTAGAATTTACTTTCTTTATCCTTTAAGCATGTCTTTCTTTTATGTATTTTACATTGATTGTTTTGGTGATTGTGATCATCAAAATAGGGGGAGATTGTTGTACCTCTCGTTCCCCTCGTTGTTTGATTTTCATGATCACAATCACCTTATTATTTATCTAACATTGTTTTAAGTGTTTTTGTTTTATAGGCAAAAGATTGCCAAGGAAATGGGCCATGAAGCACATCAAGTGGACTGAATTTCAGTCCACCGGCCAACCGGTGTGATAGCACCGGCCAGCCGGTGGACCTGGCAGAGGCATTGCCCACTGCCAGGTTCCACCGGTCAGCCGGTGGCTCTGTCACCGGCCAGCCGGTGGCATCCAGACAGAACAGGATGAGCTACTGCCTCAGCACCGGCCAGCCGGTGGCCTCAGCACCGGTCAGCCGGTGGCACCTGCACAGAATGGCAAGCTACTGTCTTGCCACCGGCCAACCGGTGGCCTCACCACCGGCCAGCCGGTGGAGCCTGGACCAAAACTCTTCCCCTCTGCCAAGGCACCGGCCAGCCGGTGGAGCTGTACCGGCCAGCCGGTAGCCCAGTCAAACTAGCCGTTGGCTTTGACCAGTCAACCCTCTTTTGGCCTCCAACGGCTCCGAGGCCTTTTCCAACGGCTCCGAAGACTCCCCAAGGGTTCCATGACTATAAATAAAGGCCTAGGAAGCCCCGGATCATATACCAAGCGCTCGGACATATTGTTGAACATTTGGCGAACCTCCGGCGCTCCACCTTCAAGGATCCTCAAGTGCTCCAACCAATTTCCAATCCAAGGAGCACCTCAAGAAGCTTGGGAGAGAACGCTACATCAACTCCATCATACTTTGGCGCCCAAGTCTTCCTCAATTACGGTTTTTCTTGCTTTATATTTTTTGAGCTTAAAATTGGGTTTGTGCCTACAAACCCCAAACTTTTCTCATCCCCTCTTTCTTTTGGGTTTCACATCACCACTAAGGTGTGAAGAGGTTGTCAAGCTTTCCTTTAAATAGCTTGAGACATAGGTGAGCTATCCTTCACCTGTAAGAAGGATAGTGGGTTCTTGCTAAACCATTAAAAGCAAGTGGGTTCTTGCTCAACCACCAAAAGCAAGCTGTAATAGGTCCTAGTGCTACCTCAAAGCCTAGTGGGTTTCTTGCTAAAACCATTGAAAAGCAAGCGGTAGGAATCTCTCAACGGTTGAGTTGGGAGCGGAGACGTAGGCCGGGTTTTTGGCCGAACTCCGTTATCAATTTTGTGTCTTGCCTCTTTTATTTTCCGCTGCATTCTTTACTTTGATTTTAATTTGTTAATCATTTTTTAAAAGGCAATTCACCCCCCCTCTTGCCATCATTCCCTTCTTTCTCCGCCCAACAGGTTGTTGGGACATGTTCTTCCATTTCCCACCATTAACTAAGAATAGAAAGTATAATTAGGGGCTTAAATACTTAGCCAATAATCATGAAAAGGAACTTAAAGCATCTAAGGATAAATTGTAGAAGAAAAGTATACCCTAACTTGTGATCTCCTAGGTTCCAAACTAGGTTATCCATGATCATATATTCTTATGTGAATCTTTATTTTATTTATCTTTGTTCCTTTAATAATGGTTCATACTAAGCTTATAAATTTACCAATGCATATCCCCCGGGAGTGTCGTAAACAAGAGTGCAGAAAGGCCCGTTGTCGTGTACCAGTTCCCGTTCAAGTCTAGCTCAAAGCGGTGTTTTTGGGTTTTACCTCTATGTACATCTGTTCCAGAGCCACCTCTACCTACTCGTATCCAGACAGGGATGTATTTTCTTGGCAACCCCTTACTCAATACTCACCAAAATACCAGGAAGATTTCCTATATTTAAAATTTTCTATAGGCTTCTTCCTAAAGTTTTCAAATCCTAATTTCCACAAATAACTAAACCATCCTTTGATACTAACTATAAAATCCCACCTTTTTTTCACATAAACTTTCATTATATTATACAAAACTGGGAATCTTTAAGGTTTAGTGTCTTGGAAACCAGGAACTTAATACATGAAACAAAAAAAAATTCTTCTTAAAAACTTGAAAGGATTCTCCTTATGTTCATCCTAGGTTAATTACTACATCTAATAACCTGTGTAAATACATCAAGAGAAAGGGTGAGCAGAAGGCCCAGTAAGGGAAACAAGGGAAACATTTAACATGTGAACTTGAGATACAACAATAAAGTCATTAAAAGAACTTTAAGGCATGAGAATGAAATCATGAGGCATATCATAATAAAAATAACGTATTTCATAACTTAAAGATGTGGCTACAACATTTAACAAAGACAATCATTTCCGTTTCACCAAGGTCCATCCCCAAGGTGTCAAAAAAAATTACCAAGGTTATTCACCAAGGTATCAGTCTAAATAGTCATCTCTAGAGATTAAGTCTTTACCCAATGCATTGAAGCACTATTAGGGCGCACCCTTAAATTTGTCTTTATTATCATGTGATCCACATATATCATCATCAATAATTTCATAAACAACCCATATATCATAAAAGAAATGGGTTTCATTTCATAATCATAACTTTTTAAAACTGCTTTAAAGACATGATCTTTATGTCACTTTAAACCCTTGGAAAGGGAAAGCGGGTCTCATATATGTAAATCCCAGAATTTAAAATAGAAGAACTTGGTATATATGTGAATACCCCTATAGAAGAGAGATCTTTGAGTATTCACTTAATAAAATAAAGAACTTTAGAAAAAGAGAGAGACATTTTGAGATGGAAATTCTGCAGCATAACGGCTATGTTTCGGGGTTTTAGAAAACATTGAAAAGAGAGGGGACATGGGTCAAAAATTCATAAATGACCCATAAAATAGTAGAGGGACAGAATATAAAGAATTTAAGAACATGGTAATGAAATTTGAAAGAAATACCATATGAAATGAAGAACATGAAAGGAAAACAAAAATAAGATTTCTCTTATGAAAATTTGGCAGCCTAACGACGTCACTTAAACTTCAACAAAAATGAATTGACGAGATCAAATAGGGTCTCTAATCATATGAAAATAAAAGATCAGTATGATAGATTTAGAGATCATACCCCAACATAATAAAAAGGGACTTGAATGACTTGAAATGAAAGTAGAACTTTGAAAAATGAGAAAGGTGAAAGAATCCCTTAAAAATTCGGCAGCCTAACGGCGCCACTTAAACTTCAACAAAAATGAATTGACGAGATCAAATAGGGTCTCTCATCATATGAACATAAAATATCAGTATGATAGATTTAGAGATCATACCCCAACATAATAAAAATGAACTTTAAATACTTTACATGAAAGTAGAACTTTGAAAAATGAGAAAGGTGAAAGAATCCCTTAAAAATTTAGCAGCCTAACGGCGCCACTTAAACTTCAACAAAAATGAATTGACGAGATCAAATAGGGTCTCTCATAATATGAACATAAAATATCAGTATGATAGATTTAGATATCATACCCCAACATAATAAAAAGGAACTCGAAAGACTTGACATGAAAATAGATCTTGAAAACGAGAAGGGTGAAAGAATCCCTTAAAAATTCGGCAGCCTAACGGCGCTACTTTAACATTCTTAAAACGAAATGATGAGAGAAAGAGGGGGTATCTCACCATATGAACATGAAAAGGGAAGTAAGATGAATATAAAAGAACATCCTTCAACATAAGATCAAGGAGCATAAAAGGAATGACATAAAAGAGATTACTTGAAAAGAAAGAGAGAGGTTGGATCCCTTACCTTAAAACGTAACTCTTAAAACTCAAAGGTTGGGACCTTGAGGGCTTGGGGGCACCTTGGGAGGACTCCTTGGGAGGTAATGAGACCAGAGATTCATTGGGGGAGAGTTGGGAGTGAAAAATAAATGAGGAAAGGGTGGGTATTTATAGGTAATGTGAGGGGACAAGGCATTAATGGCCAAGGGACACCTCACAAGTGGTTTTCTCAAAACCATGGGCTCTACCATGGTATTTCCCATGGAGTTAGGCCACATGGGGCCCCCATACAATAATTCATCACCTTTGGTCGTCCAACCCTTAAAATATCTCATGACATCATCATGACACAATTATGATGTCATTAAACATATCGAAACCCTAAAACTGTATTTTCACTATTCATCGAAAATTCAACTTTCTTAGAAAAATCCCAAAATTTCACCTTAACCAAATATCAATGCTCTGATTTCAAAAATGAACTCCATTTTATAAAAATAATTATCTAAATATTTTTAATTTAATTTTTAAATAAATACACTATTCACCGAAAATTCATTTTTTCAGAAAAATCCCCAAAAATGACCATAACATAATATCGATGATCTGAGTTCAAAAATAAAGTCCATTTTATAAAAATAATTTTCTAATTATTTTTAATTTAATTTTTAATTAAAAAACACTATTCACTCGAAAAAACTAATACTTGACTAATAATTTATGAAACTGTTATTTACCCATTTTATTGAATCACATTACTTAAACAAGGTGTCTAAATTATATTAAAACTTTCTTTAAGTGATATTACTAATCCATTTGGTCACATTACTAATCCTAAGCGTAAAATCACTATTCATATTTTACTATTCATCAAAATTTAAGTTGATCTTATTAGACTCAAAATTTCATACTGAATATAATTGTAGAAGACCATTTTTTGAAAATCATTACACATTTTTAATTATTTAAGGATTACATAAACATTTTTAAAATATCCTTTTTCTAAAATTCATCAAAAATATGCATACTATATTTATCCGTTCATTTGAAAATTCATAAACTTCATCATAAGAAGAAATCGAAATTTTTACTTAAAACAAAGGATTACACAAAGAAATTACGGTCTCCTTACATAGCCCCTTATAACACCAGTATAGGACCTAAGTGTAAGGTGTGCTATGGTGAGAGAATCTGAGGGTGGCTCGGCCAACATCGCAATAGTAGTAATTTCTATCAGTTTGAACTTCTCACGAAGACGATTCCGTTCTAGCTTCACATGATGAAGTTTGGCTTGGGTTTGGTCCAGAGCAAAGCCCAGTGGTGCTACCTCCTTCCCAAGTTCTGTTAGATGGGCTTCAATCGGTCCAAGACTACTGGGTGAGGCCATCGAATCTTCTTTCTATATTAATTAACCAAGATCACTTGTATTTAGAGACAATGATCACAACATTTAGTTTCCAAAGGTCATACTGACTAACAGTCATATAATAGTCAAAACCCAACAGTCTCATTTTAATTATACTCATGTTATCAAATGAAATAGTTTTTTTGAGTATAAAATAAAATAACACACAAAATTAGGAAACAAGATTTATTCAAAATTTCGGGTCGTTACATCCTCTATGGTTTTAGGTTCTAAATGGGATAAAAGGGTAGAAAATTCAGCTAGGTTTCCGAAATTTCTTCTAGTTATAATTCCTATGTCTAGATCTCCTATTACAGTTTCAAAAAGATGATTCTTTAGGGTTCTAGATTGTCTAGGAAAGACACTTTTAGGTTATTTAGTATCATGTTCTTCTAAACCAGAATAGATTTTATTAATATCATTTTTAAAATAATTTTTAAGGGTTTCAAGTCTCATATTATCAAAAGAGTTAGTGACTTCATCATTTCGATCTTTTTTTTAATGAAAGGGTCGGTTTCATCAAACTTCACATGAACCGATTCTTCAAGAATCCTTGACTTTTTTTATTAAACACTATATAATATTTAGAGGTAGTAGAATTTTCAAAAAATATTCCTTCATTATATTTTGTATCGAGCTTACCAAGGTTTTAATTAGAATTCAAGATGTACACCTTGCATCCAAGATCTTTAATGTACTTTAATTTAGTTTTTTTGTTATTTGAAAGTTCATAAGGTGTATTTTTAAAAATAGGCCTAATTAAAAATATATTCATGATATAGTAGGCCGTGCTTACAACTTCTTACCAAATATAGGTAGGAATACTGTATTCATTCAGTATAGTCCTATCCATTTTTTGAATATTTTGATTTATCCTTTCAACAATTCCATTTTTTTGAGGTGTTATTGGTGCAGAGAAGGTGTGTTTAATACATAGATTTGAGAAAAAATAATTAAATTCTTGATTCTAAAATTATCCACCATAATCACTTCTTAATGAAATTATTTTACAAACTTTCCCATTTTGAAATTTTTTACAAAAACATTCAGAAATAGTGAAAACTTTACTTTTTCATTTTAGAAAATAAACCCAAATAAATATATAATAATCATCAACCAAAAAATAAACATATAATTTACCAACCAAAATTTATATCCCTGATGGTCCAAACAAATCCATATGGATAAGTTCTAAAGGTTTATATGCATCAATTTTGTTAATATATCTGAAAGAAGATTTGTACTGCTTGCCAATTTGACATCCATCACAAAATCTTTCATTGTCAAACTTAAGACTAAGAAAATTAGAAACTAACTATTTCGAAGAAAATTTATGTAAAGAATAAATATTAAAGTATCCAAATCTTCTATTCCAAATCCATGATTCATTTTTCTTAGCAGTTAAACAATTCACCTTTTGTTTACATAATTAATTTAAATCCAACGTATAAACATTGTCAGTTCTTGGTGATCTAAACTTAAGAAACATATCTTTAAACACAGAGCTTGATTTATTAGAAAAATCAACATAAAAACCATCATAAAAAAGTTGAGAAATACTTATCAGATTGTTCTTTAACCCTTGCACATATAATACTTTATTCATTAAGATAGTCTTTGGATCTCTAATAGTTCCAACTCCAATTATTTTTCCTTTGGCATTGTTACCAAAAATGAAAATACCTCTATCCATATGTGTTAGCATGTAAAAATTTTATGGATCTCCAATCATATTTCTAGAACAACCACTTTCCATATACCACATAGCATTTTTTTCCAGTGGCTTGTTACTTGTAAAAAATAAATAAACAAATGTTTGTTTTGGTACCCATATTTTCTTGGGTCCAGTAGTATTAGCTAGAAATGATCTGGGAATCCAAATCTACTATGTTTTTATATAATTTTATTCAACCAAAATCTTATAAATAAAAGCTCTTTTAATGTCACTTATTTGGGGATTTTTTAAATAACATTTATTAATAACACGGCCTTTTGTTCCACAATGATAACATGTTGTATTTTTAGAATTGGGTACAAAATAGTTTTTATACAATTTTGATTTCTCACATTGTATTTCTATTATATATATGTTTCCCTTTTAATGATATTATTTCTAAGAATCTAATTTAAGATATTTTATCTTTTAGTGAAAATAATAGATTTTTTTATAAGTTTATACTTCATCTTGTAATGATTTGATCCTTTTTTCATGATCAGAACAATTTGTTGTAAATGATTTGAATATATCAACTAACTTTTGATGTTGTTTTAATAGAGTGTCTCTTTCACTTAAAACAACATTATGAATATTTTTTAAGGACTTGTGATTATTTATTAGAGAATCATATTTTTCTTCTAACATCGAATAGTAGGCAACTAGTTTATTATTTGAGCAGCTACTAGTATCAGAATCAAAAGAATAATAAGTTTGTAACTTTTCTTTTTCTTCCTTGTCTATAAAGAACATGTTGAACTTTATATTTGATTGCTTCTTCTTTGAATCAAACTTTTAAGGACTTATGGAGTCTTTAGATACACTCCATGTAGCTTTCATTTCTCTTTTTTCCTTTATGCTCATAATCAAAATTTTTATGGTATCTCTTTTCTGGACTTTTTTTTCATTTTTTAGTTGAGGAAAATCTATTCTGATATGAACCAATTTATCGCACTCATATAAAATAACTTCTCTTGGTTCTTTATCATCCTTCACGAAGGATTTTTTGAATCCTGCTTTTTCTTGTAAAACTTACTGAACTTCCTGTTTAGTTGAGCTAGTTCCATTTTAGAATCAGATGAGTCTGAATTCTTCTCTTATTTGACTTCTTGATTTATTTTTCTGTTGTCCTTCTAAAATGTCACCTTCAGAGCAGTATTTTATTTCTTCAATATAATATTATGATCTTCAACTTCATCCTATATTTCTGCTTCATACATCATCAGTGTTTTAATTATTTCTTTCATTGTTAGATCTTTTATTGGTGAAGATTTTCGAATAGAAACAGATATGCCATTCCATTTTGAGGGTAGTACTCTGAGCACTTTCAAATCTTGATCAGCTTGTTTGATGGGTTCTCCTAAGGATGTAATATTTTTTGATAATTTTTTTGAGCCTTCCATTCATCCAAGTAAATGCTCTCCATCGAACATTATAAAGGTGTCAAAATTCATCTTTTCTATTGCATACCTCATCTATATTACATTATCTGTTCCTTCATAGGAAACAACAATAGTTTGCCACATTTCATAGGAAGTAAAATATTGAGAAACATAATTGAACTCATCTAGTCCAAGACCACAAATAATAACATTCATAGCTTTTGAATTCATGTCATATTCAGCTTCTATTATAGTATCCCATGTTTCTGGTTTCTTATGAATCTTATAAAAAGTAATGATTTTTGAGTAAACTCTGAATCCAATATTTTTAAGATTGATAACCATCCTTGATTTCCAACACCCATAATTTTCACCATTGATGTATGGAGCACATACCATTGATATTCATTCTCTCAGATCATCTATTTCCATATTTGTATAGACCTTTAATTTTCATCTTGCTATAGATTTATCCAAAATATCTCATATAATACCAATTTTTAGGTCAGAATATATAAAGTAACACACAAGAGGGGGGTGAATTATGTCTTTTAAAAAATCCTCCACAGTTTTGGATTTTGATACCTTCTGTAATTTATACATATTTTCTATGTTTTTATTCTATATAAAAATATGTAGCAGATAAATAGAAATAAAGAACACAAATTTTTATAGTGGTTTAGGGCACAAAGATCCCCTAGTCTACTCCACCAAATACTCTCTCTGTGAGATTGGTGAATTTCACTAGAATGGTCCTCTTATCAAAAAACCAAAATTCCACAGCTAAATGTAGGTAGTTGACACCTTTACAAGACTAAATAAAATACTTCTGGTTCTATAGCAGAGAACCAATTATCCACATCTTAGATTGAGAAGCTGATACTCCACCAAAACTGAGTACAAATAGTTGAAACTAAAATAAATCAAAATAGATTGATTTGTTCAAATTGGATGAACTTTACAATTGGAGCATCAAAAATTGATAGTAGATTGATATTCATCTTCAAAAAAATGATAATATTTAAGAATGAAACATTCTGAATTGATCCTATTGAAAAAATATCTTCAATAATGCTGAAAATTAAATAACAGTAAAATATTGAACATGTATATCTCCAAAGTGTAGCTTCTTTCATAATAGATAGTTCTTTGTAGTAGCGCAGTACAAAATTTTTAATAAAGAAGTCGTATATGTGAATCACTCATCACACACATATATGAAGAGATACTATGAGAGAATATGTAGAATAAAAAACTTTCTTCGGTATTCTAGATCCAAAAGAATAGCCTGATTGAATGTAGAAATTCAAATTTCAAATGACTAGGAGAGTATTAACTTTCCTCAGAATAAGATATATTTTCTCTGATGAACTTAGTTCTTTGAAAAAAACAAAATTATCATTGAATTGGTCTTTAATTCTGAATTTACCATTGAAATAATCTCAGATTGAAAGCGTATCTTGAAAAACTTCACTACAGAGAACACAATGTAGGGTTGAGTTGCATAGCATAGGGTTTTGTTTGCATAGCATAGGGTTCTTTGCATAGAGTAGGGTTCCTACCAACATATGGTTCCTTAACCATATTTTTATATTTACGTAACATAAGGAACAAAGTATCATAGTGATGATTATCTATACATTTATCCTTATCATCATAAAATCACGAACGTAGCATTGATTAACCATACGTTCAAATTTCCCAAACATAGGGTATGAACAGTAAATTCAGAATCCAACATAGGGTTGATAATACATACACGTGTCAATTTTCTAAATTTAATGATGAAAATCTAAATTCAAACTCTTTTTCATAATATAGGGTTGATACCACGAACAAGCGATAGATTTTCAGTATAATGTAGGGATGAAAATAGTGTTTTCAGAATCATTCCTGTAATGCTAAATTTATTTAAATAGAATGTAAATTCTTGTAAAACTCACTTAAAAAAATTCATTAAAAAATAAAAATGGGTATTTGTGAACATCAAAATCATCATAAAATATAGATTATTTTTGAGACAATACATGCCCAAAAATTAGGATATGTGCTGATGAAGATGAATATTCCTCCATCTTAGAATTCTGCCACTCACTTCCCAGAGGTGACCACTTTGGACCATAAAGGACCTCACAAAAGGTCCTAGACTCTAGATTATTCTAGCCTTCACTCTTCAAGGACTCACATGAGTTCTATAAATCATTTCCCACTTTCCAAGAGTTTGTCACACTTTCTAAAAGAAATGAAATTCCCCAAAGCCTTTAATTTTCTATGAGATCTTTGATGTTTGGGGGAATCGATTTCATGGGACCATTTACACATTCCAATGGATTCTCATATATTATTCTGACTGTTGACTATGTTTCTAGGTGGGTCGTGTCCAAACCCACTAGGAAAAATGATGCACATACTATTACTGAGTTCCTAAAAACCCACATTTTCCATTGATTTGGAACACTGCGTTCCTTGATAAGTGACTTAGGAACTCATTTATGTAATCAGACAATGGAATATCTTTTTAAAGAGAATGGGGTTGTACATAAAACTCCAACTTATTGTCACATACAAACAAATAGAATGGATGAACTTTATAATAGAGAATTGAAAAGAGTTCTTGAGAGAATTTTAAATCCCACCATAAAATACTAGCCTAAAAGACTTGGGGAAGTGCTTTGGGCTTATCTAACTTGTTATAAAACCCCCATTGGGATGTATCCATTTAGGATAGTTTTTGGTAAAGTGTGTCATTTAATATTTGAAATCCAACATAAGTCATTTTGGGCTGTGAAAACTTGTAATTTTGATTTTGAAAAATTTAGTGAAGAGAGATTTTTATAGTTAAATGAACTGGAGGAGATTCTACTAGATTCTCATGAGATTTCCAATATCTATAAATAAAATTCTAAGGCACTCCATAAAAAACACATCATGTGAAATGTATTTCATGAAAGTGAAAAGGTAATGCTCTTAAATTATCGATTTTGGATTCACACAGATAATCTTAATTCTTGTTTGGAAGGTCCTTTTATTATTACTAATGTTTACCCATTTGGTGCAGTGCAAGTCCAAGACCCCACTTCAAGAAGGAAATTCATGGTTAATGGACATCAGTTAAAGCATAACCATGAGAGGATACACATATTGAGAACCACATCGAATTCCATCAAATCCCCAACCACTTTGGTAGAACCACCACTGGATGGAGACGATGACCCACCAAATCCAAACCAAGGGGCACCTCTTTCCCTTTAATATCTCTCTCTCTCTCTCTCTCTCCCTCTCTCTTCCTCCTCACCCATTCTCATAATTTTTTTACCACTTTCCTCATCAAAATTTTTTATTTACTATTTCTATTTTATATGGGTTTATCTTTATAAAAAAATAAAAAAAAATTAAGAAAAAATTAAAAAAATATAAAAAAAGAGTCGTAATTACTCACCATCCACTTTTGAAATTTTGTCCAGCCATTTTGGGGAGTTAAAAGACATGTTTTCATCTTAATTTTTTTTAATTTTAATTATAAATTTGGATAAATAATATTGTTTCAAAACCAATAGATTTTGAATTCTCTATTTTTGATTTGGAAAATGATTCTTCCTTAATCATGAGGAACAACATTAACTTTCATGCCAAGGTCACATATGACCATTTTTCAAAATGTGTGTTTTTCAACCCCAATTATGAGTCTTGATTTTGTGGACCTTCAACCTGAATTTACTACTTTAGTGTATATTAATATGATAGAGGATGTTTTTGAACCACATAAGCATCACAATAGCCAAATATCCTCCCATTAACCTTACATTAATTCTCCTTTTGAAATCCCCTTCAAGACTTTGAAAACCTTTACTTTGATAGCCACATTACAATACCAATACCTTGTCCCACCCAACATACACATGGAATTACATTACATAATTTATTGAAATTTAAGTGTGGGGGGAACGAATTTCATTTTGGGTATCCATTTCTTTATTTTAAATGTGTTATCATATGTTTTAGGGTAGTAATCTATTTGATTATGGGGGAGAGGTTTTCATTCAGTGAGTTTGGGGAATGTATTTTCATTCATGTAATTTTATACATGATATTGAAACTGTTAAAAAATTGAAAAAAGGGTTGTATCTTGGGAAGGTAAAAAATAACTCTAATTAAACCTTTGATATTTTTATAACTATTAAAATTAATGTCATGAGGAGATAAAAAATGGATTTAGAGATGAGTGTGAGATATTTTTCTAGTTCTACTTTTGAAAAAATGAAAAAAAATAAACAAATAAAAAAAGGATACTTATGTCATTGGGATAATTTTTGTGTTTTGTAAATATTTCATCTTTTCATACCCTTCAAAATTTATTCCTCTTTTGTGTTTTACTTCACACAATCATTCCCCTGTAAATATGTGTTTCCATTTCCTTCCATGTTTCATTTAAAAAAAGCACATTTTTTTGCCAAAATTAGTGTTTTACCCCTCTTTTCCACTCTTTTAGATACTATATTTCTACCATCCCGTAGCCACTGAAAACCCCCTAAAAATTACTTCTTGATTATTGTGCACATTAGGTTAGGGAATGGAATATGATAGATCTTTTCAACTCTCTGATTTTCACTTTTGGTTGGTGAATGAGTGAATTTCTATAAATAAATTTTTATTATCTTGAGAGAAGTAAGTTATGAGTGTTTATATTTTCCATTTTTAATTTTGAGCATAAAAAATGAACTATTTTTGGAACATTTTTTTGTAATTTTTTTGGTGGAATTAATTATGGATGATTGAACTATTATAGACCCCCTGTGATTGGTGAAAACAAAACTTTTATATTCGTTAGTGAGTGAAAATGATTTAGTTATGTTTTTATATTTGTTTTACATGAGTAAATTAAAAAGACTAAGTGTGCGGGAGTTGATGTTATTAACTTATTTATAACTTTTTGTTTATCCTAGTTACTGTTTTTCTATGAAAAGTTCATAATTCGTGTGAAATATTCATGTTTTAATATTAAAAATAATTTTGGATCATTATTTTAATTAATACAGATTCGAGTTAGTTTAATGTTTTAGTAATCAATCTCATACTACTAATACAAATTGTGTGATTATTGTTTTTTAAGGTTCCTTATTAAATTTACAACATATCATTATAAAGAATCTTTGTCCAATTCGTCCATTTGAAGGGTTATATGGTCCAAAAAAGAAGGCCTAAAGAATCTGTGAAGAAATTGGACTATCCATGATGATTGAATTTCTGGGCTCAATCCAGAAGCCCAAATTTTATTAAACTCCATAATATGTTCTTGATTACCCAAAATAATTATGGATAAAAATTTTAAGGCCCAAATCCAAAAAAAGGGGCCCAACATATGATTTTAATTCCATCCCACCATTCTCTATGGAATTTAAAAGAATCACACAATTGCTAACCTTTCTCCTAATATAGACATCAATTAGAGCTGATATTTTGTAGTGTGAAAGACAAGATATAGGTAGACTAATTTTAGAATAAATTTTTCAAATTTGAAGGAATATCCCAATCCTAAAATTAATTCACATGTAGACTAGGAAAATATTCAACACAAAAATGGATAAAAGAAAATTGTTTAGTACAATAACCATAACTTTGGATAAAAAAGTCCAATGGACACAAAATTTTCATATTAGAAATAAAACATGCATATATAAAACTTGTAAGAATAATATATCTCAATATTTTATTGTCTGAACATTCAAATCATCGATCCAAGTGGAGGGTCAGTTTTGGAATGCAATCAGTCCACCTCCTTGGGCTATAAATACATTCCCATCTTCTCCTTGAAAATGGTTGACATTTAAGAATAGAATAGGATACATTGGAATGAACAAAATTTCCAAAGGACTATGAGGACCTTTAAAACTCAATTTTTCACTTGAGATATCCTTACTACTCTCTGTTTTCATGTTCTTTTGCATTCCTTTCATTTGTAATCGCATAAGATGTTCTAAATTTCATTTAAATTTTAATGAAAGTTTATTCTTCATATTCTATTTTAATCATCAAGACCCTATTCTTTAACATTATTGGTATTAAAATAGTTTAAATCATGTTTAAAACCCTTCCCTTATTCCTATTTCTCATTCAATAAAAAGTCAGTGTTTAATTCTCATCACCGTTTAGGTGTGTGTTCGACCCACATATTATTTTAGTTCAATTTATAATTAATCACCATAAAAACATATGACCATGTTACTAACCATATAAATGGATGAGTAAATATACCACTGGGTTGAGTCATAATTTTGGGATATTAAGTGATTGAGATATTTTTCTCGATGAATATTCTTTAGGTTAACATTGTGTAACCCTCTACCGTTGGTGCTGCACAAGAGCCTCAACCCAGTTAGTGAGCACTCAGTAAGTGAATCCAAGAGACCCAAGATCAAAACCAAGTGGAGGGATTATTGGAACCATTAATACACTACCATAAACAAGTTTTTATTGACATTAGAACCTTAGGTTAAGTTAAGGCTTGGACTAAATCCTCAACACTTAGGAATTTTTATCAAAGTCATCTTATGAGGTGGGTGTTAATTTAATGAAATATAAAGCAATGATCAAGGATATAATAAGATTAAATACCCAATAATGAACTCACACCAATTTTTATCAAATTGTTAAATAAATCTACATAAATAGATAATTTCATTTTAGATCTGAAAACAACGCCCCATTAAAAAGACAAATCAAAAAAACAATTATCTATAGAAAAAGTACCATCGTTGAGGATTTGACCTGAGTGCCGCTATACACATTAGCTGAGCACCAGAACCTTGAACAGTCGATAAGAGAAAATAGGTTGCACTTAAATGAATTTATGGAATGGGTTGAATAATGAATTAGGGAAATGGTTGATAAATGATCAAGAATATGGAACCATGAGATGTGATATTTTTGAATGAGGTGTGAGATAGGGACTGCTACTAAAAATATCCATTGGGTGATAGACTATCACTCTAGGTCGCTAATATATATATATATATATATGTATTGTATGTTATCATAGATTTGTGTGATAGGGACTGCTACTCCAAATACCCTTGGGGTGCCAGACTGCTACTCTAGGCCCCATTATTGAATGTGAAATTGGATTTGAATAAATAATGCAAACCCATAATGGAATGAAATGTGATATCCCTTGGTGGATGGTTCAAAATCTAGAATGGTCCGAAGCTGGTATTATTGGTTCGGGTGTCATCGTGAACCTGAGGATTTATGTGGTTAGTTAAAGAATAATTTAATTTGAAAACTGTTTACTTTATCTTTTTTACTTTATTCTTTATGAAAATGTATACACTATTATAGAATGGATATTGTTTTAGATTCCATTGGTGGTGGACTATTGATTTGTACTCACACCCTACTGAGTCCGCCTAATCGGTACCTGTATAGAATTCATGTTTGCAGGACAGGATAAGGGCAAGATCCCTATGTTAGATGGATTAGTGGGATGAAGTATGGATGAGGGAACCATGCATGATTTTGGGACCCACTTGGGAGTTATCAATGTCTTTATTTTGGGTTTTCATTTGGACCTTGAAACTTATTATAGCATGACATATTTACTGCTTTGGTTTGGATATTGTTTCCCTATTTTGGGTTTATCATGTGATGTTGGTCCTTATTGGTCATGATATTATTCTGGCTATTATTTATTATCATTGGCTATTGTTTATTGATTTCTGATATTTAATTTCTTTTATAAAGAGGTTATAGTATCACCACAATATATATTAGACTCTCACTGCTAGTCGGTAGCCTCTAGCATATGGGGAGGCGTGCCTGAGGTCAGGTAACAAACCAGCTCAGGGCACCAGTATGTGGCACCTAGGTCAGGATGCTACGTCAAGTTGCTCCAAAAATGGAAAATAATTTAGTGAGGGATGATATAAGGTCTAAATTATCTTATAAAATAAATTAGAAACATGTTTTTAACATGTTTTATTCCCCTTTCCCCTAGATTTATTACTTATAGTATTTTAGATTTTACCGTGGTAACTAGTTTTTACCAAGTAATTTACTTTTAATGCCTAAAAATAAAATAACCCTTATGAAATAGTTTGAAACTACTAAATTAAAATATGAAATCCATTTTATCATATAAAATATCTATGTGTAAGAAAAATTTATTTTAATATTAGTGCATGTAACGCATAAAAACCTATTTTTAGAAAAAGTGTATTTTTAAGCTTAAAATTTATGTACAGGTTAATATTATCTATATATTTGATTTTTATGATATAAATAGTTTTATTATAAAAAAATTAAATTTATGTGGCTTTCAAATATAGTTAAAACCAAATTTTATCAAAATGATATTTAATTAAAAAAATACCATGAATAATTTTTATTGGAAAATATTACTTAAGTTGTGAAACATAGTTCTAGTAAATTCATAACTATATTTTTTAAATTTACAGTTTTACTCCTTAAATAAATCTTTGATCATGATTTTTTTATAAGTTTGAAAGTAATATTTCTTCTTGATATAATCATAAACACTACGATTTTAGTAAAAACAATAATTTTAACTATTCATTTGAAAATCAATTATTTCAGAAAAATATCAAAAATTAACATTAAGATAATTTTGACATTCAAAATTAAAAAATGTTCTTATTTATATCAAATTAAAATTATAAAATTTATATATTCAATTATTTAAATAAAAATGTAAAATATAAGATTTTTTTATTGAAAAACAAATTTTTAAACTTCAAGTGTCTTTAATATTATTTCATATGAATTTATAAATTATTGAATGTTGAAATATTAGTTTATAAAAAAAATATTACCAATTATAATAAACTTTTAACCGTGATCAGTAAAATTAATGTAAAATACAATACCTTTTTTGTGGTTCTTTGAAAAACATCATTTTTAAAATAATAATCAAAGAAAATAATAATAATATTAATTTTTTTAATTGATTATTTTATTTTTATCTACAAATTATTATATTATCCACATAATTTTAATATTATGTGTTTTTTTTTAGTTGGGTGTTGCGTTAGTTCGGTGTTGCATGCAAAACAAGATATTAAAAATAATATTATTTTAATAGGTCCAAACTCCTGGGTCATTAAATTTTTCATCTTTATAATCAAAATAATAGAAAAAATTCTCTCAAATATATAATTAAATCATCCAAATTTATTCCTAACATCTCAGATTTGTAAATCTAAGCCACTAAATCGAGGATTTCTTGGAGAGAGAAAAGAAAGAGATCAAAGAGGAATATATATGAAAATATTAACTTCAAACCAGTGATGATTCAATTATATAATATCAAAGATCCATTACTAATTCAAATATACCATAAAAAATCACTCCAAGGAGGCTCAAAATTCCATATAAGGCATTCATAGTTGATTTGGGGTGTTAAATGGGAGTTTTTAGGTGGCCGAAGATCAAACAGTGTAACCAAACATTGCATGCATGGTTAGGTTGCACGATCTCCAAAACCTTAAAACAAATCATGTAGTCTTCCATGATTTAGACCTAAAATATAGGGTTGGTTTTCATGGTATCCCAAACCATACAACTCATCGCGTATTCTTCGCTACCAATAAAATCACAATACATGATTTTTTTCACAAATTATCACCAAACATGAATCCCAAGGCAACACCCCATTTTGGATCCAATGATGCACTGGAATTTTACTTTGATATTATTAAGGAAACCATTTAATGATTTCAATTCCCAAATACTATGAAATACCCCTTAAAATTCACAAAGTTAATGAAAATAATTTTTTGATATCTATATTACACATCCCTTAAAGCATTTTCATCCCTAGAAATCCAAAACATATAACTTTAAAAATGAATAAATCTATCACCCAAAATTAAATCTATAAAAAAATAACTCTCAAATTATTTTCATCCTAAAAAATTTTAACTATATCAAATTAATAAAAAAATTCAATAATTACTGTAACACCTCGAGATTTTGTGAATTATTTTTTTCAAAATAATTTAATATTTTCGATATTTCTCATTTCAAGTAACATTGAAAATAGTTTATTTTATGTTAAAGAACTATTATTGGATTAAATTCACTATAAAAACATAAATTTTAGATTTCACCACATGGTACACTGAGATTATCTTGCGTTAAACGCAACAAAGAATTTCCTCGATGGCTTGCGTAACACACATGACCGAGGCTTAGCGACTAATAAAATATTATTAAAATATGATGTAACCTAGCTAATAAATTATATTTTATGAATATTATTAACTAAAATATATAAATATATGTTTTTCAAAAAATATAAACTTAATTAATTAGTTACAAATTATTTAAAAATTAATATAAGTACCGATTGAATATAAAGAGAGTATTTTTATAGAAAACTATTATTATGCTCACAAGTTATTTTAATCCTAATAAATTAAATTAATTAAAATTATTAGGTAATTTTAATGTAATATATATGATATATAACCAACTAAAGATTTTTTATATTCATCCAATATATTTTATAGGAATAAGATAGGAATAAAACCAATTTAACACATAAAACCCAATATTTTTATTAAGTTAGTTTTACCACCTTTTAATGGAGAACCATTTTTAAATATAATTTTTGACACCTTTATATATATAATATGTCAAAATAAACTTTATATTTTAATTAGAAACATAAAAATTATGTTTGGATAATTTTTGGTATTTTTCAATAAGGTTTCATTTTTTAAACAATAGTTAAAAATCCTGGATTTTTATTCAAAACTATATTTTCATCTAATTTATTTATAAGGTTAAATTATTTTTTTAATTGGTTTAAAAGATTAATTAGATATATTTTTTTGTCAATAAATCCAATTAAGGTTATTGGAATCAATTTCACAATGAAATTATATTTAAAATACATTTCAAACTTTTGAACATTTCACTTTAAAAACCCGCTTTTTCGTTTTGTCTGTGGAATAAATTTTAAATATAATTTTCCCAATTTTTTGAATTAAATTAGGTAAAATAGATTCCATATTTGGAATCATAAGGTCCAAATTAGGTTATAATTTCAATCTAATTTTTAGTTATAAAAAAGTTACCATGGTAAAAAAATTATTTATCGTTGTATTGGTAAAATTGTGACAAAGGTTAAAGTTAAAAGGTAAAATATTAACATACCTAAAAATTGAAAAATTTAATAGTTTTTTGAGGTGTGTATAGAAAATAAACAGAATAAAAAACATTAATTTAATGTATAATTTTTTGAAATTAATTCCACCTCAATGTGGTTAGATTTAAATATAAAATAGTCAATAATTTAATCACTTGAACCCACGACTCCTCAAGTATAAATACCACCATCACCTCCCCATTTCGACCCAAAAAGCCTTGTAGCTTATAAAATATCTATCCAAAACTCTCCTCCTAACTCTACCAACATCAAAGTTCTTATGGTATCACAAAAATACCAAATCCAAGGTCCTCAAGGGTCTTTTAAGGAGGTGATATTCAAGAGGCAATTTTCTCAAAATACCTCTCTTAATTTATTTTATTTTTCTAATTTATACTCACCTCCTTCATCCATAAATGAATGATAAAAACAGAATAATTTATATAATATATTTTTATGTTTCTAATTTAATATCTCATATCCATGTTGTTTCTCACCTCCTCTTATTCAAGGAAACGAAATTGTTGTCCAAGTTATGCTGGTTAATCGACTCCGTGAATATTGTTTTTGTTATTTTTACATTACCACCTTAATGGTTGGTATTAAAAATATTTTTATGTTTAAATAATATTTTAATATGTAAATTATAATGTATTTAATATTCTATAAATTTTATATACCTTCATGCCTTTTATATTGTGGATATACGATGACATCGTTTTTGGAAGTATAGACTACCGCCCCCTCAAAGCGATGTGATTCGTTCACGCTATACATGGAACATATTAAGGATAATTTAAATAAACATATGAAAAATATATGAAAAATATATTATAATTTAATTATAATATACATATGTATCATACACTTTTCAATATTTTAATGTGACAAAGAAAACATAAACAACATTCATGCGTACGTACAACCTACCATCTCCATGAACAATGTGTTTCATTTAATTTATCTATCTATTATATATATTTATATAATGAATATATATGATACATAAATAATGTTTTAAATTTTCCAAGAATTAAAATCATGACCTAATAAATATGATCAAGAATAACAAGTCAAAATATATACGATAAACAAAGCGATTATTACCCGAAACGTTGCTTTAACTTTGAATTATTAATAAACGAGTAATATAAAGTCATAAATGAATAATATATGATATCATAAATAATATTATTATTCTGGTATAAGTTAATAATATGTTTAAAACCATTATAAAATTATTTCGGACATGTACAGAGAGTATCAGACCTAAGGTAAAGGAATTCCGCCCCACTTTTAATTTTCAGGAGATATAAGCTACGTTCACCACCTATTTCTTGTGTGTAGTGTATGTACTTCCCATATAATATTTCATATCATGAATACATTTATATTCATGGTATTTAAAGATTCATTTGAAGATATCAAGTTTATGATTTAAATGTTCAAATTGTTATGGGATGCTTTAAATGTTTAAAGAATTAACCCTTTCTCCATTTCAATATTCTTGATATTATTTTACATAACTATTTATATGAATATGAAGAGATTATAAAGGAAATTATATATATATTTTTAAGTTCATTAAAATGGTTTCAAAAAGGAACATTTTTAAGGTTTTAAGTAATGGATAATTTCGCAATCACATTATTATCTAAGATTATTTATACGCAAGTATTTACTGGGGTTTATTTATCCTCCATGTCTATGTTTTATAAAAATGATTTCATAAAATATTTCAATATTATCATATTGATGTTTAAATTAAATTTTACCCATTTTTTACTTTTTAATACATGGTTTGAAAGGAATCTTTCTTTCATTTTCCAAACGATGTATTTTTTTACTTTTCTGATAAAAGTACAAGATAAATGTTTTATTTTAACTTATACGACATGAACATATTTTTACGATTTCATGACACCTTATTTTCCTGAATCTTAACTTATAATTTTTAATATTTATATTTAAATAAATTATTTTCTTTAAAAATTTCATGGTGTTTTAAGAAAATAAAACATTTTCGAAGAAGAAAGGATATTTTCCTGAAGAATCAATTTCATGTGTTTTATAAAAATTATTTTCCATATAAGATGACCTTCCTTAGTAATAACCCTATTATTACTATGGTTTAATTAAGTTTACTCTATTTATGAAATACACTTGTATAACCTAGATTATTTTATGATAAAATGATGTTTAAGAAACCCAATTTATCCCTTGGTTTATGCTATGATGAATGATTTATATTTTTTTGGAACACATAAGAATGATTTAATTATGATATGGGTGGGACCTATATCTACCTCAAGTGCATTGGGTGAATATGGATAACTCATGAGGTATGTATATTATGTGTGAAATTTATTTAATGTTCACAATTCTATGTGTGGACCTGGTTTTCATATCCATAATTTTATGAGTGAACCTGGTTTCTATGTCCATATATTTATGCAAGGTCCTAATTTCATGTTCTTAATTTAATGAATGAACCTATTACTATTTATACAAGTTTATAAAGTTATAAGTTTATGTGTATGCCACAATTTCATGCCTTATGTCAATTTTATAATCTTATGGATTATATTCTATGATTTACTTATGATTCAAGTTTACCTTTGATATGAATGGAATGATAATCTAATGTTATGAGCACGTTCTCATACCATTTATGCTCATGTTTATGTTTATATATCACACTTTATTGCTCTTAATGATCATATGAGCTCAAAGTTTCTTATGTTTTCCTTTTTCCCAGGTTATAAAGAAAGCTTTTAGGTGGGAGTACAAAAAGGGGAAGATCTTTGTGGGAAGAATTGAAGATATTTCACTAGACTAGAAGTTCGTGTTCCATGTTTCCAAAGGCAATAAACTAATATGGTCTTTTGGTGTCAGTTTTTTTAATGTAATAAGTATTCTACAAAATTAATGCATTTTTTCATGTACATAAATCATGGGTCTTTATAGTTGGTATTAGAGTGAAGGTTTAGTTAAACTTTGGAAACTAGGAAGTGAAAAATTTAGCGATATCCATAGAAATATTTCTAAGGATATGTCTAGGGATGTCCCTAAGGATAAATCTAAATATAGGTCACAATCCTAAAATTTTGGTAACAATCATAAATAAACTATGATTAAACCTAATGTTTCATATATTGAAATATTATAAGTAATTTACCTTGGTTATTTGATTTTCATCCATGATAATTGTTTCTCACACTTTGATTTTCAGTCCTAGTCAATAAGTGGAACTAGATAGAACATGATTAACATTGAATGTTTCAGATGTGGAAAGTATGGGAATTATGAAAATCGATTTCCTAAGTGTAAATATCATGAAGAGAATCATGAAGGGTGGTACGAGTTTTAGTTATACTACGGAGGATAAATATATTGTAAATGACATGTGAAAGTTATGGAATACTCTAGCATTATTGTTTACTTTAAACCTAATAATCTTGGATAGATTTAGGTTGAGGAACCTTAAGACATGATTCATATTTTAGGAAATACTAAGATGATAGATCATGAGTAATGGTTTAAGAATAAAGTTGGATGATTGAGGTGTATATCTTTCAGAAATTAAATATTATGTTATTAGAAAACATGAAATATATAAGTGTTTTTAGTTTAGGTTTTTCATTAATGACTGGAAAGGATATTTTTAATAGTTCTAAATACCTTGAAAATTTATTTAAGGGTAAGGTGATATATTTGGAGAAAACATGATTAAAGGAAAGATAACCCTTAATATGTCCCTTATATTAAGATAATGATATTTGGATAAATATATGTTGGATATGAAAAAGTAAATTGGATGATACGAGTTACCTTGGAACTGGTAAATGATTTATTGACATGTGGGTTATGCTATCTTGGATGACTTTTACATCTTTTTGGACTTAAGAATAAGGAAACATGCAGGTTTTCAATAAGGATATATGTTAGTTTAGCTTATTACCATGACTCAAGAGAATACATGATGAAGGAATTAACATGTTTGGAATGTGACCAACAAGAGATAACTTATGAGATACATGAGATAAATGTTAAGTAGATTTAGCAAACCTCTTTATAAAGTTTTGGTTTTTTAGTTTTCAAAAGGATTGTAAGGTTATCCATTTATGGATATTATAAGTTAAACTACAGATGAAGTTTTCTAGATTAAAGTATTATCTCACTATAGGTTGACTTATGTATATTTGATAACTTGTGATAACCTTTTTGTTGTGATAAAGGCATATGGAATGACCTATCATTCTATTTATAGATCACATGATATGCTAATTCTTTAGGAACAAAAAATTCAAATTCATTTCATTGAATAATAGATGAAGGGAAAATTGTTCAAGGAATTACCAATGGTGAGATTTTACCAAAAAAATTATGTATATATTCTCATTCAAATTCTTCAACATTAGTAAAAGAGATCATGATGTAAAAGGGCGCCTTATTATCATCATTTTTAATGATATTAATGACCTCTTTCACGCTTACTTAGTTTATAGTTTTTTGATGTTTAACTTTCTCTAAATCACCAAATTTCTTATGATTAGTGATCTTTATCAATAGCTATGATTATTTATTATTTTACTCCATGCCCAAATCTTCACTTATGTTCTCTTACATAGATACCTAGTCACGATTTTCTTTGGGAAATTTCTATTTTCCAACTACTCATTTTTAAAAGGAAGTTTTAGTTTTCATTTTTACAATGTGAGTTTCTATAAATAAAACTTTCAAGTATTAAAAATTTGATGACCCAAACTAATTTCGAGGGATAAATTCATTTTAAGGGGGTTCGAATGTAACACCCCGAGATTTTGTGAATTATTTTTTTCAAATTAATTTAATATTTTTGATATTTCTCATTTCATGTAACATTGAAAATAGTTTATTTTATATTAAAGCACTATTTTTGTCTTAAATTCACTAAAAAACATAAATTTTAGCTTTCTCTATATGTAATTCTGAGGTTATCTTGATTTACATGCAAAAAATACTTTACTCGACGGATTTCATAACATGCATGACCAAGGCTTAGCGAACAATAATATATTATTAAAATATGATGTAACCTAGACATTAAATTAGATTTTATGAATTTTATTAAATAACATATATAAATATGTGGGTTTAAAAAAATATAAAATAAATTAATTTGTTACAAATTATTTAAAAATGAATATAAGAACTAATTAAATATAAGTGGAGTCTTTTTATAGAAAACTATTATTATTCTCACAAGTTGTTTTAATCCTAATAAATCAAATTAATTAAAATTAGTAGGTAATTTTAATGTAATATATATGTTATATATACAAGTAAATATTTTTTATATTCATCTAATATATTTTATAGGCATAAGATAAGAATAAAACCAATTTAACACATAATACCCAATATTTTTATTAAGGTAGTTTTACTGCCTTTTAATGGAGAACCCTTTTTAAATCTAATTTTTTTTAAAACTTTATAGATTTAATATGTAAAAATAAACTTCATATTTTAAATAGAAACATAAAAATTAGGCTTGGATAAATTTTTGGTATTTTTCTATAAGATTTCATTTTTAATCAATAGTTAAAAATCCAGGATTTTAATTCAAAACTACTTTTTAATCTAATTTATTTATAATTATAAATTATATTTTTAATTGTTTTAAAAGTTTAATTATACATAATTATTTATCAATTAATCCAATTAATTTCATTTTAATCAATTTCACATTGAAATTAAATATAAAAACATTTCAAACTTTTGAACATTTCACTTTAAAAACCCACTTTTTCGTTTTTTCTGTAGAATAAATTTTAAATATAATTTTCTCAATTATGTGAATTGAATTAGGTAAAATAGATTAAATATTTGTAATCATAAGGTCCAAATTAGGTTATAAGTTTAATTTTATTTTTAGGTATAAAAAAGTTACCATGGTTAAACAATTATTTACTGTTGTATAGGTAAAATTTGACAAGGGTTAAAGTTAAAAAGTAAAAGCTTAACATACCTAAAAATTTAAAAATTTAATGGTTATTTGAGGTGTTTAACAACAATAAAAAGACTAAAAAAATTAATTTAAAGTATAATTCTTTGAAATTAATTCCACCTCAATTTAGTTAGCTTTAAATATAAAATAATCAATAATTTAATCACTTGAACCCACCTCTCCCCATGTATAAATACCACTCCTCACCTACCCATTTCGACCCAAAAATCCTTGTATATCATGAAATCTCTTCCCAAACCTATATTACTCACTATACACACATCAATGTTCTTCTGGTCTCACCAAAAGACCAAATCCAAGGTCCTCAAGGGTCTTTCAAGGAGGTGATATTCAAGAGGTAATTTTCTCAAAGTACCTCTCTTAATTTATTTTATTTTTATAATTTATCCTCACCTACTTCATCCATCAATTAATTATAACTAAAGAATAATTTATATACTGGAGTTTTATGTTTCTAATGGAATATCTCATATCCAATTCATTTCTCACCTTCTCTTATTCAAAGAAATATAATTGTTGTCCAAGTTATGCCGGTTAATCGACTCCGTGAATATTGTTTTTGTTATTTTTCCATTACCTCTTTAATTGATGGTATTAAAAATATTTATATGGTTAAATAATATTTTAATATGTAAATTATTATGTATTTTATTTTCTGTAAATTTTATATACCTTCATGCCTTCCATATTATGGATATACGATAACATCGTCCATGGAAGTGTGGATTACCACCCTCTCAAAGCGATGTGATTCGTTCACACTATACATAGAATGTATTAAGGATAATTTAAAGAAACATATCAAAAATATATGAAATATATATTATATTTTAATTATAATATATATATATATATGTATCATACACTTTTCAATATTTTAATATGATAAAGAAAACATAAACAACATTCATGCGTACGTATGACCTACCGTCTCCATGAACGATGTGTTCCATTTCATTTATCAATATATTATATATATATTTATATACTGAATATATATGATAAATAAATAATTTTTTAAATTCTGGAACTATTTAAATCATGATCTAAATAATATGATAAAGAATAACAAGTAAAAACACGTACGATAAACAAAGCGATTATTACCCAAAATGTTGATTTAACTTGGAATTATTAATAAACAAGTAATATAAAGTCATAAAAGAATAATATATGATATCATAAATATTATTATGATTTTGGTATAAGTTAATAATATGTTTAAAACTATTATAAACGAGTTTTAGATACATACAAAGAGTGTCAAACCTAAGGTAAGGGAATTCCGTCTCACTTTTAATTTTCATGGGATATAAGCCATATTCACCACCTATTTCTTGTGTGTGGTGTATGTAATAAACCTATTATATTTCATATAATTAATAAATTTATCTTCATGGTATTTAAATATTCATTTTAATATATTGGGCTTATGATTTAAATGTTCAAAGTGGTATGTGACACTTTGAATGTTTAAAGAATTAACCCTTTCTCCATTTCAATATTCTTGATATTATTTTACATAACTATTTATATAAATATAAAGGGATTATAAATGAAATTTTATGAATATTTTTATGTACATTAAAATGTTTTAAAAAATTAATCTTTTTAAGGTTTTACGCAAGGGATAATTTCACAATCTCATTATTATCCGAGATTGTTTATATGTAAGTATTTACTGGGGTTTATTTATCATATGTGTCCATGTTTTCTAAAAATGATTTCATAAAATGTTTTAATATTCTACTATGGATGTTTAATGTCATTTTTATCCATTTTTGGATTTTGACTACATGGTGTGAAATTAATCTTTCTTTCATTTTCCAAATGATGTACTTTTTTAATTTTTCGATAAAAGTTTGAGAAGAATGTTTTATTTTAACTTATATAGCATGAACGGATTTTTATGCTTTCATGATGCCTTATTTACATAAATCTTAACTTACAAGTTTTTATGGTTATATTCAAATAAATTATTTTCTTTTAAATTTTCATGGCTTTTTAATAAATGAAAACATTTTTGAAGAAAAAAAGATATTTTCTTCAAGAATAAATTTCAAGTGTTTTATAAAAATCATTTTTCATCTAAGATGAAATTCGTTAGTTATATCCCTATTATTCCTATAGTTTAATTAAGTTTATGCTATTTATGAAATTCATTTGTTTACTGTATATTATGTTATGACAGAATAATGTTTATGAAACCCAATTTATCCCTTGGTTTATACTATGATTAATGATTTATGTTTTTTTGGAAAACATAAGAATGATTCATTATGAGATGGACGTGACCTATATCTCTCTCTAGTACATTGGGTAAATATGGATAAATCATGAGGTATGTATGTTATGCATGAAATTGATTTCATGTTCACAATTCTTTGTTTAGACCTGGGTTTCATGTCCATAATTTTATGAGTGGTCTTGGTTTCCATGTCCATATGTTTATGAAAGGGTCTGATTTCATGTCCTTAATTTAATGAGTGAAATTTTTACTATTTATACATGTTCAAAAAGTTATAAGTTTATGTGTATACCATAATTTCATGCCTTATGCCAATTTTATGATCTTATGGATTATGTTCTTTGATTTCCGTAAGATTCAAGTTTACCTTTGATATACAAGGTATGATCATATAATATCATGAGCACATTCTCATACCCTTTATTCTCATGTTTATGTTTACATATAACCCTTGATTAATATTACTGAGCATCTGAGCTCACCCTTTCTTATGTTTTATTTTTCCTCAAGTTATAAAGAAAGGTTTTAGATAGGAGTACAAAAAGGGGAATATCTTTGTGGTAAGAATTGAAGATCTTTCACTAGAATAGAAGTTTGTGTTCCAAGTTTACCAAGGCACTAAATTAATATGGTCTTTGGGCATCTTTTTGTTTAATGTATTAAGTATTTTGAAAAATTAATGTAACTTTCTATGTATGTCAAGATTGGTCTTTAAAATTACGATATCCAATTTCATAAAATCACTACTAACTACATGGAAAAAATTAAAATAATTTAATATATTGAATTTTCATCTATAACTTGTCCCCAGGTGAACTCCTATAAACCAACATGTTTTTATAAAATTCATACTAATGGTATTACTTATAAACACAACCCCTTATCTTGAACATCCTAGATCTCTACAAGAAGTTCACTAAATTCCACATCCTCCTTAATATTAAGTTCAACCCAATGAATCTCATGTGAATCATCTTAATGTTAATTTTGAATATGATACATGAAAACACCCTAAACTCACTCTAACTTGAGTGGAAGTGATAACCAACACCCAAATTCAAAAATAAAATCTAACAATTAGAAAAATACAACAAAACTTAGAGAATGTTTTCTACCTATACCAAACCTACACTTTAATAAACTCCTCCTGCAATCAATATTTTATTTCAATTGAATCTTTACCATATTTATTCAATCTTGGATATATACATTTTCTCCATCATATACTTTACAAAATCTGGTCCAGTGATTCTTACCAACATCAACCCAATACAAGGGTGTTCAACATGTCTATCCAAACAATTACTTGAATGGAACCATACCAATGGTTGAGTGGTGACTATTAATATATAAAAACTTTACCAATGGTAAATAATCAACCCAAGATTATCCAAAATCTTGAATTTAGACTCTTATCATGTCCTATAATGTATGAATCATCTAATCAATTTTTCCATTATCCCATGGGTGGAATAAAATATTATTATGAAACTATGTACTAAAAACATGTTGTATTACCCTTCATATACTTGATGTCAACTAAGGATTATGGCCTAAAATGATCATTCTCAAAAACCCATGAAGCTTTACTACCTCTGTCACATAAACCATCATCAAACTATTCATTGAACATGATTCCTTAATCAATAATAAGTTGAATGGATTCATAAATCTATCAATAATGACCCATATAACATCATTCCTTCTTAATACATAAGGCAACCATATCAAAAAATTCAATTTAAATAACTTCCCACTTCTAATGTTGAATATTAAAGTCTGCAAAAAACCTATCAAAAATTGATGTTCAACTTTCACCTATCAACATATAAAACACCTGGATATATATCTAACCACTAATTTCTTTATCTAAGTCTATGAAAAATAGCCTCTTTAAATCATGAAACATTTTAAAAAATACATGGATATACCACTATTAATAATCTATAAAACTCATACAAAACTGATTATTGCATGATCTGAGAAACATATACCTTTCCATGAAATAACACCTGATGCTCCTCCTCCATCCATCCATCAAGAGAATCATAATTTTCTATATGGTCTCTCCATACCTCCACTTTAGGATCTCCCTACTAAGACTCATTTACATGTTGAAACAAAGGAGAATGAATTCTCATATAATATAAACAACCTTCTCCACTCTCCTCATCCATTTCTAAATGTAAATCTTCAAGTTACTCCAATATATTTCACTCATCACTTGCTTCCTGAGTAATATAACTATAGTTATTACCTCTATATGCATCAAATATCACATTATATTTACATAAAAAATATATAATCTTGAAATCATAATCCTATGAGAATTCCAACCAAGGTGAATTGATTGACCATTTAGTTATTTTTCTATTATCACATAAAATTTTAATAATTTCAAATTATATCTCTGTTTTATATTAATATTGGGATTATCCTCATGATATAAAAGTTTCTACACTAAATGTAGTAGTTTTGGAACCACCCAAATGAGAAAAAAGGTTACCAAATGGTCTGAAACAACTTGAAACCATTGATAGGTGTACCCAAAATTGAGAATCCACACAACACAACTTTACAACCTGTCCATACAGCTTTGAGTCTATCATAAACTCACAATAGAAATCCTAAGAAGAATAAGAAATAAACATAAGTAAAGTGATTAACAAAGGAACCGAAGGATTAATACGGTTTTTCTGAATCCTAATCCATAGGAAATAAAAAATTCACTAGAAGAGTAAACAAGTGATAACAACATAATGACCAAAAGTACATCATAAGCTAAAAAATGAACTAGTACAATTTTTTCATTTAATAGCTCTGGTAAAATTTATTTATCAGCTCTATAGAAGCATTGAAAATGAGAGGGATGTTAAAGGGTTGACTTTATCAGTGCTCACAAGAAGCACTGATAAATGAATCCTTTAACAGTGCTAAAAAAGCACTGATAAAGGGGGAATTTATCATCACTTTTTTAGTGCTGATAAAGTGGTCCTTTAACAGTTATTTTTCCTTATTAAATGCGCCCTTTATCAGTGATTTTTTTAGCACTGTTAAAGTGTGTATTTATCAGCACAAAAAAAAAACACTGTTAAAGTCCCCCTTTTGTGTGTTTGTTTTTAAACACTGATAAAAGTGTAAATTTTTTCAGACATCTCCATAACCCAACATTTATCAGAACTTCCCACCCCCTTTATTAGTGCTTTTCACCCACTAGCCCGGGTGCTTTCCCCACCCCTTTTATCAAATTTTTACGTAATTTCATCCACCTTTGTGTGCCTCGATTTAATCCATGTACCTCTCCTTTGTAACTCAAACACATTTACCACTGCACCATGTTGTTTTATTATCTATTTTATGATATCTCTATTTATTATATATATATATATATATATATTTACACATATATATATATATTTACTTAAATATTTTTTATTTATATATTTATATAATTATTAATTTTAAATAAATTCATAAAATATATGTTTGTTTTAAATATATTTTTAGAATTTTTCTATATATATATATATATATATTTTATATTTAGATATAAATTTTATACATTAATACATATATATTTAGATATTCACATATAATATTTTATTTAAATATGAATTTTTTATGATGTATTTATAAATATTTATTATAAAATATTTTTATATACTATATTTAATGATAATGATATTGATTTATTTATAAAAATACATTTATCTATGATATATATGCATAACACACACACATTAATACATGCATATATTAATATACACAAGTATACATTTATATTTCTCACATACATGTACAAATATTTACATAATATGTATTTATTTTCATATACTAGAACACACACACACACACACACATATATATATATTATTGACAAACACATGTTTATATATAAACATTACATGTATAGGTGTATATATACATATTGATGAATTTTTATAAGGTAAATAAAATAGACAATTTGTTAATTCAAGTAAAATGAATAATAAATATTTATTTTATATATTTAAAAATAATTTTTTATGTAAATATGTTGATATATGTATTTATAAAAATGATTTATTATAAGTAAATATAAGAAAATATAAATATATTTAATTATAAATAAAACTAAATTTTGAAAAATGATAAAACTTCAAAATCATAATATCAATATGAATGAAATATCTGGGAATAAATTTAGTATCTACCAAAAAAGACAATAATTCTCCCTTAAACGTGGTTGAAATTCCATCGAATGTTAAAAAATTGGGACACCATGACTAAAAAATCAGTTTTGGAGGCATTCTCGATGTTTTTTGGCAAAAAAAAATGTGACTAGGGGATCCCCTAGTCACAAGGCTGTAGAGCTCATTGCAATATTCTATTTGATATGTGGTAGACCTAAAAAAGACACTCAGATCAAAAGTTATGCCTGTTTGAAGTTCAAGTCATGTTTTCAACTTATCTTAGAACTTTCATTAATTTATTTAATTTTTATGTTATCAAAATTATATTTAATGACTATTACTAGATAATAATTAGAAAATTATTAATTAGTAATATTTTTTAATTATTTTATAATCCATTTTCACTAAATATCTTATATATTAAGTGTAAATGTCTATTTTCCACTTCGGTGGTGGTGTAGTGGTGAAGGTGAGTAGCCAAATCAGGTAGTTCTTTGGGAGGTTCAGGGTTCGAATCCTAGGATTCCACTTTCTAGGTGAGCCTCTCCCCTATGATCCAACCACCTTGATGGGTCGCTTGGACTCCTTTGGGCGGGCAAAATGAGGCGCGACCCAATTGCTGACGGATCATTGTGATGGACCATCGCTGCTGGGATGTAACCATCCGGGACACTCTACCATCTCGGCTGGCAACGACTCCTTCCTCGGCTGGGGAGCTTCCTTCGGGTGTTACCCCTTCGCGGGGTACGGGGGTTTCTCTGCGTGGAGGGTTAGAAAAGGCCACACTAGGGAATTCCCTTTTCAAGAGAGAAGTGTAAATGCCCATTTATCCTTATCTAAAACATATTTAAAAAATATATATTATATTTATATCAATATAAATATATTATTTTTAATGAAATTTATTTTTTATGAAATAAACCCTTTATCATTGATTTTTTATTATCACTTATGGGGGGGCTTTATCATCATTTTTTACAAGCATAGATAAAGAAACCCTTTATCAACGCTTTTTCTAGCGTTGATAAAGGGGGCCTTTATGAGCACTTTTAGCTAACACTGATAAATCCTAGTGTTGGATAAAACCAGTTTTGAAATAGTGATCTTAGACTTAATAAAATACTATTACATAATACAAATTATCCCCACCACTAATCTATAATATCTAACTTCCAGTAATTCCAGTTCCATCACCATACAAAATATATGGGGAGCATGCCACTTAGATTCAATCTTCACAATCATACCTCTTATTTATCAAAGAAAATAAATACTTAACTTTTTCCTCTATACTACCCTGATATTTTATAATATATATATATATATATATTTCAAATAAATTTAATATCTTTGATAGCTTGTGTTACACGCAACACCGAGTTTAAATGAATCGTGATATGATATCATCACCTAAGAATTTGATTAGAGGGTATTAATAGGAATAAATAAATTATGAAAAATGTATGGTTACATATTTATAAATGAATTATTTTGGTATCAATTAATTATAAATAAAAATAAAAATCATTTTAAAGTAAAATATATATTTTTCTAAAAAACTATTTTTATTTGCACAATGTATTTTTATCTTAATAAATTAAATAATTCACTATTGGTGAATTATTTTAATTAAATGTATATATTATATATTTAATCAAATGTTTTAACATTCATTTAATATTTTTCTAGTCATGGGATAAGAATAAATCATTTTTTATTCTTAAAAATGTATTTCTCTAAAAAGAGATTTTTGTCGTGTGTTGCAAACTTATTTTAAAGTTAATTTATACTAATTTTAGAAATTGAATTTGATAAAATGAATTCAATATTTGGAATTATGAGGCCAAAATTTGGTAAATATGTCACTTTTATTTTTGGTCAATATGAATAAAAACTATAGTAAAATTTATCACCCTCATAAAGGGTAAATTGGGTTAACCTAGGTTAAAACTAAGTGATAAAGCCATAATTTTTCATCCTAATTATTTTAGGATTAAGGTAATTCTAAAATTATCACCTTAGGATAAAACGTTAATTATTTAAGTGAAAATTTTCTATTAAAATTACCTATATAATATTTAAATCAAAGAAAGTTACAAAATGTCACTCTCTTAGTTTTAAATATCTATTATGTGTCCATATATAGGAAAAAGAATGTTATGAATGAATATAAGTGTATATTTTTATATTAATGAAATTATTTTCGTGGGATAAATTTATTTTTAATTTTTAGTAATTATATAATGACATTAAATTCTTATGAAACACCAATGAAATATTTATCCAATTAATAAAAACATAAAATAAATGAATTTAACAATATTAAAAGAAATATAATTTTAGTCAGTTAATGTGTGATAACATTTTTTTATATTTATATGACATATTAGTGTTATGTAGGATAATATTTTAATTCTATTTTTTATGTCTTTTAAGTCAAATTAAATAAATAGTGTCTAAATTGGCAATAATGATATTTCATGAAAATATTTTTTTTATTAAATTACTTAAAAATTATAAAAATATTAGAATAGGACAATGTGGATAATATATAGTTGAAAATTTCATCCTTTTACCATTTATAGGCCATTTGGAACCATTTTTATTGAGAATGACTTTAATATATTTTAATCTTTTTAGAAATTCCAAGTGCGCCCCTCTCCTCAATTATAAAAGGGAACCCCTCTTTTATCTTTTTCACACAATTTTGAGCCTTCTAGATCGACCAAACTATACAAATTTATCTTTTAAACTCCACTATACACATTATAGAGATGCTTTTCTTCCCAAAATACCAACCCCATAGCCCTTAAGAGGAGATATAAAGGAGTTGTCTCAAAGAAGAGGCAATCACCTTAACCAATCAATTTTTTTAATTATTCTTTTACCTCCTATAAATTTTTTATATTCAAAATAAATTTATAAATTAAGCATCCTAAATATAATAAAATGTTATTATGATCATTAAACCATTTTTATTCACCCTATTTCCATCAAATGGGATGTGAAAGTATTTCTCATGCCTATATACTACTTATCATCTCCATGTGATGATATAATTCATTTTCTATAACCACCTTTAAAATATGGTTATTCTGATGATATTAATATTTATATATGATATTTGTGACATAATTATTCCTTTTTAATGATAATATCATATCTAATTTCTTACCTTCCAACCCTTTAGAACATGATAACGTCGTTCGTGCGTACGTGTGGAATACCATTTCCACAAAGCGATGTGATTTGTTTTTCTTTTTTATTTTACTTTGATGGAAATGAGGATATATTTAATGAATATATATGATATATATGATTTATTAATGATCTTGTAAAGGTGATTTATTATTTACATTTATTTCGTTCGATCCGTCAAAAAATGGAAATAACGTTTGTGCGTACTTTCAACCTACTATCTCCATGAATAGTGTAATTAATTTTTATATATTTAATTTTATGGATGACTATAATTATATATATAATGAACATATATGATATTTTTTTAATTTTTAACATTATTTAGATTATTTAACCATGATTAAACTACAACGAACAAAACTACCGTACCAAAACATACAAAAAAAATGAAGCAGTTATCATCCAGAATAGAGATTTTAATAAATAATTATTAATAAATATAAGGACCCAGCCTTAAAAATTACACAATATTGAGTTAAGTTAAGAATTAAGATTGAGTATATTTTCAGGTTTGGAGTTTTAGATAATTAGGCCATAACTATTACATTACATCATGAATATTACATGCAGACACTACTACTCAGTATCCATTTTTTTTCATAAAATAAAAACTCTTAAAAGAAAATAAGAATTATTTTCTTGATATAAATCTTCTTAAATTCTTCCTTTCTCTTACCCTACCTTATACCCTATAAAAAACATTTCAAATACATGGGATGATCATAAAAATCTCAGTAAGGGTTATAAAATAAAGAAAGAAAACATTAGTCCATCAATACATACAAAACATAAGCTCTTTAACATACCTCATGAAATAATAATATTTATGAATAACACATGGAAATCATAAATCATAAAGATAACTTGTGGCATCCATAACATACTTACGTTGTAGCTTTTAAGCTACGTAGAGAGTTACATTTGGAATACCTATCACAGTATATTCCCAAAATCTATTAGGAGAAACATTAACGTTTACCTCCATCACATTACCCAATGCATTAGAGAGATATCTCAGACTCACCCACCCTAGGTTTATCATGGAACCACCCTAATACGTAAAAAATTTCCAAGAACCATAACATAATCATAACACATAAACAAGCATAAAGGAAAGATAACATTTCCACATTTCAATCACAATATAACATTTCAATATATTGACATAATTAATCCATTATCAAAACCATTTTAAATACCAAAATACATAAAAAGAGTATATGGTATTTATTTTTCTTTTAAAAACATTACGGCTTGTTAAGGATGCCAAATATCAAATAATTCTCGCGGCGGTGGAAAGGTAATTGTCACCACGTACGTTAAAAAGAAACATTCTTTTTGTCGTTTAGTAAAATGATTTGTAGAGAAAAGATTACCTTTGAATGAAATTAAAATACAAAGGGGTTTATACACCATATAAAGGAAATTCGTGTATAAATCAAAGTATTCCTTAATGAAAGGAGATTGATACAAAGTCCTTTACAAAGATCATTTTTTAAATAAAATAGATTGATTATTTTCATTCACTATAAGTAAACATAGAGAAAGTATAAATACAATATAGGATATAAGAAGTTATTTCTCACATAATCATAGCATGAAATAATCAATAAGTAGAAGTTTAACCCAAATAATTGAAATTGGGTTAAGGAGTTCCCTTACCTCGTGTCCGACTTGAATCGTTTATTCTTTAATCTCCTAAATCATAAACTAAAGTTAATTTCTACTTGCTTCAGAAACCTTTTCAAGTTTATTATTCCTTTTATATCACTTATTACCACATTATAAACATTACATAATCATTTAAGTTAATAATGTCCATTTTGTCGATATTTGGTACTTGAGTCAAAAATGAACTTCTTATAATTACAAATTGTCCATGTGGTCAAAAGTACATTATCTTCATAAAGATATTCATGATTTAGATATCATATATATCATATATATCTAGTATATATATATATATATATCTGTGTGTGTGTGTGTGTGTATTTATAATAGTACATAACATTTGGAGATAAGAAATGAAATGCAACGTTCATGGAGACAGTAAGCTATACGTACACATGAACGCTACTTCCATTTATATTTCATATTTAATGGAATTAAAACTTAATGATACATAGGTATATTATAATTCCAGTATAATATCATATATAATTTCATTAACTCCATCCTTTATACTTTTCATGGATGGCATGAACGAGTTATATCACTTTGAGGGGGCGGTAGTCCGCACTTACTCAAATGAAATTATTGTATTTACCCATTATGGAAACCATAAAGGTATTCTATAAATGAAAAATAAAGAATCATAGAGACAATATAAATATAATATATATCACATATAAATACAGTTCCATCATAATGGCCACCATGAGAGGCAGTAGGTGATATTTGAACAATCATAGTTTCGTGAGGTAATAGTTCATTGTCCACAGAAACAGTATGTTTGTATCCATTAGATGGAGGTGTGTGGAAGTGTAGTTAGAATACTTCTCAAGCCATGAATCATGTTGATCTCCCAAATTATCAAAGAAGGGAACAAATAATTTTTGAGTCTTTCATTTGTCAACATCCAACTTCTTTTAGCAGACATTTTAATCCACTAGCTGTTGAGTGATAGATCAACACCATTGAGAAAATATGTTTTTCTCTATAGTACTCATAACATGAAAAATATATCCTAATAGTTTGTCATTTATAATGTGAAGTAGATCAATGGTGAAACCTTATTAATAATATGAGATAATAGGAAGAAATTGAATCCATGGAATGGGGTGAGTTTAAGAGAATATGTTTTAGTAAGTACTTACCCTGTATTCTATATACAAGAATTGATAAGTAATTTCTCGAGCACAGGAAGAAGGATGATGAATCTATTAGTACCTATGGAGATAAATTTTCAAGAATTACAAGGAATTATTTTGGTTTAATCATCATCCCTAGAAGAAAAATTTATTGATTCTTTATTGGCTTAAAACCAAGTCTTTTAAGGGTATTAACTATTAGAGAATTTAATATCTATGAATAAATAGTTCAATGTGCACTTAAAGTAAAAATGTAAATTGTATATTCCCACAATTACCATGATTTTGATAAGAAAAGGAATATTGAGTCTCTTGAGAACTTGAATATAAATATAAACTTTCAATTGAAACTACATCCGTTGTATGGGTATTGATTCATATTCAAAATGGGTGTTTATCTTAGATGGTTATGAAGAAAATCAACATCAAATATATGACTGTTGTATGGGAGTTTGTTGATATATTTATGAAATATTTTCATAGTCTTCCACAAAATCATGAAGTTGAGTTCTTTATAGAACACATACCTAGTTCTAAAACTATTTCAAAGACTCTATATAGAATATCCCCGATTGAGTTGAAAAAACTAAAGAAGAAACTCCAAGATAATCTTGAAAAGGGATTCATTCATCCAGGTGTGTCACCATGGGGTGAACCTATTCTTTTTATTAAGAATAAATATAGATCCTTATGAATTTGTATTTATTATCAGGAACTGAATAAGATCAAAATCAAGAACAAGAATCCTATACCCCATATTGATGATTGGTTTGATTAACTATGCAGAGATCGATATATTTCCCATATTGACCTTCATTTTGGATATCATCAATTGTGGATCAAGATTGAGGATATACCCAAGACAACATTCTATACAAAGTATGGACACCATGAATTTATAGTGATTCCATTTGGTCTTACTAATACCCTCACTATCTTCATGGGTTTAATGAATAGAGTCTGAAGATATTACCTCAATCAATTTGTGGTATTCTTTATAGATGATATTATTATATATTCAAAGATCAATGAAGAGCATGAATATCACTTAAGTATTATTATGGAAAACCCGAGGAAGGATAATCTTTATGAAAAATTTACCAAGTGTGATTTTTGGATTCATAAAGTTTCATATTTGGGTTGTATAATCAAAAGTGAGGTTATATTAGTAGATCCTTCAAAGACAGAAGTTATTGAACATTGGACCAATCCAACCACTGTGATTGAGATCCATAGTTTTCTTAGTTTTTCAGGATATTATCAGTGATTTTTGGATAATTTCTTATATATTTCCAATGCACTCACCAAGTTAACTTAGAAAGGAGAAAATTTCCTTTGGATATATGAATATGAGGATAATTTCAAGGAGATATAGATAAGGTTTCTCAATGAACATGTCCTTACACTACCTTGTAGTGGATAAGATTTTGTAATCTATAATGATGAATATAAGAAGGGTTTGGGATGTGTTATCATTCAGAATGAAATAGTGATAGCTTATACCTTATTCCAATTGAAGGTTCATGAGAAAAAAATACCAAACTCATGATTTGGAGTTAGCAATAATATTTTTTTAATTAAATATTTGAAGGTATTATTTTAATATAGAAAGGTGTGATATATATACTGATTATAAAATTTTAAATTATATTTTCACATAAAAAGTGTTGAATATTCACTAAAGACGATAATTGGAGCTGATTAAATATTATGACTGCTCAATACATTACCACCTTGGGAAAATGAACATGGTGGAGGATGCACTTAGTCGAAAGGATCATGGTAGATTATCTATGACGAGGATCATGAAAGTTACAATATTTATATATTTTTAAAGGATTTATATTGAAATATTGAAGGAAGGAGAAAGATATGATATTTCTCAAATGAGTGTTCAACCATCTATCCAAGTGAAGATTAAAGAGGTTCAGAAGGAAGATGTAGTGTTATAAATGAAGGTGAGAAATATTACTGAGTTTAATTTTTATTTTGATGGAATAATAAGGTTCATAAATCATGTATGTGTACAATCCGTACTATATTTGAAGAAGGACCTGTTATTGGAAGATCATAGTTCTTCATTATCCATTCATCTTAGAAGTATGAGGATGCATAGAGATATGAAAGAGTATTTCTAGTGGGGCCACATGAAGAGATATATTGAAAAATACATTTCTTGGTTCTTTGTATGTCAATAAGTTAAGGATGAGAGAAAAATGTATAAGGGGATGTTACATCCATTATCCATACCAGAATATAAATGGGAAAACATTTCCATGGAATTCATTGTTGAACTCTCCAAACCATCTAAAGTTTAAATGCGTGAATGTTGCGAGGCACTTAGAAAAATAATTTTTTAAACTTTAAAAAATGATGTACATTGGGACTCGGGTTGTATCTAGAGAAGATAGTATTGCAGGTGAGTTGAAATCTTGTTTTAGTGGGTTCAAACTTTTTGAAATCAATGGGTATAATTGGTTTTTTTAATATCAATTTAAAAAGAAGTGGTCTTACCTTGGATCATTCCCTAATTCTTCTGTTGAATCATTATTCAATTGATCTCTATTATTCCTCTTATAAATTTAAATCTCGTTGATTAATCTTTTAAGTTTATTTTGGTTTGGATATAGAAATAGAATGATCACTATATTCCCTACCTTTTCCTAGATTGATTATCAGATACCTCCATTCAATCTTGAATTCCTCCAATTCTTGCTATCGCATGTAGTGAATTAAATCTAAGTGCATTGTGTGTACAATTCTGATCATTATTATAATAAATTAAAATCTAAAATAATAATAAACCTATACTGATTAAAACCATTAAGATCCATATAGTATTTAGTATAAACATTGAATAATCAGATTTCATCAATAGGTAGAAATGAAAGGATTCTACTTGGCATGACCACAAATGGACTAGTGTACCATTATTGGAGGTTTAACAATGGGGAATGAGAATAAAATGAGATTTGTGGATAGTAGTGAGTGAGTGCAGTCTTCAGGAGTGAAGAAGTCTTCCCACTTTCCTCTCCTCTTTTTTTTCTCCTTTTACCACAATGAATTCATTTTATAGAAGAATTATTGGACATTAGAGCGTGATTTTATCCATGTGAGAGGCACAAAATTTTTCATGAAATTTAGGAATGTAATATGTATTCAACACAGATCATGTTTACTTTATGATGGATGATCAATATGTGTCCAAAATCAAGGATTTGGATGACCTTTTTAAGGCATCATTGCTCCTCCCATGATCAATTTTAGTTTCCATTTTACAGCGGGGTGTTCTGGTGATTCACACCATAGTGAATGCATTTATTTTTCTTAATAGAAAAAATGGGATTGTTCTTTAGTTGATGGATCTCATTATTTACTTATACTTTAAGAATTATCATTTTTAACCATGAAAAATCATACCCTATAAGTGTCTGTAACCTATATATTCTATCATCAGCTAGAGAATTCCAACCATCTCTTATCAGTGGCGCTGAATTTATCAGAAGTATGTATTATTATGTATCTTAGTTAACTTAGGATTGAACATTTCACCCATGGTTAGTTAAATTTAATGTAACATGGAGCTTCTAAAAATATTTGTATAGTGAGGACTTCCAGTTTGACACTGATCCCCTGTTTACTTCATCTTCTCATGGGATCTTGGTACTTCCTCATGTGGATATAGTGTCAGACAGAAATGATCTATTTCATAACTAAGTGAAATTTAAAAACTTCCTCATAGGTGTCTTCGGTAGGTTGACTTCACTTGTAGTGAATTAGGTTGGATCTCAACCTCGATCAATACAGATCTCAGATTAGATTGGTGTACAATTGTGACTCTCCTAAAAAGGTAGATTCACTCTATAATTGACCCAAATTCATGGGTGGCACTAGAATGTGGCACAAATTAAGTAGGTGGCACATTTTTTTTCTCATAGTGGTGAAATATAAGTGGTTATGGATATATTTGGAAAGGCACCCAGCCTATGGACCATCTTCACTACTTGAGTTGATAGGGATATGTATCTTTAGGGGAAGTGGAGGCTTGGAATCAATTTATGTTTTCATGGAATCTTGAGAGGTAGGGGAATGGTAGATAGAGGTGGGAAAATATCAAGGTAAACATGCCTACCATGATGTAAATGGTCAATTTTCTAACCATGAGATGTGGTTGAAAAAAGGTGTATCTCATGGCAGGTATGCCTACCATGAGAGTGGTTTCACGGTAAGGTGAGCAGTGCTCATGGTCATCTAAAGGCATGGCCAATTTTTCTTCATGGTAGGTAGTAGAAGTTCTCATTGATGGTATCCATACATACTATGTCACAATAAGTTATCAATGATGGGGTAACACATAGTCAGTTACCATGGTCTGTGTAGCGATCGTGGATGACACAGTCACTTCTGGCCTTTGTAAATTTTCAACCTATAGAACAAAAAGATTCACATTTTTGTCTTAGTGTAGTATTTTTATACAAATAAATTTACTCTAGTAATTAAATAAGAGTTAATTATTTTCCAAATTACGGATTCACAATTTATATAAAAAATTAATATATCAATAAACACTATATTTAAATTCAATTTCCAACTAAGTTATAATTTTATATAGTCAACAAAAATCACCTTTTACCCAATATTTATTTAATTAATTGTGGTTATTCCAAGGAAAAGTAGACAAAAAAATCAACATTTGGGATCAAATCACTCCCCCACACTTGGATTTTTACACTCCTAGGAAATATTATCATTGAATTTCAATTTATTCAAAAATATAAAAAAATTAATCCTACCTATATCTAAATTTACCAACTAGAGAAGAAACACATATTCATACACTATTTTAAATATCATGCCCCATTTGTGAATAAAATCACTATCTTACATTAATCAAATAAAAGTCCCAGTTTAGGAACGAATCAAATTAGATTTAAGTGGAATAAAATTTTTAACCAGAATAACTTCCATTTATCCCTCTTTCCCAAGTTTCTTAAAACTTTTTCAGTTTTAAACTTTATTGATACAAATAAAATGAATGTTTTATAAGTCAATTTACCCTTTTATGGGTTCAATATTCACCTCACCTAAATGGTTTCATTTTTTAATTAGACACTTATTCCTCTTTTTCATTGATTTTTTATATTTTTACTAGCCATGTATGTTCCTAGCACCATGAAAAAGTACTTATTGAAATTTAAATAGGGATAATCACACACACCATGAAATTGTCTCAAAGATATATTTTGGGTTCCTAATTTCTCATTTTAATCCATATTCAAAGTAATTATATTTTTATTTTATTTTTCTCCCTAAGGTATTCTTTCTCACAGGGGTCAAGTTACCTCAAATTAAGTTTAAAATTTCTAGTGACATCAAGTTATAAAATTGATTCCATAAAAATATTTCCACTCACACTACATTTTATAGTTATAAGACCAAAATTCCATAAAGTTAGTAAATTATTTCAGTCAAAAATCATATAAGTATCACAGTTTCAAAACCAGTGAATTTACAATAACTCTAGAATGATATTTTCAAACTAGGAAGGGAAACATCTGAGTTCAAGAAAGGTCAAAAAATAGAAAAATAAACTCTAAAAAAGGGTTATTTATATTATTCAAAAATAGAAATATATTTTTGTTTTTTTAGTAAAAAGAAACAATGATATTTACATCCTAAAACTAAATTGTACCTCTCCCCCACACTTAGTCGAGAAACTATTCTAGTAAAGTGAAACATAATTTTAAAAAAAAAATAGTTCAAAATAAAAGTATCTAATCTAGTGTCAAGGAAAGAGGCTACCTAAGTTTATTCAATCAGTGGAATCATAGAGGAGTTTGGAATCCTCCATGGGATCATTCCATGTATATTCATAAAAATGATTTAGCTTCTTTACATTCACCTTAAAGGTGTTATAAAAATAAACTCCCTTGATCTTCACTATACCAGATTGAAAATTTTTAGTCATTATAAAAGGTTCAGTACTCTTGGAATGTGTATTACTAAAAATTATCCTCATTATTGAATAGTTCAACAATATTTTTTAATAAAATTTGAAAATTATTCATTTATGTGATTCTATCATGGATAGATTTGGTTCTTTATTTGCATAGTAGGGTATTCTGGTGGGATTCTGGTATTTGTTTCTCTATATTTATCTTTTGCAGCTTTTTTGTTTTTTCATCTTTCCCAGACTTTTTGTGCACTCTTTTAGTAGCTTGATTAATTCTATTCTGTAGATAAATATATTATCCCTCATTTATTATAGATTTCATAGTTAATATAGACGGGATAGTAGAAACTTTGGGAAATTTATTTAAAATTTTTTCACTAATTTCTCCAATCTATTCAGTACTAAAAACATATTCCATATTAAACATATTTTAAAAAATAGTTTCATAAGGATCATGATATTCCATAGTTTTTTTAAATAATTCCATCATCTAAACTTTAATTATTTTTTAAAAACCTGACACTTCAAAATGGGTTATAGTAAACGTAGTTTTTTACTCATGAGGAAATTTTATTGAGTCTAGGATATTAAAATAAACTATTTCTTAGCCAAATTTCATAGAAAGTGTTCCTTCATTAACATTGATTATTACTTTGTCCATTTTGAGAAATGACCTTACCAAGATGATAATGGAAATATTATTACCTTGGTGTTCATACATTTTAAGGATGTAGAAATCAACAAGTAATGGATAAAATTTTAAACATACCAGAACATCTTCTAAAACAACTATTGGATTGGCAGTGGCTCTTTTGGTGGTGGCTCTATTGGAAATCTGTACAACCACTCAGGTGGGTTTGAGTTCTCCTATATGTAGAGATGAGTAAACCAAATAAGGAATAAAATTCATCAATGCTCCTAGATCACATAATGCATTGGAAAATTTGATCCTTTCTATGGTTAAGGGGATATAAAAAATACCTAGATCTTTGAACTTCTGGGGAATTTTTGGGGTTACAAGGGAAGAAAGATTTTTACTTAAACTTACCTTTTCATTATCTCGAAATCTTATAATTTCAATGAATATTTATTTAATTATTTTTTTATACCTTGGTATCTAGAAGATGTAATATGGTAGAGGGATGTTGATTTCCACTTTCTTTAACAAATCTAGAATTGTATATTGAAGTGAATCTTTACTGGTTTTATCGGGTTCTTGTAATTTCATAGGGAAGGGTGGTTGGGGTGTGTGAGGATTTTCCATCTTGCATTTCCCTTTATACTTCTTCATAGGGGTGTCTTCACATATTCCTCTTCAGGTTCTTTTTAGGGTAGATTCTTTATATTCATGCTATCTTTCACTTCCATCTTTGATCTCTAGGGGTGTTCATTTTTTCTAGCTCCTTCCCACTACTCAATGCTATATAACTAACATTTACTTTAGGGTTGGTAATTTTTTGAGCAAGAAGATTACTAGAGCCTTGATTTACCATATTATTAAGGGTATTTATGAGATGGTAGAACTTTCCTTTAAATTCATTCAATTCTGATTCATGAGTGGTGAGAGTGGTCTGTTGACTATTTTTAGATTCTATTACCTATATGAGCATGTCCTTCATAGAAGGATCTTATGGGAGTCCTATCTCGTAACTTTTAGATTATTTTAAATTTTTTATTTGGAATGAAGGGGGTTAAAAGGGATATTGAAAAGCCTATTGGAATAGTGGTCTTTATTGTTGTTGGATCCCAGATCCAAATTAATTCATGGGGAGGTCTCTAATTCCTTGGTTTCCATTTGGTTGGTTTTGGAATTTACTCTATAACATTTCATCACTGATTTCAATCCCTTGAACTTGAGGGGATCCATCATTGAAATGATATTGGTAATAGAATAACCAAAATACCCTTGGGGTGTGATGGGTTATGATTCCTATACTTTTTTCATAGCTAGCTATTTCATAAGAGAAGTTAGTTCTTCAATTTTATTTTCTAATAATGATGAGTTGGAAATTTTTACCTCATGTACTAATTTAGTTGCAGTTCTCAAACCAAATTGTTGTAAATTTTGTGAGATCATTTCAATAAATTCTCTTACTTCAACTGGTGACTTATCAATCAGTTCTCCTCCCAAAGATGTATAAAGTTGGTTATGGTCATTATACATCAATCCTTGGTAGAATAATACTGAGAAGTGATGTTATTCATATGGATGGTGTGGTAATCATGTGGTTAGTTTCTTGAATCACTTATAGAACTCATAGAGAGTTTCTTTAGTTTCTTGTTTGATTCTATAGGTTTCCTTTTGAAGTTGAGAACTCCTTGAAGAAGTGAAGATTTTTTAGAGCAAGGTCTTATATAGACCCTCCCATGTGGTGACTTCTCTAGGATACGGATTTTAGATCCACTCTTTGTATTCCCCTTTAAGTGAGAATGGTAAATCATTCTAGATGACTTGATCCTCAATTAATCCTCTGGTTATGAATCCATTGAAAACTTATTTGAATGCTTTCAAGTTCCTATTGGGGTCTTCACCATATAACCCATAAAAGTTAGGCATTATCCCAATCATTCCATTTTTAAGTTCAAAGTATTTTTTATCATTTAATTGTAATTATTAGTTATTAATATTTAAATTGGGTGCATACATTTCTCTCAAAGTCTTATTAACTTGATCAAGATTATATTACATTTTTCACTTCCTATTGTAGCTATGGTGGAAGAATAAGACGAGGAGGGGGATTCATCCAATAGAATGGTGATAAAATCTATTTTCTCTTGTTTTGTGGTCTTTTGAGTTCTGATTATCACCATCATAGTTCTCTCAACCTCCAAATAAAAACCAGTGAGGTTGGAAGAACCAGATCTGTCAATTTTAAAACATTTTTAAACAAAATTGAAACAAAACACTAGATTCCTGATCAATGATGCTAGGTTTGATGCACGTCTATCACAGGGAACTCAAAAAACGATTCTTTAAACCAAAGAAAAATTTAGTACAATCGGACTTGGGTTGTATCCATAGAATACAATGTTGTGGGTGAGTTGAAATATTGTTTTAGTGGGTTCAAATTTGTTGAAATTTGTGGGTTCAATTGGTTGGTTTTAATATCAATTTAAAAAGAAATGGTATCACCTTGGATCATTCCCTTATTATTATTTCAAGTCATTATTCAATTGGTATATATTATTAATATTATAAATTGAAATCTCATTGATTAATTTTATCAGGTTATTTAGGTTAATTTAGAGAAATACAATGATCACTATATTCCCTACCCTTTCCTGTCCTGGTGATTCGATACCTCTATTCACCATTGAATTCTATCACTAATTTCTATCACATACAGTGAATTAAATCCAAGTGGATTGTGTCCAAAATGCTAATAATATATAGAATAAATTAAACACTAAAACCTGAAGAAACCTTTACTCATTAAAACCATCAATATCCACAAAGTAGTTAGTATAAACATTGAATTATAAGAATTCATAAATAGAGGGAAATGAGTCGATTCTTCTCAACATGACCACAAATATCCTAGTATTCCATCATCAGGGTTTTAATAATGGGTAATGAAAATAAAAATAGATTTGTGGTCAGTAGTGAGTGAGTGTAGTATTTAGGAGTGAGCTAGTCCTCCCCTCCCCTATCATCTATTTTTCTCCTTCTAGAATAATGAGTTTATTTTATAGAATAATGTTTGGCCATATGAGAATGATTTCACCCATATGAGTGACACAAAATAATTTATTAAATTCAATAATGTTCTCTATATTCAACATAGAGAAGGTTTACTTTAAGTTAGATGATCATCACGTATCCAAAATCAAGGTTCGAGATGACTTTTTAAGGCATCAATGCTCCTCCCATGATCAAATTTAGTGTCTTTTTGAAGACGAGTGTTACAGAGATTTACAACACAGTGGATGTATTTATTTTTATTGATAAGAAAAATGGGATAAGTATTTAGTTGATGAGCCTTGTTATTTACTTGAACCTTAGGAATTATCATTTTTAATCATAAAACATCGTACCCTTTAAGTGTTTGCAACCTAGATGTTCTATCATTTGATGTCTAGTTCTAACCATCCCTTGTCTGTGGTGCTAAACTTCTCAGAAGGATAGACTATCATATATCATTCTTACCTCAAGCTTGAATATTTCACCCTTATGTGGTTCTATTTAATAGTGTAGGGAGATTATAAAATATCTGGATAGTGTGAACTCATAGTTTTAAACTTCTCCTTTGTTTTCTTTATATTATCATGGGATCTTAGTTCTTCTTCATGCGGCTCCAGTGTTGGAAAGCAACATTCTCATTTGAAACTAAGTATAATTTCACGAATTATTCAAAGGTGGCATAGGTAGTGAGACTTCAATTATGGTGTATTAGGCTGGATATCAGCCTCAATCAATGTGGATCTTGGATTGGATTGGTGTATAACCATGAATCTCATGGAAAGGTGGCTTCACTCCATTAAGCCAAATTCATGGGTGGTACTAGAAGGTGACACAACTCAAGTAGGTGGCACCATTATTTTTTTCATAGTGGTGGAAGATAAGTGGTGGTGGTGAAATTTGGAGTGGTTCCTAGATTATGGATCATATTCAAGCTTAATTTGATAGGGATCTAGTTCTTCAAGGAACATGGAGCCTTAGAATCAGTTGATGGTTGCGTGTCTTCTTGATAGGTAGGGCACGACAGACAGAGGTGGGAAAAGCTCATGGTAAGCATGCATACCATGAAGGAAATAACCAGTTTGATAATCGTGAGATGCATTTGAAAAAAGGGGGAGGCCAGAGTAGGTATTCCTACCGTGTGAGTGGTTTCATGGTAAGGTGATCAATGATAATAGTCAACTAAAGGAACAATCAGTTCTTCAAGGTAGGTAGTGAAAGTGCCCATGTATATTAGCCACACCTGCTATGTAATAGTCGGTTCTCAATGCTGGGGTAATGCAAGATCAGTTACCATGGTCAGTGTAGTGACCATGGATGGCATAATCAATTTTGGCCTTTGTATTTTTTCATTTTTTAGAACAAAAAGATTCACAATTTTTCTTAGTGTAATATTTTTTATACAATTAAAATTTACTCTGATAATTCAGTAAGAGTCAATTCCCTTACAAATTATAGATTCTAAATTTACATCATAAGATGAATATATCAATAAAAACCATAGTTAAATAAAATTTCCAACTAAGTTATAATTTCATATAGTCAACAAAAATAACCTTTTACTCGATATTTGTTTAATTAACGGGGGTCATTCCAAATAAAATTAGACAAAAAAATCTAGAATTTGGGCTCACAACAAAGGAATAATGGTATTTTTCTTATAGATGATTGAATTATGAAGTCAAAACAATTTTTTTACATTAGATAAGATTTCTATTTGGACCATATTTCCTGAATTTATATTAAGTAAGTGGTAAGGTTTCATGGAGTTCCATATTCTATTGTATCTGATCAGGATCCAAGGTTTACCTTGAATTTATAGTAAAGTATTCAGCAGGATATAGATATAGAGTTTAGTTTTAGTACTTATTATTATCCTCAAGTAGATGGTAATTCTGATAGAACAATTCAAACCCTAGAGGATACACTGATATTTTTTCTATATATTTCAAAGGTGGTTGGGATCAGCACCGACCTCTAGTTGAGTTTTCTTACAATAATAGCTTTCACTCGAGCATTCAGATGGATCCTCATGAAGTCATCCATAGAAATCAGTTTATATATCCAATATTTTAGAATGATAATGAAGAAATAAAGCTATTATGATCTGAGATATTTTAGGAAATGACAGGGAATGTCAGAGCTATTCAGAATCACATCAAGACAGATCCGAGTCGATAGAAAGGTTATGCTGATAATCATCTACATGACCTGTAACTTGTAGTTTTTGAGAAGGTTTTTTCTATGAATTTATCCATGGAATAAGTCTTTGAGATTCAAAAAACAGGGAAAACTAAGCCCTAGTTTTATTATCCCTTTTTGAGTTTCTTGATCGAGTAGGGATAATAGCTTATTGTTTGGTGCTTCCACCGAACCTCTCTCAAGTTCACGATGTGTTCCATGTATCTCTCATGAGGGAGTACATACCTGATCTTAGACTTGTACTAAACTCAAAGTTTATACAATTAAAACATGATATTTCTTATAAAGAATAACCAGTATAAATATTTTATCATAGAGATAAAGTGCTACAGAACAAGACTACCCAAATAGTGAAATTTCTCTAGAGAAATCACAAATTCGAAGAAGTTACATGGGAATATGAGGATGTAATGAAAAAAAATCATCCAATTTTTTTGTATCAGAGTGATGAATTTAGAGGGATAAATTCATTTTAAGGGGGGTTGAATGTAACACCCTAAGATTTTATGAAATATTTTTTCCAAATAAATTTAATCTCTTAAATATCTTGCGTTACACGCAACACCAAGTTTAAATGAACCGTGATATACTATTAATGCCTAGATATTGTATTGGTGGGTATGAATAGAACTAACTAAATTATGAAAAATATATGGTTACCTGTGTATAAATTAATTCCTTTCAAGTCAATTATCTAGAAATAAAAAGAAAAATCATTTGAAAGTAAAAGAGATATTTTTCTGAAAAACCATTTTTAGTCACACAATGTATTTTTATCTTAATAAATTAAATTATTCACTATCATTTAATGATTTTAATTAAATTTATAAACTATATAGTTAAGAATTTTTTTAACATTCATTTAATATTTTTTATAGGAATGGGATAAGAATAAACCAATTTTTATGCTTAAAAATGTAGTTTTCTAAAAGGCAATTTTTTCGCATGTTGCACGCTTATTTTAAAGATAATTTATGCCACTTTTAGAAATTGAATTTGATAAAATGAATTCCATATTTGGAATTAGTAGGTCCATTTTTTTTAAATAGTTCCCCTTTTTGTTCAATATGAATTGTACCCTTAGTAAAATTTATCACCCTGGTAAAGGGTAAATCGTATGAACCTAGGTTAAAACTATTTGATAAGACCATAAATTTTCATAATAAGTCTTATTGGATGAATTTAATTAAAAAATTATCACCTTAGGATCTAAATTTAATTTTTTAAGGGACACTTGTTTACCAAAATGACCTATATAATATTTAAATCAAATAAAGTTACAAAATTTCACTCTCTTAGTTTTAAATATATCTTTTGTGTCCACATAGGAAAAAAAGAATGTTATAAATGAATCTAAGTGTCCATTTTTTAGTTTAATAAAATTATTTTCATGATATAAATTTATTTATAATTTTTATAAATTATATAATGACTTTAAATTCTTATTCACCACTGATACATTATTTCTCCAATTAATGAAAAAATGTAATAAATGATTTTAAAAATATTAGATTTAATATAATTTGAGTGATTTAATGTTTTTGATGAATTTTTTAGATTAATATAACATATTAATATTATTTTAAATGATTATATTCTAATTAAAACTTTATATTTGTGTATTTTAAGTCAAATTAAATGTATACTATCTAAATTGGAAATAATGATATTTCATGAAAAAAATATTTTATTAAATTAATTAAAAATTATAAAAATATTAAAAGAGAAAAATGGGATAATATATGGTAAAATATTGCATCCCTTTACCATTTATAGGCAATTTTGAACCATTTTTTTAGAGAATGACTTTTAAATATTTTAATCTTTTAAGAAATTATAAGAGTTCCCCTTCCCTTAATTATTAAAGGGCACCCATCATTTATCTTCTTCACACCACTTTGAGCCTTATAGTTTGACCAAAATATACCAAATTATCTTATCCACTACACTAGGAAAATTATATAGGTTCTTAACTTCCCAAAAGACCAACCATAGATCCCTTAAGATAGATTTAAATGAGTTGTTTCAAAGAAGAGGCAATCGCCTTAACCGATCACTTTATTTTTAATTCTTAATTTACCTAATATAAATATATTATATCCTTAATAAAATAATAAATTAAGTATCTTAAATATACTAAAATGTTATTATGATTATTAAACCACCTTTTTTGACCCTCTTTCCATCAAATGGGAAGTGAAAGCATAGCTCGTGCATATATACGACTTACCGTCTCCATGCGGTGATACAATTCATTTTCCATCACCACATTTCACAGATGATTATTATGATGGTTTTAATGTTTATATATTATATTTATGAAATAATTGTTCTTATTTAATGATAATATAATATACACCTTCTTACCTTCCAAACCATCGGAAAATGATAACGTTGTTCATATGTACGTGTGGACTACCACCTCCACGAAGCGATGTGATTGGTTTCTCATTTCAGTTTTACTTAGATGGTAATAAAGATGAATTTAATGAATATATATTATATATATGATATAATTATTATTCTAGAAATATGAGTTATTATTTAACTTTATTTCATTCTATCCATCAAAAAATGGAAACAACATTCATGTGTATGTACGACCTACCGTCTCCATGAACAATGTAATTCATTTTTCTATCATTAATTTTATGGATGATTGTAAATATGTATATAATGAATACGAATGATATTTATTTCATTATTAAAATTATAGATATGATGGAACCATTATCAAATTACAATGACCAAAACTATAAAACTAAAACATACATGAAAAACGAAGGAGTTATCACCCAGAATAGTGATTTTAATAAGTAATTGTTAATGAATGGGTGATAAAAGGTTATAAATATATCATATATGGTATGATATATATTATTATTGTTATTTAATATATTTAGAATATATTTATATTTATTATATAGTAGTTTCAAACATGTATGAAGGAATCCAGACCCAAGGTAAGTGATTTACGTTTCAATCCTATTTTAAACGGGATTGTTTATGGTTGAATTCACATTAGAGAAAATTATATGATCCTGATATAATTGATACCTTTTATTTTTACTCTGATATATTTATTTATTTATAATACCTGTTTTCCTTTAATTTTCCTCAATTTTAAATACTCAAGAGATCGAAAATATGTTTTTAAGGAAAATCGAATTTATTTTTATTTTCAATTAAAAAGCTATTTTCTTCCATTCCTTGTTTTTATAAAATATTTTCACGATTTTTTTTACTATTATACTATGATTGTTTAAATTAATTTTTACCCATGATTTAATTTTTACAAAATATTTTAAAATGAATCTTATTTTCATTTTCTAAATGATGTACTTTTTTACTTTTACCAAAAATCCGAAAGAATGTTTTCTTTTAAATTAAACAACATGAATGAAATTTCACGCCAACATGACCACTCAATTTTTTGAAGATTAATTTACAAGTTTACAAGGTTCTTTTCAAATTAATTTTTTCCATAATATTTTGGAAATATTTTTATTTTAAAAGTGATTTTTAAAATGGAAAGATTATTTTCCTCAAGAAATATTTTTATGATCTTTTAAAGAAATTTTTATATACTATAACATCATTTTATGTTATCTATGATTTATTTGGGATATGATCCATTGATACCATTATTAAAATTTCTTTATATGGTTAATGATAATTTTTTATGTGATGTTTATGAAACCCATTTATTTTCAATTGGTTATGCTATGATGAATGTATGAAAAGATTCTAAAACATTTTTTCTTTGTACAAGTTATGATATGATGATATGATAAATATTTTATGATATTATAGAACAAATATGTATGGTTTTAATTATGTGATAGTGGTTATGTTATAACCAAGGATGGTGGTTATCTTATAACCAAGGAACGTGGTTATGTTATAACCAATGATAATGGTTACGTTATAACTGATGATGGTTATATTATAACCAAGGATAGGTGGGCCCTGAATTATAAAACCATCCAATGTATTTGGTAATGATTAATATATCATGAGATAAATAGGATTGGAATGGATAGGTAACCTAGTTTAGCAGGGGACTCTATCCACTATGATAGTCTTGGGAGCGAATCTTGACTACTATGATGGTTTGAGGAGTGAACCCATTCAACTACGATAGCCTTGAAAATGAACCTTGAATACTATATAAATGGTTTTATATAATTATGTGTATTCCATGATTTTGTGTCTTATTTCAATGTTATGATATTATGGCTCATGTTCTTTGATGTCTTTTTGATTCATATATTATGAACTACCAAAATTAATTTCATGAATCAAGATTACGATCTTTGGTATATAGGGTATTTTTTTCAAATTTTATTCTCATGTTCTCATATGATTATTATCATGTTGAGTTTAAGTGATCATTGATATCTCCCTTATTTACCCTCATTGAGAATCTAAGCTCACCCTTTCTTATGTTTCCTTTCCCCAGTCCGAATGGCCTAAAGGTCTTCATTTTTATTGATTTTTGATAACCACCCTTTCAAGGGATGAGGGGGAACCCTTACAAGGCTCGTAGGCTCAGATATTAAAAGGCTCGTAGGCTTAAGAGATTACATAACCCAAAGGTCTTATGTAAATCAACCAAACTATCTATAAGGAACTACCCCTCCCCAGCATCTGCGTCATGATAGTAGCTCTCCACCTTTGCATGGCCATCTGGATAGGCTTCTCGTGAAAGCACAGGCTGGTACCAATGGCATAGCCATACCCTCTCATTAAGACAATCTATTTGGTTCTGCTCTGGTGAGTGCACCTACTCTGAATCCTCTTCTTGGGCTGATCCTTTTTTGTAGTGTGTCTGGGGAAACTGCATGTGGCCTGAAGGCCTTGAGGTGGCCCGAGGGCCTTAAAGGTGGCCCAAAAATCCCTACTGACCCGAAGGTCTGGGTGGCCCGAAAGCCTTAAGAACTCCAAGCCCAAATCGGTGGCCCAAGGTGAATAGTTCCAGCTGCTACAATACCGAACAATACCTGCTACATTAACTGATATAGTGCTTACTATAGTACCCACATAGTGTACAGTTCTGCTACAGTACCTGTACAGTGTACAGTTCTGCTACAGTACTCGCACAGTGTACAGTACTACTACAGTGCTGCTATAGTGCCTGCTACAGTACCCCCCCCCAGAAATATGCCTCTACCTAATTTTGAACCTAGGTCTTGTGGATGAACTTAAGGATACCTCACCAACTGGGCTAAGGCTCATGTGCTTTTCTTTCCCCAAGTTACGAATAAAGGCATTAATTATGATGTGTCTAAGAAGGGTGATAGTTACAAAGAAATAAGTGGGTGATGATGTAGTTCATTTATGAACTTATTATTTATTTGTATAAGTTTATAAAGATATTATAATTATATGATATTAGAATAAATAATAATGTTATGTATTGAATAATCATCTTATAAGATGTAATATTTATGTATGAAAATTATGGGTTGTTATATCTACCCAGTGAACATTACCTTTTTTCTGAATCTTGATGAGTTTACCTTTATATATCATCCTGAAGACCCTTATGTGTCAAAAAGATTGAAACTTATGAAAGTAATTTGTATCTTTACACTATATTAGTACCAATATTCTAAAACATATCCTCAAACTTCAAAACTTGTACTTATGTATAGACTCACCACCATTACTGTTATTGGTTTTGGACTCTTGGTTCAATAGTTTCCTTCCATTCAGTACTATTACGAAGTTTCAGAAGTTAATATTTTACAAAAGTTTCAGTACTTATCCAAAAAATTGCTTTACACAATAAGGCTAATAGTTTCACACTTTAGAATCATTTTCTAGGCATCAATACCAAGTCATTCGGGTTACAATTACTATTTTATATAACCCCCTTCTTCATTTCCATCCTTCTAGTCTAACAGATATTCCAAGATATTAGTACCTCTAAGTTATCTAAGCCCCCCTAGAGTGCAATAATTCTTTATATTTCCCTAAGCTATAAATTTAGTCAACATATCATCCAGATTTTGATTTCCTTAAAAAGTTTTCAGTTCCAACACCACATCTTCCACAAGATTCTAAATAAAGTGTTATTTTAGTTAAATGTAATTTATTTGAGAGTAAAAATATAGATTATTGTCTATTTGAATCATGATTTATCTATCATAGTATAGCTAGTTGAACTACTTATTAAAATATCCTCTATAAGAACTTTTAACTATACAAACTCTTCCCTTAATTCTATAATTATAATGTAATTAGATTTTAGTTGATAGTGAAATTACCGAATGTAACTTGGAAATACTACACATGATAGTGCCTCCAAAAGTAAATATAAAACCATGGGTGCTCTTCCATGGATATTATATCCTCCAAAGTTAGTATCTTCAAACCCTTATACAATATCATCTATTCTAAAATATATTATTAGATATTTTGAACCTTTAAGATATCGGGAGATCCACTTAAAAACCTCCCACTGTTCCTTTACCATATTTTCTATAAATCAGCTTATCACACCTACGCTTGAGAGATATCTAACCTTGTGCAGGCCATGTTGTACATAAGACTTCCCACAACTAAATAATACATAATATTCACTATATACTTATCCACTTTATCTATTTTAGGTTTCTTCCCCTTTGAAGGTTTGAAGTGTTTGACCAGGTGAGTAATCATAGGCTCTGACTCACTCATTTTGAATTTTTTCCTATACTTTCAAAATGTACTCATACTAAGAAAGGAACAAAGTTCCAGATCTCATGTGTATTTCAGTCCTCATACCGAACATCCACATTATAAAACCTAGATCCTTAATCTAGAAAATTCCATAAAATTTACACTTCAACGCTTCCATCTTCTTCCTCATAGGTCTAGCTAAGAGAAAGTCATCATTATAGGGAAGAAAAATGATTAAGATTCTGTCACTATACACCTTATGATAAAAAAAATTATCCACATTTCTCTGGATGAACTTTTGATATATTATGAATTTATAAAATTTTTGATTCCACTTCCTTGGTGTTTGTTTAAGACTATACATAAGTTTCTAGAGCTTTTACACTAGTTCCTCATTCTATTTCAATACAAAACCATCCAGTTAATCCATATAGATTTATTTATCCAAATTTACATGAAGGAATTATATCTTCACATCAAGTTAATTAAGAAACATCCCTTACATGGAAACCAAGATGATCACCATCCAAATAGTTGTGTGTTTCACAATATAAGATAAAATCTCATTGAAATCCACTCCTTTTGATTATTAGAACCCCTTCACAACCAGACATGCCTTATATTGAATTCTACCACTTGTTCGCCCTTTTAGGTGATGAACCCATTTTTTTAAAGTGTCCTCTTAGCTTTCAGAAGTTTTGTTAGTTCCTATCCATCAGAAAAATGTAAGGAATCCAAATCATTGTTCATTATAACTCCCACTAAAACGAGTCACTCATAATTACCACCATACCAAGGCTTTCAATTTCCCCACCATCTGTGAGAAGTAAAAATTGAATTTTAGAACCAAAAATTAACATTGGACTCCTAAACCTGGTATACCACCTCAAATCCAGAGGTTCAAATCCTTCTAGAAATCATGCTTCTAAAACTCTACACTGAGCATTCACCATCCTTAAGCATTCCAGTGCATCAAGTCTTAGTAATTCTAAAAATTGATCAAAAATTTCTATTCTATAACTTGGTTTCACATATAAAACTCTAGATTATGTGCTCCCCAAATATCACAACACGACACAAACTCTACTAATATCACCCTAATAATTATTTATTAGATCCTTTTTCCAATATGATCTTCTTATCGGTTATGATATTTCCATAAGATCTTCTCCTAAAATAGGACATTATGGACTCTGATAACCATTCATTGACAGTTATCCTGGAGGTCGAAACCAAATTTTTTATCACTATAGAAAACAAATAAACATGTTCAAAACTTAACTTCCAACATGTCTCTATCTTTGTAATCTACATGGGAATACATGATACATCCAAAAACTCTCAGTTAAGTAAATACCACCTTCCTTCTAGACTAGATTTACTCCTGAAGTTTCTATGCAAATGGTTCAAAAGGAATGAAATGCATTTGATAATTCTCACAATTAACTACACCAACCCAAAAGTAATTTTGAAAACCATAATTAACCTCACACTCTTGGATATCTCATAAAAAAAATCCAATTCATCCATTCTACACCACTATTCAACTCAGGTGTTCAGGGAACAATCATATCTATCAGGATCTGGTTTATCCAAAAAAATATCTAAAACTCTCTTCATCCCCAATATCCTCAATTATCATACTGAAGTCATTTTAGCTTCATTATAATCTCATATTCCTACATGTCTTTCCATCTGATAAAATTCTCAAAAACATATGGATTTTTTTTGGGAAAAAACACCCACACATTATTTGTAAAATTATTAATAAAAGTAATGTAGTGTTGTGTGACCCCATGAGATTGAATCAGTTCTGGTACCCATATATGTCATGAAACATCCCAGATACCCTAGTACCCTGATACCTAAGACAACAATGACATATCCTGAAGGGATTTTCTGATCTAAATGGGTTGGAGACTAACACCTGACATCATAAAAGATAAAAGAGGGAAAAAATATCCACAAAATAAGTGGATGATAAAGATACATATTGGTATGCTCACAAAATACTCAAGGAGATAACACTAGAAAACAAACATGTATATCAAAACCCAAATAGTACACCATCAAAGTACTCAAATAATAAAAAGGAAAATTCAACATCCTATAGGACACATCACTCCAAGTCTAATGGGATCAAGAATATCCAGCTCCTCTAAGAGGCACTTTCCATTTACTTGGACCTAGAAGGAGAAAATATCCAAACACCCAAAGGAAAATGTAGGGTGTGAGATAAAAATCCTAGCAGGGTCTGACCAAGTGTTCCATAATAAGATGCCAAAATAATAAACAAAATCATGATTTCAATTTTAATCAAACCAGACATAGCGGTACATTTTTATATTTAAGAAAAACATGATTTTATTTCAATTTGATGGATTTTTTTTCAAACAGGGATTAAATAAACACTTTATATGAAAAAATTTATATAAATCACTAGGTATGAGTAAAGAAGCTTCAAAATCAGTGGAATTTATAATAAAAAATCATCACAATGAGCACCATGGTCATCTTCCCTATGGTATGATAGTTACTAGTTATGGAATCCTCACACATATCATATAAGTGATCATAGCTAATATGTTTACACATGTCCATCAGGATGATACCGAATAAGACTCATCAAAATCCCATCAGGGATAATATCTTCTAAACACGATTTTTGTAAGAGTTTTCATTGTCAATCCATTTCTAGGGAATTACCATCCCGGTGTGCTTGACCTAAATAATACAATAACTACCTAAGCTCACATGTCCTCAATCAATCAATTAGAAAAGGGAAGATCATTTGTTTCATATAAATCATCATTCACAATTCTATTTCCTAAATTTCCTTTTCAAAATTTCAATTCACATTCAAAAAAAAATCATGGGTTTTTAATCATTTCATGCCTTTTTAAATAAAACTAATCATATGTTTTTATCAATTCAATTTAATCCATTTTCTCAAAAATGATTCTCAAATAAATTCAATAATTTCATTAATTTCAAATCACACCCCAAATCCCAATTCCATAGTAAATGGGGTTTTTTCCCTAAAATTACATTCCAAATCAATTTAAATACCAATTTTCATTGAATTTGGTTTTCAAAATTAATTGGAACAAATTTCAAACAATAATAAATTCAAGGTTAAATCAATTGGCCAAGCTTAAATAGAACCACCTACCTTTAATCATGAAAAGTAACACCCGCAATAGGACTCACAACAAAAGGAGAATGTGTATAAGATATAGGAACTCAACCTATAATCAAGATTAAATAAAATAGAGTTTAGATCCATCAAACCCAAGATGATCTATCAAACCCCAAGGATGAAAGAGAGAGAGATATAGGGAAACCACTTACCCAGAGAGATGCATTGCAACCAACACAAAGATAATTTTCCAAATAGATGATCCAGAGGAAGATAAGATCACTAAAATTTCTTAGGAAGAGTCTTTAGGTTGAGATTAAGTAAACTTGGAGGAATGAAATAATAATTTCAGTTTAACCACCTACTTAAAATTGAATCTCAATAATTTACACGGTGTATAACCAAATTACACATCGTGTAATTGTTGATTCCACATACGATGAAAAACCCATTTCCTTTTATTAAAAATATGATTTTTAATATTTAAATTTTGTGTAATATGTATGTGTAATATAAACTTTAACTTTATGTACTCATTTCATGGCATCTTCTAGGAAATGATTATATGCTGTGTAACTCCATTATAAGGTGTGTAATTCCCCTACAGACTACAAAAACTATGGGTTTTATGCTAAAAATTAAAAAAAAATCCATAACTTCACCATTATAGGTATAATCATAATTCCTTATTAGTATTACTTAACCAAATAAAAAGGGAAACCAAGAAAAAGTTAAATCATACCTAATAGAAAGGTAACGGGGCATTACAACCTCCCCACTATAAAAACTTTATGTCCCCAAAAAGCCTATCAAGAAGCTTCCGTATAAAAAAGGTGAGGCCACTACTATATCATTAGTGACACACACTTTCAAATATCATGTGAATTAGATCTATTCTTGAATAGAATTTAGACTAAAGGTATAATCCTCATATGAAGTACCATTGTCTCCGAATCAACCATTTTACTGGATGCTCATTCATAGATAAATCAGGCTCAACATCAAGATCACTTCAGCTTAAAACATGAGATAGATTAGAAATATTCTTTCATACCTGCAATACATGGAACATGTTATGTATCGATTTTCAACTATGGAGGTAGTGATAAATGGTAAGCCACTTTCCCCAACTTCTCAATAACATAAAAAGGTACCAAAAAACAAGTGGAAAGCTTCCCTTGCCTCCCAAGATGTCTACAGACTTAATGAGGTGAAACTTTAAAGAACACCTAGTCACTAAATGAAAACTAAAATCATCTACAATGATGATCAACATAATATTTATACCGGCTCTATGCTGTTAATATCCTTTGATGAATCAACTTAATCTTTGTTATCGTTTCTTAAACCCAGCTTGGTCTAATTAAGGAACTTTCACTGATCTCCAACCAAAATAATGAATATTTATATATCCTTCCATAAAAGGACTCAAATGGAGACATTATAATCGTAAACCGGTAATTATTGTTATAAGAAAACTCAACCAATCCAAAATGGTCATCCCAAGCTCCACCAAAATTGTTTGAGGACGTAGGTAGGAGACATATCCTCAAGAATCTATATAGCTATTTTTGTTTGGATATCCGTCTGTGGATGGTATTTCATACTCAAATGAACTTCAGATACCAGTACCTACTAAAGGACTATCCAAAAGTGATAAGTAAAATGGGAATCTCTATCTGAGACTATAGAAGATGGAACTCTATGTAAATAAACAATCTCTCTCACATAGAGATTTCCCATCCCCTAAAATTTGGTTGCATCATGAATGGGTATAAAGTGATCAAATTTGGTCATAAAATCGATCAAAACCCATATCACACTCTTCTTTATTTGGGTATATGAAAACCCAACCAAAAAAGTCTATATAAATCTCATCCCAATTCCAAGTCAGCTCTAGAAGTGGTTGAAGCAAACCTGAAGGTCTCTAATTCTCAACCTTGATGTAAAGACCCTCACCCAAGTAGCCTAAAGCTGGTGCCTTACTTTATTACATTGGTACCATGAACAAGTGAAACATAAAAAAGGACCAAATATTTTAGCAGCATCATAAAACTAGATACAATCATAATTATTACATTAAAACTTGAAATAAAATACAACATAGTAACTTCATTGAAAACACTCTTATTCTCTTAGCTTATCCCTATATGGCAGTCATAATATATATCTTGGAAACCTGGGGAGAAATAAAACATAATAAAGGGGTGTGTCTATATGCCTAGTAAGGGTAAACATACTGTGGAAGTTATCATAAATAAACATAATTAATAAGGTAAGGTGAATAACTAAAATCACATTCCATTAAAACATAATCATGAGCACAATTTTGTATGAATAAAAGATGATATAATAATTCCATATAAATAATCAAAAGAGAATGAAACTTAACCATGGATATTATACTAGTTGAATAATCACATGGATTATAAATAAATCATCTCATAATGGGGGAATTCATAATGTGGTACATAATAAACATACCATCAAGGCATTATCCAAGAAGTCTATATAAATGGGTAAGGCCTCTGCCAAAAATAGGTCTAGTTTGTCTCATGAGATATACAAATGCATAGAGGGGATATTATCGGCCCTACTTTACAATTACTAAGTCCATTTAATTCCTCATATAAAAGCAGTGAAACATTATGGCATCCCGCATTTTTATTACATAAATTTTCATTTACATGGTACAAATAAAGGATATTTTAAAGTTTAGTTTCTTGGAAATAAGGTACATAATACATGAAAACTTAAAACATTATTATAATCCAATTTAAAGGATTTATAATAGGTTAATACTAAGTATAATTACTTCATATCATAACCCGGGGACATACATCAAAGTAAAGAGTGAGCATAAGTCTCAGTAAGGGAAAACAATAGAAATAATTTACATGTGATCTTGAGGAAAAATCAATATGAACATGAGGAATATCATTATGGCATAAAAAAGAGAACATGAGGCATGTAAAAGAACATTAATTATAACTTTTAATTATGTATAAAAAATTTATTTTATAAATTCATAATCATACCACCATGTTTTGTCACCTAGGTGTCATAAAAATTAACAAGGTTATTCACTAAGGTATCATAAAACTTGTTATCTTTAGAGATTGAATTATTTACCCAATGCATTAGAAAAATATAAGGGAACATAATTTATTTGTATTAATTAATGTGAGACACATAGATAATAATAAATAATTTCATAAATAACCCATGAAAAATAAAATAAATGAGTTTCATATGAAAATCATGACTTTTTAAAGAAAAGTTCTTAAAGATAAGATCTTTATGTCATTATTAACCAATGAAAAAGGAAGGAGGGTTTAATGTATGTTATTATTAGAATAAAATATATAATTTTTACATCTAGGTTAATAAACATGTAAAAAAATATGTTTGGGTATTTAAAAAATAAAATAATAGAATTTCCTGAGAAAAAGAGAGAAATTTTGAGAAGAAAATTCGACAGCATAACGAGTATGAAACATGGTTTTAGAAAATGGTAAAAAAGAGGGGAAAGGGGTATCTAATTAATAATATAATATTAATAAAATAAAAATATGTAATAAATTGGAAAAAAGAAAATATTTTTGAAAATTTAAAGACATACTAGATAAAAAGATAACTTGAAAGGAAAAGAGAAGTTGAGATTTTTCTTACCTTGAAGAGTAACTCCTAAAAATAAAAGATTAGGACCTTGTGGGATTGAAGAAAACTTGGGAGGACTCATTGGGAGGTAAAAATATTATGTATTTATGTATTATGAATTTTAAATTAAATATAATTGATAAATGGGTGGGTATTTATAGAAAAATAGGAGGATTTGTTTATTAATTTCCTTGGACACCTAGGTAGTGGTAAATGAAAAACCATGGGATTGCCCATGGTATTTGATCAAGGTATTGGACAATTGGGAAAACTATTATTATATTTTAATCCACAATATTATACCATAATTTTATATTACTTATTATATGTCATTATATTTTTACATGATGATTTCAAAAATTATGTTTATTTTATCATAATAATTCTTTAATTATGATAAATTTAACTTTTAAATATAAAAATTCTTATTTATTAAAAATAATAGCGGATAAAAAATTTATTGTAAAATTTATGACACTTGAAAAAAAATTATTTTATCATTTAAATTTAAATAATAGTGTTTTATTCATAATATTTCGTGAAATTAAACATTTTTAATAATAATTTATTTTATTATAATAATTATATCTTTTCTGAAAAGTATAATTTCTGTCCAAAAAATCAATTTATCAAATTCGTTATATTTTAAAAAAAACTAAACTCAAAATGAAAATGATGGAACAAAAATTTTATTTATAAAAAGGGATTATACATTATGTAACTAATTACTTGAAACATAACCCCATATTACACCTGCATATGACCTAAGGGTAAGGTGTGTGATGGTGATAGATTCATGGAGCGGTTCAAATAACATCGCCTAAGTGGTAATTTCTACTAACTTGAACTTCTCCCATAGGTGAATTCTTTCAAGCTCAACATATTGAAGCTTGACTTGGGCTTGGTCAAGAGTGAAACCCAATGACACTTCAATCCTCCCAATCTCCAAAAATGGGCTTTTTACAACATTACTAAACTATTTTAGGCCATCGTTTCTCCTTTCTACATTAATTAACCATTATAATTTCTATTTATAACACTGATTATAACGTTAAAATTATTATTAAGAGTATTGTTTCCAACAGTCATATTTACCAACATTCATATTGACCAATGGTCATAATTTACCAATGGTCATATAATGGTTGAAACCTAATGGTCATATTCCAATTATACTCATTTTCTTATTAATGGGATATAGTTTTTTTGAGTAAAAAATAATATAACACATATTTTCAGGAAACAATTATCATTCAAAAAGTTTGGGTCTTTACATTATTCCCACCTTAATAAATTTTGTCACTAAAATTTCAACTAGTTTTCTCTGTTGAGAAGATATGTGGGTAATTCTGCATCATTATATCCTCTGGTCCCCCCATCGCTTCTTCATATATATGGTTCCTCCACAACACTTTGACGAGGTGGGTAGTCTTGTTGCATAGAAACTTGTATTTACAGTCTAAGATCTCCACTGGATGCTCCTTATAAGGGAGGTCATGTTCTAGTTGTACTACCTCATTATTAAGTACACGTGAAGGGTTAGGTAGGTACTTCCTCAAGAGAGATACTTGGAAAACATTATGAACTTGAGCTAGGTTTGATGGAAGTTCTATCCAATAGACCACTTCTCTTATGAAATCAATGATTTCATAGGGTAAAATGTACCTGGGGATATGATTCCAATTTTTTCCAAACCGCGTGACTTTATTATATGGTGATATTTAAAGGAACACTTTATCTCCAATACCAAAATCCAAGTACCTTAGATGGTTGTCGGCATAGATATTTTTCCAACTCTGAGCATCTTTTATATATTATTGGATGACAATAACATTTTCTATCATCTTTTGTACATGATCAGGAATAATAAACTTTCTCTCACCAACTTCATCCCAACAAGTAGGAGTTCTACATTGCTTCCCATATAGAGCTTCATATGGTTCCATTTGAATACTTTAATAGAAGATATTTTTGTATGAGAACTTAACTAATGGGATATGTTTATCCCATTCCCCTTTAAATTCCATTAATCATGTTATCATCATGTCCTTGAGTGTTTGAATAGTCATTTCAGATTGGTAATCAGTTTGGGGGTGATAGTTCGTGATGAAATTTTGGTACTCATATCATGTTGAATAATTATCAAAATTTTTGATGCAAACCTTGGATCATGATTATATTTGATAGAGAGTGCTACCCCATGAAACCTTACCACTTCCTTCATGTATATCTTAGAAAGTTTTTCAAGAGAGAAATATTCCAAAATAGCGATGAAATGGGCTCTATTGGTGAGATAATCTAGTATAACCCATATCACATTATTTCATTTGGATGTTTTCAGGAGATCAGTGACAAAGTCCATAGTGATATTTTTCCACTTACATGCTGGTATAGGTAGTGGTTGTAATACCTATTTAGGAATTTGTCACTTTACTTTCACTTGTTGACACACTAGGAACCTTGTAATGTAGTAGACAATCTCCCCTTTCATGTTATCCCACTAATAATGATCATGAAGGTCACTATATATTTTCATGATTTTAGGATTTATAGAGTAAGTAGATCTATGAGATTCATCTATCATCTCATTCTTTATTTCTGGAATAGATGGAACACATAACCTTGTATGAAATTTTAGTACACCTTCTTGATCAATATTGGACTTAGAAAACTTCCCATCCTTCACAGCCTCTATCTTTTTCTATAATAAAGGACCTTATCTTTTATATTTCTTGATCTTATCTTGTAATTATGGTTGAAGAATCATTTGGGATAGGGTTGATGATGTTCGTTTCCTTACAATTACCATGTCCAGTTTTAATAGGCCTTTGATCAAAGGATCTCCCTGAATCCTCATCATAGATAGAACAACAAGGTTTTTTCTACTTAATGCATCAATAACTTTGTTTTCTCTTTTGGGATGATAATTAATTGAACAATCATAGTATTTCAGAAGTTCTAACCATATCCCCTATCTCATGTTCAATTCCTTTGGTGTGAAAATTTACTTATATCTTGGGTGGTCAATGTATATATCACATTTCTCCCCATAAAGATAGTGCCTCCATATCTTTAGAGTAAAAACAACCTTATACAGTTCCAGGTCATGTGTAGGATAATTATACTCACTAGGATTCAACTTTTGAGATGCATAAGCAATCACCTTGTCATTTTTCATAAGGACTCACCCAATACCTTTCAGAGATTCATTTCTAAAAATAAAGAATCCTTCTCCAATAGATGGTAGAGTTAACATGGGTTAAATAACCAATCTCTTATTCAGATCTTGGAAACTTTCTTTACTCTCCTTTATCCAGATAAACTTAGACATTTTTTGAGTTAAATTGGTTAGTGGATTAGAAAGTTGTGAAAAGTTTTTCACAAACCTCCAATAATATCCAACTAAACTAAGGGAAATATGAATCTTAGTTACTACTGTAGGATGAGGATACTCCTCCATAACATTTATCTTGGTAGGGTCAAATGATATTCCTTCATTGGTTGCAATGTGACCTAAGAAAGAAACTTATTGTAACTAAAATTTACATTTTTTGAACTTTCTAAATAGACGCTCCTTCCTCGGAGTTTGAAATATAACCCTTAAATGATCCTCATGCTCATTGAAATTGTTTTAATATACCATAATATCATCAATATAAACTAAAAAAAAGTTATCAAGGTAGTCCTTAAAGACTCTATTCATCAAATCTATTAAAATAGAAGGAACATTAGTCAAGACGAAGGGCATTACAAAAAACTCGTAATCCCCATATCTTGATTGGAAGGAATTATTTGGAATATCATCTTTCTTCACCCTCAATTGATGATAACCAGATTGAAGATCAATATTTGAGAATAATTGAGCCCCATGAAATTGGTCAAATAAATAATCAATCCTTGGAAAAGGATACTTTTTCTTCACTGTGATCCTGTTAAGTTCTATATAATTAATGCATATCCACATTGATCCATCCTTATTCTTCACAAAGAGAATAGGTTCTACCTAAAGAGACAGACTTTGTTGGATAAAACCCTTCTCCAAAAGTTCTTGGAGTTGTTTATTTAATTCCTCAAGATCCACTTTTTCCATTATATATGGGGTTTTTGATATCAGATTGGATCCAAGCATTAGTTCAATGGATAAATCTACCTCTATTTCTAGGGGAGGTCCAGGTAACTCCTATGGAAATACATCAATGTATTCCGGAACAATGGGGAAACTTTATATTTTTATACTTTCATTTACTTCTTCATATTCACTGATCATCCCATAAAGAAGGCTACGAGTGGTGCTTCTAGACAAAGCTTAGGTCGAGATATATCTCCTTAAAAAAACTACAGGTTTTCCATTCAAGACCATTGAGATTTCCTTACTTCTATAGTTGATATTAGAATTATACTTTGAGAGCCATTCTATTCCTAGTATAATGTATAATTATAGAATGAGAATGACTACTATATTTGTGATGAGATTATGCTCACCAAAGTAAATACTAGAGTTTCTATACACTCTTGATTCTTGTATAATCCTTCCATGAGTCTTGACTGATAACTATACTTATATAAGTTTAGGGATTGATTCTATATTATTTAAAAACATGGAGGAAATAAAGGAATGTGTATAAATAGAATCAATCAAAGTACTTGTTATCTTTGAGATAACAATGAGAGGACTTACCACCAAATAATTTGGAGCTTCAACTTCATATGCTGTGAAATAAAAAGCATGAACTTTCTCCCTCGTCCTATCTGTGGTTGATGCTGATTTCCCTCTATTAACTTCATATTTGGACATTTATTAGAGAAGTGACCAATATTCCCACACTTGAAGCATTGGACTTCAGGTAGGGCCTGCACTATATTCCCGTTTTCATTAGTGTTGAGAAGTTGAGGCTTCACCTTATATGATAGTTCCGAGTAATATGGCCATCTCTTCCACACTTATAACATTTCCCATTCCCAAGAAAGCAGTTCTTCAAATGCTTATTACCACATTTTTTTCATGTGGAAAGTTTCACTTACTTTCCTCCTACTCCATGATCCAAGTTACTCCCTAAGATTAGGTCCATTGATCTATTATTTTCATTTGATCAATGGGATCACTACATATCTCTGAATTATAGTTAAAAATTCATTTCACTTCGCACTATCTCTTCATAGATGACATAGTCTCGATTGGGTAGATTCTTCTGTATATGGGGTATTAGTCCACCTAATAACCTATCAACCTTTCCATCAAGTTCTATAAAAAAGATATAGGTATAATGATAAAGTCTTGTAAATTTTATCTCATATCTTTCCATAAATTCATTTTACATATGCTTCAACTCTAGGAATCCCTTCTCCATTTTTGTTCACATCAAATGGGAGATTTTTTTTCAAAAAAAGGTTCCCCTGAACTCTTACCACTCTATTTCATAAATCTACCCTCTTGGAATTATGTTTTTAACCAGTGTCCACCACTGATCAACTTCTCTATCTAAGAGGAACACATACAGGGTGACTTTCTATTGTTTCGAACAATGGATTACATAAAATACCTTTTCTATAGAGCTTATTCATTTTTCAAAAATCAATGGTTGAGTAGATGCACTAAAATAAGGTGTCCCTTGGTGCATAAAGGACTCCACGGAAGGTTGTTCCCTTCGAGTTGAATCTGGTATCTTGGCTTGATTCAAGTTATTTCTCATAAATCAATTCATTTGATTCATTATTCTCATGAATTTTTCCATTTTTGATTCCATCGGAAGGCCATCAATACCTGGTTTATTACGCACACTATTTACATAGCTTCTCCTATTTTCTGCCATTTTCTAAAATAATAAAACCTTAGTGAGAAATTTATTTCATTTAATAATCTTATAATTCTAAAATAATTTCATGTCTTAAAACATTATGATTAAATATTTTATTATTTAACAACTATTAAATTTTCTATAAATCATTCATAATGGTTTATAAGAATCTTGTGATTAACCAAAAATAACCTTAGGGAGTGTCAAACCAGGTGTACAGTAAATCACATTTTTGTGTACCAGGTTACACTGAGTTTGGATTGACACACCTTGTTAGAATTGTTACCCCTAGGTACATATATACCAAAATAACATCCACTTGTTTATATTTAGATAGATATTTATTTTCTGGAAAACCACTTACTTAATACTTCACCAGAATACCAGGTTATTTTCCTATATTTTAACTTGTTCATAATGTTCTTACTAACATTTTAAAAATTTTAATTTACACAAATAAGTAAACCATACTTCGATACCAACTATGTCATCCCACCTTTTTATTACATAATTTTTTTCATTTACATGGTACAAATAGAGGATCTTTTAAAGTTTAGTTTATTAGAAGTAAGGTATATAATACATGAAAACTTAAAATATTATTATAATCAACTTGAAAGGATTCATTATAGGTTAATACTAATTATAATTACTACATCTCATAACCTGGGGAAACACATCAAAGTAAAGGGTGAGAAAAATTCCCAATAAGGGAAAACAAGAGAAACATTTTACTTGTGATCTTGAAGAAAAATCATAATAACTTGATGAATATAATTATGAAATGAAAAAAAGAACATGAGATATAAAATAAATAAAATAACATAAATCAAAACTTCAAAATGTGGGTAAAAAATTTATTTTATATATTCATAATAATATCACCAGGGTTTTTCATTGAGGTGTTATAAAAATTACCAAGGTTATTCACCAAGGTATTATAAAACATGTCATCTCTAGAGATTAAATTATTTACCCAATGGATTGAAGTGCTACGAGGGTGCACATTTCATATTTATTAATTAATGGAATCCACATATATCATATTTTTTTTATAAATAACCCATGGAGAAAAAAATAAATAGATTTCATATCAAAATCATGGCTTTTTAAAGAAAAGTTCTTAAAAAAAGATCTTTATGTCATCATTAACCAACGAAACAGGAAAAAAAGTTTCATATATTTTATTACATAAATAAAATAGTTAATTTTTAAATCTAGGTGAATAAACCTAGAAAATAAATAGGTTTGGGTATTAAAAAAATAAAATAAGAGACTTTTTTGAGAAAAAGAGAGAAATTTTTAGAAGAAAATCCGACAACATAACATGTATGAAATATGGTTTTAGAAAATGATAAAAAGAGAAAGGAAAAGAGTATACCATTCATAAAATAATATTAATACAGTAAAGTTATAAAATAAAATTGAAATAATAATATATTTTTGAAATTTTAAAGACATACTACATAAAAAAGGGAACTTGAAAGGAAAAGAGAAGTTGAGATTTCTCTTGCCTTGAAGCGTAACTCCAAAAAATAAAAAATTGGGACATTGGGGCTCGAGGAAACATTTTTAGAACTAATTGGGAGGTAAAATTATTATATATTAGTTTAGGATGAATTGATAATTAAATATAATGGAGAAATTTTTGGGTATTTATAGCAAAAGAGGAGTATTTGTTTTTTTAATTTCCTTGGACACCTAGGTAGCGGTTAATGCAACACCATGGGACTACCCATGGTATTTTACCATGGTATCAAACAATTGAGACAACTATTATTATATTTTAATCCAAAATAGTTGACCATAATTTTATATTACTTATTACATAATTATGATGTCATTAAACATATTGAAAACTCAAAAATGTATTTTTACTATTCACCAAAAGAAAATATTTTGGAAAATTTTCATAAATAAAACCTAACATAATTTCGAAATGATGATTTAAAAAACTATATTTATTATATCATAATAATTCTATAAGTATTAGAAATTTAACTTTTAAATATAAAAATCCTTATTTATTAAAAACTATAGCAGATAGAAAATGCATAGTAAAATGCATAGTAAAATTTCTGAAACTTGAAAAATTAAAATTATTTTATCATTTACATTTAAATAAGAGGGTTTTAATCATACTATTTCATTAAAATAAAAATTATTAATAATAAATTATTTTATTATAATAATTATATATTTTCTGAAAAGTACAATTTTGGTTCAAAAAATCAATTTATCAAATTTATCATATTTTTAAGAAAAACTAAACTCAAAATAGAAATGATGGAACAAAAATTTTATTTATACAAATGGATTGAACATTAAGTAACTAAGGACTTAACAAAAAAACCCATATAACATCTTCATATGACCTAAGGGTAAGGTGTGCGATGCTGATAGATTCATGGGGTGGCTCGAATAACATCTTTCGAGTGATAATTTCTTCTAACTTGAAATTATCCCATAAGAGATTTCGTTCAAGATTAACATGTTGAAGCTAGGTTTGGGATTGGTCATGAGAAAAGACCAGTGACTATACCTCCCTCCCAAGATCCAACAAATGGGCTTCGTATGACTTGATTCTACTGGTTGAGATTATCCTTTCTCCTTTATTCATTAATTAAAAATTTTCATTTCTATTTATAACACTAATTATAATGTTAAAATTATTATTAAGAGTATTTTTTCCAACAGTCATATTGACCAATGATACTCACTTTATACTAACTTTATTATTTAAGGTATATTGTTATGTTGAGAACAAAATAATATAACACACGTTTTAAGGAAACAATTATCATTCAAAAAGTTTGGGTCATTACAAACATAATCAACATATAAATTCATATTGAAACTAGAATATGAAATGTAAATAATTTCCCTAATCAGTAAACATAATCATAAAATATCCATAGTAATATGTCAAATGGTATCAATATAGTACATCTCCAGTCAAAATTATCATAAACCATTCAATAAAATATGGTATATAGTATCATAAGATTTCAACCTCAATTAATAATAAAAAATTAACATAAGGGTTACCTATGGAAAGAAATGGGTATTGTAATCATGTTATAAGGCATAAAAAACCAGCGTATCATAATGGCGTCTATGAAAGAATGGATTTAGATCATACATGGACATTTATAAGGCAAAATATGAATATATATCATGATAATTGATGTACAATTTAAGTTAAAACACGTAAAAAGAGTTTTTAAGAAACTTTAGAAATGATCCACTTATTGTGATTTAAGGGAAAATATAAAAGAGTCTTTAAAGTGTATAAAGGAATAATTGTTTGCATGAAACCAAAAATGAACTAATATAGTTTTTCATGATAAAAATAGTGATTTTAGAAAAAAAATTGTGGCTTAAAACTGATTATGTTATGTACTTGAAAATGAGTAGGAAATTGGGAAGTTATCTTTAATCGGGCTTGCTTATTGGGAGGAATTGAAAATGGAACCTTATAAAAAAATGTATTTTCACATTAAAGAAAGAATAATTGAGATAATTAAATATGTTTGGAACATACACATATAATTTAGGAGGATTACATAAGAGTAGTTAAGAATTATACTGGGGTAAAGAGAGAGAAATTGTAACCCGAAGAAAAAAATGGGGGTTTAGAGATAATCCCCCACCTTATGTCCTAAATCATTATACAATTGTACTTAATGTAATAGATAATAAAATTATATTGATTAATTACATTATTAATGACCTCATAAACATATATTTTATTCATTATAATTTTACTAAGTCCATTTATGACCATTTAAATGGTTTAGAATGTTTAATTTTGGTGTTCTAGGCACATTCGTTTCATGGTTTTATGGTTTGTTCACTTTACTATAAATATGGGAGTAATTATCAAATGTGAATAACTTATATAGAAGTGAAATTATATATTTTTAATGAACTTGTATAATATTTTATGATCTCATATATCATTTGGTTATATGGTATGAGGATGATTTGTAACACCCCGACCCCAGTTACCCAGAGTCTGTGCATTATTACATAAAATTATCATGATCACAAGGAAATCATGTTCTGAAAGACGGATCAGTTTAGTATTATTGGAAACAAGATTTATACATAAGTTCAACTTTACAACTTGAAAATAAATACAACACTAATTTATTCCATTAGAAACATCCAATCCTCTTAGATTATGCTTGCAAGTCACTCATAACTAACTTCTTCATATCCTAGGAAAATGAAACATAAGAAAGGGGTGAGCTCAAACACACAGTAAGGGTAATAAATACAACAGAAGATAACATAAATATTAAGCATGGTGAATAATTTAAGACACATGCCTTTAAAAATAATAAACATGAACACTTTTATGGTAGGAATATGAGATGAGTACATAATTCCATAATAAAACATAATCATGGGTATTATACTAGTTGAATAACTACATGGACCATAAATATTATTTTCATAATGAGGGAATGTATAATGCCGGACATTCTGAAACATTTTGTCAAGGCCTCGACCAATATGTCTAAAAATTATTAAGGCGTCAGCCAAAACCACATATCAAATTGGGAAAGGCCTCGATCAATTCCATGTATAGTTGTCTCATGAGACCTACCAATGCATCGAGGAGCTATAGCGGTCTCCACCCATCACTTACTAATTCCAATACATTCCTCATATGAAAAGGTTGAAATATAACATAAAAATTCGTATTAAAATAGCATAAAAAATCTCAATACATTAACCATAAACCCTGAATGGTTTAAAAATAACAAATCCATAGTAAAAAATATCACAAAACCTTCAATACAATATGGAAGATTTGTATCACAATGAATTGACTTCAAATAAGTATAAAATCCATCAAAGGATGATGACATAGATGAAATCAAAACTATTTGAGAGAAGTGTCTCTTTCTTTTTTTGAAATCATTTAAAGTTACATAATTATAAAATAAAATATTTATTGTGAAAATATTGTTATAATCTTGTAAGGGAAGCTCCGACGTTGTTATAATGGCGTAATATAGCCGCACCCGCCGTATAAGTTAAAAAAAACATTCTTACCTTAATTTTGTCGAAAAGGTCATAAAGTACCTTGTTTGGAAAACGATGGAAAGATTAATTTCAAAACATATAAGGTCAAATAAGAGTATAAATTAATTTACCCCATAGTCTAGTAAATAGTAAAAATGTTTTGGAATACATTTTTAAGAAACATAGATGTGGATGATAAAGAGGTCCCAGTAGATACTTACATAAAAACAACCTCAGATAATAAAGAGATTGTGAAATTAACCCTTACCTTGTTATTTTCCTTGGTCTAGGGTAGGTTAAACTCCTGTATAATGGTGAAATAATTGTTATTAAATTATACAAGAATAATATACATTAATATGAAATCATATACGATCTTTTAACATTGCTTTGTTAATAATATCTTAGTAGTATCATCGTTTCGGGTGTTAACGGATTCATTTTCCTTTATATGATTTGTTACATATGTAATGTTTGTTGTGGATATGATGTATCTTATTCATATTTAGAATGATATTAAATATTTAGAAATTATTTTTAATCATCAAATGAAAATTAGTCTTGAATGCATACGATGGGGAATGAATCTCACTGCGTTCGTGGAGACGGTAATCCGTACGTATGCACAAGCGACAATATCATTTTTTTGATATTAAAATAATATATAATTGGATGGTATATCATATATAAAGAATAATTATCATGTTATATTTATAATTTACATCAATTAAACATCATTATTATACCCATCCAAATAATAATGTATTGAATAACAATTACACCACGATGTGGAGACAGTAATCTGTACGTACGCACGTATAGTGACATGTCATTCAAAGGATGGATAGAATAATGAATATGGTTTTACCATATTCATAATAACATTACAGTATATAGAATATACTATAGTTATTATTTTATAATGGAAACAACAAATAAAAAGGAAGTGGAAGAAGAAAGGGACTTGAAAGAGGTGATGAAATATTTACCTCTTCTTCGGGTTCTTCCTTTTGATTTGATCAAAAGGGCTCTTTATGTTGGATTTTTGACTATAGTAAGGCCTCTAGGATGAAGGGAGGACAGTTAATAGGGTATTTGGGTAGGTTTTAGCCGAGACAAATGGCTTTGAAGGTGTGAATTAGAGAGAAGGGGGAATTTCCTTTTATAAGAGGGGTGACGGGCACCTTAGGAAAAGTTAGAAATATTATTTTATAATAAAATAATTTTCGGTTTATAATGGCTCCAAAATAAATTATTTAAAGGATAATGTGGTTATGGGTCGAAAACCACTCAACCAATATGTTTTAGACAGGTTTGGGTCACTATATTAACTTTATCTTTTAGATTTAACCCTTAGTTAAATAGTTTGACATTTACCATGTCTCTTTGTATTTTTATATTATATGGTTAATAAACTTACTATATACTTCCAAGAGAACTCCAAGTGGTTAATTAATGATACAAATATCATTATATAACTATTTTTTCTGAACATTATATTCTTAGGAATGGAATATCAATTAATAATGTAATATTTGTTTTAAAAACTCTTTTATGTCAATTTTTACAGTATTTGGTATTTTGTTTTTGCTAAATCCATAACAACATTATTACTTAAAAAAAAGTTCATATAACCAAAAATAACATGTAATATTAACCTATAAAATTAGTGGAGTTCATAAAAAGTCTGAAATTACTTTTCTTTGGATATTTATAATATCAATTATTTTAATATTTCATTAATTAGGTAATTACTGCATCATCATTGTGTCATAAATAAATTAAATTATTTAATGTCTAAAAAATATAAATAAAATACCATTATGTGGGAAATAGTTTTATATTTCTAGTTAATATTTATAATCAAATTTATCTTATGTGTAACCCTATATTAAAAATGGTTTAGTTATCAAACTTTGAATTTAACACTTTTAACTCTTCTTTGAATTAAATAATAATAAATGTCCTAATCTAATCCATGTAGACCAAAAAGGTTCATATTTTATTCCTAAGGTTGTTTTTGGTATAATTACACTTATCCAATAAAATTAGGACATGTGTTAGGGTAATAATAATATCATTTTTACCCTTAATTACCCTATTTACTTTTAAGCGTGGTAAATAAAAGTAAAAAGTTACTATTCACCAAAAATTATTTTCATCTTATTAAAACACATTTTTCTTACTGATATCAACCATGTCTCTCATATTTTTTAAATTCCACTCATAGAAGCTGTAAAATTAAGTTTTATGTGAATTTGAAAATTCTCTTAGGAGGTGGGTAAAAGATGGTGAAAAATTCAATAAAATTTTTATATATCTAAAATTATTATAAACTAACTCCAATGAATTAAATTGAACTTATATAGGTATTATGTATCTATTTTAAACTAAAATAAATTTAAATAAAATAAGTAATTATTTAAAAAAAATTCGATTTTAAACTATAACTCAGTGTTTTTCACTATTCATCAAAAATTGAAAGTTTTCAGAAAAATACCAAAAATTCACCCTAAGCTAATTTTGATATTCCAAATCCAAAAATGAAGTCCATTTTGAAAGATAAAATTTATAAAATTTCAAAAAGTGGGTATTACTATTTATAACGCCCAGTTTGATTGGTTGTGGTGTGTTAGAACTTGAAGTTGCGTACAACACACACTATTGTATTATTCAAAGAGAAGCGTACCATGGAAGTTTGAGGTGTTACATTCTACCCTCATTTAGATAATTTCATCCTCAAAATTTCTATAATATTTTTGCATAAAAAGACTCAGTTGGTTCTTCATCATAAGTTCCTCAGATTCCCACGTTGCCTCTTCCATCTTATGGTTTCTCCACAGAACTATTACCAAACGAGTCATCTGGTTTATCAGCACTTGTTCTCTTGTATCAAGAATCTTAACATGCTCTTCACAATAAGACAGATCATGTTCCAATTCTAATTCCTCATAGGTTAGTACATGCGTTGGGTCAGGCATGTATTTTCTCAACAGTGATACGTGGAACACATCATGAACTTTGGAGAGACTTGGCAGTATTGCGAAACGGTAAGACACAATCCCAATTCGTTCTAGAATTTCGAAAGGTCTGATGTACCTAGGACTTAATTTACCCTTATTACCGAAATGTATAACACCCTTCCATGGAGATACCTTCAAGAAAATATGATCTCCTACCTGAAATTCCAAATCCTTCCTTCGGTTATCAGCATAACTATTCTGTCTACTTTGAGCTACCTTGATGTGGTTTTGGGTTACCTTCACCTTTTCCATCATTTCATCCACAAATTCTAGGCCTACGAGTTTTCTTTCACCAAAATCATCTCAAAAGGTTGGTGTGTGACATCTCTTTCTGTATAATGCTTCATATGGTGCCATCTGAATAATTGAATAGAAGATATTGTTATAGGAAAATTCTACCAAAGGTAAATATTGATCCCACATACCTTGAAAGTCAAGTGATCATGATCTCAACATGTCTTCTAAGGTTTGAATAGTCAGTTCTGATTGTCCATCAGTTTGGGGGTTGTAGGTAGTGCTCAAATGAAGTTCAGTATCTAGGGATTTCTGAAGACTTTTCTAGAATCTTTATTTAAAACATGGATCAAGATAAGAAACAATCGATAGTGGTACTCCATGAAGTCTTAAAACTTCATTAATATATAGTCTTGCTAAACATTCAAGTGGTAAATATTCTCTTATAGAAATAAAATGTGCTGACTTGGTAAGACGATCAATAATGACCTATATTACATTGTTCCTTCTAGGAGTCCTTTGTAGTCCCATGACAAAGTCCATCATAATATTATCCCATTTCCACTCTAGTTTGAGAAGATGTTGCATGAATCCTCCAGGCTGTTTCCTTCCAGATTTCACTTGTTGACAAACCATACATCTTGACACAAAATCAACAATCTCCCTCTTCATGTTGTACCACCAAAAATGTTCCTTCAAATCTCTATAAATCTTGGTACTCCTAGGGTGTATAGAGAAATTGGAACTATGAGCATCATCCAAAAATTCCCTGTTTAGATCATGTATATCGGGAACACAAAGTCTCTTCCCAAATTTCAAAATTCCATCTTCATACACATATTCACTAAATCTCCCATCATTTATAGCTTTAATATTATTTTGAAACTCCTCATCATCAACCTGAAAACTTTTTATCCTTTCTAGTAAAGATGGTTTGACAACCATTTGAAAAATCATTGATGTTTTACCTTCTATAGTTATTCCCATATTCATATTTACTAGATCCATGAAAATATGATCCCTTTAAACTCTCATCTTGTTCAAAAGTCCATGATATTTTTTTCTCAAAGCATCTGCCACCTTATTTGCCTTCCCCGAGTGGTAGTGTATCGTTCGATCATAATTCTTGAGTAGTTTAAGCCATCTCCTTTGCCTCATATTGAGTTATTTCTATGAGAAAATATACATAAAACTCTTATGATCGGTATATATTTCACATTTTTTACCATAGAGATAATGTATCCATATCTTCAAAGCAAAGATTATAGCTACTAACTCAAGATCATGAGTATGATAGTTTTTCTCATGAATTTTTAGCTATCATTGTGCGTAGACAATAACCCTATCATTCTACATAAGGACACAACCAAGTCCTTTCTTTGAAGCATCACTATAAATAATAAACCCATAATTCCCCAATGGTAGAGTCAATATAGGATCATTGACTAATCTTCTCTTCAATTCTTCAAAACATTCTTCACACTCCTTTTTCCAAACAAATTTAAACCCTTTTTGTGTGAGCATTGTTAATGGGTTAGCCAACCAAGAAAAATTCTGGACGAAACATTAATAATAACCTGCTAAACCAATAAAACTGCGTACCTCAGTTATACTCATTGGTACTGGTCATTCTTGGATTACCTTGGTCTTATAAGGATCAATAGAGATTCCATCCTTAGAGACAATATGGCCAAGAAAAGAAATCTCCTGAATCCAGAATTCATACTTTCTAAACTTCCCATATAATTCATGTATTCTAAGAGTGTTCAGGATAATGCACAAGTTATTTTCATGATCTTCGTAGCTTTTGGAGTATACCAATATATCATCAATAAATACCACTAAAAAGTCATCAAGATATTCTTTGAAAACTCTATTAATTAGATCCATCAAGATAGAGGGTGCATTAGTCAATCCAAAAGGTATTACTGTAAACTCGTAATACCCGTACTTGGTTCGAAATGCTGTTTTCAGAATGTCTTCCTTCTTCACACACAACTGATGATATCCAGATCGAAGGTCAATCTTTTAAAAGTATTAAGCTCCATGAATTTGGTCAAATAAATCATCAATGCGAGGTAGGGGATACTTTTTCTTTATTGTTATAACATTGATCTCCCTGTAGTCAATGCACAACCTCATAGATCCATATTTCTTTTTAACAAAAAGGACAAGGGCTCCACATAGAGAAACACTAGGGAGAATAAATACCTTATTACTCAATTCCTTTAGTTGTTTCTTTAGTTCCAATAATTCCACAGTGTCCATTCTATAAGTGGTCTTCGATATGGGCCTTGAACTAGGAATTAAATCAATGGAAAACTCAATTTCTCATTCTGGAGGATGTCCAGGTAAATCTTCTGGAAACACATCAACTTATTCTTTCACAATAGGTACATCCTCTATTTGAACATTCCTTTCCTCACCCACAGTTATTTCATTCTCTTACTTCCCAATAATTGAATTTAGTTGAGCTACTGGGGGTGGATCTAGATAAGAATTAGGTGGCGACGTTTCTGCTCTAAAGATAAGGTACTCCTTATCATCATCAAAAATTGTAACCTCCTTCTTATTATAATAAATTTTCACATCATGGTATGAAATCCAATCCATACTGAGGATTATCTCAAATTCAATCAAGGGTATGACGATGAGATCAGCAGATAAAGAACATTTATATATCCTAATGGGGAATGATTCAAAAAACTTTATTACAATGATACTTCCCTTAAGAGTTTTGACTGACATCTCCCTTGTTAAATTAAACTGTAAATATCTAATTTTCTTAGAAAACTAGGAAGATAATAAATAATTCAATGATCTAGAATCAAATAAAGCATTTTCTAAACTTGAGGAAACCATTAAATTACCTGCCACCACATCTTTCTGAGCTTCAACCTCAACAGTAGTGATAACATAAGCTTGACCTTTATCCCTTGGCCTTTTCTGAGGTAAGTTCCCCTAACTCTTAGGAAATTCATTCACATAATTCCCCTTTCTCTACAATTGTATCATTCAACATTGATAACCTCTTTCTTTCCGTTGAAATCACAAGTTTGGTGTCCTTTTTCACCACACTTGTAATATACTCCCATTCCCTTCAGGAAAGTACCAGGTTGTTTCTTCCCACATTTACTATAGGATGGATATTCAACTTTTCCCTTATTCCCCTTATTTCCATTTCCAGAGTGTTCAACAGATCTCTTCTTCTCTTTCTTTGCATTAAAGTCCTAAGACTTAGAGAATTATTTTTCTATCTTGATAGCACATGAGACAATATCTTCATACGATGAGAAGGATTGTGAGACTAATGATCTATGGAGAAATGGTTTTAACCCATCAAAGAAATGACCAATACTACTTGTTGGGTTATGTATATAATTTTCAGCATGCCTCGCTAACCTTGTAAATTTAGCTTCATACTTTGCGACATTCTCATCCTCCTTTTGCCTCAGACTCAGAAATTGTCTTTCCATATTTGCTCGATGGTCATAAGGAAAATATTTTTATAATAATATTTCTTTAAACTCCCTCCATTCCATAATTTATACTTCATCATCTTCCTTTGTGTTTTGAATCAATGACCACTATTGATTAGCATTTTCAGTGAGGTGGTAAACTACCATGATGACTTTTTCCCTTTCGCTACTCCCCAAGGCATGAAATATTTTATCTAAGGAATTAATACATTTATTAGCTAGTAGTTTATTTGTAACCACATTTAATGTTGGTGGTTTTTACCTCATGAAGCGATCTAACATTGGTCCTCCACGCTGTGGATCAGGGTGCTCCATATGGGTAAGGTTATTATTCATAACTTGAGTGAGTTGTCCCAGTATGGTGATAAGCTGATCATCACCAATTACATCACGAGCTCCACTATAATTATCTTGAGCAGGAGGGAAATACCTACATGGATTTCATGCATTGATATGATTTCCATTCCTTCCACTAGGCACCATTTCTAAACAATGTCATAAACTAGATTAGTTTATGAATCGAAATACATAATTCCAAACTTGTAAAACACTTAATATAAATTGAAAAATTTATGGATATAATCCATAATCATAAAAATGTTTTCTTTGAGAAATTATATACTCATAAACCCATCATAATGGTTTGTAAATAAAATGAGAATTATCCTAAGCATATCCCCTGAGAGTGTCGTAACTAAGAGTGTAGCAAGGCCTGTTGTCGTGCACCAGTTCCCGTTCGAGTCTAGCTCAAAGTGGTGTTTTCAGGTTTTACCCCTAGGTACATCTATGCCAAAGCCACCCCTACCTGATCGTATCCAGACAGGGATGTATTTCTTGGAAAACTCACAAAATCTCTACAATACCAAAATTATAGGAATTTCTTCTATACTAATCCTGAAAGACTATCTGAGGGCTATGTTCTCTAATCATAGTTTTTCTAAATATAGTTTCAAGGATTGTACTAAACTTCCTATGATACCAACTATAACACCCCAAAACCAGTTACCTAGAGTCGGTGCATTATTACATAACATTGGCATGATCACAAGGAAATCATGTCCCGAAAGACCAATCAGTTTAGTATTATTGGAAACAAGATTCATACATAAGTTCAACTTTACAACTTGAAAAGAAATACGACACTAATTTATTCCAATAGAAACATCCAAGCCTCCTAGATTATGCCTACAAGTCACTCATAACTAAATTCTTCATATCCTGGGAAAATGAAACATAAGAAAGGGGTGAGCTCAAAAACTCAGTAAGGGTAAGCAATATAGCAGAAGATAACATAAATATTAAGCATGGTGAATAATTGAAAACACATGACTTTACAAATAATAAACATGAACACTTTTATGGTAGAAATATGAGTTGAGTAAATAATGCCATAATAAAACATAATCATGGGTATTCTGCTAGTCGAATGACCACATGAACCATCAATATTATTTTCATAATGAGAGAATGTATAATGCTATACATTCGGAAACATTTTGTCAGGACCTCAACCAAGACGTCTAAAAATGATTAAGGCCTCAGCCAAAACCATATATCAAATTGGGAAAGGCCTCATCCAATTCAATGTCTAGCTGTCTCATGAGACCTACCGATGCATCGAGGAGCTATAGCGGGCTCCACCCGTCACTTACTAAGTCTAATACATTCCTCATATGAAAAGGTTGAAATATAACATAAACATTCGTATTAAAACTAGCATATAAAATGCTAACACTTTAACCATAAACCATGAATGCTATAAAAATAACAAATCCACAGTGAAACATATCACAAAACCTTCAATACAATATGGAATATTTGTATCATAATGAATTGAATTCAAATAAGTATAAAATCCATCAAAGGATGTTGACATAGATGAAATAAAAACTATTTGAGAGAAGTATCTCTTTATTTTTTTGAAATCATTTAAAGTTACATAATTATAAAAGAAAACATTAATTTTTATAATATTCTTATAAGATTATAAGGGAACCTTTGACATTTTTACAACAGCGTAATATAGCCACAGCCACTGTATATGTTAAAAAAACATTCTTACCTTAATTTTTTCGAAAAGGTCATAAAGTACCTTGTTTGGAAAACGACGGAAAGATTCTTTTCAAAACATATAAGGTCAAATAAGGGTATAAATGAATTTACCCCATATTCTAGTAAATATTAAAAATATTTTGGAATACATTTTTAAGAAACATGGATGTGGATGATAAAGAGGTCCCAGTAGATACTTACATAAAAACAACCTCAGATAATAATGAGATTATGAAATTAACCCTTACCTTGTTCTTTTCCTTGGTTGAGGGTAGGTTAAAATCCTGTATAATGGTGAAATAATTGTTATTAAATTATAAAAGAATCATATAAATTAATATGATATCATATATGATCTTTTAACATTTCTTTGTTAATAATATCTTAGTAGTATCATTGTTTCGGGTGTTAACTGATTCATTTTGCTTTATATGATTTGTTATGTAAGTAATTTTTGTTTTGTATATGATGTATCTTATTCATCTTCAGAATGATATTAAGTCTTTTAACATTATTTTTAACCATCAAATGAAAATTAGTCTTGAATTTATATGATGGGGAATGAATCTCATTGCGTTCGTGGAGATGGTAATCCGTACGTACAGACGAGCGAAAATATCATTCTTTTGATATTAAAATAATATATAATTGGATGTTATATCATATATACAGAATCATTATCATGTTATATTTATTATTTACATCAATTACACATCATTATTATACCCATCCAAATAATAAACTATTGAATAACAATTACACCACGACGTGGAGACGGTAATCCGTACGAACGCACGTATGGTGACATGTCATTTAAAGGATGGATAGAATAATGAATATGGTTGTAACATATTCATAATAACATCACAGTATACAGAATATACTGGAGTTATTATTTTATAATGGAAACAACAAAGAAAAAGGAAGTGGAAGAAGAAAGGGACTTGAAAGAGGTGATGGAATATTTACCTCTTCTTCGGGTTCTTCCTTTTGATTTGATCAAAAGGGATCCTTAGGTTGACTTTATAAATAAAGGAAGGCCTCTAAGATTAATATAGGAAAGTTTATAGGGTATTTTATCAGGGGTTGTCTGAGAAAAATGGCTTAGGAGGTGCGAATTACAGAGAAGGGGGAGTTCCCTTTTATAAGAGGGGTGAGGGGAACCTTAGGAAAAGTTAGAAATATTATTTTATAATAAAATCATTTTCGGTTTCTAATGGATAAAAAATGAATTATTTAAAGGATAAGGTGGGTATGGGTCGAAAACCACTCAACCAATAGGTTTTAGACTGGTTTGGGTCACTATATTAACTTTATCTTTTAGATTTAACTCTTAGATAAATAGTTTGACATTTACCATGTCTCTTTGTATTTTTATATTTTATGGTTTATAAACTTACTATATACTTCCAAGAGAATCCAAAGTGGTTAATTAATTATACAACTATCATTATATGAGTAAAGAAGCTTCAAAATCAGTGGAATTTATAATAAAAAATCATCACAATGAGCACTATGGTCATCTTCCCTATGGTATGATAGTTCCTAGTTATGGAATCCTCACACATATCATATAAGTGATCATAGCAAATAAGTTTACACATGTCCATCAGGATGATACCGAATAAGACTCATCAAAATCCCATCAGGGATAAGATCTTCTAAACAAGGTTTTTTTTAAGAGTTTTCATTGTCAATCCATTTCTAGGGTTTTACCATCCCGGCGTGCTTGACCTAAATAATACAATAACTACCTAAGCTCACATGTCCTCAATCAATAAATTAGAAAGGGGAAGATCATTTCTTCCATATAAATCATCATTCACAATTCTATTTCCCAAATTTCCTTTTCAAAATTTCAATTCACATTCAAAAACAAATCATGGGTTTTCAATCATTTCATGCCTTTTTAAATAAAACTAATCATATGTTTTTATCAATTCAATTTAATCCATTTTCTCAAAAATTATTCTCAAATAAATTCAATAATTTCATTAATTTCAAATCACACCCCAAATTCCAATTCCATAGGAAATGGGGGGTTTTCCCTAAAATTACATTCCAAATCAATTTAAATACCAATTTTCATTGAATTTGGTTTTCAAAAATTAATTGGAACAAATTTCAAACAATAATAAATTCAAGGTTAAATCAATTGGCCAAGCTTAAACAGAACCACCTACCTTTAATCATGAAAAGTAACACCCGCAATAGGACTCGCAACAAAAGGAGAATGTGTATAAGATATAGGAACTCAACCTATAATCAAGATTAAATAAAATAGAGTTTAGATCCATCAAAACCAAGATGATCTATCAAACCCCAAGGAGGAAAGAGAGAGAGATATAGGGAAACCACTTACCCAGAGAGATTCATTGCAACCAACACAATGATAATTTTCCAAACAGATGATCCGGAAGAAGATTAGATCACTAAAATTTCCTAGGAAGAGTCTTTAGGTTGAGATTATGTAAACATGGAGGAATGAAATAATAATTTCATTTGAACCACCTACTTAAAAATGAATCTCAATAATTTACATGGTGTGTAACCAAATTACACATCGTGTAATTGTTGAGTCCACATACGATAAAAAACCCATTTACTTTTATTAAAAATATGATTTTTAATATTTAAATTTTGTGTAATATGTATGTGTAATATAACCTTTAACTTTATGTACTCATTTCATGGCATCTTCTAGGAAATGATTATATGCCGTGTAACTCCATTATAAGGTGTGTAATTCCCCTACAGACTGCAAAAACTATGGGTTTTATGCTGAAAATTTAAAAAAATACTTAACTTCACCATTATAGGTATAATCATAATTATTTATTATTATTACTCAAACAAATAAAATGGGAAACCAAAAAAAAGTTAAATCATACCTAATAGAAAGGTAACGGGGCATTACAACCTCCCCACTATAAAAACTTTATGTCCCCAAAAAGCCTATCAAGAAGCTTCCGTATTAAAAAGGTGAGGCCACTACTATATCATTAGTGCCACACACTTTCAAATATCATGTGAATTAGATCTACTCTTGAATAAAATTTAGACTAAAGGTATCATCCTCCTATGAAGTACCTTTGTCTCCGAATCAACAATTTTACTGGATGCTCAGTCATAGATAAATCAGGCTCAACATCAAGATCACTTCAGCTTAAAACATGAGATAGATTAGAAATATTCTTTCATACCTGCAATACATGGAACATGTTATGTATCGATTTTCAACTATGGAGGTAGTGATCAATGGTAACCCACTTTACCCAACTTCTCAATACCAAAAAAGGTACCAAAAAACAAGTGGAAAGCTTCCCTTGCCTCCCAAGGTGTCTACAGACTTAATGAGGTGAAACTTTAAAGAACACCTAGTCACTAAAAGAAAACTAAAATCATCTACAATGATGATCAACATAATATTTATACCAAATATATGCTTTTAATATCCTTTGATAAATCAACTGAATCTTTGTTATCGCCTCTTAAACCAAGCTTGGTCTAATTAAGAAAATTTCACTGATCTCCAACCAACATAATGAATATTTATATAGCCTTCCATATAAGGACTCAAATGGAGAAATTATAATCATAAACCAGTAATTATTGTTATAAGAAAACTCAACCAATCCAAAATGGTCATCCCAAGCTCCACCAAAATTGTTTGAGGACATAGGTAGGAGACATATCCTCAAGAATCTATATAGCTCTTTTTGTTTGGATATCCATCTGTGGATGGTATGTCAAACACAAATGAACTTGATATCCCAATACCTACTAAAGGACTATCCAAAAGTGATAAGTAAAATGGGAATCTCTATCTGATACTATAGAATATGGAACTCTATCTAAATGAACAATCTCTCTCACATATAGATTTCCCATCCCCTCAAATTTGGTTGCATCATGAATGGGTATAAAGTGATCAAATTTGTTCATACAATCGATCAAAACACATATCACACTCTTCTTTATTTGGGTATATGAAACCCCAACCAAAAAAGTATATATAAATCTCATCCCACTTCCAAGTAATCTCTGGAAGTGGTTGAAGCAAACTTGAAGGTCTCTAATTCTCAACCTTGATGTAAAGACCCTCACCCTAGTAGCCTAAAGATGGTGCCTTACTTTATTACATTGGTACCATGAACAAGTGACACATAAAAAAGGACCAAATATTTTAGTAGCATAATAAAACTAGATACAATCATAATTATTACATTAAAACTTGAAATAAAATACAACATAGTAACTTCATTGAAAACACTCTTATTCTCTTAGCTTATCCCTATATGGCAGTCATAATATATATCTTGGAAACCTGGGGAGAAATAAAACATAATAAAGGGGTGTGTCTATATTCCTAGTAAGGGTAAACATACTATGTAAGTTATCATAAATAAACATAATTAATAAGGTAAGGTGAATAACTAAAATCACATGGCATTAAAACATAATCTTGAGCACAATATTGTAGGAATAAAAGATGATATAATAATTCCATATAAATAATAAAAAGAGAATGAAACTTAACCATGGATATTATACTAGTCTAACAATCACATGGATTATAAATAACTCATCTCATAATGGGGGAATTCATAATGTGGTACATAATAAACATACCATCAAGTCATTATCCAAGAAGTATATATAAATGGGTAAGGCCTCGGCCAAAAATAGGTCTAGTTTGTCTCATGAGATATATCAATTCATAGAGGGGATATAATCGGCCCTACCTTACAATTACTAAGTCCATTTAATTCCTCATATAAAAGTGGTGAAACATTATGGCATCCCGCATTTTTATTACATAAATTTTCATTTACATGGTACAAATAAAAGATATTTTAAAGTTTAGTTTCTTGGAAATAAGGTACATAATACATGAAAAATTAAAACTTTATTATAATCCAATTGAAAGGATTTATAATAGGTTAATACTAAGTATAATTACTTCATATCATAACCCGGGGACATACATCAAAGTAATGAGTGATCAGAAGTCTCAGTAAGGGAAAACAATAGAAATAATTTACATGTGATCTTGAGGAAAAATCAATATGGACATGAGGAATATCATTATGGCATGAAAAATAGAACATGATTAATATAAAAGAACATTAATTATAACTTTTAAATATGTATAAAAAATTTATTTTATAAATTCTTAATCATACCACCATGTTTTGTCACCTAGGTGTCATAAAAATTACCAAGGTTATTCACTAAGGTATCATAAAACTTGTTATCTTTAGATATTAAATTATTTACCCAATGCATTAGATAACTATAAGGGAACATAATTTATTTGTATTAATTAATGTGAGACACATAGATAATAATAAAAAATTTCATAAATAACCCATGAAAATTAAAATAAATGAGTTTCATATGAAAATCACGACTTTTTAAAGAAAAGTGCTTAAAGATAAGATCTTTATGTCATTATTAACCCCTGAAAAAGGAAGGCGGGTTTAATGTATGTTATTATTAGAATGAAATATATAATTTTTACATCTAAGTTAATAACCATATAAAAAAATATGTTTGGGTATTTAAAAAATAAAATAATAGAATTTCTTGAGAAAAAGAGAGAAATTTTGAGAAGAAAATTCAACAGCATAACGGGTATGAAACATGGTTTTAGAAAATGGTAAAAAAGAGGGTAAAAGGGTATATAATTAATAATATAATATTAATAAAATAAAAATATATAATAAATGGGAAAAAAGAAAATAGTTTTGAAATTTTAAAGACATACTAGATAAAAAGGTAACTTGAAAGGAAAAGAGAAGTTGAGATTTTCCTTACCTTGAAGAGTAACTCCTAAAAATAAAAGATTGGGGACTTGTGGGATTGAGGAAACCTTGGGAGGACTCCTTGGGAGGTAAAAATATTATATATTTATGTATTATGAATTTTCAATTAAATATAATTGATAAATGAGTGGGTATTTATAGAAAAATTGGAGGATTTGTTTATTAATTTCCTTAGACACCTAGGTAGTGGTAAATGAAAAACCTGGGATTGCCCATGGTATTTGATCAAGGTATTGGACACTTGGGAAACATATTATTATATTTTAATCCAAAATATTATACCATAATTTTATATTACTTATTATATACTTATGATTTCATTAAACATACTGAAAACTCAAAACTATATTTTTACTATTCATTGAAAAACAAAATATTTTTGAAAATTCTCATAAATTCACCCTAACCTAATTTTTACATGATGATTTAAAAAATTATGTTTATTTTATCATAATAATTCTTTAATTATGATAAATTTAACTTTTAAATATAAAAATCCTTATTTATTAAAAATAATAGTGGATAAAAAATTTATTGTAAACTTTATGACACTTGAAAAAAAATTATTTTATCATTTAAATTTAAATAATAGTGTTTTATTCATAATATTTCGTGAAATTAAACATTATTAATAATAATTTATTTTATTATAATAATTATATCCTTTCTGAAAAGTATAATTTCTGTCCAAAAAATCAATTTATCAAATTCGTTATATTTTTAATAGAAACTAAACTCAAAATGAAAATGATGGAACAAAAATTTTATTTATAAAAAAGGATTATAAATTATGTAACTAATTCATTGAAACATAACCCCATATTACACCTGTATATGACCTAAGGGTAAGGTTTGTGATGGTGATAGATTCATGGAGCAGTTCAGATAACATCGCCTGAGTAGTAATTTCTACTAACTTGAACCTCTCCCATAGGTGAATTCTTTCAAGCTCAACATGTTGAAGCTTGACTTGGGCTTGGTCAAGAGTGAAACCCAATGACGCTTCATCCCTCCCAATCTCCAAAAATGGGCTTTTTACAACATTACTAAACTATTTGAGGCCATCGTTTCTCGTTTCTACATTAACTAACCATTATAATTTCTATTTATAACACTGATTATAACGTTAAAATTATTATTAAGAGTATTGTTTCCAACAGTCATATTTACCAACATTGATATTGACCAATGGTCATATAATGGTTGAAACCTGATGGTCATATTCCAATTATACCCACTTTCTTATTAATGGGATATAGTTTTTTTGAGTAAAAAATAATATAACATATATTTTCATGAAACAATTATCATTCAAAAAGTTTGGGTCGTTACATTATTCCCACCTTAATAAATTTTGTCACTAAAATTTCAACTTGTTTTCTCGGTTGAGAAGATATGTGGGTAATTCTGCATCATTATATCCTCTGGTTCCCCCATCGCTTCTTCATATATATGGTTCCTTCACAACACTTTGACGAGGTGGGTAGTCTTGTTGCATAGAAACTTGTATTTACAGTCTAAGATCTCCACCGGATGCTCCTTATAAGGGAGGTCATGTTCTAGTTGTACTACCTCATGATTAAGTACATGTGAAGGGTTAGGTAGGTACTTCCTCAAGAAAGATACTTGGAAAACATTATTAACTTGATCTAGGTTTGATGGAAATTCTATCCAATAGACCACTTCTCTTATGAAATCAATGATTTCATAGGGTAAAATGTACCTGGGGATATGATTCCAATTTTTTCCAAACCGCGTGACTTTATTCTATGGTGATATTTGAAGGAACACTTTATCTCCAACACCAAACTCCAAGTACCTTATATGGTTGTCGGCATAGATATTTTGCCAACTCTGAGCATCTTTTATGTATTATTGGATGACAAGAACATTTTCTATCATCTCTTGTACATGATCAGGAATAAGAAACTTTCTCTTACTAACTTCATCCCAACAAGTAGGAGTTCTACATCGTTTCCCATATAGAGATTCATATGGTTCCATTTGAATACTTGAATAGAAGATATTTTTGTATGAGAACTCAACTAATGGGATATGTTGATCCTATCCACCTTTAAATTCCATTAAGCATGTTATAATCATGTCCTTGAGTGTTTTAATAGTCATTTCAGATTGGTAATCAGTTTGGGGGTGATAGTTTGTGATGAAATTCAATTTGGTACTCATAGAATGTTGAATAATTATCCAAAATTTTGATGCGAACCTTGGATCATGATTATATTTGATAGAGAGTGGTACCCCATGAAACCTTACCACTTCCTTCATGTATATCTTAGAATGTTGGTCAAGAGAGAAATCTTCCAAAATAGCGATGAAATGGGCTGTATTGGTGAGATAATATAGTATAAACCATATCGCATTATTTCATTTGGATGTCTTTGGGAGATCAGTGAAAAAGTCCATAGTGATATTTTTCCACTTACATGCTGGTATAGGCAGTGGTTGTAATACCTATTTAGGAATTTGTCACTTTAATTTCATTTGTTGACACACTATGAACCTTGTAATGTAGTAGACAATCTACCCTTTCATGTTATCCCACTAATAATGATCATGAAGGTCACTATACATTTTCATGATTTTAGGATTTATAGAGTAAGTAGATCTATGAGATTCATCTATCATCTCATTCTTTATTTCTGGAATAGATGGAACACATAACCTTGTATGAAATTTTAGTACACCTTCTTGATCAATATTGGACTTAGAAAACTTCCCATCCTTCACAGCCTCTATCTTTTTCTGTAATAAAGGACCTTCTCTTTTATATTTCTTGATCATATCTTGTAATTATGGTTGAAGAATCATTTGGGATAGGGTTGATGATGTTCGTTTCCTTATAATTACCATGTCCAGTTTTAATAGGTCTTTGATCAAAGGATCTCCCTGAATCCTCATCATAGATAGAACAACAATGTTTTTTCTACTTAATGCATCAATAACTTTGTTTTCTCTTTTGGGATGATAATTAATTGAACAATCATAGTATTTCAGAAGTTCTAACCATATCCCCTATCTCATGTTCAATTCCTTTGGTGTGAAAATTTACTTACATCTTGGGTGGTCAATGTATATATCACATTTCTCCCCATAAAGATAGTGCCTCCATATCTTCAGAGTAAAAACAACCATAGCCAGTTCTAGGTCATGCGTAGGATAATTATACTCACAAGGATTCAACTTTTGAGATGCATAAGCAATCACCTTGTCATTTTTCATGAGGACTCACCCAATACCTTTCAGATATTCATTGCTAAAAATAAAGAATCCTTCTCCAATATATGGTAGAGGTAACATTGGTTAAATAACCAATCTCTTATTCAGATCTTGGAAACTTTCTTTACTCTCCATTATCCAGATAAACTTAGACATTTTTTGAGTTAAATTGGTCAGTGGATTAGAAATTTGTGAAAAGTTTTTCACAAACCTCCAATAACATCCAACTAAACTAAGGGAACTATGAATCTTAGTTACTGCTTTAGGATGAGGATACTCCTCCATAACCTTTATCTTGGTAGGGTCAAATGATATTCCTTCATTGGTTGCAATGTGACCTAAGAAAGAAACTTATTGTAACTAAAATTAACATTTTTTTGAACTTTCTAAATAGACTCTCCTTCCTCAGAGTTTGAAATATAACCCTTAAATGATCCTCATGCTTGTTGAAATTGTTTTAATATACCATAATATCATCAATATAAACTAAAAAAAAGTTATCAAGGTAGTACTTAAAGACTCTATTCATCAAATCTATTAAAATTGAAGGAACATTAGTCAAGCCGAAGGGAATTACAAAAAACTCGTAATCCCCATATCTTGATTGGAAGGAATTATTTGGAATATTATCTTTCTTCACCGTCAATTGATGATAACCAGATTGAAGATCAATATTTGAGAAGAATTGAGCCCCATGAAATTGGTCAAATAAATAATCAATCCTTGGAAAAGGATACTTTTTCTTCACTGTGGTCCTGTTAAGTTCTATATAATTAATGCATATCCACATTGATCCATCATTATTCTTCACAAAGAGAATAGGTTCTACCTAAAGAGACACAATTTGTTGGATAAAACAATTCTATAAAAGTTCTTGGAGTTTTTTATTTAATTCCTCAATCTCCACTTTTTCCATTATATATTGGGTTTTTGATATCAGATTGGATCCAAGCATTAGTTCAATGGATAAATCTACCTCTATTTCTGGGGGAGGTCCAGGTAACTCCTAAGGAAATATGTCAATGTATCCCTGAACAATGGGGACACTTTATATTTTTATACTTTCATTTACTTCTTCATATTCACTGATCATCCCATAAAGATGGCTACAGGTAGTGCTTCTAGACAAAGCTTAGGTCGAGATATATCTCCTTAAAAAACTGCAGGTTTTCCATTCAAGACCATTTATATTTCCTTAATTCTATAGTTGATATTAGAACTATAATTTGAGATCTATTCTATCCCTAGTATAATGTATAATTATAGAATGAGAATGACTACTATATTTGTGATGAGATTATGCTCACCAAAGTAAATACTAGAGTTTCTATACACTCTTGATTCTTGAATAATCCTTCCATGAGTCTTGACTGATAAATCTACTTATATAAGTTTAGGGATTGATTCTATATTATTTAAAAACATGGAGGAAATAAAGGAATGTGTATAAATAGAATCAATCAAAGTACTTGTTAGCTTTGAGATAACAATGAGAGTACTTACCACCAAATAATTTGGAGCTTCAACTTCATATGCTGTGAAATAAAAAGCATGAACTTTCTCCCTCATCCTATCTATGGTTGATGCTGATTTCCCTCCATTAACTTCATATTTGGACATTTATTAGAGAAGTGACCAATATTACCACACTTGAAGCATTGGACTTCAAGTAGGGCCTGCACTATATTCCCCTTTTCATTAGTGTTGAGAAGTTGAGGCTTCACCTTATATGATAGTTCCGAGTAATATGGCCATCTCTTCCACACTTATAACATTTCCCATTCCCAAGAAAGCAGTTCTTCAAATGCTTATTACCACATTTTTTTCATGTGGAAAGTTTCACTTACTTTCCTCCTACTCCATGATCCAAGTTACTCCCTAAGATTAGGTCCATTGATCTATTAATTTCATTTGATCAATGGGATCACTACATATCTCTGAATTACAGTTAAACATTAATTGCACTTCACACTATCTCTTCATATATGTCATAGTCTCGATTGGGTAGATTATTCTGTAGATGGGGTATTAGTCCACCTAATAACCTTTCAACCTTTCCATAAAGTTCTATAAAAAATATATAGGTATAATGAGAAAGTCTTGTAAAGTTTATCTCATATCTTTCCATAAATTAATTTTACATATGCTTCAACTCTAGAAAACCCTTCTCCATTTTTGTTCACATCAAATGGGGGATTTTGTTTCAAAAAAAGGTTCCCCTAAACTCTTACCACTCTATTTCATAAATCTACCCTCTTGGCCTTATGTTTTTAACCAGTGTCCACCACTGATCAACTTCTCTCTCTAAGAGGAACACATTCAGGGTGACTTTCTATTGTTTCGAACAATGGAGTACATAAAATACCTTTTCTATAGAGCTTATTAATTGTTCAAAAATCAATGGTTGAGTAGATCCACTAAAATAAGGTTTCCCTTGGTGCATAAAGGACTCCACGGAAGGTTGTTCCCTTCGAGTTGAATTTGGTATCTTGGCTTGATTCAAGTTATTTCTCATAACCCAATTCATTTGATTCATTATTATCATGAATTTTTCCATTTTTGATTCCATCGGAAGGCCATCAATACCTGGTTCATTACGCACACTATTTACATAGCTTCTCCTATTTTCTGCCATTTTCTAAAATAAGAAAACCATAGTGAGAAATTTATTTCATTTAATAATCTTATAATTCTAAAAAAAATTCATGCCTTAAAACATTATGATTAAATATTTTATTATTTAACAACTATTACATTTTCTATAAATCCTTCATAATGGTTCATAATAATCTTGTGATTAACCAAAAATATCCTTAGGGAGTGTCAAACTAGGTGTACAGTAAATCACATTTTTGTGTACCAGGTTACACTGAGTTTGGATTGACACACCTTGTTAGAGTTGTTACCCCTAGGTACATATATGCCAAAACCACATCCACTGGTTTATATTTAGAGAGATATTTATTTTCTGGAAAACCACATACTTAATACTTCACCAGAATACCAGGTTATTTTCCTATATTTTAACTTGTTCATAATTTTCTTCCTAACATTTTAAAATCCTAATTTACACAAATAAGTAAACCATCCTTCGATACCAACTATGTCATCCCACCTTTTTATTACATAATTTTTTCATTTACATGGTACAAACAGAGGATATTTTAAAGTTTAGTTTATTAGAAGTAAGGTATATAATACATGAAAACATAAAATATTATTATAATCAACTTGAAAGGATTCATTATAGGTTAATACTAATTATAATTACTGCATCTCATAACCTGGGGAAACACATCAAAGTAAAGGGTGAGAAAAATTCCCAATAAGGTAAAACAAGAGAAACATTTTACTTGTGATCTTGAGGAAAAATCATAAGAACTTGATGAATATAATTATGAAATGAAAAATAGAACATGACACATAAAATAAATAAAATAACATAAATCATAACTTGAAAATGTGGTTAAAAAATTTATTTTATATATTCATAATAATATCACCAAGGTTTTTCATTGAGGTGTTATAAAAATTACCAAGGTTATTCACCATGGTATCATAAAACATGTCATCTCTAGAGATTAAATTATTTACCCAATGCATTGAAGTGCTACCAGGGTGAACATTTCATATTTATTAATTAATTTCATCCACATATATAATATTTTTTTTATAAATAACCCATGTAGAATTAAATAAATAGATTTCATATCAAAATCATGGCTTTTTAAAGAAAAGTGCTTAAAAAATGATCTTTATGTCATCATTAACCAACGAAAAAGGAAAAAAAGTTTCATATATTTTATTACATAAATAAAATAGTTAATTTTTAAATCTAGGTGAATAAACCTAGAAAATAAATAGGTTTGGGTATTAAAAAAAATAAAATAAGAGACTTTTTTGAGAAAAAGAGAGAAATTTTTAGAAGAAAATCCGACAGCATAACATGTATGAAATATGGTTTTAGAAAATGTTAAAAAGAGAAAGGAAAAGGGTATACCATTCATAAAATAATTTTAATACAGTAAATTTATAAAATAAAATTGAAATAATAATATATTTTTGAAATTTTAAAGACATACTACATAAAAAAGGGAACTTGAAAGGAAAAGAGAAGTTGAGATTTCTCTTGCCTTGAAGCGTAACTCCAAAAACTAAAAAATTGGGACATTGGGGCTCGAGGAAACCTTTTTAGAACTAATTTGGAGGTAAAATTATTATATATTAGTTTAGGATGAATTTATAATTAAATATAATGGAGAAATCTGTGGGTATTTATAGCAAAAGAGGAGTATTTGTTTTTTTAATTTCTTTGGACACCTAGGTAGCGATTAATGCAAAACCATGGGATTTCCCATGGTATTTTACCATGGTATCAAAAAATTGAGACACCTATTATTATATTTTAATCCAAAATATTTGACCATAATTTTATATTACTTATTACATAATTATGATGTCATTAAACATATTGAAAACTCAAAAATGTATTTTTACTATTCACCAAAAGAAAATATTTTAGAAAATTTTCATAAATAAAACCTAACATAATTTCGACATGATGATTTAAAAAACTATATTTATTATATCATAATAATTATATAAGTATTATAAATTTAACTTTTAAATATGAAAATCCTTATTTATTAAAAAATATAGCGGATAGAAAATGCATAGTAAAATGCATAGTAAAATTTTTGAAACTTGAAAAATTAAAATTATTTTATCATTTAAATTTAAATAAGAGTGTTTTAAACATAATATTTCATTAAAATAAAAATTATTAATAATAAATTATTTTATTATAATAATATTATATTTTCTGAAAATTACAATTTTGGTTCAAAAAATCAATTTATCAAATTTATCATATTTTTAAGAAAAACTAAACTCAAAATAGAAATGATGGAACACAAATTTTATTTATACAAATGGATTGTACATTAAGTAACTAAGGACTTAACACAAAACCCCTTATAACATCTTCATATGACCTAAGGGTAAGGTGTGCGATGATGATAGATTCATGGGGTGGCTCGAATAACATCTCCCGAGTGATAATTTCTTCTAACTTGAAATTATCCCATAAGAGATTTCATTCAAGATTAACATGTTGAAACTAGGTTTGGGATTGGTCATGAGAAAAGACCAGTGACTATACCTCCCTCCCAAGCTCCAACAAATGGGCTTCGTATGACATGATTCTACTAGTTGAGGTTATCCTTTCTCCATTATTCATTAATTAAAAATTATCATTTCTATTTATAACACTAATTATAATGTTAAAATTATTATTAAGAGTATTTTTTCCAACAGTCATATTGACCAATGATACTCACTTTATAATCACTTTATTATTTAAGGTATATTGTTATGTTGAGAACAAAATAATATAACACACGTTTTAAGGAAATAATTATCATTCAAAAAGTTTGGGTCATTTCAAACATAGTCAACATATAAATTCATATTGAAACTAGAATATGAAATGTAAATAATTTCCCTAATCAGTAAACATAATCATAAACTATCCATAGTAATATGTCAAAAGGTATCAAGATTGTACATCTCCAGTAAAAATTATCATAAACCATTCAATAAAATATGGTATATAGTATCATAAGATTTAAACCTCAACTAAGAATAAAAAATTAACATAAGGGTTACCTATGGAAAGAAATGGGTATTGTAATCATGTTATAAGGCATAAAAAACCAGCGTATCATAATGGAGTCTATGAAATAATGGATTTAGATCATACATGGACATTTATAAGGTAAAATATGAATATATATCTTGATAATTGATGTACAATTTAAGTTAAAACACGTAAAAAGAGTTTTTAAGAAACTTTAGAAATGATCCACTTTAGTGTGATTTAAGGGAAAATAAAAAAGAGTATTTAAAGTATACAAAGGAATAATTGTTTTCATGAAACCAAAAATGAACTAAGATAGTTTTTCATGATAAAAATAGTGATTTTAGAAAAAAAATTGTGGCTTAAAACTGATTATGTTGTGTACTTGAAAATGGGTAGGAAATTGGGAAGTTATCTTTAATCGGGCTTGCTTATTGGGAGGAATTGAAAATGGAAACTTATAAAAAAATGTATTTTCACATTAAATAAAGAAGAATTGAGATAATGAAATATGTTTGTAACATAAACATATAATTTATGAGGATTATAGAAGATTAATTAAGAATTATACTAGGGTAAAGAGAGAGAAATTGTAACCTGAAGGAAAAAATGGGGGTTTAGAGATAATCCCCCACCTTATGTCCGAAATCATTATACAATTGTACTTAATGTAATAGATAATAAAATTATATTGATTAATTACATTATTAATGACCTCATAAACATATATTTTATGCATTATAATTTTACTAAGTCCATTTATGACCATTTAAATTGTTTAGAATGTTTAATTTTGGTGTCCCGGGCACATTCGTTTCATGGTTTTATGGTTTGTTCACTTTACTATAAATATGGGAGTAATTATCAAACAGGAATAACTTATATAGAAGTGAAATTATATATTTTTAATGAAATTATATAATATTTTAAGATCTCATATATCATTTGGTTATATGGTATGAGGATGATTTGTAACGCCCCGACCCCAGTTACCCAGAGTCGGTGCATTATTACATAACATTATCATGATCATAAGGAAATCATGTTCTGAAAGACGGATCGGTTTAGTATTATTGGAAACAAGATTTATACATAAGTTCAACTTTACAACTTGAAAAGAAATACAACACTAATTTATTCCATTAGAAACATCCAAGCCTCTTAGATTATGCCTGCAAGTCACTCATAACTAACTTCTTCATATCCTGGAAAAATGAAACATAAGAAAGGGGTGAGATCAAACGCACAGTAAGGGTAATAAATACAACAGAATATAACATAAATATTAAGCATGGTGAATAATTTAAGACACATGCCTTTACAAATAATAAACATGAACACTTTTATGGTAGGAATATGAGATGAGTACATAATTCCATAATAAAACATAATCATGGGTATTATACTAGTTGAATGACCACATGGAGCACAAATATTATTTTCATAATGAGGGAATGTATAATGACGGAAATTCTGAAACATTTTGTCAAGGCCTCGACCAAGATGTCTAAAAATTATTAAGGCGTCGGCCAAAACCACATATCAAATTGGAAAAGGCCTTGACCAATTCCATGTATAGTTGTCTCATGAGACCTACCAATGCATCGAGGAGCTATAGAGGGCTCCACCAATCACTTACTAAGTCCAATACATTCCTCATATGAAAAGGTTGAAATATAACATAAACATTCATATTAAAAATAGCATAAATAATTTCAATACATTTACCATAAACCATGAATGGTTTAAAAATAACACATCCATAGTCAAAAATATCACAAAAACCTTCAATACAATATGGAAGATTTGTATCATAATGAATCGAATTCAAATAAGCATAAAATCCATCAAAGGATGTTGACATAGATGAAATCAAACTATTCGCGAGAAGTATCTCTTTCTTTTTTTGAAATCATTTAAAGTTACATAATTATAAAAGAAAATATTTATTGTGAAAATATTCTTATAAGATTGTAAGGGAAGCTCTGACGTTGTTATAACGGCGTAATATAGCCACACCCGCCGTATAAGTTAAAAAAAACATTCTTACCTGAATTTTGTCGAAAAGGTCATAAAGTACCCTGTTTGGAAAACGTTGGAAAGATTACTTTCAAAACATATAAGGTCAAATAAGAGTATAAATGAATTTACCCCATAGTCTAGTAAATAGTAAAAATGTTTTGGAATACATTTTTAAGAAACATGGATGTGGATGATAAAGAGGTCCCAGTAGATACTTACATAAAAATAACTTCAGATAATAAAGAGATTGTGAAATTAACCCTTACCTTGTTATTTTCCTTGGTCGAGGGTAGGTTAAACTCCTGTATAATGGTGAAATAATTGTTATTAAATTATACAAGAATAATACACATTAATATGAAATCATATACGATCTTTTAACATTGATTTGTTAATAATATCTTAGTAGTATCATCGTTTCGGGTGTTAACTGATTCATTTTCCTTTATATGATTTGTTACATAAGTAATGTTTGTTGTGGATATGATGTATCTTATTCATATTCAGAATGATATTAAATCTTTAGAAATTATTTTTAATCATCAAATGAAAATTAGTCTTGAATGGATACGATGGGGAATGAATCTCACTGCGTTCGTGGAGACGGTAATCCGTACGTATGCACGAGCGACAATATCATTTTTTTGATATTAAAATAATATATAATTGGATGGTATATCATATATAAAGAATAATTATCATGTTATATTTATTATTTACATCAATTACACATCATTATTATACCCATCCAAATAATAATGTATTGAATAACAATTACACCACGACGTGGAGACGATAATCTGTACATACGCACGTATAGTGACATGTCATTCAATGGATGGATAGAATAATGAATATGGTTTTACCATATTCATAATAAAATCAAAGTATATAGAAGATACTGGAGTTATTATTTTATAATGGAAACAACAAATAAAAAGGAAGTGGAAGAAGAAAGGGACTTGAAAGAGGTGATGAAATATTTACCTCTTCTTCGGGTTCTTCCTTTTGATTTGATCAAAAGGGCTCCTTATGTTGGATTTATGACTAAAGGAATGCCTCTAGGATGAAGGGAGGACAGTTGATAGGGTATTTGGGTAGGGGTTATCCGAGCCAAATGGATTTGAAGGTGTGAATTAGAGAGAAGGGGGAATGCCCTTTTATAAGAGGGGTGAGGGGCACCTTAGGAAAAGTTAGAAATATTATTTTATAATAAAATAATTTTCGGTTTATAATGGCTCCAAAATAAATTATTTAAAGGATAAGGTGGGTATGGGTCGAAAACCACTCAAAAAATATGTTTTAGACAGGTTTGGGTCACTATATTAACTTTATCTTTTAGATTTAACTCTTAGTTAAATAGTTTTACATTTACCATGTCTCTTTGTATTTTTATATTATATGGTTAATAAACTTACTATATACTTTCAAGAGAACTCCAAGTGGTTAATTAATGATGCACCTATCATTATATAACTCTTTTTGCTGAACATTATTTTCTTAGGAATGTAATATCAATTAATAATAAAATATATTTTTTAAAAACTCTTTTATGTCAATTTTTACACTATTTGGTATTTTGTTTTTGCTAAATCCATAACAACATTATTACTTAAAAAAAAGTTCATCTAACCAAACATAACATGTCATATTAACCTATAAAATTATTGGAGTTCATAAAAAGTCTCAAATTACTTTTCTTTGGATATTTATAATATCAATTATTTTAATATTTCATTAATTAGGTAATTACTGCATCATCATTGTGTCATAAATAAATTAAATTATTTAATTTCTAAAAAATATAAATAAAATACCATTATGTGGAAAATATTTTTATATTTCTAGTTAATATTTACAGTCAAATTTATCTTATGTGTAACCCTATATTAAAAATGGTTTAGTTATCAAACTTTGAATTTAACAGTTTTAACTCTTCTTTGAATTAAATAATAATAAATGTCCTAATCTAATCCATGTAGACCAAAGATGTTCATATTTTATTCCTAAGGTTGTTTTTGTTCGAATTACACTTATCCAATAAAATTAGGACATGTGTTAGGGTAATAATAATATCATTTTTACCCTTAATTACCCTATTTACTTTTAACCGTGGTAAATAAAAGTAAAAAGTTACTATTCACCAAAAATTATTTTCATCTTATTAAAACACATTTTTCTTAATAATATCAACCATGTCTCTCAGATTTTTGAAATTCCACTCACAGAAGCTGTAAAATTAAGTTTTATGTGAATTTGAAAATTCTCCTAGGAGGTGGGTAAAAGACGGTGAAAAATTCAATAAAATTTTTATATATCTAAAATTATTATAAACTAACTCCAATGAATTAAATTGAACTTATATAGGTATTATTTATCTATTTTAAACTAAAATAAATTTAAATAAAATAAATAATTATTTAAATAAAAATTCAATTTTAAATTATAACTTAGTGTTTTTCATTATTCATCAAAAATTGAAAGTTTTCAGAAAAATACAAAAAATTCACCCTAAGCTAATTTCGATATTCCAAATCCAAAAATGAAGTCCATTTTGAAAGATAAAATTTATAAAATTTCAAAAAGTGGGTATTACTATTAATAATGGCTAGTTTGATTGGTTGTGGTGTGTTAGAACTCGATGTTGCGTACAACACACAATATTGTATTATTCAAAGAGAAGCATACCATGGAAGCTTGAGGTGTTACATTCTCCCCTCCTTCAGATAATTTCATCCTCGAAATTTCTAGAATATTTTTGCATAAAAAGACTCAGTTGGTTCTTCATCATAAGTTTCTCAGGTTCCCACGTTGCCTCTTCCATCTTATGGTTTCTCCATAGGACTTTTACCAGACGATTCGTCTGGTTTCTCAGCACTTGTTCTCTTGTACCAAGAATCTTGAAATGATCTTCGCAATAAGACAGATCATGTTCCAGTTCTAATTCCTCATAGTTTAGTACATGCGTTGGGTCAAGCATGTATTTTCTCAACAGTGATACGTGGAACACATCATGAACTTTGGAGAGACTTGACAGTATTGCGAAACAGTAAGCCACAATCCCAATTTGTTCTAGAATTTCGAAAGGTATGATGTACCTGGGACTTAATTTACCCTTATTACCGAAATGTATAACACCCTTCCATGTAGATACCTTCAAGAAAACATGATCTCCTACCTGAAATTCCAAATCCTTCCTTTGGTTATCAACATAGCTCTTCTATCTACTTTGAGCTACCTTGATGTGGTTTTGGATTACCTTCACCTTTTCCATCGTTTCATCCAGAAATTCTAGGCCTATGAGTTTTCTTTCACCAACATCATCCCAAAAGGTTGGTGTGTGACATCTCTTTCTGTATAATGCTTCATATGGTGCCATCTGAATACTTGAATAGAAGATATTGTTATTGGAAAATTCTACCAAAGGTAAATATTGATCCCACATACCTTGAAAGTCAAGTGAGAATGATCTCAACATGTCTTCTAAGGTTTGAATAGTCAGTTCTAATTGTCCATCAGTTTGGGGGTTGTAGGTAGTGCTCAAATGAAGTTCAGTATCTAGGGATTTCTGAAGACCTTTCTAGAATCTTGATGTAAAACATGGATCAAGATAAGAAACAATCTATATTGGTACTCCATGAAGTCTTAAAACTTCATTAATATATAGTCTTGCTAAACATTCAAGTGGTAAATCTTCTCTTATAGAAAGAAAATGTGCTGACTTGGTAAGATGATCAACAATGACCCATATTACATCATTCCTTCTAGGAGTCCTTTGTAGTCCCATGAAAAATTCCATCATAATATTATCCCATTTCCACTCCAGTATGAGAAGATGTTGCATGACTCCTTCAGGCTGTTTCCTTCCAAATTTCACTTGTTCCCAAACCATACATCTTGACACAAAATCAACAATCTCCCTCTTCATGTTGTCCCACCAAAAATCTTCCTTCAAATCTCTATAACTCTTGGTGCTCCTAGGGGGTATAGAGAAATTGGAACTATGAGCATCATCCAAAAATTCCTTGTTTAGATCATGTATATCGGGAACAAAAAGTCTCTTCCCAAATTTCAAAATTCCATCTTCATACACATATTCACTAAATCTCCCATCATTTATAGCTTTAATCTTCTTTTGAAACTCCTCATCATCAACCTGAAAACTTTTTATCCTTTCTAGTAAAGATGGTTTGACAACCATTTGAAAAATCAATGATGTTTCAACTTCCATAGTTATTCCCATATCCATCTTTACTAGATCCATGAAAATAGGATCCCTTTCAACTCTCATCTTGTTCAAAACTCCATGATATTTTTTTCTCAAAGCATCTTCCACCTTATTTGCCTTCCCTGGGTGGTAGTGTATCGTGCAATCATAATACTTGAGTAGTTTAAGACATCTCCTTTGCCTCATGTTGAGTTCTTTCTATGATAAAATATACATAAAACTCTTATGATCAGTATATATCTCACATTTTTTACCATAGAGATAATGTATCCATATCTTCAAAGCAAAGATTACAGCTGCTAACTCAAGATCATGAGTATGACAGTTTTTATCATGAATTTTTACCTATCATTGTGCGTAGTCAATAACCCTATCATTCTGCATAAGGACACAACCAAGTCCTTTCTTTGAAGCATCACTATAAATAACAAACCCATAATTCCCCAATGGTAGAGTCAATATAGGATCATTGACTAATATTCTCTTCAATTCTTCAAAACATTCTTCACACTCCTTTGTCCAAACAAATTTAAACCCTTTTAGTGTGAGCTTTGTTAATGGGTTATCCAACCAAGAAATATTCTGGACGAAACATTAATAATAACCTGCTAAACCAATAAAACTGCGTACCTCAGTTATACTCATTGGTGTTGGCCATTATTGGATTACCTTGGTCTTATAAGGATCAATAGATATTCCATCCATAGAGACAATATGGCCAAGAAAAGAAATCTCATGAATCCAGAATTCATACTTTCTAAACTTCCCATATAATTCATGTATTCTAAAAGTCTTCAGGATAATGCACACGTTATTTTCATGATCTTCGTAGATTTTGGAGTATACCAATATATCATCAATAAATACCACTAAAAAGTCATTAAGATATTCCTTGAAAACTCTATTCATTAGATCCATGAAGACAGAGGGTTCATTAGTCAATCCAAAAGGAATTACTGTAAACTCGTAATGCCCGTACTTGGTTCAAAATGCTGTTTTCAGAATGTCTTCCTTCTTCACACACAACTGATGATATCCAGATCAAAGGTAAATCTTTTAAAATTATTAAGCTCCATGAATTTGGTCAAATAAATCATCAATGCGAGGTAGGGGATACTTGTTCTTTATTGTTATAGCATTGATCTCCATGTAGTCAATGCACAACCTCATAGATTAATCTTTCTTTTTAACAAAAAGGACAAGGGCTCCCCAAGGAGAAACACTAGGGAGAATAAATACCTTATTACTCAATTACTTTAGTTGTTTCTTTAGTTCCAATAATTCCATAGTGGCCATTCTATATGTGGTCTTCGATATGGGCCTTGAACTAGGAATTAAATCAATGGAAAACTCAATTTCTCATTCTGGAGGATGTCCAGGTAAATCTTCTGGAAACACATCAACATATTCTTTCACAATAGGTACATCCTCTATTTGAACATTCCTTTCCTCACCCACAGTTTTTTCATTCTCTTACTTCCCAATAATTGAATTTAGTTGAGCTATTGGGGGTGGATCTAGATAAGAATTAGGTGGTGACGTTTCTGCTCTAAAGATAAGGTACTCCTTATCATCATCAAAAATTGTAACCTACTTCTTCTTATAATAAATTTTCGCATCATGGTCTGAAATCCAATCCACACCGAGGATTATATCAAATTCAATCAAGGGTATGACGATGAGATCAGCAGATAAATAACTTTTATATGTCATAATGGGGAATGATTCACAAAACTTTATTACAATGATACTTCCCTTAAGAGTTTTGAATGACATCTCCCTTGTTAAATTAAATTGTAAATATCTAATTTTCTTAGAAAACTAGAAAGATAATAAATAATTCGATGATCTAGAATCAAATAAAGCATTTTATAAACTTGAGGAAACCATTAAATTACCTGCCACCACATCTTTCAGAGATTCAACCTCAACAGTAGTGATAACATAAGCTTGACCTTGATCCCTTGGCCTTTTCTGAGGTAAGTTCCCCTAACGCTTACGAAATTCATTCACATAATGCCCCTTTCTCTACAATTGTAGCATTCAACATTGACAACCTCTTTATTTCCGTTGCAATCACAAGTTTGGTGTCCTTTTTCACCACACTTGTAATAGAATCCCATTCCCTTCAAGAAAGTACCAGGGTGTTTCTTCCCACATTTACTATAGGATGGATATTCAACTTTCCCCTTATTCCCCTTATTTCCATTTCTAGGGTGTTCAACAGATCTCTTCTTCTCTTTCTTTTCTTTAAAGTCCTAAGACTTAGAGAATTATTTTTCTATCTTGATAGCACATGAGACAATATCTTAATACGATGAGAAGGATTGTGAGACTAATGATCGATGGAGAAATGGTTTTAACCCATCAAAGAAATGACCAATATTACTTCTTGGGTTACATATATAATTTTCAGCATGCCTCGCTAACCTTGTAAATTTAGCTTCATACTTTGCGACATTCTCATCCTCCTTTTTCCTTAGACTCAGAAATTGTCTTTCCATATCCACTCGATGGTCATAAGGAAAATATTTTTATAATAATATTTCTTTAAACTCCCTCCATTCCATAATTTATACTTCATCATCTTCCTTTGTGTTTTGAATCAATGACCACTATTGATTATCATCTCCAGTGAGGTGGTAAACTACCATGATGACTTTTTCCTTTTCACTGCTCCCCAAGGTGTGGAATATTTTCTCTAAGGAATTCATCCATTGCTTAGCTACTAGTGTATTTGTACCCACATTTAATGTTGGTGGTTTTTACCTCATGAAGCGATCTAACATTGGTCCTCCATGCTGTGGATCAGGGTGCTCCATATGGGTAAGGTTATTATTCATAACCTGAGTGAGTTGTCCCAGTATGGTGATAAGCTGATCATAACCAGTTGCATCACGAGCTCCACTATAATTATCTTGAGAAGGAGGTAAATACCTACATGGAGTGCATGCATTGATATGATTTCCATTCCTTCCACTAGGCACCATTTATAAATAATGTCATAAACTAGATTAGTTTATGAATCGAAATACATAATTCCAAACTTGTAAAACACTTAACATAAATTGAACAGTTTATGGATATAATCCGTAATCATAAAAATAATTTCATTGAGAAAGTATATACTCATAAACCCATCATAAAGGTTTGTAAATAAAATGAGAATTATCCTAAGCATATCCCCTAGGAGTGTCGTAACTAAGAGTGTAGAAAGGCATGTTGTCGTGCACCAGTTCCCGTTCGAGTCTAACTCAAAGCGGTGTTTTCAGGTTTTACCCCTAGGTACATCTGTGCCAGAGCCGCCCCTACCTGATCGTATCCAGACAGGGATGTATTTCTTGGAAAACTCACAAAATCTCTACAATACCAAAATTATAGGAAGTTCTTCTATACTAATCCTCAAAGACTATCTCAGGGCTATGTTTTCTAATCAGAGTTTATCTAAATATAGTTTCCAAGGTTTGTACTAAACTTCCTCTAATACCAACTATAACACCCAAAACCCAGTTACCTAGAGTCAGTGCATTATTACATAACATTAGCATGATCATAAGGAAATCACGTCCCGAAAGACTGATCAGTTTAGTATTATTGGAAACAAGATTCATACATAAGTTCAACTTTACAACTTGAAAAAAAATACGACACTAATTTATTCCATTAGAAACATCCAAGCCTCCTAGATTATGACTACAAGTCACTCATAACTAAATTATTCATATCCTGGGAAAATGAAACATAAGAAAGGGGTGAGCTCAAAAACTCAGTAAGGGTAAGCAATACAGCAGAAGATAACATAAATATTAAGCATGGTGAATAATTGAAAACACATGCCTTTACAAATAATAAACATGAACACTTTTATGGCAGAAATATGAGCTGAGTAAATAATGCCATAATAAAACATAATCATGGGTATTCTGCTAGTCGAATGACCACATGAACCATCAATATTATTTTCATAATGAGGGAATGTATAATTCCAGACATTCGGAAACATTTTGTCAAGGCCTCGACCAAGACGTCTAAAAATGATTAAGGCCTCAGCCAAAACCATATATCAAATTGGGAAAGGCCTCATCCAATTCAATGTCTAGTTGTCTCATGAGACCTACTGATGCATCGAGGAGCTATAGCGGGCTCCACCCGTCACTTACTAAGTCTAATACATTCCTCATATGAAAAGGTTGAAATATAACATAAACATTTGTATTAAAACTAGCATATAAAATGACAACACTTTAACCATAAACCATGAATGGTATAAAAATAACAAATCCATAGTCAAACATATCAAAAAACCTTCAATACAATATGGAATATTTGTATCATAATGAATTGACTTAAAATAAGTATAAAATCCATCAAAGGATGTTGACATAGATGAAATAAAAACTATTTAAGAAAAGTATCTCTTTCTTTTTCTGAAATAATTTAATGTTACATAATTATAAAAGAAAAAATTAATTTTTAAAATATTATTATAAGCTTATAAGGGACGTTTTGATATTTTTACAACAACGTAATATGGCCACACCCGCTGTATATGTTAAAAAAAATTCTTACCTTAATTTTGTCGAAAAGGTCATAAAGTACCTTGTTTTGAAAACGACGGAAAGATTCCTTTCAAAACATATAAGGTCAAATAAGGGTATAAATGAATTTACCCCATATTCTAGTAAATAGTAAAAATATTTTGGAATATATTTTTAAGAAACATGGATGTGGATGATAAAGAGGTCCCAGTAGATACTTACATAAAAATAACCTCACATAATAAAGAGATTATGAAATTAACCATTACCTTGTTCTTTTCCTTGGTCGAGGGTAGGTTAAAATCCTGTATAATGGTGAAATAATTGTTATTAAATTATAAAATAATCATATACATTAATATGATATCATATATGATCTTTTAACATTTCTTTGTTACTAATATCTTAGTAGTATCATCGTTTCAGGTGTTAACTGATTCGTTTTGCTTTATATGCTTTGTTATGTAAGTAATTTTTGTTGTGGATATGATGTATCTTATTCATATTCAGAATGATATTAAGTCTTTTAACATTATTTTTAATAATCAAATGAAAATTAGTCTTTAATGGATATGATGGGGAATGAATCTCATCGCGTTCGTGGAGACGGTAATCCGTACGTACACACGAGTGAAAATATCATTCTTTTGATATTAAAATAATATATAATTGGATGTTATATCATATATACAGAATCATTATCATGTTATATTTATTATTTACATCAATTACACATCATTATTATACCCATCCAAATAATAAACTATTGAATAACAATTACACCACGACGTGGAGACGGTAATCCGTACGAACGCACGTATGATGACATGTCATTCAAAGGATGGATAGAATAATGAATATGGTTGTAACATATTCATAATAACATCACAGTATATATAATATACTGGAGTTATTATTTTATAATGGAAACAACAAAGAAAAAGGAAGTGGAAGAAGAAAGGGACTTGAAAGAGGCGATGGAATATTTACCTCTTCTTCGGGTTCTTCCTTTTGATTTGATCAAAAGGGATCCTTAGGTTGACTTTATAACTAAATGAAGGCCTATAAGATTAAGATAGGATAGTTGATAGGGTATTTTATCTGGGGTTGGCCGAGAAAAATGGCTTAGAAGGTGCGAATTAGAGAGAAGGTGGAGTTCCCTTTTATAAGAGGGGTGAGGGGCACCTTAGGAAAAGTTAGAAATATTATTTTATAATGAAATAATTTTCTGTTTATAATTTATAAAAAATGAATTATTTAAAGGATAAGGTGGTTATGGGTCTAAAACCACTCAACTAATAGGTTTTATACTGGTTTGGGTCACTATATTAACTTTATCTTTTAGATTTAACTCTTAGTTAAATAGTTTGACATTTACCATGTCTCTTTGTATTTTTATATTTTATGGTTTATAAACTTACTATATACTTAAAAGAGAATCCCAAGTGGTTAATTAATGATACAAATATCATTATATAAGTCCTTTGGACAAACCTTAGATTTTTACGAATAGAATATCAATTAATAATATAATATTTTTTTTAAAACTCTTTTATGTCAATTTTGACACTATTTGGTATTTTGTTTTTTCTAAATTCATAACAGCATTATTACTTCAAAAAAAATTCTTATAACAAACCCTAACATGTCATATTAACCTATAAAATTATTTTAATTCATAAAAAGTCTCAAATTACATTTATTTAGATATTTCTAATATCAGTTATTTGAATATTTCATTAATTAGGTAATTACTGCATCGTCATTGTGTCATAAATAAATTAAAATATTTAATGTCAAAAAAATATAAATAAATTACCATTATGTAGTAAATATTTTTATCTTTCTAATGAATATTTTTAGTCGAATATATCTTATGTTTAACCCTATATTAAAAATGGTTTAGTTATCAAACTTTGAATTTAACACTTTTAACCCTTCTTTGAATTAAATAATAATAAATGTTCTAATCTAATACAAGTGGACCAAAGAGGTTAATATTTTATTCCTAAGGTTTTTTGGTCTAATTACACTTATCCAATATAATCATGACATGTGTTAGGGTAATAATAATATCATTTTTACCCTTAATTACGCTATTTACTTTTAACCGTGGTAAATAAAAGTAAAAGTTACTATTCACAAAAAAATATTGTCATCTTATTGAACCACATTTTTCTTACTGATGTCAACCATGTCTCTCATAGTTTTGAAATTCCACTCACAAAAGCGATAAAATTAAGTTTTATGTGAAATTGAAAATTCTCCTAGGAGGTGGGTTAAAGAAGGTGAACAATCAATAAAATTTTTATATATCTAAAATTATTATAAACTGAATCCAATGAATTACAGTGAACTTATATTGGTATTATGTATCTATTTTGACCTAAAATAAATTTAAATAAAATAAATAATTATTTAAATACAAATTCGGTTTTAAACTACAACTCACTGTTTTTCACTATTCATCAAAAATTGAAAGTTTTTAGAAAAATACCAAAAATTCACCCTAATCTAATTTTGATATTCCGAATCCAAAAATGAAGTTCATTTTGAAAGATAAAATTTATAAAATTTCAAAAAGTGGGTATTACTATTCATAATAGCTAGTTTGATTGGTTGTGGTGTGTTAGAACTCGAAGTTGCGTACAACACATGCTATTGTATTATTCAAAGAGAAGCATACCGTGGAAGCTTGGGGTGTTACATGATTCATTAGATAAAATGTTAATGAAAATGATTTAATTTATTTTGGAGGTTTTTATGACCATCATGAATTAATATCATTTTATTTAATAATATGTTTTATTTAATGGTTATATAACTTTAAATAAGTTGTAATAAACATATTATAATATGGTTTAACCATAAAAATCATTTTATAACTAGAATTTAATATGTTAATGAAAAAATAAAACTCGTCGTCCATGAAGGTGGTAAATCAACACCTCACGGACGATGTTTTCATTTTTCAATAAAAGGAGAAGATAAGAGACTTGATGTTGGATATTCTAATAAAATAATAACATTATAGTATATGTATGATACTGGAGTTAACATTCCACTTTGTATAGGGCAGGTGAGGGAAGTATAAGAAAAGAAAATAAATTAATAGAGAAAGTGAGAGGGTTTTACCTCTTGAGTGTTTTCTCCTTGAGAACCTCCTTAAGACACTTGGAAATGGTCTTTTGGTGATACCTGTAAGAATAGAAATTAGGGAAGATGTTTTGGACAGTATTTGGGTATAATAAAATAAAGATACAAATCTTATAGGGTTCAAGGAGAAGGGGTAGTGAGGGGTGGTATTTATAGTGGAGGAGATAAGTGTTTTTTGGTTATTTTATTCATTAGTTTATTATTTTGGATCAAGACTACCAATAGTATTTATTATTGTAAATAAATATATAAACTAGATCATGTGAGTTTGATATAATGACCAATTATATCATCCATGACTCAACCGTGACAAAAAAATTCATTTATTTACTTATAATGTTAAATATTGTAAATTACCGTATTTCACTATTCACAATAATTCAACTATTTTAGAAAAATTCCAAAAAATAAACCTAACCATTTTTCAACATTTATATTTAAAAAATGGACTCCATTTTATGAAAATAATTTTATAAATTTGATAAATTTAATTTTTAAATAAAATCATCATTTATTCAAAAAATATTGATTTTAATATTATAACCGATTTTACGACACTTTGAAACATTAATTATGATGTCATAAAATTATATTATAATTATAATGAAATAAAGTATTAATTTTTAAATCTATTTTATGAAAATAAATTTAATTTTAAATCATTATATTAATTATAAAATTTTAAATAAGAATTTACGCTTCACAAAAATACCAACACTTAATTTATCATTTTTAAAACATTTATTTACTTATTCCATGATATAAATATATCATATTATAATTTATGAGATACCTATTTTGTATTTATACTTTCATAGGTGAGGTTATTATTCTAATTTCTAGATTATAATTTATTACCGTCACATCACTATTCCTATAGTTATGTTAATTTTTAATAGTATATCATATTTTGATTAAGCTTAGTGTTTCATAAAACATAAGCCATCAAAGATGTTAAATTTAGAATAGACATACCATAGAATATTGGGGTGTTACATTCTCCCATCCATCAAAAATTTCATCCTCAAAATTTATAGAATGTCACCTCATAATATTTTTGGGTAGTTCTTCATTATAATTTCCTCGGGTTCCCACATATTCTCTTCAATTTTATGATTTTTCAAAATTAACTTTACCAAACGAGTTGTCAAATTTATCAACACCCATTCTCTAGTTTCTAGAATCTATATAGGTGCTTCATAGTAAGATAAATCAGGTTTTAATTCTATTCCTTCAGAAGTGAGAAAATGCATTGGGTTTGGCATATACTTCCTTTAACAAAGAGATGTGAAACACATCATATACTTTATAAAGTCTAGGGGGAATTTCTAAATGATAAGACACATATTCAATTATCTCAAAAATTTTAAAAGGTCTGATCTACCCAGGGCTCCATTTCCCTTTATTACTGAACATTATGACACCCTTCTATGGAGATACTTTCAGAAAGCCATGATCTCCCAATTAAAAGTCCAAATACTTTATTCAATTGTCAACATAACTCTTTTGAAAACTTTTATATACTTTGATATGGATTTGAATATTCTTTACCTTTTCTGTTGTTTCCTCCATAAGTTTCGGTCCTATAAGCTTCCTTTCACCAACTTTATCCCAAAAATCTAGGGTATGAAATCTCTTTCCATATAACGCTTCATACAATGCCCTTTGAATAATTGAATGGAAACTATTTTTGTAGGAAAAGTCTACAAAAGATAAATACTAATACCACATTACTTGAAAGTCAAGTGAGCATGATATCAACATTTCTTCTAAAGTTTAGACCATCCTTTCAGATTTTCCATCAATTTGATGGTGATAAGCAGTACTCAAATGAAGCTTAGTATACAAATATTTATGAAGACTTTTCCATAATTTCAATGTAAATTTTGGATCATGACTAGACATAATTGAAATAGGTTCTCTATTAAGTTTTACAAATTCATTAATATAGAGTCATACAAGTCACTCCAATGGAAAATCCTCCCTTATAGAGAGGAAATGTGCATATTTGGTAAGTCAATCAACAACCCATATAACATCATTATTTCTTGGAGTCTTTGTTAATATTGTGACAAAATCCATAATAATTTCATCCCATTTCCATATAAAAATGGTAGAAGTTGCATTAATCCTGTAGCATGTTTTTTTCATCTTTCACCCATTGAAAAACTAAATATCATGATACATAACCAGCAATTTCCCACTTCATATTATCCCAACAAAAATATTCCTTAAAGTATCTACACATCTTAGTACTAACAGGGTGTATATATAAATTCAAGCTATATGCATCATCCAAAAATTCCATTTTTATCTTGGGTATATAGGGAACACAAATCCTCTTCTGAAATTTCAAAATGCTATCTTTATATACAAAGTTTACCAATTTCCCATCATTCAAAGATTTAATTTTCTTTTGAAAATTCTCATCATCAGATTGAGAAATTTTAATCCTTTCCAATAAAGATGGATTGGAAACCATTTTAAAAATTAGTGATGTTTCACCTTCCTTGATAATTCCCATATCAATATTTACTAGATCCATGTATGCAAGAGCCCTTTCAATCCCCATTTTGATCAAAACTCCATGATCATTCCTGTTCAATGCATCTGCTACCTTATTTTCCTGTCCTATTTGGTAGTGTATTGAACAATCATAATCCTTGAGAAGCATGATCCATCACCTTTGAATCATGTTCAGTTATTTCTATGAGATTATATATTTATAACTCTTTTAATCTCTGTATATCTCACATATTTCACCATAGAGATAGTGTCTCCATATCTTCAGAGAAAATATTATAGCTAATAACTCTAGATCATGAGTTAGATAGTTCTATTCATGAGTTTTTAATTTCATTGATGCATAAGTAATAACTCTATCATTATGAATAAGGAAATAACCAATTCCTTTCTTCGATTCATCAATTTAATTCACAAATCCACAATTTCCTAATAGTGGAGACAAAATAAAAGAATTAACTAATATCCTTTTAAATTATTCAAATTATTTTTCACATTCATTTTTCCAAATAAAATTAACCCCTTTATGAGTAAGTTTGGTTAATGGGTTAGCTAATTTGGAAAAATTCTGAACAAAACACCGATAGTAACCTTATAAACCAATGAAATTACATACCTAGGTTATGTTTGTTGGTGTAGGACATTCATGGACTTCCTTTTTATTTACAGTATCAACTGATATTCCATCCTTGGAGACAATATGTCCAAGAAAAGAAACTTTTTTAAGCCATAATTCACACCTTCTAAACTTCCCATATAACTCTTTTCTCCTAAGAGTCTACATAACAATCTGAAAGTGGTTCTCATGGTCCTTTTAGATTTCATAGTACACCAAGATATAATCAATAAATACCAAAAAAAATTATCTAGATATTCCTTGAATACTCTATTCATTATATATATAAAAATAGATGGTGTATTAGTCATTATAAATAGAATTAATGTGAACTCGTATTGTCCATACCTTTTTCTAAATGTTGTCTTTAGAATATATTCCTTCTTCACATGCAATTAATGATATCTAGAATGAGTATCAATCTTTGAAAAATATCGAGCTATATGAATTTGGTCAAATAAGTCATTAATGTGAGGTATAAGATACTTTTTTATCATAATAACATTGATCTCCCTATAGTCAATGCATAACCTCATAGATCAATCGTTCTTCTTAACAAAAAATAACAAGAGCTCCCCAAGGTGAAACATTAGGGAGTATAAATCTATTATCACTCAATTACTCTAGTTGTTTCTTTAACTCTATTAACTCCACCATGGACATTATATAAGGAGTCTTTGATATATGTCTTTATTAGAGATTAAATAAATAAAAAACTAAATTTTTATCTTTGGAGGAGGTCCAGGTAAATCATTTGGAAATATATCAATGTATTCTTGTAAAATAGGTATTTCCTCAATGTGAAGATCAAAATTTTCATCAGTAAGTATTATATACTCTTCTTATCTAATAATCTCAATTAGAAGAGCTATTGAAGGTGGATCTAGATACGACTTAGATGATGATGTCTCCCCTCTAAATATGATAAATTCCATGTCTTTATCACAAATCATAATTTACATCTCTCTGTAATAAAATTTTCATTATACTTCAAAATATAGTCCATACTAAGGATTATATCAAAATCAACCATAGTTAAGATAATAAAATCAGCAATTAGAGCACGTTTATGTGTCATAATAGGAACTTCTCGACACATCATTTTTGCAAAAAGGTTTCCACTATGATTTTTTACCGATAAATCCATTTTTATGGTTAATAAAAAATATCTAATTTTTATAGAAAACTGGGAAGAAACAAAATAATGTGATGATCCAGAATCAAATAAATATTTATCTTAATTTGAGGAGGTGATTAAAGTACATTCCACCACATCATTAGAAACTTCGACCTCAGTGATTTTGAATGAATAAGCCTGGCCTTGTTCCCCTGGAATTTTATTGGAAAATTTCCCTTGATGTACAGGATATTCATTTTCATAGTATCACATATCCTTACAGCTGAATCATTACACATTTCCTACTTATTTCTTTCCATTTTAATCACAGTATTGGTGGAATTTTCTCCACACTTATAAAAAACTCCCATTCCCAATAGGCATATTCCATGATGTTTCTTTTCACATCTATTGAAAGTTGGAAATTATATTCTTACTTTATTCCCTTTTGCTTATTTCCTTTTCTAGAGTACTTAGTGTCCCTATTCTTAACTTTCTTACCTTCAAATCCATATGGATTTGAAAATTCTTTCTCCATATTTATGAAAAATGAAACTATATCCTCGTTTGATAAGAATGTTTAGGAGAATAGTTCCATTTGTATAATTGGATTACAACTATCAAAGAAATGGAAAATCTAGATCCTTAAATTATGTATGTAGTCCATGACATTCCTTCCCAACCTTGTAATGTTGTATTCATTCTTAGAAATTTTTTCATTCACTTTCTATCTTAGACCCGAGAATTGCCTCTCTATACCCTCTTATTATTCGTGAGGGAAATATTTTTCCAAGAAAATTTCCTTAAAATACTTCCATTCCATATTTAAAATTTCTTCCTCCTCATTTGTATTTTAAATTAATGACCACCATTGATATGCATATTCTGATAGACGATAAATATCCATGATAACCTTGTCCATTTTTTTACTTCTCAAAGTGAGAAATATATTCTCTAAGGAACTTATCCATTTCTCAGCTAGAAATGAGTTTTTAGTTTCATTTAATGATGGAGGTTCTTATCACATTAAGTGGTCTAACATTATTACACCATATTGTGTATTGGACTTATCTATGTGAGTAAGGTTATTACCCATAACCTGAGTTAGTTGTCCCAGTATAGTTATAATTTGTCAAGCTCTAGTTGTATCTCTATATCCAACATCATTATCTTTCATATGAGGGAAATACCTACACAGAATACATGCATTGATATAGTTTCTACTCCTTCCACCAGGTACCATTCTTAAACAATGGAATACACTAGATTGTATCATAACATTATGAAACATAATGTATAATCTAAAACTAGTAAAACACTTAATGTAAATTAAAAATTGAGGTATAACTAATATCTAAATCATAAGCTTGGTTACTTTGGGAATATTCATAAAGTCATTTATAGGGTTATATTTCCCTACTATATGTTTTCCTAAATCTATTTTCCAAAGTTTCTACTAAACTTGATCTAATACTAACTATAAATACCCTAACCAGTATCCCAAAGTTGATGCCTTACGTTATTAAATTATTAATATGAACTAGAGATCACATCCCAAATAACCAAATAGTTTAGTAGCTTTGAAAAACTAGATACAAATATAAGTATTAAATTACAACTTGAAATGAAATACAACATAGTAAATCCATTGAAAACACTCTTATTCTCCTAGATTATCCTTACATGTTTGTCAAAATATACATCTTGGAAAATTAGAGAGAAATAAAAAATAATAAAGGGATGAGTTCATATACTTATTAAGGGTTGTAATATAGATTAAGAAATCAAAAATAAGAATAAACATTAATGCAATGTGAATAACTAAAAACACATGCCATTAAACCTTAATCTGGGGAGGAATATAGTAGGAATAAAAGTTGATAAAATAATTCCATATAAATAATCACATGAGAATGAAACTTAACCATGGATATTATACAAGTAGAATAATCAAATGGATTATAAATAACTTATCTCATAATTAGGGAATTCATAATACAGAACATATAAACATACTATCAAGGCCTCGATCAAGAAGTCTATATAAATGGGTAAGTTATTAGCCAAAACCTAGTTTAGTTTGTCTCATGAGACCTATAGATGTATCAAGGTGATATATTAGGCCCCATTATAAAATTTCTAAGTCCAATTCATTGCTCATATGAAATAGGATAAACTTAATAAACAAATACATTTATATTTAACCTAGTATATGAAATGTAATTAATTTCCCCAATTAGTAAACATAATCATAAAATATCCAAAGTAATATGGAGAATGGTATTAAGATAGTACATACCTAGTAAAAATTATCATAAACCATTCATTAAAATATGGTATATGGTATCATATGGGATCAACCTTAATTAAGCATAATAAATTAAGATAAGGTTTACCCATGGAAATAAATGGGTATCATAATTATTTCATAAGGCACAACAAATCGGTGTATCATAATGGTGTCCATGAAATAATGTGTTTAAATCATCATGTAAATTCATAAGGGAAAATATTAATATATATAATCATAATTGACATCCAACTGAAGTGAAAACATGTAAAAAGAGTGTTTAAGAAACTTTAGAAATGAGTCACTTCAGTGCGGTTTAAGGGAAAATATAAGAGTATTTAAAGATGACAAAGGAATAATTGTTTGAATAAAACCAAAAATGAACTAAGATATATTTTCATGATAAAAAGATTGATTTTATAAAAATATTGGTGTCTAAACAATATTATGGAGTGTACTTGAAAATGGGTAAGAAATTGGGAAGTTCCCTTTAATCAGGCTTTCTTATCGGGAGGAATTAAAAAGGGAACCTTATAAAACATGTATTTACGCATAAAAGAAAGCATAATTTAAATAGGTACATATTTTTGGGACATACACATAGAATTTATTATGAGTACATAAGAATAATTAATAATTATATTGTGGTAAAGAGAGATAAAGCGTAACCCAAAGGAAAAAATGGGGGTTCAGAGAGAATCCCTTACTTTATGTTCGAAAGCATTATTCACTTTTAATTAATGTCATGAATAATAAAATTATATAAATTAATTACTTAATTTATGACCTCTTAAACATATATTTTATTTATTATAATTATATTAAGTTAATTTATGACCATTTCAATGGGTTAAAATGTTTAATTTTTTGTTCCGTGTGTATTCGTTTTATGATTTTATGGTCGGTTCCCTTGAGTATAAATATGGGAGTTCTTGTTAAATGGGAAGAACTTATATAGAAGTGAAATTATATAATATTAATGAATTTGAATTTTTTTAAGATCTCATATATAATTTGGTTATATGTTATGAGGATGATTCATTAGATAAAACAGTAATGAAAATAATTTAATTTATTTTGGTGGTTTTTACGACCATAATGAATTAGTATTGTTTTATTTAATAATATGTTTATATACTAGTTAAAGAACATTAAATAAGTTTTAATACATATATTATAATCTCTTTTAACCATAAAAATGGTTTTATGACCAGCCTTGAATGTTGTAATGAAAAATGAAAACCCATCATCCATGGGGGCGGTGAATTGACACCTCAAGGATGATGTTTTCATTTTTAGAATAAAAGGAGAAGAGAAGAGAATTGATGATGGATATTCCATTAACATAATAAAATTAAAGTATATGTATGATAGTGTATTTACCATTCCACTTTTTATAGGGGAGGTGGGGAAAGGATAAGAAAATAAAAAAAAAATAAAAGAGAAAGAGGGAGGGTTTTACCTATTGAGTGTCGTTTCCTTGAGAACCTCTTTAAGGAATGTAGAAATGTTCTTTTGGTGATAAAAGAAAGAAAACAATGTGGATAAGCTGTTTGGAATAGTAATTGGGATGAATATAAGCAATATTCAAAGCTTAGAGGGTGTGAGGAGAAGGGTTGGTATTTATAGTGGAGGAGAGAGGTGTTTTTTGATTATTTTATTCTTAGTTTATTATTTTGGCTCAAGATTTTCAATAGTATTAATTATTGTGACTAAATAAAGTAATTAGATCGTGTGATTTTGAGATAATGGCCACTTATATCATCCATGTCTCAACCATTACTCAAAAATTAATTAATTTACTTATAATGTTAAATACCATAAATTACTGTATTTCACTATTAACAAAAAAATTAACTATTAAAGAAAAATCCCAAAAATTCACCCTAACAATTTTTAGACATGTAGATTTCAAAAATTGACTCCATTTTATGAAAATAATTTTCTAAATATGATAAATTTAATTTTTAAATAAAATCATCATTTATTCAAAAAATATCTATTTTAATATTATAATCGATTTTATGACACATTGAAAAATTAATTACGGTCTCATAAAATTATATTATAATTAAAATTAAATAAAATATTAATTTTTGAATCTATTTTATGAAAATGTTTTTTTAAATAATTATATTAGTTATAAAATTTTTAAAAAAATTATGCTTCACAAAAATACCAAAATTTAATTTATCATTTTTAAAATATTTATTTACTTATTCCATAACATAAATAAATCATATTCTCATTTATGAGATACATAAATTTTATTTATACATTTATAGGTGAGGTTATTATTCTAATGTCCATATTATAATTTATAAAGGTCATATCACTATTCCTACAGTAATATTAATTTTTTATAGTATACCATAGTTCATTTAAGCTCAGTGTTACAAGCAATGTAAGCTATTGAAGATACTAAATTTAAAATATACATACCATAAAATCTTGGGGTGTTATAATTTACCTATTGGAAATTATAGCAGTGAAAAAAAAAGTCAGTGATGTATCATCTCATACCCAACCACCAGAATCATTGCCACATGTCATAGAACATATTTTTGGTCCCTAGGTGCACAACCCACTGGGAATTATAGAAATCCCCCATCACATATTTTCTCATAGATAAAGACATGAAAAATAGATTCTAAAAACATATAACTCCCTCTGTAGAGAATGACTAGTCAGAAATGGTCTCCCCACCATAAAGAGAGTCTCTAATGTTATGAAATTCATCATCATGATGCTGTTCCTAAATAACCATATTGAGAAGAGAAGAGTTCAACTGAACACTATCCAAGAAAACCTAGGACCCTATTTATTGAACACCAATATAAAATTGAGAAAAAAGATCCATCAAGTTACACTCTTTTGATGATTTTTTTACAACCTGGGTTAGAAGTTTCCTTCTCCGCACATCTTCAATGAAATTTCCATTCCCTAGGGTATATGAAATATTGAAATCAATAGATTGAAGGTACCCCACAACACCTCTGGAGGAGATTAAAATATATTTGATAGAAAATATAACTCAATCTCTTGTGGTCAAAATACATGGTAAAACTTTCTCCATAAAGGCAATTCCACCAACTCTTAGGTTCTTGCATCACAAATAAAATTTCAAGGTAATGGGTTAGATAATTATTCTCTTGTGGACTAATATACCGAGATCCATAAGCAATTACATGATCACCATACATAATAACACAACCCAAACCCAAACTTGATGCATTATAAAAGACCACATAGCCCTTTCCAGCCTCTAGAAGAGTCAACACCAGTGCAGAAGTCAGAGTATATTTCATCTCAACAAAATAACTATGACATTTCTCATCCCAAATGAACTTTACCCTATTCCAAGTTAGAGAGGTCATCATAGAATAAAAATTCAAGAAATACTTTACGAACCAGTGATAATATCCAACTAAACCCAAGAATCTATAAATCTCAAAAACATCATGCAGTTTCTCCTATGCCATAATATATTCCACATTCTCAAGATCAACTAAAATACCATGTTATGAGAGTATGTGTCCTAAGGAATTCTATTCTTGAATCTAGAAATTACATTTCGATAAATTGGAATAAAGTTGGTGATTTATCAATAATTCAAAAATAGATCTCAAATGACGTGCGTGATCCTCCTAAAACTTAGAGCAAAATAGGATGTCATCCAAAATACCACCACAGATATATCAAGATACTCATGGAAAATCATATTCATCAAATCCATAAAGACTGTTGAAGCATTGGTTATACCAAATGCAATTAAAGTACACTCATTACATACATACTTACTCTAGAAGGTGGTTTTCTGAATGCCAGATTCAGTTATTCTCAATTTGTGATAATGAGACCAGATATCAATTTTTGAGAACCACTTCTCCCATTTCATATGGTCAAAAAATCATCTATATGTGGTAATAAATAATTTTTATTTACTGTAACTTGGTTTATTTTTC